>OY740790.1:39272413-39872413 GCA_963514005.1 Raja brachyura | reverse complement strand
CAGAATTGAAAATTTTGAGTGATTGCCCTGGCATCACAAGGAAGAATTAACCCGCATAAGCATATTTTTTGAAAATATGTCTGTAACCATCTCAAGTTTTGTAAGAAAAATCCAAAAGGGACTTGTTTGACGTTCATTGTGATTACATTTTCGTAGCTGGCTTATTGGTTTGGCGGTGCCTTGTGGCAGTGGCTCAACTGCAGTTCGTCCGTCATTTCTTTATTTTTGTCCCGTTAGTTGTATGTTTTTGGTTTTATTTTTTAGATGTGTATATGTGGGAGGGTGGGGGGGGGGGGGGGGGGGTGGGGGGAACTCTTTAAACTTTTTAATCTCTTGCCTGTACGGGGACCCGACCTTATCCCTGTCCTGTCTCTGTTGTCATTGTGCCTAACATCATGGTGCCGGCGGCCTCCAACCGGAACCAACCTGTGAACTCCAGTCGTTGAGCCTACAGACTCACCATCGTGGAGCTGGCCGACTTCGGAGCATGGAGAGCTGTGGTGGCGCGTGGTTGCGACCGGACTTCGAAGCTTCGGAGGCTCTGGCTGCAGGCCTGATGGGCGATAACATCGGGAGCTCCTGGTGGAAGACCGCTTTACGGAGCTCCCACAACGGCAATTTCTCCCGCCCGAATCGCGGTGTCAAACCGACCTGGAGCAGGGCCTTACATCGCCCGGTGCGGCTTTAATGGCCGCGGGACTTACCATTGCCCACCGGCGGCCCTAACATCAAAACCCGGAGCAGGGCCTTGCATTGCCCGGCGCAGCCTTAACGGCCCGGGACTTACCATTGCCCGCCGGGGGCTTTAACACCGGGAGCCCTGGTCGCCCCAGGAGAAGAATAAAGAACTGGGAAGAGACTAGAAAGACAAGACTTTTGCCTTCCAACACAGTGAGAAGGTGTTTGGAGACTCACTGCGATGGATGTTTATGTTAATTGTGTGTCTTTGTTTTCTTTTGATGGTATGATTGCAGGAACAAAATTTTGTACAGACCATGTCTGTTTGTATGACAATAAATGGTATTATTATTATTATTATTGTTATTATTCTCCTCAGTGGGACTGCTGCATCATTAAATACCTCATCATAGAACATAAAACAATGCAATGAACAAGGTCTTTGGGCCACAATTCCTGTGCTGACAATGATGCAAATTTTAAAACTGCACATCAACGTGTACGTGATCTATTTACCTTAATTCCCCACCTGTTCCTGTATCTGTTGTCTAAAGGTCTCTTAAACAATTCTCTCATATCAGCTTCCACCAATTACCTTGCAATGCATTCCGGGCACCTGTCACTCTCTATATATTAAAACATGCCGTTACATAATTTACTTGTATAAATTGCATTAATTATGACTATCCTTATTTAACGGTGCAATAAGCATCTTACATAGCGGGTGTTGTTTCCCTTAGAAAGTGACATTAGTTATAATGGAATCAGAGGCGAAAAAATAAATAAAATTATATGTTTATTTTATGCTTTTCACTGTCTCACGATTTCTCCAAACCACTTTATATCTTTGATGCATTGTTACAGCAGCATTTCAGAAATTTGGCAACATTCAAAAAAGGCAAGCTCCCCATTCAAGGTGAAAATCACATTACCTGTTAATAGTAAGATTAAACAAGAACTTATCAGTTTGAAGTTTGATCTTTATTTTATGGGGAGTTGCGATGAGGGATTTCGTGAAGACCCCGCCAACACGCATGCGTGGCATTCTTCAAAGCAGCGGTGTGGAATTGCAAATGAAGATAGTAAGATTAAAACTTGACTGTACCAGTTGAACTTATGATAGAGGGTTGGGAGCGGAGGGCATGAAATCCCTCATCGCAACTCCTCATAAAATAAAGATCAAACTTTAAACTGGTAAGTTCTTGTTTAATCTTACTATTTTACTTCGGAGTCACGTGAGTGACTTCGTGAAGATTTCAAAGCTCTGTGATTACGCGCCCTGGACCACGTCCATGCTGCCACACTGCCATAATTCTGATGGAGGAAGTTTGTTAATACATTCCAGACTGGACAGGCTGAAAAATAAATGAATGTTTAATAACACAAATAATAAGACCCCTAACTCGGGGACAAACAAAATTACGGAGCAGCTCCCAGCACAGCTTCCGCAAACATCGCGGGTTTGGTCACCGGTTTGTTGTAGAATCTTCGAAATGTGGATTCACTGGCCCATCCCGCGGTAGCGAGGACATGATCCATGGGCACCTCCATGGCCCTCGCCGCTGAAGTGGATGCAGCCCTGGTAGAATGAGATTTAAACACATTAGTATCTATCCCAGCTGCATCCAATACTTCCCTGAGCCACCTTGCGATTGTTGAACCAGTCACCCGGTGATGAGGCTTCTTATGGCTGATAAAGAACCCTTGTTCCATCTTCCTAATGATACTGGTATTTTGGATATAGTAGCGAAGATGGGTGACTATGCAGAGGGTGGCGTCTGTGGGATAGGCCCGGAATTCCAATTGCAGCCCTAACGCACCTGGCCTGTGCTGCTTAAGTAACCCTTCGACAATGAAGGTTACTGTTTGCGGAGTTGAGACCATTTTGTCAAGTCGCTGTTTCTGCAGAGTCTGTACCCGCTGAGCCGTTGTCAGTGCCATCAACGTTACCACTTTGAGGGTGAGCTTGTTAAGTGGTAACTCTTTCATGGGAGACCAGTTTCTTAATAGGGTCAACACCACCCCTACATCCCATGTGATGTTATATCTGGGTCGTGGGGGATTGGTATTGAACATTCCCCTCATGAATTTTGACACCAGTTGATTAGACCCCACACCTATGTTGAGGTATGAGGACAGCGCACTCCTGGCGCTATTGATGGAACTGTAGCTGAGACCCTCATCGTAATGAAAGCCCACCAGGAATTCCAGAACGTCAGGGATTGTAGCAAAGTTATATGTTGTAGAAGTTCTTGCGCAGTATGCCTCCCATTTCCTGATTTGTGTGAGATACTGCCTTCTCGTTGAAACTCTGCATGACGATGAGGTCCATGGCCCTAGAGGAGATCCCAGCCTCCAGAAGTGGCCTTCTTAGAACCTGCAAGCCAACAGGTTTAAGTGGCGATGGCACGGGTAAATTTCCCCAGTAACGGGGTTCGTAAACAAATTTGTGCGTTTAGCAATTTGCACCCATGGGCTTTTGACCATCTTAAGGCCCACCGGGTACCATGGTTGCGTAGGCCAGTCGGGTATAATCAGTATGCCTGAAGCAGAATCTAATTTGATTTTCTGCAATACCCGGCTGATGAGGTAGAATGGGGGAAATGCTTAGCAAAACCATTTCCCCCAATGGAGAGAAAATGCATCCATTGCTACTGCCCCAGGGTCTGGTTCCCAAGACACATATGTTGGTATCTGATGGTTCAACCTACACGCAAAAAGGTCAATATCTGGTGTACCGAATTTAGCTATTATTTCAGCAAATATTTGCGGATTCAACATCCATTCGATGTCATCATTAAATACTCGTGACCTGGTGTCCGCCACTGTATTGAGCTTCCCTGGAAGATAGGTCGCTGAGATCCAAATATTTCTTTCAATACACCAGTGTCAAATTGTGTTGACTAATTCATCACAAGATGCTGACCTGATACCACCCATATGATTTATGTATGCCACCGTGGTATTATCTATTTGAAGACGGACATGTACATGACTTAAATTTGTGCAATATGCCCGTAGCCCATGGAAAACACCTAGCATCTCCAAATAGTTTATCCCTTGTGACTGTAAAAGCGTGAATTCATGAGCATCCCATCTGCCCCCACAACTGGATACAGTATCAGTCGCTCCCCATCCTTGGGCACTTGCATCTGTTTGTACCACAACTGATGGGTTTGAGACAATGATGGGTTTATAACAGTCACTAATATTGTTGGTCCACCATTGTAACTCAATTTTTGCCTTTATTGGCAGCTGCATGGGTCTGTCAAAATGTCCAGCATTTGATTTTAACGCTGAAATTTTTGCTCTTTGTAAATTTTGATAAGGTAGTGGCCCAAACTGTGTAGCAGGAAATGTATCTTCCCACTAAACATGTATTCCAGAAGTCATTTTCATTATACTTTGCTTCTGAAATCCCAAATTTCATAAGTGGACAACAATGTGCAGCTGAAACTAAATTGATCACTTCATGTAAATAAAGTTTCTGTCCCTTGCTTTTACATTCAATCTGTTTAACAGGTTTATCAACTTGTCAACTGCAATTAAATATAGGTTGGCTATACGCACCACAAAATCACTTAGACATTTGCCGTCATTTAAATTTAATTATGCAAAATTGCCTATTAAAATGATTATTTTGCACATTTTGTGAAATCACATGCAAAGGCTGCCTGCTGCATAAATTGACCTGTTTAGCTTTTTCTGAAATCCTGTTCTGTATTAACATACATCATTGTTAATAGCGGAATAAGGGGATATGGGGAGAAGGCAGGAATGGGGTACTGATTGGGGACGATCAGCCATGATCGCATTGAATGGTGGTGCTGGCTCGAAGGGCCAAATGGCTTACTCCTGCACCTATTGTCTATTGTGTATTGCAAGGAGCAGAAAGCCCATCCCAGGGTGATCCACAAGCAGTGATAATGCAAAGCCTATTGGTATAGGGTAATAGTCCAGATTACTTCCATGAGCTTTTCCTAAATATTAGTCTGTAGGTAAAATTCCAAGCCATTAATTTTACCAAGGAATGTTTTGTAACTTGGTTAATAGATACATTTATGCTGAGCAATTCTGAAATTCCTTTATTGCAAAAACACAAAACCTTAGAATAACATTTCAAATTACTTTGGATTATTAATAGTTGCTAAAAATTACAAAAATTGTCTGAAAATCTGTTACTATTTGCCTTGGAATGTGGGTGCAGTGGAAGCTGTTGCAGTGGGATTTGGGATGGATCACAGTCTCACTTTAGTTCCCAAATTTAGGGTGGAGGGTGGTGTTCTTTTTAGACATAATGCCGAGAGTAAGAGTAGAGCAGAGGAGATTAGTTTAACTTGCCATAATTTTTAGCACAAACGCTGTGGGTCAAAGGTCCTGTTCCTGCGCTGTACTGTTCAATGCTTTATGTTTTTAAATAACATTTCACATTGGTTTGGATTATTAATGATTTCATCTGCTCCTGAAGTTAGGAACTAAATGGCTGAAGGGTTTGTTTGCATCCCAATGCCCCTGCTCAAACACAGGATGGGTTCTCCTGTTCTACAGCCATATTTACCAACTTCAATAGGTTAATGATCCCATTGTTTAAAATGGAAATGAAGTCAAGAGAAAGCAGTTGTTCAGCTCAGTATTGCCATGACGGACGTTCTCACTTCTTAAGTTTCGGTTGTGTAGAAGTAACAAATCCCAGCAGCAAAATGGCATTTTATTTAGATGGGTGTTAGCTGCAGTACAGGACCATGCCTGAGTAGAAAGCTGTAATTCTGCTAGAAAGCATATAATATAACTCATGTGGCAGATGGTTATACCATCATTGTCACTAATAATGTGCTTTATCCTCCTTTGTTTCGCAGGGAGAAACCTGTACAGCTTAATTCTGTTACACAAAATCGGTTGGGACAGACAGATGGTGTTGCTTCTGACAGTACTTAAGTATAACCAGAATAATTGGGACTATTATGGACCAATCATCCTGTTTCAAAGCTAATCCAGATTCAGAACTTAAGAGTTTATGATAGGTATCTAGTAAACGGATGTATCTGGTTCATAAATAGTGGCTTTATGGAAATCTCTGCTGGCTGTGGAATGTTTCTGGATTCATGCAGATCAATTTACTTGCAGATCTGCTGCAGCCAAATTAAAAATATAAGGTTCATTCATTTCAACCTGCTGATGTAGCACTGACCATCTTAATTTTTTCATGAGCTTTATTACCTCTAGCCTGCCCTCGTTTGAATTTTTGTTTCTCTGGCCACTATAGATGAACACCAACTTTGCTAACAAAACAGCTGACAAGTTGTAGCTCAGCAAACTTGACCTCCAGTTTGCAGCTCTCTGACACGTCCTCATTCCTCTCTCTCAACCAAATCCTGTTACTGAGCATCAAACCATTTAATATATATCATATTTCAGGTCTGACCAATCTGTGGGACGTTCATCAACCGGTAAGGTTAACTGTTTTTGTCTCTTCACAGATGCTGGCTAACCTGATGAGTATTTACAGCATTGTTTTTCATTTCAAATTTCCAGCAAAATCAATGCTCATTTTTCACAATTTTGACATTGTACTTTAGGCCTCTTAGTATTTACATTTCCTGCAAACAGACTGATTGTGATTAACAAGCCTGTCTGCCTGCACCGCCACTACTTCTATCATTCAGTCACTCTTTGTCTCTTTCCTATCACAGATATTTTATTTCTTATCCTTACCCCTTCTCCTTCTCATTTTAATTTTAATTTACATTTTTTCCATATCCGATGGAAACGTGTGCGGACGTGGTGCCAACGGACAAGAAGCCGAAGTAAAGAAGTGGAAGCCTAATAACCGAATTGAAATGAAGCCGAAACACCAACTCACCGAAAGGGCGGGACGTCTAAATGCAAACTAACCGAAAGGCTGTGTCGCCTAAAAGCAAACTCACCGAATGGCCACTCTGCCAAAATGTCACCTACCCGAAAGGCGGCGTCGCCAACAAACCAACGAACCGAATGCCGCTCAACGGAAAAGTCAAATAACGAACATGACGCTGCCGGGGGGCGGGACTGGACAATGATTGGTCCAACCCCTGCATCCATCACATCACTGCGGAGGGATGAACATTGTCCCACACCTCCGTTCCACCCGGCCCACAGCCCGTGGGGGGTGGCCATGGGAGAGTGGGGTCTGTCCCGAGGGATGCGCACCTTCGGCCGTTTACAACTTTGTGCTTGGGTTCAGATTGCCCAGTCACCTATGGCTTGTGTGAGAAAATAACCCTCGGGACAGCCCCCACTCTCCCACGGCCACAGCCGCCCTCCGCTCAACTCCCCCGTGTGGCCGCACTGACAGGCTGTGGGTCGGCTGGAGCAGAGGTGTGGAACAGGCTGGTCCTTTCTGCCCACCCAGAGTCATTGACCACGATGCACGGCCATCGGACCCCAACCCCCACACCAGGGTGATCCACCCCAACCCCCAGACCCTGACACCCACAACCGGTGAGTCACCCCCCCCCCCCCCCCCGGCCATGGGGACAGATGGCTCGGGGTATAGAAAATCGCTTTTAAAACATGGGGACACACACATAAACCCTGGCGGGCTGATGACAAGTGTGCGTGAGAACGAACGTTTTAATCTCCTCACACTCCCCCCCACAAAGGTAGCGCTCCTTCGGCCGCTTACATCTTGGTGCTCAGGTTCAGATTGCCCAGTCACCTATGGCTTGTGGGGGAAAATGATCCCCATCTTTCCGTCTCCACCAGTGGGAAGGTGGGGGTCATTTTCCCACACAAGCCAAAGGTGACTGGACAATCTGAACCCAAGCACCAAGTTGTAAGTGGCCGAAGATGCGCATCCTCGGGACAGCCCCCACTCTCCCAAGGCCACCCTCCATGGGCTGTGGGTTGGGTGGAGCGGAGGTGTGGGACAATGTTCATCCCTCCACAGTGATGTGATGGACGCGGGGGTCTGGACCAATCGCTGACAGGTCCCGTCCTCCGGCAACGTCATGTCCGTTATTTGACTTTTCTGTTGAGTGGCATTTGGTTCGTTGGCTTGTAGGCGACACTGCCTTTTGGGTAGGTGGTGTTTCGGCAGAGTGGCCATTTGGTGAGTTTGCTTTTAGGCGACGGAGCCTTTCTTTTAGTTGGATTTTAGGCTTCCCGCCATTTTGGTTAGTTTACATTTAGGCGTCCCACCCTTTTGGTTAGTTGGCGTTTCGGCTTCCTTCCATTTGGATATTTGGCTTCCACTTCTTTGCTTCGACTTCTTCTCCGTCGGCGCCACGTCCAGGTACCGATGAAAAGATCATGAACCTGAAGTATTCTCTCCCCACAGATTTGCCTGACTTTCAGTTTTCATATTTAAGATCCAACTTAATTAAATAAAAACAGTATGTGTCTTCCACTAGATAGAGTGCTTGTAAACAACTCTTGGTGCACAATGATAGCGGAGCATAGAAAGAAGTCTGCTTGGCATTTGAGCTACCACTGATATATTGGTGAAGAAACATAAAAGTAGGATGCAAAATAATTGAAAAAGAACCATAGAAAATGAATTTAAATGTGTTTTTTAGATGTATTTATTTGTTATTGGGGTGTGCCGTTTCTATATTGGACCAGACACACAGACCATGAATGATAAACAGTTGCATTCCACAATTGCAACCACACTCGAAGGAACGGAAAAGGCAATTAGCTCAATTCTTGCCATTTGTTGATAATTTGTTGCTATCAGATCTGTATGAAAGTGGATTGGATCCCAGTGCATGTTTTTTATTGGTCTTGATGGTTTAAACATTAAAAAAAAATTATAATTAACTTTCTGTGGGACAATAGACCTTAAAGTATATTGTGTCTGAATCATTGAAAACATATTTTCTGAGATATTAAAGCCATCTTGTTTGGAGTCAGTTTCATTGCTAGAGGATTCTGGAATTCATATTAAAAAAAAAAGTGTTTTTTGTTCTGAGCTGAATTAATCTTTTGGAAGGGAACCATGGTTCTAAACATTGGTAGTGAGTTGTGTGGGTGTTTGTTCCCCCATTACCCAACAAGCAGCATTCTTCAAACTTCAACAATGGATATCATCAACCTGTCAGCCCCAGCATGTGATAAGACGGAGAATTACAAAGGATAAGAATAATTGCTAGTTCCACTGGTCCACCAGTCAGTAATTGAAACGTACAGATTTTAAATAATTATCAAATGATAAGGGAAGGTTGGTGGTCTTTTATACACATAAGTTTGTCAGGTCATAAATAATGGTGGGCATAAATTCGATAACATAGCTAACATTTGAGAATAAATAAAATATAAGAGGCAGAGGAATAGGGTGAAATGTAGACACTGTAGATGCTGGATTCCTAATCAAAACTCAAAGTGTTGGAATAACTCAACGGGTCAGGCAGCATCTGTGGAGGGATTGGATGGGTGACATTTTGGGCTGAGACCCTTCTGCAGACTGATTACAGTTGGGAGGTGAAAATATAGATCTCTCCCCAATACAATAAGCTGAAGGGTCTCCTACTGATTTCCAAAATTCAATGATTCTATTCATCAAAGTTCCAAGAGAATGATTAAAAACCAAAGCCATTTCTTCCCCTATGTTATGCCTATACTAAATGTTGCATTTTCACTTTTAAAACTCCATGTATTTAATGTAATGGGATTGAATAGTGTCTGCATGGGACATTCAGGTGATTGAGAACTTACAATTAGTACTAGTTCATTTATAGTGAATTCATGCTTACATTTACACGCTGGGTTTCTCCTTGCTCCCCTTATCGAGTCCTTTCCAATATATATACAAAACACCTCACATGATCTTCATCATCTTAATAACATTCAATTCCTAGGTCCCCATTGCCTTAACTTTACCATGGACATTCACTCCCTTTACACATCCATTCTTCATCAACAAGGAGTCGAGACCTTCCAGAAATTTCATTGTACAGAGATATTTTTAAACTAAATAAGTGGGGGGGGGGGGTGTCAAATGGGATAGTCAAGAATGGAGTTAAAGGGAAAGGGAGTAAAGGGATAGTTAATGACCCCCCAGAATTAACGGGAAAGAAAGCTCACAAAGGAATAGGAGAGTATGGCCAAGTGTAGTAGGGTTTGATGTGAATGGTGAGATACGTAAGGAATTAAAAGTACTGCATTTGAATGCGCGAAGTATAAGAAGTAAAGTAGATGAGTTTGAGGCTCAGATAGAGGTTGGTAGATATTATATTGTGGGGATTACTGAGATGTGGCTGCAGGAGGATTGGGTCTAGGAACTTAATATTCAGGGTTCTTCATCCTATAGAAAGGACAGGCAGGTGGGCAGAAGGGGGGGGGGGGGGGGTGTAGCCCTTCTGGTGAGGAATGGAATTCAGTCCCTTGCGAGGGAAGACATAGGGACTGACGAGGTAGAGTCACTGCGGATTGAGTTGATGACTTTCATAGGCAAGAAGACACTAATTGGTGTTATCTACAGACCCCCAAATAGTAGCCTGGATGTAGGGTGTATGTTGCAGCAGGAGTTAAAACTGGCATGTAACAAAGGTAATGGCGCTGTGGTGATAGGAGATTTCAATATGCAGGTAGACTGGGAAAATCAGGTTGGTTCAGGACCCCAAGAAAGAGAGTTTGTAGAATGCCTCCAAGATGAATTCTTAGAGCAGCTTGTAATGGAGCCGACCCGAGAAAAGGCAATTCTGGATTTAGTGTTGTCCAATGAACCAAATTTGATAAGAGGTAAAGGAACTGCTTGTAGTTAGTGATCATAATATGATTAGTTTTAATCCGCAATTTGAGAAGGAGCAGGTTAAATCAGAAGTGGCAGTGAACAAAGGGGATGAAGGCATGAGAGAGGCACTGGCCAAGTTAGACTGGAAAGGGATACTAGCAGGAAGGATGGTGGAACAGCAATGGCAGCACTTTCTGGGCATAATCCGGAAGACACAGGATCATTTCATTGCAAAAAGGAAGAAAGATTCTAAGGGAAGCAGGAGACAACCGTGGCTGACAACAGAAGTTAGGGATAGAATAAAACTAAAAGAAAAGATGTATAACACAGCAAAGAGTAGCCGGAAGCCAGAGGATTGGGAAACTTTCATAGGACAACAGAAGGAAACATAACGGGCATTACGGGTAGAAAAGATGGAGTACGAGGGGAAGCTGGCCAGGAATGTAAAGAAGGACAATAAAGACTTATTTAGATATGTTAAGGGAAAAAGAGTAGCAAAGTCAAATGTGGGTCCCTTGAAGGCAGACAAGGGTGAAATAATTATCGGCAACATGGAAATGGCAGAAGAGTTGAACAGGTACTTCGGATCTGTCTTCACTAAGGAAGACGCAAGCAATCTCCCAGAAGTACTGGAGGACAGAGGATCTAGGGGGGTTAAGGAACTGAAATAAATTTTCATTATGCGAGAAATAGTATTGGGTAGGCTAACGGGACTGAAGGATGATAAATCCCAGGGGCCTGATGGACAGGGTCCTCAGGGAGATGGCTCTAGAAATAGTGGATGCATTGGTGATCATTTTCCAATGTTCAATGAGTTGAACATGTACTTTGGATCTGTTTTCACTAAGGAGGCCACAAACAATCTTCCTAATATAGTAGTGGCCAGAGGATCTGGGGTGACGGAAGAACTGAAGTAAATCCACATTAGGCAGGAAATGGTGTTGGATAGACTGATGGGACTGAAGGCCGATAAATCCGCAGGGCCTGATGGTCTGCATCCCAGGGTACTTATGGAAGTGGCTCTAGAAATCATGGATGCATTGGAGATCATGTTCCAATGTTCTATAGAATCAGGATCAGTTCCTGTGGGTTGGAGGGTAGCTAATGTTATCCCACTTGGTGGTGGGAAAAATGCTGGAGTCAATTATTAAATATATAATAATGGGGCATTTGGATAGCAGTGAAAGGATGAGACCAAGTCAGCATGGATTTATGAAAGGAAAATCATATTTAACTAATCTTCTGGAATTTTTTGAGGATGTAACAAGTAAAATGGATGAAGGGGAGCCAGTGGATGTAGTGTACCTAGACGTTCAGAAAGCCTTTGACAAGGTCCCGCATGGGACACTGGTGACTAAAATTAAAGCACATGGTATTGGGGGTAGGGTGTTGACGTGGATAGAAAATTGGTTGACAGACAGGAAGCAAAGAGTAGGAGTGAAGGGTCCTTTTCAGAATGGCAGGCAATGGCGAGTGGAGTGCCGAAAGGCTCGGTGTCGGGGCCACAACTGTTTACCATATATATTAATGATTTGGAAGAGGGAATTAGGAGCAACACTAGCACGTTTGCGGATGACACAAAGCTGGGTGGCAGTGTGAACTGTGAAGAGTATGTTAGGAGGTTGCAGGGTGGCCTGGACAGGTTGAGCGAGTGGACAGATGCCTGGCAAATGCAGTATAATATAGATAAATGTGAGGTTATCCACTTTGGGGGCAAAAACAAGGGGGCAGATTATTATCTCAATGGGGTTAGGTTAGGTAATGGGGAGGTACAGCGAGACCTGGGTGTCCTTGTACACCGGTCACTGAAAGTTGGCGTGCAGGTACATCAGGCAGTGAAGAAAGCTCATGGAATGTTGGACTTCATAGCAAGAGGATTTCAGTATAGTAGAGAGGTTCTTCTGCAGTTGTATAGAGCTCTGGTAAGACCACATCTGAAGTATTGTGTACAGTTTTGGTCTCCCAATTTGAGGAAGGACATCCTTGTGATTGAGGCAGTGCGGCATAGGTTCACAAGATTGATTCCTGGGATGGAGGGACTGTCATATGAGGAAAGATTGAAATGAATAGACTTGTATTCACTGGAGTTTAGAAGGATGAGGGGGGGATCTTATAGAAACATATAAAATTATAAAAGGATTGGACAAGCTAGATGCAGGAAATATGTTCCCAATGTTGTTCGAGTCCAGAACCAGGGACCACAGTCTTAGAATAAAGGCGAGGCCATTTAAGACTGAGGTGAGAAAAAAACGTTTTTACCCAGAGAGTTGTGAATTTGTAGAATTCTCTGCCATAGAGGGCAGTGAAGGCAAAATCACTGGATGGATTTAAGGGAGAGTTAGTTAGAGCTCTAGGGGCTAGTGGAATCAAGGGATATGGGGAGAAGGCAGGCACGGGTTATTGATTGGGGACGATCAGCCATGATCACAATGAATGGCTCGAAGGGCTGAATGGCCTCCTCCTGCATCTATTATCTATGTTTCTATGACATGGTTGACTTGGCCTCGCTCTCAACATCTTCACTTTTGCTAGACACAAAATGCTGGCGTAACTCAGTGGGACAAGCTGCATCTCTGGATAGAAGGAATGGTTGATGTTTCGGGTCAAGATCCTTCTTCAGACTGAGAGTCAGGGGCGAGGGATGCACAGAGATATGGAGGACTATGTGAAAATGAGACATCAAAGGGGATGAGGACCAAGGAAAATGTAGAATAGATCATTGTTAGCTTGGGGAAGGTGACAAAGATAAAATTTAATCAGGATGACAGTCAGACTGGTCAGAGGAAGGGATGGAGAGAGAGGGAAAGCAAGGGTTACTTGAAGATAGAGAAATATATTCATACCACTGGGTTGTAAGCTGCCCAAGCAAAATATGAGGTGCTGTTCTTTTGATTTCTCTCACTTTCAAGTCAAGACACTATTCCCAGTTATGCATGTCTATTTGTCAGTTACATTGTTGTTTTCCTTGTTCCAAATGTACTCTGGCACCGTTTAGCAACTCTTTCTCTCCTACTTCAACAAATGCGGGCTGCCTCCTGCACCCATGCAGAAGTTAGTGATTTCATCAACTTCACTATTAACTTCCACCCTGCCCTAGATTCACTCAGTAGTATTTGCTTTAGTCTTTCAATATATAGCATGAAAACAGCCCTTTGGTCGACCGACTGCACCGACCAGCGGTCACTGTGAATGGCCGATTGTAATCATGTATTGTCTTTCCGCTGACTGGTTAGAACGCAACAAAAACTTTTCACAGTACCTCCCTACATGTGATGATAAACTAAACCATGTACACTCACACTGGCGACAATTTACATTAAACCAATTACCTACTAACCTGTACCTCTTTGGAGTGTGGGAGGAAATCGGAGCACAAGGAGAAAATGCATGCAGTCACAGGGACATTGTACAAACTCCGTATATACAGCACCCATAGTCAGGACCAAACCCGGGTCTCTGGTGTTGTAAGGCAGCAACTCTACTGCTGCACCACTGTACCTCCCTAGCATATCAGTGAGAAGGTAAAGTTCCAATCTTAGACGCATACCTGTAATCCAGGCTGACAAGTGGGATCCCCGGTGAATATAATGATCTTGCAGGACAATTCAAAAATATGCAGGAGAGTTTCCATATGTAGCCCACAATCAACATCATTTAAGCAATTTATCTTTCTTTTCTAACTACTATTTGTGGGATCTGGAAATTGGTTATTGAATTTTCTACAGTGACCACTCTTCAGAATTATTTGTTTATGAAAGAACTGTAGATGCTGGTAAAATCGAAGGTAGTCACAAAATGCTGGAGAAACTCAGCGGGTCAAGCAGCATCCATAGAGAGTTATAAAGCACACCAGGTCATCTGGTGAAGTGAATTTATGTAATACTTCTCTTTAAATAAATGCAAACATTTAGAAAATACAATGTAAACAAAGTGCTTTTCCAGCTACAGTACCAGAGCCATTTAACAAATAGCCAACTATTTCAGTAGTAATTGGCACTAATTGATTATAAATGTGAATGCCTTACAAAGGTCGTAGATATAATTGCATCTAACAGCTCAGACAGTTCTCATAGTAGATGCTCGCTGTATGATATTCTTGTGCTAACAAGTTCCTTCAGCATCAATTCAACACGAGACTAATAGAGTTATTTAACCTTTCAAGGTCAACAGAAGCATTTCTGCACAATATCACTGCCTCTATACAAAATGGAGAGCCTGCATCCAGCAGTAATATCAGCAATATAACAATTTAAACCATGTGCATTGTTTAAAACAATGACCCAGTGTTTAATTCCACTTGCCTACGGATTTCCACTGAGATTATTCACTGGGATCTGGGATCTGGTCTGACTCCTCAGCCTTGTATATTTAAAATGGAAACTATTATAAAAATGAAAACCAGAAGGACTGATACCATTTTTAAGTTAATTAACAATGTCAGGTTGTTTGCAGTAAATGACACCTTGTAACTATAAAAGATTACCTTTGCACTGAAATGGACAAAACCCAACCTCTTCCAGCTGGTTCAGAGGAATCCCAAGTGAGGTTAAATGCCATAGTCTTACATCCTTCATGCCTGACAAATACTTTTAGCAGAGCTTCTGGAGAAGCAGTGCACCTCACTAATTATGTGTTTGAACTACTCAAATGCTGCTGCTACAAATTATTTTCCTTTATAACAGAGAGCGTGGCAGTTGCGGTGTTAATTTTACTACAAAATCTGGATCATTATTTGTACCCTGTGTTAAAATCGCTGGTTGGTATCCCGGGACATGCTGCATAATGTGTTATTTGCTCACTTCCAAAATTCAGTCCAATTGCTTTCAAATGAACTAGATTTTGGAAATATTGGCACTGGTATGTACTGTTCATGGATGAATCTTGCGGGAACAGTTTTTTAAGTTCTGTACCATTCTGCCACCTTAGGAGAAAGCTGAGGTAGCAACTCGGAAAAGTTGATGCCTGGTTTTATGGGGCTGCTTGTCTATAAATCAGTAAGAGTGGGGAAATATATATATATATATATTGCCCTTGATTTAGGGTGAGATAATAAACTGGATTCAAAATTATCTTGGGGAAAGAGCCAGATAGTAATAGAGGAGGGCTAATTTTCTGATTGGAGACCTGAGACCACTAATGTGTCACAGGTACTTGGATAAAAAAGATTTAGAGGGATATGGGCCAAACACAGGCAAAAGGGAACTACCTTAGCTATAAAACAAGGTTAGCATGGATGCAAAGTAAATGTTGATCTTGCCATCCACAGCCAGGTCATGAAAAATTAATAAATAAAACAAAAGGAACAGCTTACCGCCAGCTATCTTACTAACCGTCTTATCATTAGAAAGTCAACAGATGGAAAAATGGACTCAACTGTAGACGCATTTAATTAATCAGCTGTAAGACGTCCAATCAATGAACTTGTCATGCAGCTGATTAATTAAACGTGACTGCTTAATGTTGCAAATTATCACTCTGCCTCAGATAAGATAGAAATACTGTGTCTACACAGCTGGAACTTAAATTGTCAACAAAACCCTAATTGAAAGTCGGAACAATTTGGAAATAGTTATCAGCATTGCATCCATCTATCGCTTCCATTTTCTGTGCAACAAATTGCTGCTGTTGCCATGCTGAGTGCTTTGAGCTGCAGAAGGTTTAGGTATGTAATACAGTGAAGGTTACAATAGATTCCTTCCATTGTATGTGGCATTATATTTCATTTACGCAATGCCCTCACTTGCTCTTCTGGTAAAATTGTCGGACAGACTTGGCAGACCCGGATTTCATTGCTGGGCAGTGTTCTGGCTGATAACACCAGGATTAGACAACTCCACTTGCTTTTAAGCCCCAGCAAGGGAGAACATATTACTTGTTGTTTCATGTTTTTAATTGCTATTCAGAATTCCCATTGAGAAGCATGATTTAATGTTGGAGGTAATCAAGAAAGATGTCTGCTTACCCCTATCTGCCGAGCTGTGGAAAGGAACGGGCATATGGATGAGAAAAGTGGAGAGTTGTTTAATTTGGTGTAGTTTAATATCATCACATGTACCGAGCTACAGTGAAAAGTTTTTTCATTGTGTGCTATCCAGTCAATGAAAGGGCGGTACATGATTACTATCTAGCCGTCCACAGTGCAGGATAAAGGGTAGAGCGGTTAGTGCAAGATAAAGTCAGATTGGAAAACCTTCATCAAACATTAATTTGAAAAGTCACCACTGGCAACCTTGTCTATCTTTGCATGCCAGGAATACAGGCATGGCATACTCAGAAAACTATTCTTAAGAGTCCACCTTCTGATAATGTCATGTAGAGATTGAGATATTACACAGGTTATGAGATATCAATGAGAAGTTTGACTTCTTCATTCTTCAGTTTTATTTGGTGTCCAATATATGGTCGCTTCAGCACAATTACCGGTAGTTTTCAGGAAGCCTTTAAACCTGAGTCCCACGGAATTTACTATTTGTTTTCCAGTGGTTTCTACACTTGTTATGAGAAATGAGGGGAAGAATTATCATCTCTCCTAATATGTCAAGAATCCTATGAGATAGATATTTAGAAACAGTGAGGTTTAAACTGAATTATACCCCAAGGTGCAAGTAAACATAGAAACATAGAAAATAGGTGCAGGAGTAGGCCAGTCGGCACTTCGAGCCTGCACCGCCATTCAATATGATCATGGCTGATCATCCAACTCAGTATCCTGTACCTGCCTTCTCTCCATACCCCCTGATCCCTTTAGCCATAAGGGCCACATCTAACTCCCTCTCAAATATAGCCAATGAACTGGCCTCAACTACCTTCTGTGGCAGATAATTCCAGAGACTCACCACTCTCTGTGTGAAAAATGTTTTCCTCATCTCGGTCCTAAAGGAATTCCCCCTTATCCTTAGACTGTGACCCCCTTGTTCTGGACATCCCCAACATCGGGAACAATAGTAGAACTTGTGATGGAGTATCAGTGCATGTCCATTACATCTGATGGCAATTTTATACTGCTTATTAATGTACATAACTACAGAATGTGCCCAATGCTAATCAGGTTATAGAGCGATTGTGCACCTCAGAAATGGAGAAGTGGAGCCCAGGGAGAGCAGTATAAGCCAATATCATGAGACATTAGATTCACTTAAAGTTAGCCTGTACTTCATAACTGGGCTATTCCGACCTAGCATGAATTAGAGCTGCACTAAGTGACAGAGGGCAGATGTTCAGGAAGGAAATGCAGATGCTTGTTTACACCGAAGATAGACACAACATGCTGGAGTAAGCGAATCAGACAGCATTTCTGGAGAAAAGAGTCAGGTCAAGAAAGTTTATTGTCATGTGTCTCAGATATGACAATGGAATTCTTGCTTGCTGCAGCACAACAGAGTATTGTAAGCATAAATACAGAACAGTTCAGTGTGTCTATATAGCATAGACCATATATATACAAATAAATAAACAGATAAAGTAAATAGGCTGTTATAGTTCAGAGTTTGTTTGATGGCGAGTTTAATAGCCTGATGGCTGTGGGGAAGAAGCTGTTCCTGAACCTGGATTACCAGATTTCAGGCTCCTGTACCTTCTACCTGATGGCAGTGGAGAGATGAGTGTGTGGCCAGGATGGTGTGGGTCCTTGATGATGTTGGCAGCCTTTTTGAGTTAGCGACTGCAATAGATCCCTTCGATGGTGGGGAGGTCAGAGCGGATGATGGACTGGACAGCGGTCACAACTTTCTGCATTCTTTTCCGCTCCTGGATGCTTAAGTTGCCGAACCAAGCCACGATGCAACCAGTCAGCATGCTCTCTACTGTAGAAGTTCGAGAGAGTACTCTTTGACATACCGACTCTCCGTATGTAGAGGCGCTGATGTGCTTTCTTTATAATTGCACCAGTGTGCTGGCACCAGGAAAGATCTTCGGAAATGTGGACGCCCAGGAATTTGAAGTTCTTGACCCTTTCCACCATCGTTCTGTTAAAATAAATGGGATTGTGGATCCATATACTATACCTTCCAAATTCCACAATCACTTCCTTGGCTTTGTTGGTGTTGAGAGCAAGGTTATTGTGCTGGCACCATTTGGTGATGTTTTGGGTTGGGACCCTTCTGACTGGTACAATTAGGTATTCTTGTATGAGTTTATTGGTGTATGACAAGTACAATTATGACTTTTAAAAGGACACTTGGACAGGTACATGGATAGCAACAGTTTGGAGGAATATGGGCGAGGCACAGGCAAATGGGACTGGCTCAATTAGGCACAAAATATAGGACAGCAGGACAGGCAGCATCTCTGGTCAGGTCTGAAGAAGGGTCTCGACCAGAAACGACACCCATTAATTCTATCCAGAGCTGCTGCCTGTCCCGCTGACTTACACCAGCATTTTGTGTCTATCTTCCAAAAATGTTCAGATCTGCATTGTATATCTCTGGAGCTTGTGGAGAGGTGGGAATACATGTGTTTTAGTGAAGCTTTCCAGACAACCTGTCAGATTGCAGTGGCATCAGAAAGAAAGCCTTGAAGGCGGATACCAGGAGCCAGATCCAGAGTGCTGCATCTGATAAAGGTCAAAAGCACCTGTTGACAAGCTTGAAGAATGCATCTCATAAAGAGCACCAGCAGCCTCAGGAACTGCTTAATGCACCGCATCCCATAGTGGGTGAAATGAAGGAAGCTTTCCTGACAACCTGAGAGAATTCAGTGACACCTACGTTCTCAGGCTAACTATCATTCTGCATTTTTGGCCACAGGTCTATTTTCGCTTTGGGCCAGACGTTGAGATCCACAACAATGTATTTAGCTGCAATATGATCTGTCTGAGAGATTCTATTTTGTCTCTTCTAGCAAAAAATATTACTTAACTAGACTAAGTGGGACCCATTGAGTCCCAGCTTCTCATGAGAGGGCTGGTCCCCCATGGTAATATTCCACCTCTCCACAAATTCCAATATTGCTGGCCAGTTGGGCGGGGGGGGGGGGGGGGGGGGGGGGGTCTGGAGCGCTAGTATGTGTATTGTGGGCCAAAGGGACTGGTTTCCACAGGGCTAGTATGGACATTGTGGGCCGAATGGATTCTTGGGCTGGCAGCTCAGTCACTCAGGCCAGGCAGCTCAGTCACTCTGGCCAGGCAGCTCAGTCACTCTGGCCAGGCAGCTCAGTCACTCTGGCCAGGCAGCTCAGTCACTCTGGCCAGGCAGCTCAGTCACTCTGGCCAGGCAGCTCAGTCACTCTGGCCAGGCAGCTCAGTCACTCTGGCCAGGCAGCTTGGTCACTCTGGCCAGGCAGCATTTTAGAACCAATAGAGACACTTTTTGCAAGCATTTTAGAACCAATAGAGACACTTTTTGCAAGTATTTTAGAACCAATAGAGACACGTTTTGCAAGCATTTTAGAACCAATAGACGCACTTTTTGCAAGCATTTTAGAACCAATAGACAGACTTTTTGCAAGCATTTTAAAACCAATATAGACACTTTTTGCAAGCATTTTAGAACCAATAGACACTTTCTGCAAGCATTTTAGAACCAATAGAGACACTCTTTCTGCAAGCATTTTAGAACCAATAGAGACACTCTTTCTGCAAGCATTTAAGAACCATTAGACACCTTCTGCAAGCATTTTAGAACCAATAGAGACACTTTTTGCAAGCATTTTAGAACCACTAGACACGTTCTGCAAGCATTTTAGAACCAATAGACACCTTCTGCAGGCATTTTAGAACCAATATAGACACTCTTTCTGCAAGCATTTTAGAACCAATAGAGACACTCTTTCTGCAAGTATTTTAGAACCATTAGACACCTTCTGCAAGCATTTTAGAACCAATAGAGACACTTTTTGCAAGCATTTTAGAACCAATAGACACGTTCTGCAAGCATTTTAGAACCAATAGAGACACTTCTTGCAAGCATTTATAGAACCACAATAAGGGCACTCACAGTTGAGTAGACATGTGTTCGGTGCCATTCAGAGCTCAGAGAGACTTGACCCTCTGGCTTCCTCCATCTTGCAGCTACTGAGTGAGGCAAACCACTTCCTGGTTTTATAGTCCCTCCACCTCCTCCCAGCAGGGGCAGCAGAGAGAATGGCGAATTATTTAAAAACATTAATATCTCTCCACTTTTGCATCGATGGGAAAAGTCCTCTGGTCCAGGAAGGCGGAGGGGGGATCTGAGTGAGCTGGCCAAAAATGACGGCGTTCTCTCGGAAATCACACCACATTGAGCCAAAAGCAGTCAAGATCAGAATTTTACCACTTTCCACTTCACCACCTGCCCCACAACGATACACAGCACAGTTCTGAAAATATTTGGATCTGCCCTCTGCCACTTTGTGCAATTTCTAATCAATCCAAAGATGGAATGAGTTCTGGAGTGATTCTGAGCACCACCCGCTTATGAAGCTTAGTCTGAAGAAGGGTCTTCCATTCCTTCTCTCTATAGAAGCTACCTGTCGGGCTGAGTTACTCCAGTGTTTTGTGTCCACTGATTTATGAAATACAAGTTGCCTTTAAATGGATGTAATGTCTCATGATATTGGTGCCTGGGCTCCACTTCTGCATTTCTGAGATGCACAACTACTCAACAACATGATTAACACTGCTACATTATGTGCTGATGTAAAATAATTGGCAACATAAAATTGCAATCAGATGTAATGTGCCTCCATTGATTCTCTATCACAAGTTCTACATCCACCTGGGGGATAATACAGTTTAAACCTCAACATTTCTAAATATTGATCTCATAAAGTTCGACATATTAGGGGAGATGCTAATTCTTCCTCTCATTTTGCAAAGGAATCCATTGAGTCCAAAATGCACAGAAGGCCTTACTTAGCACGGGGCATTGAAGTGGGTGGCAAAGTACTGGAAGCATGGTTATAATGGAAACTGGCCATCTCCAAAATCTAAGGTGACTTCATCTGCAGAGCTGGGAATTAGGACAATTATGTCAAGATACATCCATCCTTGACCAAATTCCTATCCATTTCATGAATATGCCTCTGGTTCTAGAAACTTGCAAATTCAGTGAGCCTTTGATTTTCTATCTTGTTTGCAGTTGTAAAATACTTTTGACAAAAATCTTCAGGCGACTATCTTGGCGTGCTCATTTTTCTGACAAAAATATATAATGTCTTATATTTTGCTTTTCTGAGGTTTGGACATCATTCATGATTTTGCCCAGCAATATTCTTCCTGTATCTGAAATGAACACAAATATAATCAGTTTTGCTTTGCTTTATTGTTTATGTTCTTGCCATTTATTTTTTGGTGGATTATATTAGGCTTTCTAATATTTGGCTAGGAAACTGGAGAATTAAACGTAATTTTCGCTTGTCTGTACAATTTTGCATTGGGAGTCTCTAATAGATACAAAGCATGAAATCGAGCAGTAAATGAGTAACTTTTATGTAACCCGAGCTATCTGAAGACACACTGGCCACACACGCACGCATGCACACACACACACTTATGCACGCACGCATACACGCACATGCAAAAGCTGCCAAACTTCTGATATTTATGAATTAATACATATCTCTCATGGAAACATTTTTAAAAGATTTCTTGGAACTAACATCTGCAGGCTTTGATCTTTATATTAGTAACATGAAATAAATTTTAAAAGAGCTATTTCCTTCCTTGAATGAGTGAGAATTACAGAATATGCAACCTAAAAATGGCTGTGTTGTGTTCAGCTCACTTCGTAAAGCCCGGCTTACATTGGAAGCACAGTGGAAGTTCAGGTAACTAAAATGTTTCATGACTTTTTGTTGATTTTCAATGTCTACACCTTCAATTTCTTCTTTTCATTGACTGAGCTGCTAGATTTTATATTGTGCATGAGATCTGTCTTGCAAAGCATTTTCCATCTCACCTAGAAGTCATCTACCAACTGGATCATATAACCCTGGAGAGTGATTTGTGCTGTGAGAAAAGTAGAAAAACTGAGAAATAGTGTTCAGTTCTTGATAGAAGTGATGACCTTGTAATTAAATCATTGGCAATCATTCTTGCAAATCATCATGTGATGCTGTAATATCCTGCTTAGGTTAAATGTGAATCTGTCTACAACCAAAAATGGTATTTTTTACCAAGTCTTAATGATGTGATCTCCAGGCACTTTATTTAGCTTTCATTCTGCTGAGAGTTTCCTTGTTTGATAGTTTTTCCGACATTTTCTCTCTCCTTTCCAATTGACATAGTTGTTGTGCAGTTCACCAATTCACAAGTTGTAGGAGTAGAATTAGGCCATTCAGCACATCGAGTCTACTCCGCCATTCAACCATGGCTGATCTTTGCCTCCTATTCCCACTTTCCTGCCTTCTCCCCATAACCATGACACACGTTCTAATCAAGAATTTGTCTATCTCTGCCTTAAAAATATCCTCTGACTTGGCTTCCACTGCACCCTGTGGCAATTAGTTCCTCTGACTACCCTCTGACTAAAGAAGTTCCTCCTCATCTCTTTTTTAAAAGAATGCCCTTTAATTCTGAGGCTATGATCTCTGGTCACTGAAGACCCGTGCTTTTTTAAGCAGGTGCATAAAGATACCATTCTTCATAACAGCACATTTGAATGAAGCTCAACAATTAGGCACAAGGAGCTACAGATGCTATTTTACAAAAAGAGACACAAAGTGCTGGACTTTAGACATTAGAGCTACAGCACCAAACTGGCCCTTTGGCCCACCGAGAGGTGATCATCCCATCCATACACTAGCGCTATCCTGCACACAAGGCACAATTTACAATTTTGCTGAAGCCGATTAACCTACAAACCTGCATGACTTTGGAATGTGGCACAGGAAGAATGCACAAGCTCTGTACAGACAGCACCCGTAGTCAGGATTGAGCCCGGGTCTATGGTGCTGTAAGGCAGCAACTCTACCGATGCGCCACCGTGCTACCCTGTCGCTGGAGCAACTCAACATGGACCGGTGATATTTTGGGTCAAGACCCTTCTTCAGAACTGATTGTAGTGGGAGGGAGGGGGGGGGGGGGGGGGGAAGGGGAAGAGAAGCTGGAATAGAAAATGGAGGCAGGATAAAGTCTGGCAAGGATATAGGTGATGAGGGGTTTGATTGGCAGATTGTTGAACAAAGGCTAGACATAAAAAAATTAAAAGTGTGAGATACGGATATGAACTGTGAAACCAGGGGAAGGAATATTTGTGGAAGACGATGCGTGGAAGGGGAAGGGAGAAATGGGTGTGTATTCACATGTGGCACAGGGGAAGAGAGCGGAAAACAAAGGGGGAATGGTGTTCATCCATCCACCAAAGCTTACTGGTTCTCCAGGTTGCTAATCATTTGAACTCCTCTTCCCACTCTTAAACAGCTATTTCTGTCCTGGGCTTCCTCCATTGCCAACGTGAGGCCAAATACAAACTCGAGAAACAGCACCCCACATTCTGCTTGGGGAGTAGAACCCAACGGATGTAAAAACTAAGGGCAAAGAAGTGCAGTAGCTATTGGAAGGGAGGCAGACTATCAGAAAGTATAGTCTAGCTGAAAGCGACGAGGAAGATTAATATGGCAAAATTATGTCAGAAGTCCAAACAATAATTATCAGAAGTATTAACTTTGCTATCAGGAATTAATATTGGAACAAATTAATATTTATTTCTTAAATATGTAAACATTATAACCACAGGTGCAACAGAATTACACAGGACTAGGCAAATTCAATGTGCAACAACTTTCACAAGTTAATCCAGCTCATGAAAGCAGCCTCCAGCTACAATAAAAGTTAAATCTGCCTGGGGTACAGACAGTGCTTTGTTTTTACTTGTTTTAGGGAGGTTTTTGATGAACCCCCTCAGTGCTTTCCGAAAACCTGCCAAGAGCTTTGTCTCTTAAGAGCAGATATATGTTCTAAGCAGCACAGAGAACATAGACATTTTTCAAAGGAAGGTTTCTTGGAAGGAAAGTAGTATATCGGCACACAACTGGTTTCAAAGCAGTGTGGTTTTTGGAATGTGTTTCATCTTTAGCTCCTTCTCTTGTCGCCTACCCTGTGAAGTGTAAATCAATGTAATTTTTCCACTATTTAGTGGTGAAAGAAAGCTGAAGAGCTCAGTGGACAGAGAATGCCAGGAATATATGGGGAGGGTGTGGCACTGCATGCTTCTTCTGTTTGATCAAGGAGCGGACTTAATGCCACAATTGATGCTTCAGACTCTCAGCTCATTGAGCATTCGGCATGACTTAAACATATTCCAAGAGAGCCTTTCATCTCGCAGCCTTTGGCCGACGCTCGTCACGGCCTCCCTGCTTTAATGAAATAGTGTTTTTAGTTTAAGAAAAATTTATTCACATACAAAATGCTCTGGCTTCAAGCTAATTGGCCTTGATAAAAGGATTTTGTTTCTTGAAGTCCTTTGCCTGTGAACCTGGACAAACGCTACTAATTGAATTCTAAAGTGGGTCTGCATTAAGAAGGATTTTCAGTCAAAGTACAATATTCGTCCTCTTTAGAATCTGTGTGATTTTTATACTGAGTGTTTACTGTATGCCTGGCAGACTTTTCTAGCTGTGATTGGTTTAAAACCTTTCAGAACAAGAGTAGCTGCTTTTAATTTTCAGTTACGTTGAAGAAACAGTCTTGGGACATAGATACACAGCTGCGTGTATTGTCCTCTCATAGTTTCCCTGACGAAGTGCTGGGCCGTCTTCAACCCTGATCGGCTTGTTAAACCAGTTGAGAGAAAGGCGAATTGTCGGCAAACATTGGTGTGAGACTGAAGTCACACGCTGGCCAGACACGATAATAACGGCAAATTTCCTTATCCAAAATATACGATTGAATCAGCAGCAACCTGACAGCCCCTGCAGTTGCATTCTAAAAACAGGATTATATTTTCATATTTGCTTTTAAACTGGATTGAGATTTTCAAATCACCCTGGTGAGGAATTTTAATTTTATTTTGAAATTACTAGTCTGGTAGAGTTGTTATTACTCAATCATATCCGGAAAATACTTTATTCTGCAAATAAAATAATTATTATATAATTAATTATAAATAGATTTCTAAAATTCTAAATAAAACTAATTATTTTATTGAGGTCCGTATGTAAGTGGTAATTTGGCACAAGTGCACTGATAGTTCACTGATGTTGTATCATTACCAGATACGTGGCATGTTCTCACTTGAAGCCCCTAGCTAATAAGTCAGCAAAGGCTTTTTACAATTGGCAATGTCAGCAAAGGCCTTTTACACATTGTGCTTAAAACATTACATTGTCATTTAATAAATGTGATGTAATAGTTAATCTTTTTCTTACAAGGCTTATGGCCTTTTGACATTCTGCAAACATACTTTAATAACTCTTGGTCAAGCGACATTTTTCAAGACAATGATTTCAATATCTCGGAGACAGATCTTCTTGTGTCTGTTGATTACATTTAGATAGTGCAATATGTATTAGACAACATTCAAGTCTGGTTCAGTCTTTTCTAGTTTCTGTTATTCAACAGGAAGTTGTAAAATAAATGTTTGCCAGATGGTGTTACGTGATTTAAATGTCTTAATTCTTTTCAAACAATAACGGATCCAGAGCAGAAATTCTTAGCAACAACTGCCTTGATGTCTTAGTGGGTAAACGCATCACTCACTGCATGAGCACCAAATGTTCTGGGAGCAATTGATGAACTCTCCTGACTTGGTTGATCTCGAGCTACTGGTGATTTTGATCACATTAACCTGTAAACTATCACACTAGCTAGATAAAAATCAGTCAGGTTTTCTGTTCATGAACATCATGTAGTGACCCCTGCTGGAAAGTGCCTGGTTATCAGAGTAAGCACGGAACTGTGATTCATAGACACAGCCAAATCCAGTCTAATGTTACAACTGAAAACAGACAATTAAGTAACGTGCATCTCCAGGTCATCAGCACTCTAAGAGACAAAATCTTGCAACATTTAAAACATTTCATAGCCGGCATTGTCTTATCAAGCCATATAGTTTAAGGCCAAAGTAACTTCATTCTTTGAGTTTCTAAAAATCTAAATAAAATAATTAATTTATTGAGGTCTATAGTCCCCATTGACATTTTGTCCTTTCTCCCATCCCATTGGCTACTTGGGTGAACAGGTAAAGAAGCTAAACATTAAGAATGGCAGATGTTGGAATCTTGAGCAAAAATCACAAAGTGCTGGAGGAATTCAGTGGGTCGGGCAGCATCTGTGGAGGTGCTGCTTGACCCAGACCCGGACAAGTTGTGTTTCGAGTGAAAGGTTGCTTGCCCATTCCCTCGGCAGGTACTCCCTGGCCCGCTTAGTTCCTCCAGCTATTAGGTAAAACAGCTTTGCTCTTAAATCCTGATGTCCTTCACCCAACTGCATCCTGATGGCCTTTTACAGTTGTTACTGCAAAAGGGGTTATTTGATTGGTGTGAATTTGAGGGGCCAGAGGGAATAGTAAGATTGAACGAGAACTTACCAGTTCGAAGGTTGATCTTTATTTCATGAGGAGTCGAAGTGAGGGATTTCGTGAAGAGCCCGCCGGCGCGCATGCTCGACATACTTCAAAGTAGCGGCGTGGAATCACAGAACCAACAATAGAAATGACTTCGCATAGTATGATTGAATTGACTAAGATTACCAGATGAAGGTGATTGAGGGTTGGGCGAGGAGGGCACGAAATCCCTCACTTCGACTCCTCATGAAATAAAGATCAACCTTCGAACTGGTAAGTTCTCGTTCAATCTTACTATTTCATTTCGGAGTCACGTGAGTGACTTCGTGAAGACTTCAAAGCTTCTGTGATTACACGCCCTGGACCACGTCCATGCTGACACACCACTACCAGGGATGGATGGGAGGAACAAACTGGCTCAATAGCTCATACTGCAAAACAAAAGCATATTTATTAATAACAAATCAAAAACCCCTCATGCGGGGACATCTCCACGTTCTTGACCTGCATTCAGCACGGCTTCTGCGAACTGTAGAGGAGCAGCAACAGGCTTGTTATAAAAACGCTGGAACACAGCTTCATTCGCCCATCCTGCTGTGGCGAGAATTTGGTCCATGGGCACCTCCATGACCCTCGCCGCTGACGTCGATGCAGCCCTGGTGGAATGAGACTTGAACACATTAGTGTCGATACCTGACTTACCCAAGACGACTCGAAGCCACCTGGATATCGTCTGGACTGTCACTCGATGATGAGGTCTCTTATGAGTGACAAGCAGGTATCTCTCCATTCCTCTGATGCGTGCCGTCACCTTGACATAGTGGCGGATATGTGAGGCTAAACATAGCCTAGCATCTGCGGGGTATGCCGGGAACTTCAGCTGCAGCCCTGTGCACCCAGGTCTATGCTGCTTTAGTAGCTCGTCAACGAAAAAGACTACTTCTGTAGGGGTAGATGTCATTCTGTCGACACGCAGTTTGTGTAGTGTCTGTACCCTCTGAGCTGAAGTCAGCGCTAGTAACATCACCAGCTTCATGGTGAGTTGGTCCAGTTGGAGCCCTTCCATGGGAGACCACGTCCTGAGCAGGGTTAATACGTCCCTGACATCCCAGGTGATATTATAGCGTGGTGTAGGCGGATTCATATTGAATATACCCCGCATGAGTCTGGACACTAGCCTGTTGGATCCTACCCCAATCTTGAGGTAGAATGATAGCGCACTTCTGGCGCTGTTGATGGCACTGTAACTTAAGTGTTCATCATGGTGCAACCCCGCGAGGAATTCCAGGACGTCGGTTATTGTCACGTCATCGTACGTGATGCGAGAGCGGCTGCAGTAGGCTTCCCACTTCTTAATATGCGAGCGGTATCTTCGCCTTGTGGACTCTCGACACGACGCCCCGATGGTATCCATGGTCCGAGCCGAGAGGCCGTATTGGACTAACGGCCTGTTCAGAACCTGCAAGCCAACAAATTTAAATAGCCATGGCAGGGATGTGGCTCCCCTGACACAGGGTGAGTAACCAATTGTGGGCAACCCTTCAAAAGGACCCAAGGTTCGTTGAGCATGTCAAAGACCACCGGATACCAAGGCTGTGTGGGCCAGTCGGGTATAATAAGGATGCCCTTGGCAGCATCTGCCTGAATCTTTCGCAATACCCGACTGATGAGGCAAAACGGAGGGAAGGCATAGAAAACCCAATTCCCCCAGTCCAGCGAGAATGCATCTAGCGCTATTGCCCCAGGATCTGGTTCCCATGAAACGTAGGCTGGTACCTGATGGTTCAACCGTGACGCAAAAAGGTCAATGTCCGGTTTACCAAATTTGGCTGTGACTTTAGCAAAAATCTCAGGATGCAACATCCATTCAATGTTGTCATTAAATTTGCGTGACCTGGTGTCCGCCACAGTATTAAGCTCACCTGGCAAATAGGTAGCTGAAATCCAAATGTCTCTTTGAATACACCAGAGCCAAATTGAGTTAGCCAATTTGTCACACGAAACTGACCTGGTACCACCCATATGGTTTAAATATGCCACAGCTGTGGTGTTGTCTATTTGGAGACGGACGTGTGCTCCAACAAGCTTGGAACAATATGCACGAAGTCCGTGGAATGCTGCCAGCAACTCCAAATAGTTAATCCCTTGAGTCAACAACATCGATGCCTCAAGGGTGTCCCATCTACCCCCACAACTAGAGCAATTATCAGTAGCTCCCCAGCCATTGGAGCTTGCATCAGTCTGTAAATATACCACCGGATTAGCCTCCCTGACAGGCTTAAATGAGTTGCTAATGTGACACACCCACCATTGCAACTCAGTTATCGCTTCGGACGGCAGCTGCATAGATCGATCGTAATGACCAGCGTTCCATTTTAACGCAGTAATTTTAGCTCTTTGCAAATTCTGATAATGCAAAGGTCCATATCGTGCTGCCGGAAACAAAGCCACTAACTTGCCAATTACTGTGGCTGTATGCCGAATCGATGGTATATTGGTGCCAATTAAATCTCTGCACACCTTAGTGACTTCCTCAATTTTGTTAATTGGTATAGTTATCCTCATGCTCATTGAGTTCACCGTGAACCCTAGGTAATGAATTACCTGGGCAGGGCAGAACTTTGATTTCTCTGGATGGACAATGAATCCTAATTGTTGAAATATATTGACAGCAGCTGCAACACCCTGTTCAGCCAATTGCAGGGTGTGGCCCACAATAAAGACATCATCTAAATAGGCCATAACTATATGATGTCGTTGTCTCAAATAAGCCATGATTGGCTTCACCAATTTAGTGAACAATCTAGGGGCTGTAGTAAGCCCATTAGGCAAAGCCTTATACTGCCAAAGTTGCCCCATCCAGATAAATTTCAAAAACCTTCTATCATCTTTCTGGATGGATACTGAATAATATGCATCCCTCAAATCAATGCATGCCATAAAGCAGCCATGAGAAATCAATGATTTGGCTGTTTCAAACGTATCCATTTTAAAATGAGTATATGTTACAAACGTATTCAAACGGGTTAGATCAATAATGACACGACAGCCTCCATCCTTCTTAGGTCTAGTAAATATGTTCGAAACAAATTCAATCGGCTCATGCACTGTTTTCTCAATCACACCCTTCTGTTCCAAACTTAAAATTTCCTTGTAACCTGCTGCCTGTTCTGCAGCAGACAATTTGAACGTACGACCAGGCATGTGCTGGGATGGAGGAATGTCGCCATTAATAAACTCAATTTTATGCCCCTGAATATTCCGCAACACATACTCATCACCAGTAAAATTACCCCATGCATCCAAAAACAACCGTAAACGACCACCAACATGGGAAGTTAAACAGAGAGAAAAGAGAGAACCAGACCCCCTCACCTCCGTGGTTACCGGCGGTCCTTGACACGTGTGGGTGGCCGTGGAGGTGCTGGGTTGGCTTGAGGGCGCGGCGTCTTCGATTTCCAAAAAGGTCTCTGCCGACCCTGTCCTAAAAAAGACCCTTGGTGCTGGTTCTGGTGTTGTTGTCGTTGTGGAGCTAGAGGGTGAGTCCTCGTCGAGGCACTGGCCGACCCTCGTGAGCGAATATATGGAGCTTTTGAGCCGGACGGTGTGGGGGCACTCTTAGAGCGCATGATCCCCACCGTTTTGGCTTGTTCGTCAAGCTCTTTGACTCTCTTCGAGAGGTCCTCACCAAAGAGCTGACGGGGCGGCGGCGGCGGCGGTGGTTTGCACAATCCTGCAAACTTCGGGTTGAGTGCTGGGCGGATGCTGTTTTTGCGAAACCCGTTGATTTCGTGCTGGGTCGCGCACAATAAGGCCAGAGCATCTTCCTGGTCCAAATTCAGCTCGTCCTCGTCCACCGACCGCGCAAAGGCGGTAATACCGGCCGTGAGGAGTTTCAGGATCCGCTGCAATTGTAGCTCTTGTTGACGGATAGCCGCACTGATGTTGCCCCATATTGGCGTATTGACCACAGGCACGTTGAGGGAGTTGCAGTTTGATGGAGCCTTGTGACGGCTCATAGCCTGGATGAGGACTTCTTCCTGCAGCACCTGATTATTAAGAAAGTCCACTGTGGCTGCCAGCTTTGAATTGAGAGGAAGACCAGCCGTATGTGGGGCCGCGAATTTGGTCGCCACATCCAAAAGTTCCTCCGCTGGCACCTCCACCGGAGGTGGTACGGGATCCACCAGAACCTCCTCCTCGTGCTGCTCCAGGCTGATAGTAGATGTTGGTGAAGACGCCCTGTGCCTGTTGCTGCCCTGCTGTTGTTGACGTTGAAGCAGGAGCTCCAGCAGCCGCTCCATACGGTCAATACGCCCTTCACCCTGAACACTCAGGTGGTCGGAGTCCTCCGGCTCTGAAAAGAAAACCGGGCTCCTGTCATCGGCCCGCACCTCGTCGAGGCCCTGCCGGTGCCGGTAGTTGTCGCTAACAGCCGCCGAGGCGAAACTGCACGATTCCTGCGCGGGCGTGTTCAATCGCCTCCGTTTAGCGAGAGCTGAAGCCGCTGCCACTAAGGGCACATGCGGCGAGGTGTCGGCCCCAGCCGAAGCATGGCTGCCTGGGGCCCGCGCAGTCTTGCCGGCTGCCCACATCGTGGACGTTGCCGACGCATGGTGCCGCCCACCCATCCATGGGGGGCTCGGCGACCGCGACGAGACCCGACCCAACCGACCCGTCCCGGCGTCGAGAGTCGGGGTGTACCGGCTGGACCTCACAGCCGCCCCGGGTCTCGCCCTGGAACCTGACCGCTCCTCCGCGACAGGCAATGCCTTAGCCCTAACAGGGTTAGGCTTCTGGGCTCCTCCCCTCCCCCTTCTCAGAGGGCTGAGTGGAACAGGCCGTGCAACGGCACGCGCCCTGCTCGAGGTCGCCAGCGAGCCCGCTGACAACCTGACTGCCATGGCAGGGCCCCCCTGCTCTGGCGGCACACCACACTCCTCCTCGTCGAACTCCTCCGAGCTGTGGTGTGCTGGCGGATCTGGACCTGTGAACACAGGGCTTACCCACATCTCCGCCTGAGTCCCGGCCTGCGCTGCAGGTACTGCCGATGGTAAAGGCCCCGGAACTGTTGACCGGCGAACTCGTCCTGACGTCCTCCGGCCCTTCGAACTCCCATCCATGTCCTTGCTGCAAGACATAATCAGACAACAAGGACCACCAACTAAAGGTGGAATACTCACCTCCGTGGCCCCTTATGAAGGGCTGGCGAGGAGCGCGCTCCACCGCCAGCCGTCGCAGCAACGCGTTACGACGATATGTCGAGCATGCGCGCCGGCGGGCTCTTCACGAAGTCACTCACGTGACTCCGAAATGAAATGTGAATCCAGGCCTACAGTGGAGAATTACAATGGTTCTCGGTGCCAAGTTCAATGAAGGTTGCACTAATATATCACTTTTACGGTAACTCTAGTATGGAAGTGCCTTACACAGAAGTCGAAGATGTGCAAAACATTGCAGTGTGGGCAATGAGGAATTACTGTCCACATCAGAAGCTGATGCAACTGGTGCTCCACATCAAAAGAAAGATGTGTATTTTATATGTAAACACTTTCCACACTTCATTTGCAGTCATTTACTTGTTGAAACCCAAGAGTCTGGAACCACCCATTTCCCGTAACTATTGCTTGTGTGTTTCTCTACCCATTAGAATCGTCAATGTTGCTACATGACCTAAGTTTCTTCTGAGTTGATACTTCTATGAGAGGAACAGCAAGAATCTTTAGTACGGCCACTTCCTACCTTTCTTCCTGCACAAAGATGTGTGTCATGCGTGCTGTAGTATGGAAAACAGAGCCTTCTCTGGAAATAATGAGCTATAACTAATGGGACCAAAAGTGGACCAGTTGCCTGCACCCGATGGCTTGTTTCTGGGCACTTAAAAGATGTGCTTTCAAAATTCTGAAATTCATGAAATTACAAAATTTTGAGAAAGGACTAAGAAATGAAGCCTAACTTCTATTCATTAGTAAATGCTGGGGTCCATTAATACAGAAACAGTGGAATTACATTTAGAAAATCACAAAACACCCAAGCAAAGTTAACCACCTTTTGATGAATAGGGGCAATTATGGAGAGAGAAGCACGGTTTTCTGTTCATAGAAGTTGTGAAATTAGGGCAATAGGATAGTTGAGACACAGACAAAGTAACGTACAAATTGTGAAACACAGGGCTGTCGGATATGCCCAGCATGTCAGGCTGAGAGGAAAACGGAGCAATATCACATATGGATGACTTAACCATTTTGTGCAGATGCAGAAAGCAAGTTACTTGAAGTTGTAGAATTAAATATTGAATCTGGAAGCCGAAACACGCCCAAGACAGGAGACAGAAGATGATACACTATTCCTCATACTTCCATGGAGTTTTACTTTTAATAGTACAGCTCATAAACTGATTGGTATGAGTGAAAGTGGGTGGAAGAATAAAAAGGCAGGTGACAGAAAGCTAAGGCTTACCACTGTAGACTGAATGCAGTTTCCCCGCAAAGCGATTACCCAATCTATGTTTGATTTTTACAGTTAGAGGAGACCCTTTTGTGAAAATAAAATGCAGTGGAATAGATTGCAAAAAAATACAAATTTCATTTCACTTGAAAAATCCCAGGGGTGGTGGGAAGGGAAGAGACAGAAAGACAGGTGCTGTATCCCCACTTGATTGTTTACATCAGGAGATAAGGATATGGGATACTCATCTTATTTACATTGCCAGGATGTGGATGATGACACCCCTGAAAAAACTGCTGAAGATTTAAATATTTACCAGATTTATAAATAACTTACCAGAAGGAATTACAAATGAGATATCCATATTTGCCAATGGCACAAAAAAACAGGCAGCATTCTAAGTAGCATGAATGGTTTCATTAAAGTGCAAAGAAATGTTAATATATCAAACTAATGGATAACCAAAGTGAAGTCAGAAAACACCTACATGCCTACAGTGGAAGCAGCAGTAGATGGCCAAGGGAGCGCCAGTGGATGTAGTGTACCTGGACTTTCAGAAAGCATTTGATTAGTGGGCAAAATTAGAGCACATGTTATTGGGGCTAGGGTACTGACATGGATAGAAAATTGGTTGGCAGACAGGAAAGAAAGAGTAAGGATAAACGGGTCCCTTTCAGAATAGCAGGCAGTGACTTATGGGGAACCGCAAGGCTCGGTGCTGGGACCGCAGCTATTTACAATATACATTAATGATTTAGATGACGGGATTAAAATTAATATTAGCAAATTTGCAGATGACACAAAGCTGGGTGGCAGTGTGAACTGTGAGGAGGCCATAAGGATGCAGAATGACTTGGACAAGTTGGGTGAGTGGATAGATACATGGCAGATGCAGTTTAATGTGGATAAATGTGAGGTTATCCACTTTGGTGGCAAAAACAGGAAGGCAGATTATTATCTGAATGGTGTCAAGTTGGGAAAAGGGGAAGTACAACGAGATCTAGGGTTCTTGGTCATCAGACACTGAAAGCAAGCATGCAGGTACAGCTAGGCATTGAAGAAAGTGAATGGCATGTTGGTCTTCATAACATGAGGCGTTGAGTATCGGAGCAAAGAGGTTCTTCAGCAGTTGTACAGGCGCCTAGTGAGACCACTCCTGGAAAATTGTGTGCAATTTTGGTCTCTACAAATTTGAGGAAGGACATTCTTGCTATTGAGGGAGTGCAGCATAGATTCACAAGGTTAATGCCTAGGACTGTCATATGTGGATAGAATGGAGCGATAGGCTTGTATACTCTGGAATTTAAAAGGATAAGAGGGGATCTTAATGAAACATATAAGATTATTAAGGGTTTGGAAACTCTAGAGGCAGGAAACATGTTCCCGATGTTGGGGGAGTCCAGAACCAGGGGCCACAGTTTAAGAATGAGCGGCAAGCCGTTTAGAACGGAGATGAGTAAAAACCTTTTCACACAGAGGGTTGTGAATCTGTGGAATTCGCTGCCTCAGAAAGCAGTGGAGGCCAATTCTCTGGATACTTTCAAGAGAGAGTTAGATAGAGCTCTTAAAGATAGTGGAGTTAGGGGATATGGCGAGGAGGCAGGAACGGGGTACTGATTGTAGATGATCAGCCACGATCATATTGAATGGCGGTGCTGGCTCAAAGGGCCGGATGACCTACTCCTGCACCTATTGTCTATTGTCTAGAGCAATTATTAATTGCTCATTAGTGAATGGGAACATTTTGTAAAGTGAAGGCATATGAGAATATGACTTTAATAGAAATAGTTACCTCAAAAAACTTCCATGATGTCATTGGACATTGGAAAAACAATGGTGTATTAAGATAGCTCATTACAATTGTCCTACTTAGTGACTAGATTAATACACTGCAGCAAGGGACATGGAAGCCAGCAAGGATTATTTCTAAATTTTAGGGATAATGGCGGCACCGATCCTTGGAGTTCCCGCCATTCAACTTTCCAAAGCTTTTATGATATAATTTCAGCTGAGCCTGTTCAAATAGTCCCGTTCACAGAGCTGCTTTTAGCAACTAGTAAAGATCTGTACCTGTCATGGGATTGACTGAAAACGTAACATTGAGTTGATGTTTCCTACAATTTCATCCCTTTTGATCTCCATGAGACTTAATAATGGTTTTTGAAATTAGTTTTTCTTGTGTGGAAGAGAATAAAAGTCATAATAATAGGGCATTTGAGAAATCTAAAACCCTTCTTTTTATAACCTCAGAACACCTCCATCCACTAGACTACCAATTTTAAATGCTCAACCACTCATACTTGGCTTGCAGGTGCAGAATCTTATCAGGACAGTTATTTTTGTGCCAAGGAGTTAACCATTTTAGCTCAATATGCAGAGGATGGACAAGGTAGTAGCAATGTTGTCATTTCAAGATTCACCCTCAAGTGAAATAGTCCATTTTAAAAGGAATTTTTAAAAGCTGGAGGCATCTGGAAGTTGACCCTATTTACTTCTCCACTGGCATCAAATCCCAAGGCTCAGTTTGGGAAGGCCGACGGTGTTCCTTTTTCCTGGACATGAAAATACTTGCATGCATTTCCTCACTTTCATTTTTCCCTAATCCCATGGGTAGATTAAAAGAGATAAGTATACAAAGCCAGTGTTATACTAATAACCTTTTATTGGCTCCACAAACATGGTTCTCAGACAACGTAGCAGCAGCGGAAATCCCCTTTTTGCAATATGGATTTCCTTTTTGTCATGAGAGGGAAGATCAAATGTTGCCATCAAACTGGTCAACACTATTAACAGCCTGGTAAAAGCTAGACTAGTCTTGGACTCTCGTATTTGGCAGTAGGTAGCTTTGATAAGTTACTGAGAAGTACTCATTAAAATAAAACTATGCACACAAATTCGTAAAAGTTTGTGTCATAATGATTCAGTAACCCAGATGATGTTCCTTGCATTATGCAATGTTTCAATCCATTCATCTTGTTTGATATTTGTTTAAATTGTAGTTCATTTTTACATTTATCTAAGACATAATACTCTTTCCTGGGCAATTTGCAGTAGGTTTATAGGTTACCCGTCTTCATCTTTTATTTAACTAGTTAAAAACTTGTACCCAATTTCCTGTGGGAATTTTAACTTACTTTTGCTCCAGATAATGTACTATTGATGGAGAGGATCCTAAAGTTACAAACTACATCGCCTGACATAGGGATAAATAAATATCGTATTGATGTGCCATAACCATACAAAGCCAGAGGGGAAAAGGATCAGGGAAGTGCACTCGTGAAGGAACAAAATTACTGAAGACCCTGAACTTGCATGATGAGGAAGCTTTCTTGATCATTAGTGAAGGAGAGTGTGGGAAATGGCAAATCATGGGGATGAAGGCTGATGAAGGCAACACTAGGCAAGGCAAGGTTTAAGGCTCAATTCAGAGTAAAGATTGTTGCACACAACTCAACAAGCTCTTCTTTTGCACGTATCTGATCTTTAGAAGTGATCATCCTGGCACTTGTAAATCTAAAACTAGTCTCCAAGCTCCCAACAGCTCTATCTGACATCTTTCCAGTACCAGGCCTGAGAAATCCCCATGGGAGGAGATAATTTAGAGGTGCTTTCATTGGTGAAGGAGTGAGCACAAGGGATGAAATGTAAATCAGAGGAAAGTAAAGTCTCCAGGGTTCGGCTTGTTTCAGGAGCAAGCAGTGAGGAAATCGTGGCAAACAGCTATGTCTTGGAAACAAAGTGAAATGATTCCCTGACACAGATCAAAGAACGTACATCGGGACCTTTAGAATACACCAGAGAATGTAACATGGCAGGAGTCTTTTATAGCAACAAGGTAATTTTTATAGCATAGTTCTTTTATGATGGCAGTTAACCGTATTGCAATATGGAGGAAAGAAGTCGCGGTAAACTGTAAACCGAAACCACACATACATACTGAAACATCAGTGGCATAATAATGAGCAGAACTTTAAGTGAACTGTATATCTGGATTGATAGAAATAGTAACAAACAAATGAAATACTGAAGAAGGGTCTGAAGAAAGGTATCAACCCAAAACGTCACCCATTCCTTCTCTCCAAGATGCTGTCTGTCCCGCTGAGTTACTCTAGCATTTTGTGTCTATCATCAAATCAAATACATCTTTATATAATACTGTATGTGGTGCCACAAAAGATCACCAATCTATTTTCAAATTCTTCTGTAGTGTTTGATATTTGTTTTCAAAAACAGTAGACGATGTTTTAAATTGAAATGGACAGAGATTACAATATGTGCAGCTGACATTGTAGCATGGAGAAGAGTAACATGAGACAGCAGATGTTGGAATCATGAGCAAAAAATAAACATCTGGAGGGACTCAGAGGATCATTTCTTGAGGGCAATGGAGAGATGGCGTTATAGGTCAGGACCATTTCCCTCCACAGATGCTGCCTGCCCTGCTGAAGTTACTCCAACAGTTTGTTCTTTGCTCATGGAAAAGACAAGCGCTGATGATAAACTCTGCTGTCAGATCATTAAGAGCTTATACAGGTTAAATACCTGTTCACATTTTAGATTAAACCTACCATTTTTCTTCCATTGACAGCTAAAATCCCCTGGAAACCTTTATTTTTAAACAATTTTTTGATGTGCAGGGCAACATGAATAGATGGAGAGGAAGGCAAACATTGATCTTGTCATGGCATGCAGAAGTAAGAGGTTTGGTGTTTGATTCTTTCAATAGGATTCTAAATATTTATACATGTTGGTGGTAACGTCTGTTTAAGATTCAGAATTGTTCTTTTCAGTTATGAGCACCGCTTGATTGATGAGAAAATCGTGGAATAACAAAGCAGTCTGCTTTTTCATTCAATGCCAAATGTACGTTTTCTTTCAAACCTTTGTCCTTCATCTTGAAATGAATTATCTTGCATTCACGTCATGGCCTATTACATCCTGATGATTCAATGAAGCCATTCATATCAGTGAGTTACTGCCTTTGAGGTGTACGCATTGTTGACTGTGGATAAATTGAGCACTCTGCAGGAGTTGAATGATCAGTTAGTTTGGTTATCATGTTATCGGTTAGGGTAGAATGCTACCCAGCAAACCAGGTGTAATCTCTACATTTCTTGGGACAATGTTATGAGAATGTTTGCATTCATCTGAATCAGAAATAGGTCCAGGGTTTACTGTTGTACTTTAGTACAGCACTGAAGGTTAAACTAAAATAATGTATGCTTTCCTGCAGAGCTATTTAAAGCTATAAACTATTGGCTGAAAACCTAATGGACCTGTCCCACTTAAGCGACTTTTTAGGTGACTGTAGGAGACTATGCAGTCGCCACATGGTCACCACATGCTCGCGGGTAGTTGCCGGGGAGTCGCCTTCATGGTCACGAGGAGTTCCCGCATTCTGGTACTAGTCGCGGCCTCATTAGGGTTGTCGCAAATTTTTCAACATGTTGAAAAATTAGCAGCGACGAGAATGAAGCCGCTATGGAGAGTAGCAAGAATTCTCGTTGGTGGGTCGCCTGGACGTCCTAGTGGGTTGCCAGGAGGTTGAAGGTTCTTGTAGGTTCTCATAGGTTGTAGCCGGTGCTGACCGGTGAATTTCGTTGGCAGTAGTTTTCAGAACCAAGGATAACCAACCAGTAATGTTAAATGTCCGCTGAGCTTCACAGCCGTGTATCTCTGGATTCGTAAATGTGGGCTTCCCTCCTACTCCACCCCCCCCCCCCCCCCCCCCCCAACCACTCTTTCAAAGGACTTGCCGTACACTGGGAAAAAATGAAAGCGATAGTTACCGACCGGTAATGTTAAATGTCCGCTGAGCTTCACAGCCGTGTATTTCTGGCTTCTTAAAACTTGTCTGGCTTCTTAAAAGTTGTCTCCACTCCTTCTCCCTCCTTCTCCCCCCTCTCCCCCCCACCCCCCACCCCCTCTTTTAAAGGACTTGCCATACATGTGTGTCTGTATCACCTTGAATTTGCACCATGTGAATTTCACTCAGACAGCACTCCCCCCGCTTGCCCTGTCCCCCGCCTGCATAACGGGAGGGTGAAGGAAGCGACAGTCGCCTGAAAAATCGCCTAAGTGGGACAGGCCCATTAGTGTGCTACCAATTGTCGCATTTTAGTTCAACAAGTGAATGCATTCTTTGCAGTAATATGAACAAGTAGCATTTCTACTTGAATGAGCTCTGATGATAACTTTGCGGATATAACAGTCCAAAGCTTCTTTTTCTCATCTAGAATAGCATGCTTTCTTTTTTAGGGGTTGCTGAATAGCTATTGGGATTTGGGGAATTTTCCTCCTCATTTTCACACAATTTTACTTTTTCATTATCATCCTGAAGGATAGGAACAGAGGCTCAGCTAGTAGAGCCAATACCTACCTCATATTGCCAGTGACCTGGGTTCAATCCTAGCCACTGGTGTTAGTCATGTTTGCACGTTCTCATATCACTGCATGGATTTCCTCCCAGTGCTCTAATTTCTCTCACTTCCCAAAGATATCCCAATAAATGAATCTAATCTCATCTAATATGCGGATTGGTAGGTTAATTGACCACAGTAAATTCACCCTAGTGTTTAGGTGAGGGGAGGCTGCTGGCAAAGTGTGGAGAATAAAAATATGGGATTAGAGTAAACAGATGGTGGAGGGTCAATACAGATTTGATGGGCCTGTTTCTGTGCTATATGATTTTATGACTAAATTACATGAATGGTATTAATTACAATGTGATACATAACTTTTTCAACCCCTATTTCTTGAGGATCAGCCTCAGTAAGATAAGATGGAGGTAGCACCCAAGCCAGGTGACTCTCTGCATGCAGGTTCCAGAAGTGGGTCGACAATTATTAATTACAATTGCTCCACTCTTTTAAATATCTACTCCAGCAGCAACACTGCTTACTCCAACTATGCTCTTCAATCTCCTCTTAGATCTGTTGATTCCTTTCATCCTGTATCTGTACACTGTGGTCGAGTTGATTTGAATCATGTTTACTCTTTCCGCTGACTGGATAGCATGCGACAAGGAAGCATTTCACTGGACCTCAGTACATGTGACAATAAACTAAACTAAACTAAGACACAGCCATGCTGAGACCTTTGACTTAGACAGATATATTTTACCAGGCAGTTGTTGTTTTGTCTGCTAAGTTGTGAGAAAATGCAATAATTAACATTTTGGGTCTGCGGAACTCCTTACTTTGTTTGGCATGTTTAGTTTAGTTTAGTTTAGAGCGCGCGGCCTTTCGGCCCATCCAGTCCACGCCGACCAGCGATCCCCGCAAATTAACCCAATCCTACACGCACTAGGGACAATTTATACTTATACCAAGCACATTTACCTACATGCCTGTACGTCTTTGGAGCATGAGAGGAAACCGAAGATCTCGGAGAAAGCCCACGCAAGTCACAGGGAGAACGTAAAATTCTGTACAGACAGCACCCGTGGTCGAGATCGAACCCGGGTCTCCGGTGCTGCAAATGTCTTTTGTGGAAAGATAATATGGTAATTTTCGAAAGACATTTGCTCTGTTCCCGTTGCAACATAACCTAAGGGTACTTTGAGCCAGGCAGCTGTAGTCTCTTTCTTTGCCAGTGTGACCTGGGGTCAGGAAGATTTTAGTTTGTGAGTTGTACTGCTTATGTGCATGCCTGTAGGCTGGCAAACAAACTGGACCCTTCTGCTGACAATGAGGCGTTAAACTGCTACATTTACATTAACAAATAACAGATTTGATTCAGTGTAGATAAGAATGAATGTAAAAACATTATATTTGTGGCCGAGCAGACCATGTACATTATATTTGCAGCATGTAATTGGCAGATAAAAAAATCAAACACATCTAGAGTGGGATTTTTATTGAGAGCAAATATTGCTGTTAGAAATTCAATCATGTAACACCTTTTTCAGTTATAAGAACGAAAACCAATTTATTACATTTACCTTCTCCCGTCTCCAACAGACCCCCTTCCTCTTGGACTCCCCTTCATGGCCATCTACCTGCTTTAGACCTTTTTATTTTAAAATGCCGGCGGGACATCTTCCACAAGTTATTCATTGTATTGACCTTAAGCTTCAGCATCTGAATTCCTCCTCACTGCCTCTTGCCTTTTCCTCATTATCGTTGATGAAGGAATTAGTTATCGACTTCAGGAATGTGTTGGCATACATGCTTCAATCAGTATCAATAGTGTCAAAGTGAAAATTGTTGAGAACTTCATGTTCCTTGGTGTAAATATCACCAACAATTTGCCTTGTGAAAATCATATTGAAGCTACGACCAAGAAAGCACACCAATTACTCTACTTCTTCAGAAGGCTAAAGTTCAGCATGTCCAACAATTCTTACCAACTTATACAGATACACTGCAGAAAGCATCATATCTGGATGCATCACAGCTTGGTTTGGCCCAAGATCACAATAAAAGTAGAATTGTGGCTGTAGCCCAGTCCATCACACAGACCAGTACCATTGACTCCGTCTACACTTCAGGCTGCCTCAAGAAAGTCGACAACATAATTAAGGACCATTTTCATCCTGGTCATTCTCTCTTCCCCACCATCTCCCCCTTTTCCCTCCCATCAGGCAGAAGATACAAAATATTGAAAGCACATACCACCAGATCCAGAGACAGCTTTTCCCCCACTTTTATCAGACTATGATCATTCATCCCATAAGCAAGGGTGTAGTCCTGATCTCCCATCCAACCTCATTGCAGCTCATGTGCTTTTTTATCTGCACTTTCTCTGTAGTGGTAACCCTATAATGCTGAAACACAGTGTTCTGCACACTGGTATTTTTCTCTTTGCACTAACTGTTGTATGTCTTGATAGTACTCATATAGTATTTGATAGTATGCAAAGAAAGTTTGTTCTCAGTACATGTGATAACAATAAACTAATGCCAATATCACCATCCCTTTCTCCACCAAATTCATCCCCCCCATCCCACATGAGCACAGAGCAGCAATACCAATTCCCCCACCACCCTTCCATCAACACCCCGCATAAGAGAAGGATTTGGTGCCTCCAAACTACCCACTACCCCACCATCCCAACACCAGGCTCCAGTTTCCCTTTTCCATTTCAGTTCACAGGCCTGATTAGATTATAGCCACTGTCCATCTCATCTCCTGTTGTAATCCTTAAAACAAATCTAAAGAAAGGTCCTGACTGATAAAGTTGTCTCATTGTCTCTCCGTTACCTCTACAAATGCTGCCCGATCCCTGAACTGTTCTGTTTTTCCAGCACTTGGTGTTTTGCTCAAACCAGGTGTCACAATTTAATAAAGCAAATGTTCAAAGAAGGGTCTCGACCCGAAACGTCACCCATTCCTTCTCTCCAGAAATACTGCCTGTCCCGCTGAGTTACTCCAGCTTTTTGTGTCTATCTTTGGTTTAAACCAGCATCTGCAGTTCCTTCTTACACAAATGTTCAAAGTTGATCTATTCAAACTTTTGGGTTCAATAGCTGATATATTTCCTTTAGGACCAAGATGAGGAAAACATTTTTCACACAGAGAGTGGTGAGTCTCTGGAATTCTCTGCCACAGAAGGTAGTTGAGGCCAGTTCATTGGCTATATTTAAGAGGGAGTTAGTTGTGGCTAAAGGGATCAGGTGTATGGAGAGAAGGCAAGTACAGGATACTGAGTTGAATGATCAGCCATGATCATATTGAATGGTGGTGCAGGCTCAAAGGACCGAATGGCCTACTCCTGCACCTATTTTTTATGTTTCTATATTTAAGGGAATACTACTTTTGTCTATCTCTCCCTTCTTTTGCATCCCTCCCCTGAATCTATATGACATGAGTGTGATGCAATCTCCAATATGACAAATACTTAGATCAAAGTATAAGACATCATCAAAACAGCTTAAAGGCCTCACAACCACTGAATTAGTTTTGCTATGCATTCACTGTTGACACCACATGCTGGCAACATTACTGACCTGATGGATTTTCCACATTGGAGAAGACCCTCACCTTATTGCAAACACAGTTTTACTTGAAGTGCATATAGGGCATTCCAGCATGTGTCTTACCTCCATCCCAGAGGCAACTGTAAGATGAACCTGCATGGCACTATAAGGAGTTGGTCCAACACAATGGAAACAATTTTAGTTATTGAACTGCTCAATCGTGGGAAAAGGGTCTTGAGCGATTTTGCTTATCCTTCCTAAAAATGGCTTAGGTAAGAAACCGATCAACATCAATGCTCAAAAGAAATATCAGAGAACATCTCGGGATCTGTCTTATTTCATTTGTGACTGAGGAAGGCTTTTAACTTTTTGCTGATTTCCACTGAAGCGAGTCTGGCTTAAATGTTAGAATTTGAAAGGGAACAGACAAAGCATATCTAAAAATTCTTTGTGCACAACCAGGAGCCAAGAGCAAGGAGGATCTGACTGTCAGATAAGAAACCACACACGATAGTATATGTGGTTAAAATGGATTTTTTTTCCTTCAGGGTTCTAATCCTATTCATGTTGAAAATTATTCTAGGCAGAGCATTCAAATAGATAGGTGGCTTTGTACTCTTGGCAGTTCCATTCACTATGTTTAGTTTTTAACACCAGGTGATTTTCTGTGATGTTATGCAGAAGAAAGAGAAACTAAATCTTAAAATAAGATAACAAGGTAAAAAGACTCATTAGCAGGAGTTGGGCAAAGAAATGCTGCGGGTGATGCAACTGAAGAAATGATCAACTGATGAAGAAATGTTACTGAGATTTCATGATATGTGAAAGAGTTAGAAAGTGAAGTAAGACACAAAATGCTGGAATAACTCAGCGGGACAAGCAGCATCTCTGGAGAGAAGGAATGGGTGATGTTCTCGGTCGAGACCTTGCTTCAAAGGGAGGGCCTCGACGCGAAATGTCACCCATTCCTTCTCCCCAGAAATGCTGCCTGCCCCACTGAGTTACTCCAGCATTTTGTGTCTATCTTCGGTTTAAACCAGCATCTGCAGTTCCTTCCTACATAGAAAGTGAAGGATATGATTTCTGGAGGGAAAGAGGATTTGCACAACATTCTAGATTGGGAAGTGTAGAGATTTCGTCAAGATATAGGTCTAACATTGGAAATAACATAAGATGTTATTTCTGTAAGATATAACATATTGAATGTTTAAATAAACATCTGAACACAGAAAAATTAATATCATATATTTATAATATTTTATTGGAAAATGATGCACCACCGTCGAAAATATATAGGCAAGCATGGGAAAGTGAATTAGGACAATCAATTAGTTTAGAAGTATGGGAGGAAACTTTACAACATATACACTACTGCTCATTAAATGCCAGACACTCTCTGATACAATTTAAAATTTTACATAGATTACATCTCTCAAAGTCCAAACTAAATAGAATTTTTCCAAATGTTTCTGCTATATGTCACAAATGTCAACACCTAGAAGCCAACCTAACGCATTCATTTACCAAATGTATTAAAATTACTAATTTTTGGTCAGAAATTTTAAAGATAATTTCGAAGGTAGTTAATACAAATCTGTATCCAGATTCTAAATTAATTATATTAGGTATATTAGAAACTGATCAATCACTAACAACAAAGCACCAAATTTTTATCGATTATAGTTTAATAATTGGTAAAAAATTAATACTAAAATTTTGGAAAGGTCCTACCAACCCCACTATTAAAATGTGGATTACAGAAATGTCGGAGACACTTCATTTGGAAAGATTAAGACTTGTCCTCTCGGACAGGCTAGATCAGTTGAGAGGAACATGGTCTCCATTTATTGATTATCTAAAGGGACAAATGGGCTCGGTTCGAGGGCCTGACTGAAACCTGGACGGGGAATGGATGAAGAATTATATATAATAGATCACTGATATATCTCCAATGTAGAATAGAATGTTTAAAACTCCACTCATATTATTGATTTTCTATTTTTATTATTATTTTAATTTCTTTTATTATTTCTTTCTATTAATTTCCTTCTTTATTAAAAATAATAAAAAAATATGTAGAAGTATAAACAAGAATGACTGTAAATTTTATAAATATTAAGAATGTATGTGATGAATAGTAAATTCTTTTGTTTCTCTTTTTTTTCTTACATTTTAAATTGTCTTAATATGTATCAATATGCATTAACTTCTAATAAAAAATATTAACAAAAAAAAAAGATTTAGGTCTAACATAGGTATGGGCTTTTGGCACAAGAATCTGAGGATATGAATATTCAAATCAGTGTACTGTGGTTCGGGGTAATCTCGTGAAGATTGGTGAAGATTGAGATGTGGAATGTGCAATATACTGTACTACAGGGGCAAAAGACAAAGTGCTGGAGTAGCTTAACTGGCTTAGCAGCATCTGTAGAGGGAATGGATAAGGGATGGTTCGGGTTCCGACTCAAATCATCGATGCTGTCTGACCGATTGAGTTACTCGAGTACTTTGAGCATTGCTGAAGATTCCAGCATCTGCAGTTCCTTGTGCCTCCATTATACTACAGGAGTTTGCGGGTTGGGGTACAAGTTGACGCAACTGAGACAACTTTGAGCCAGGCCTGGAAGTGGAAAGGTAAATAGAAACATGACAGATTAAAATATAGATAGAATGACACCAAAATATCATGTTGGGTAAATAGTTTTGTGCCCAGAATGTACTGAAAATAGTTACTCAAAAGTCTCAAGGACGGCCACAGTGGGATAAACATAATAATGTAACAGCAATTTCTTTGGTATTTACCTGTGACTTTTTCTTATATTAATTGGCAAAGTTTGACAGCAATGGGCAGCAAGGAAATATCCAAATATAGACACAAAGTGTTGAAGTAACTTATCGGGACAGGCAGCATTTCTGGAGAGTAGGAATGGGTGCTTGTTTAAACTGAAGATAGACACAAAATGCTGGAGTAACACAGTGGGACAGGCAGCATCTCTGGAGAGAAGAAATCTGCATCTGCAGTTTCTTCCTACACAAGGAAATATCCAACCTGGTTCTCCCTTATTTTCTCTTCAGCTGCCATTATCTCCATTAGAGAGTCAAAGTCACCCCAATTTGAATTGTAATTTGCAGACAATGCCTGCATATCCAGGTATCATGGTTTTTGGAGAGGTGAAATTGGAAAGGCACTTATTTGATGCACAATCAATGCCATGTTTGCTCAACCTGATTATAAATGGCTGCATAAAGGGGGAAATCAGATTTCCAATGCTAGTCACTGTTCAGTAACATCTGCTGGGAATTGTCACCCTGCGGGAATAGAAAGATAAACTCTGTGTCGTGATGGCTCATATGTTGTATTCATTCAAAATAGAGATTGATAGCTGTGATTTACTTTTACTCTTATATCTTATGTTGTGACATTTTTAAAGTTCAGCTTCCCATTTGTGCTCATTGATTATGAAGTTGGTGTGATTGGCTCAGCTCCTTGGTATTTGGGCAAAAAAATCAGAATTCCTTCCATGTCCATCATCCAGTGACCCCCATGTTAGATGTAAAGGTGTGGACATCATGTAGCAATGTTACAAAATTTTGAGATATTAAAAATCAAGTCTGCGATTTATCCCATCAGATAAAGCATAAAAATAAGTTTAATTTGACACCTAATCCACTTTCATATCTTCAGTATTAAAAACATTATGTCCATTTTCATACTTGGATATTAGCATCTTGTTCCCTATTGCTTGTCCATTAACTTAACACAAAAGCTGTGATCGAGGACAGTCAAAAGCCCATAACTTTCTTAAAAATTAAGAGAACTGAAAGAAATGTTCAGTTATTTTAGATTGAAGTATTCTGAAACAAATATGAAACAATCTTACTTGGATGACCTGAAATTAAAGCATATAATTAGTTAGTTACCCAATTGTAGCTAATTACAAAATTCAATTACTAGATGTAAACATCTATCCATTTCATGTGCAGCTGCGTACGTGACAAATAAAGCATCATTGAACCATTGAACTAATCTTCTCTGCCTGCAAATGATTCATGTCCAACCATTCCCTACATATCATAGTTCCGCGTGATGTAGAGAAAGTTGTTTAGCCCTTCGCAATGCAGCTCACAGTTCAATCCAAATCACCAACTAATTTTCCTTCTCACCAATTCTCCCCATGTTCCCATCAACTCCCTCCAAATTCAACCACATACCCTCACACTAGGAGGAACTGGCAAAGGCCAATTAACCTACCAACTTGCAGGACTCTGGGATGTGCACAGCCATAGAAAGAATGTATGGAGTCCACACAGATAACACTGGAGATCAGGAACCTGAGTCACTGGAGCTGAGGCAGCAGCACAACTGGCCACAATTGTGCCACCTTATGCTAAGCTTTTTTTTAAAAAGGGTGGTTTTTCTGCCCAGCAATAATAAATGGGTTTATGTAGACTTGGAACCGTCAAGAAAGAATGCTATTCTAGTTGAAGCACAGGAACACCAACACAGAGGAAGACCACTTAGCTTGGATTGCTTGTTATGGTACAAATGCCTCATTGGAAATCTGAAGCACAGATGTGGCTGGGAAGAATGAACTGTTGTTCTTTTTCCCTTCTTGTGAGTGTATAGTTTCAAGTGGCCTTTCCAGCGTTCTTTGCATCTCTTTTAAGAAACAGAATGTACCCTATGTTGTAACAGAGATAATATTTTTGTTGGCACGGGTATATCAGCCACATACTGGAGCTATGTGTTGAACTTTCTAACCTTCAATAGTATAAAGGCTGAAATGCCAGCCAGGGATGACAGAATCATGCTCACAGATTGAGAGAGAGGACAGAATTAGAAGGGGAGGTCAGCAATTTTAAATCAACCAGTGAAACTTTGAAATGCTCATATATCATCAAAAGTCCAGTGGGGGATGTAGCTGCATTCAGCGCCAAGCCTGGCCCTGACTTGCAAAAACAAAAGGAGTTTGGCATGATCCAGCCAACATAGATGACTTAGAAGTCATTTGTGATTTAGATGATCCCTGCAGAACCTCCAATGGTCATATGCATGATCCTAGTACAGATGTCACGAGGGAAATAGATGTTCCTACTGGGCCCATCCCTGGTAAATATAATAGTCCTTATGGAACCACTGCTAGTGATTAAGATGATCCCACCGTATCAATCATTGACAAGTTATATGAATCTAGTGGAGCCATCTTTATTGATTTAAATGTTCTCACTGGAGTTGTCTATTAACGATATAGATCAACCCAGTGGAGATATTTTTAGTGATTTTTAGTGATTTAGGAGTCCAGGTTAGACTTAGAAGATCCCGGTGGAACCCCTGCTGCCATGTCAGTAATGCTTGCAAAGTGTCAATCAGTGGTTCAGGTGATCCCAGTGGAGCGGTCACTTACATGATCCTGGTGCATTTGTTGGTCAGTTAAATTGTCCGAATGGAATCTTCATTGATGGTTTAGAGGATTCCATTGGGGGATCTATGGTTGGCGTATGGAGCAGTCATGTGGTTCACAGACTCTGTGCCACAGGAGAGAAGTCATCAACTGGGATATCTACTTTGGACAGCTTTCAATTACAATTGCATGAGTAACGGTGCCATCCAGAATAGAAGGGATTGTTGGATGTTGAGAATAGATTTCCAACATCACCTTAACTCCAGTCCCGATGCCCTGACTCAGATGTTTCAGCTTTTCATGAGGGCTTTCCATGATCAACAAGGGGACCAGCAGCAATCCAGAGAAAGATGGCAGCACTGCCATTCTGGAACTGTTGGTGGAACATTGGGAATGACCCGTTAAAGCCTTAAGTAGGTGACTTCATACAAAGTGATAGGATACTGCTAACATGCACTCTTCAAATATCTGGTTTCTTAGGGGTTGTTCCTGACACTTTCCTGGGTCTGCTGCCACACTCGTCAATGCACTCATGGATCAATGGGTACAGAGATGAGGGGCCAGCGGTTGTTGTGGTGAGAATAGGTATCAAATTGGTTAAGCATACAAGCTTCATCTGTGAATGGAAGATCGGCTGGGAATGGCCAGTTGTGGTTGCAGTAACTACAGCACGAGGGAGGCAAGTATGCATGGTGAGATTCTGGCCTCCATCCCTGCTGATGCAAGGTAGCATTGCCGGGATAAACTCCTTTTGTATGAAGGAAGATGAGATTTGTATATTTTTGACAGATGGCATTTTCTGGAATCATTGATGCTTATCTGCAGAGGGTTTCAAAACTGTCCAGATGTGCATATGTCACAGCAGACTGATATACATTATGTGGTATATAATGGAACAGGCAAGACCACAACTCATGTCTCACAATATCAGCAGAGAACAGCACTGTTTATGTTGTAGTCTGGAGAGCAAGGTATAAATTAATTTTTGTTGCCACCGCAGCATAACCTCTCCTGGGAGGGTTAGCCAATTATGATAGAAAATACCCAGCCTGCGTAGAGCAGGACAGAGGTTTCATTTCTACTATGTGCTGACCTGGCTGATTTCAGCCAAGGAATTGCGACAGGCAAGCAGGATATGCTCAGTTTGAAGAAGGGTTCTGACCTGAAACATCACCCCCTCAGTCTGAAGAAGGATTCCGCCCTGAAACATCGCCCATCCCTTTTCTCCAGAGATGCTGTCTGTCCTGCTGAGTTACTCCACCACTTTGTGTCTATCTTAATGATATGCGGCAGTTTCCCTCAGCCTTCTTGCAGATCAGGAAAAAAGAGAATAAAAAGCCTTGCATTTAAGTACCACCTTTCATGTTCTCTTCGTGTGGCCCAGAAACACATTAAAGCCAATGAAGATAGCTTTAACTGCAGTTACAGTTGTAATCTAAGAAACCCAGCAGCCTGTTTGCAGAACAAGATGCCTGAAACAACATTGTGTGATAGACCTAATAATCTACTTTTTTCTAATGATTAAGTAAGGATGAATATTGAGCAGAAGATAGTGAATAATTCTGCAGTTGCACCCGAGAAAATTGTTAAAGCCCATCTAAGAATACGGTTGGGGTTCTGTTTAAAAATTATAATTTGCCATGCTCCCATTTTTCCAACTAAAGGCTCAGCCTAGTTTTTTAGTACTCAACAACTCTTTAGTGGAACTATTGGTATTGGTAGGAAGGAACTGCAGATGTTGGTTTGAACCAAAGATAGACACAAAAAGCTGGAGTAACGCAGCGGGCCAGGCAGCATTCTCAAATTTATCGCTGCCTTGGCAGAATTGTTGCCAAACCAAGTTGCGTTGCATCCTGATATGATGCTTTGTATGGTACATCTTTAGAAGTCGATAAGAGTGATTGGAAACAAACCAGACTTCCTTAATCTTCTGAGGAAGAGAGGTGTTGTTGTGCTTTGTTCAGCTGTAGTTTCAACTTGGCTTGCAGTTCTTAACCGGCCTCACTTTGTACCTTTGATGCTGATGGGACGTACTCCACCTTGCTTACTGAAATCAATAAGTAACCCTTTCCTCTTGCTAACATTGAGGGAGAGGTTGTTGTCTTGACACCATGTTGCCAAGCTCTCTATCTCCTTCCTATACTCCGTGTCTTTGAGATCTTGCCCATTACAGTGGTGTAATCTGCAAAATTGTGAATGAAATTAGAGCAGAGTTTGGCTACATGGTCTTGATTGCTACTGGATATAGTAAGGGGCTGAGTAAGCATCTTTTCTGGGCAAATACCTTAGACAAGAATTTGAATCACCGAACCATGGAAGGCTATGGACCAAATGCTTTTTTCTGTGTATGACTCCATAACTACAAGAATGGGAGCAGATCTGATTCAAGCATATGAAATTCTTACACAGCCTGAGTGACTGGAAATATAGAAAATGCTTCCCCTACCTGAGGAGTCTAAAACTAAAAGTTACAGTCTTTGAATAAAGGGTAGGCCAGTTAGGACCAAGCTGAGGGTGGTTTATTTTAACTCAGCAGGTGTTGACCCTGAGGAATTCTCCACCCAATGTGGTGTAGGCTCAGTCATAGAGTTCATTAATTTCTGGATATCATGGGAATAGGGGGATATGGAGATACTGCATGAATATGGCACAGAGCACAAGATTAGTAATGACCTTGAAAGCAAAACAGGCTCAAGAGAGCATATATCTTACTTCTTACTTTTTTATTTTTCTGAAACAAAAATTAACATGGACCACCTTGTAGGATAGAAGTTAAATAACCAAAACCTTAACAGGACAGTGGGTTTTAAGGAGTTTCATAATGGAAAAAGATAGAGACGCAAAGTTGTATAGCTAAATGCTTTCGGAAAGTAAGAATTAGTAATCTCAGTAGATAATTGACCTCATACTCTAGTAACCTGCACTGAAATACATTTCTACTTTTATTGTTCTTTAATTGCTTGGAATTATACTTCTTTTCAATCAATCAGTGAAATCCTGTTCTTTAGCTCACTTGGGCATCATTTCTCTTCTTTCAGTTTCTGTTCTTTACACAGATATCTCATGAATTTTGCCTGCTCCTCTCTTGACCTTTCCCCCCAAAAAAACTGATGATTCCCTGTGGCAAATACTGGAATAAAAGGGTACAAATCCTGGTTTCAGTTGCTGTGAATATCCAGGATTTTCCTGGAGATTGTCAGAGCTTCAGCAGACAAAGGCATGTAAATGAGTCATCGGGGGTCTTCCTGGTCTCCCACCTCATTTCCCAGATGGCTCTCTGGCAGAGCACCAGAGGGGTCTTTATGGGTGAAATTGAGGAACTAGTAGAACAAAAGAGTGGATTTTCTTTTGTTTTTACTTTTGTGTTTGCTTCTCAGTGCTATATGCTGTGAGATGGACAGTATTTGTAGTTAGTGTTGCCATATGATCAGTACCACCGCATCCAGCCTCTTCTTATCCCAAACATTACTCTAAAGAATTGCAAGTTAAGATCCTTTCCTGAACTGGAAGCCTGCCTGTAAGCAACAAAACGTAAGCCAGCCAAGCATAGTGTTCAGAGTAGATTAATAAATTCCAGCACTCGATCTGACAAAAGCTAGTCAAGGTATTTTACAAAAAAAACTCATAAACTGTTAATTTCAAAACATTCTTAAAATATCCATTATCTCTGATTCTTGTCACTTCCGCAGCTGTTAAGTGCAGCATTCTTTTAAAATCATAAAATTGCTGGCGTTGGCAATTTACAGCAAAAGGTCAGACTAGGTCAATGTACATTTTATTTGTCTATTTGCTGAAAAATTGAAACAGTGGCTTAGAATATTCTGGCCTGTCACTGAGATGATATATATATATGGCACAGGGATGCATGGAGCTCTAATTTGCAGATATTGTTCAAGGCTGTAAATAATCTTCTATTGGCTGCCACCAACTGTCTTCGACTGTGGCACTTGTACTCACTAATCTGCACATTAAACACAAGCACTGGTTTCAAAATGTCTTGCATAATTTTTAATGTCTCTTTGGAATTATATTATATTGGATTTTGAGCTCTGAATTCATTTATTTCCAGTTTTTCCCCTTCCTCACAAAGTATAGTTTGACATGACCTATTGCATTGTAACCAAATGACAGAACTCTTTGCGTATGATGTTTGGAAGTGAGTGTTAGCTGACTATTCAGTCACTAGGGGCAATGAAGTTTGGACTAGACATCCAATTATGCATCCATTTCAACAGGAACTTGGCTGGGAATGGGAACTTTGGCTGATATTTATGTCTTCCAGTACAGCCAATTGACCAAGGGTTGAACCTGGGATGTTCAATATGACCCAGAATCATGCTGAGTTATGTATTGTTCCATTGTAGGGATGAAAGCATATTGAACATGCTAAATGAGCAATTGCTTTTTATTTTGAATCCCTGTACAATATCATTATTTTGTAGCAGTAGGAATGGCAGTAAGTTACTGATGAGACTACACTATTAGCGCAATGGCAATGATTTGCAGATGACACAAAGCTGGGTGGCAGTGTGAACTGTGAGGAGGATGCTGTGAGAATGCAGGGAGACTTGGACAGATTGTGTGAGTAGGCAGATGCATGGCAGATGCAGTGTAATGTGGATAAATGTGAGGTTATCCACTTTAGTAGCAAAAACAGGAAGGCAGATTATTATCTAAATGGTGTCAAGTTGGGAAAAGGGGAAGTACAATGGGATCTGGGGGTCCTTGTTCATCAGTCAATGAAAGTAAGCATGCAGGTACAGCAGGCAATGAAGAAAGCAAATGCCATGTTGGCCTTCATAACAAGAGGAGTTGAGTATAGGAGCAAAGGGGTCCTTCTGCAGTTGTACAGGGCCGTAGTGAGACCACACCTGGAGTATTATGTACAGTTTTGGTCCCCTAATTTGAGGAAGGACATTCTTGCTATTGAGTGAGTGCAGCGCAGGTTTGCAAGGTTAATTCCCGGGATGGCAGGACTGTCTGAGAGAATGGAGCGGGTGGGCTTGTACACTCTGTAATTTAGAAGGATGAGAGGGGATCTTATTGAAACATATGAGATTATAAAGGGTTTGGACAGCATGGAGGTAGGAAACATGTTCCCGATGTTGGGGGAGCCCAGAACCAGGGGTTACAGTTGAAGAATAAGGGGTAAGCCATTTAGAATGGAGATGAGGAGATACTTTTTCACAGAGAGAGTTGTGAGTCTGTGGAATTCTCTGCCTCAGAGGGCAGTGGAGGCTGGTTCTCTAGATACTTTCAAGACAGAGTTAGATAGGGCTCAGTCAGGGGTTGGAGTCAGGGGATATGAGGAGAAGGCAGGAATGGGGTACTGATTGGGGATGATCAACCATGATCACATTGAATTGCGGTGCTGTCTCGAAAGGCCGAATGGCCTACTCCTGCACCTATTGTCTATTGATTCAGTTAGAAAACATACTTCACGGCAGTTTCTTGAATGACAACAATTTATTTTAATCTGAAACTGAATAAAAGTATGCTATTAAGAATGTTGATCCACAGTGGGATGGAATTCGATCAAAGAAGAATAACCCACATTTGTAAGGGAAAGCATATTGGAAATCACAAAGATGAGTTACTCATTTCTAAGTGCATTTTGAACCAGGTGCATTTTACTGTATCTACAATATGGATGCTCAGAAATTGGTTTTATATTTCACGTTGGAGAGCTTGATACCGTTCCTATCCTCATATTTCCTTTCTCCCAATCATACTTGAAGGACACAAAGTGTTGGAGTATCTAAGCGGGTCAGGCAGCATCCCTGGAGAACATGGACAGATGTCTGACTGGAGTAGCCTGTTTCCACGCTGTGTCTCTAAAACTAAAAAAACTAATTTTTGGCTGTAAATAAACATCTTTCCAATCAGTTTGGCACAAAAAAGATCAAAGTTTGTCCTAAAGTATTCTAATGGACATTAGTATTACATTTTGATAAGTTACATAACAGGCACCTTACTAATGATCATTATTTTATTGACGATGGGTTTTGCGAATAGCATTGATTGACTGCTGCTTGTGTGAAATGGTTAAGAGTTCAGAGATGGTTGTTTGGTACTTTTTAATGCATGTTCAACAAATACCTTTTCACTCTGTAGTTCTTTCCTTCAACTTCAACTTTTTATACACTTTTGTTTTTCGATTTTCTCATGACTTTAGAAAAGCACAATCCAGGCATATTCTTGGCATGTATAACCGCTGATAGGAATGGAAACTGGCAGGATTTGAGGTGTATAGCCAGTTTTAGCAGTAAATACATTATGTTTGATCCATTGTTTGAAATTTGTGATAAAGCAGAGACCTCCTGATTGTGTTTATGTTTGTCTTTTTAGGACTAATTGTGCATAAAGTAGTGTGTCTTGAAAGTAGTTCAGTATTCAGTTGTATCTGAACAAATCGCCAAGCTTAGTTTCAGTTCAGCTTCAAAGACGAGTGCGCAATGGGCTTTGATGTGAGTATTTTTCAGTGTCTTTTGTCCTGCTGTGTTCTGCCAGGCTGGAGAACAATAAAAGCTGGAGCCAGTGGAGTGATTCATCTCTACGTGGCAGAGCTCGTCGTAACGCAGGTCGATGTGCTATCCAGCCTGTTGTCCTGTGCTCATTTATCAGAAATGTATAGACAAACCCATGCAGGGAGTCGCACTGACCTTTCCTAAGCCACAGCTTTCACCAGCCGTCACAATAAATTAATATAATAGGTTTTGGATTTGTTCCTGGATTAATCTAAATTGGGAACAAAGACAGAGCTTGGGGAGGTGGGGGGGAAATCAAAGTTTCTCTAAACACACATTAAGATCAAGCCTGACCAGATGTGGACATCTTTCTCCAAGTTAGTTTGGGTCAGTGAACTGAAACAATTTTTTTTCCCCTCTCACTCTATTGATCATTTTAACATATACTTCAAACCTAGAGATCCTGGATCTGGCTATTATCTGAGATGACAGTTTAACAAATTTAGTCAAAGCAGCACCCTAACCTAACTGAAAGAGCTAATAAGAGTTCAATGGTGAAGGGTACTGAAAACTTCCATTTTCCCTTTTGTTTTCATTTAATTACATTATTAACATAGGGGCTAGAATTTTTGTATTTCATTATTGCTATAGAGAGGAATGAGAAATCTTCCATTTACTGACTCTTTTCATCCTTTCTTTGTTTCTTGTAATAATCAGTTTACCACAGTCAGTCTCTCTTTAAAAAACATAAACCACAACAGAATTCCATAGCATAAGGGCACTTTAATTTTACTAGAGCCTCCTTCATGGATTCTGAGTAAATTGCACGATGTTGCACCATAATAGCCGGTGCTTCATTAGCTGTTCTCAGAACAGCACTTGAGGATCAGCAATGGGCTGCTGAACTGGGGACTGAAAAGTTACGAAAGGCCACTCAACCATTCCTTCAATAAAGCTTGCATACGTTGTAAGTGTAACCGCACATAGTTATCAGCACACGTTTTAATTTTATCACTATCAACGGTTATCAAGTGGTAAAATGCCCTGTAACTGGGAAGGTTCTGCATTATCAGAATGTTGAAGTCATGGTAATCCCATCATTCAGAAAGTAATATTGTATATATTTTGGGACAGGTTCTCCTATTCAGAAGTAACATAAATGGTAACTACTAATTTAAATCAAATCAAGCAGTGTTGTATAATTTGAGCCCATGATTATATATTTTTAAATAGGACTCTGTTGATGGTTATTTTGCAGCCTTAAAGGCCTATCGTGGTACTATTCTACTACCAGAACTGCATGACAAGGCAGATAAGTAGTTTAGCAAATGGAATCATAATGGAGAAGTCATGAATTAATTTGGATATTATCAAATCTGAGCCACTGTCTTCAGTGCTTCAGTAGATTAGCTTGGATTAATGTTCTGAAAAATTACAGTAGATAAACAACAGACTAAGCAGCATCTGTAGAAACCTAACAATCCACTCTTGGGTTCTTAAATATTCATGCAATCCAGGAGATGGGACAGATGGCCAGCATTTAGAAACAAACATGATGAGAGAAATGGAATGGGCAAATCTCCAGTACGAAAATGAAATGGAAAAACCATGAATTGTTTGGGTGAGGGGTAGAATGGTTGATCTGTCACTAATTAGAAACAAAATTACCATGAACCATTATATGCAGCAGCAAGGAGAATATGTGAAAGGCTAAAAGGGGCCAGGACAACACCATTGGACAACACCACTCCATTGGTGGTGTTTTCACTGGAAATAGCCAATTTGCCTGAAGGAAAGTCAAAACTTGAGTGAACATTTCAAATTGTTCAAGTCAGACTCTTGTGCAGAGGTTTGCAAAGTATAGTAAACCCTCATTTTAACTGACCCTTTTGTAACAGATTTTGGTTATAGCGGATGGACCTCCTACTCACGCCGCCTTCCCCGCTGCTTAAGCGCGGGCTTCAGAGGGCCCCAGCCAGACTTGCAAAGTGCACTAGCGAGGCCTTCTCCACTCACCGCACAGTCAGGTGACATGATTGCTGTTGCGGCTCACGTTGTAGCACCTGGGGACAGCATTTTCTTCAGGCTTCTGCCACCAACAGGGCGGGCTCAGTCACCGCGGGGCTCCCTCCGCTTTCACCACCTGACACTTCTTCCTTTGTGTTGCTCAATTGACTACCTCTGCCTCCTCCTTCTCCCGTCGTGCTGTTCACTAAGCCACTCCCCCTCCCTCCCTCCCTTCCTCCATCCCCTCCACTACCGTCTCCTTCTTCTCCCAATTCGCAGACATACTCCACATTTGAAGTGGCAGCAGGTGAGAAGGGAGTGCGCCCGCAAGCACACCTTGCCGTTGGCAGTGGTCTGAAGAATGAGCAGCCCGCCAGGGCTACAACGTGAATCGCAACAACAGCGATGTGAACCGGTGAAGAAGGGTTTGCTTGTGCAGACCAGTGGTATCAGCGCCTAGTTTTAAGGTGAAATGACGCAACCTGCTGGATTAACTCAAAGACGGAATCAGTCTGAAGAAAGGTCCAGATGTCACCTATCCATGTTCTCCAGAGCATGACCCGCTGAGTTACCCCAGCACTTTGTGTGCTTTTGTGTGTTAACCATCATCTGTAGTTGTTTTTTCCAACTACTTACAATGATAATAATTTACTTGGTTATAATGGACAATCGGCAATAACAGATATCATACCCCCACCCCCCACCCCCCACCCCCCTTGCCCCCCAATCAGGCACGTGCCGTGAGTAATTACTCAGGGTAGGCAGTCAGCCGGCTTTCAAAAAAAATCTTAAAACCGCGCATGCGCAGATTGTTCTCTTCGTAAACAATAAAAAATAAGTGACAATTCAATTTTCCCAAGGGTTCTAAATCTCCTTTATTTTTTAATTACTGAATGGGTGGGGGACGGAGGATGAAGGCAGGTGGATAGATGGTGGGAAAAACGGGAGCACATCGGGACGTTGAATCAGTTGTCATCTTATGGAATGACAATACTAATTCAAGGGTCCAATTGGAGGGGGAGTTTCTTTCACAGCGTGTGGGGAGCCTGCGGCAGGGGTTAAATATGCGAGAAGGGAGAAGGTTTGAGAAGGAGGGGGACAGAGATCATATCAAACTCACTCACCGCTGCCGCAGCGCTCCGGGCAAGGACAGCAGAACTGGCCGCCACTTCCGGGGATAGAAGCAGCTCGGGTGCGAACGGCCACCGGGACCCAACACCAGAACCGGCTGCTCTTCAGCGCCTTCTGATCACCTCTGGCAGTGCTCTTCGTCTGAACATCTCTCACCTGCCGTGTTAAAGAAGGAACTGCAGATGCTGGAGAATCGAGGGTTACACAAAAAGCTGGAGAAACTCAGCGGGTGCAGCAGCATCTAAGGGGCGAAGGAGATAGGCGACGTTTCGGGTCGAGACCCTTCTTCAGACTGAGTCTGAACATCTCTCACCTGCCGCTCGCCGGCCGGCTTCCCGCAAATCTTTAAATTCCGACAGCGCGTTCACGGGTCCAGTTTAGGTTACTTGGCTGTGGGAATTTAAGGATTTGCGGGGCGCGGTTGACATGAGCGAAGCCGACGAACGGCAGGTGAGAGATGGGGGTTACACAAAAAGCTGGAGAAACTCAGCTGCAGGTGCAGCAGCATCTAAGGGGCGAAGGAGATAGGCGACGTTTCGGGTCAAGACCCTTCTTCAGACTGAGTCGGAATTTAAAGATTTGCGGGAAGCCGGCCGGCGAGCGGCAGGTGAGAGATGTTCAGACTAAGTCTGAAGAAGGGTCTCGACCCGAAACGTCGCCTATCTCCTTCGCCGTCTGAACATCTCTCACCTGCCGTTCGCTGGCTTCGCTCATGTCAACCGCGCCCCGCAAATCCTTAAATTCCCACAGCCAAGTAACCTAAACTGGACCAGAGCTGATCCACTCCCCGCCCACAATAAAACCATATGGCAATACAGCACGGGAACAGGCCATCTCGGCCCTTTTAGTCCGTGCCGAACATTTACTCTCCCCTAGTCCCATCTCACCTGCACTCAGACCGGAGCGTAGCAAGTGGGTTACTGACCCCAATCCCCTCCTTCACAACGCCAGACTGCCCAAACACTGTGAACGGAGCTCTCCCCCCACCCCGGGAACTACAGTATTTAAAAACATAAAGCACAAAGAAATGCACTTACCACATTATTGGTACATTAAGTCCATTCTCCATTTGTTTGCTAAGATACTATTAAAATAATGGCAATCCATATTTGAACATCCCGCCAAGAAACTAGCGATGCGCATGCGCAGAAAGATGATGCGCATGCGCAGTGCTGCAAAGGCAGAATTTCTGCTGCCTTCAGCTCCCATTGAATCTGACGGCTTCAGGCAGCGCTGACGGCACGGGGGCTGCACAGAGCTTCCCGTGTTACAAGCGCTGCGGGTGAAAGGCACGGAGAATTATGCCTACCTAAGAGATCGATCTCTTAGACAGGCATAATTCTCCCATGCCTTTACTATTTATATTTAAAAATTGCCATTTCATAATTTTAGTCAGGGTAGGCAGTGCCTACCTTGCCTACCCTGACGGCACGTGCCTGCCCCCAATATGGGCCGTTATAATGAGAGTTTACTGTATACATAAAATAGATTAGTTTAATTTTACGGGGATGGAGAAGAAAACTAAAGAGGAACCAAGGAGTACCATAGTTCTTTGTAAGTGGCAAAACAGGTAGATAGGATGGTGAAAAAGGCGTTTGGTGTGCTTACCTTCATCAGACAAAGTACTGAGTACAGGAGTTGGGACATTATTTATGAGACATGGGTATTGGACATTTGGAGTACTGTGTACAGTTCTAGTTGCCCTACTGTAGGAAGGATGTCATTAAATTGAAAAAGTTGCAAAAAATACTTAAGGGCATGTTACCGGACTTGGGTAAATTAATTTGGGTAAACTTTAAATTATAAGGAGAGACTAGATGGGCAGGACCTTTGTCCCTTGGAGCATGGGAGGCTGAGGACTGGATGCAGATGTATATAAAATCATGAGGGGCATAGATAAGATGTATAGCCACAGTCTTTTCCCCACATTAGATAAGTCTACAACCTGAAGGCATAGGTTTAAGGTGATGGTGGCAGGGGAAGATTTAAAAGGGAAATTATGAGCAACTTCTTCACACAGAGGCTGGTGGGTACATGGAACCCATCTGTCAGAGGAAGTGGTAGAGGTGGCTACAAGTATGACTTTTGAAAGACAGGTACACAAATAAGAAAGGTTTGTAGGGATATGGGCCGAGCACAGGCAAGTGGGACGAGCTAGCTAGGCAACTTGGTTGGAACTGGCCTGTTTCCATGCTGTACAGCTCTATGACTCTATGCCCCATAGCATTGTGAATTAGTCGTGCCATCTGGTGAGATTTCCACGTCAAACACGAGTACGTAATGTTATTCCCTATGAATTGCCAGGGAAGATACTGTGCAATGTTTTGAGGAGCATCCGTCATGGGAATCTTTTGAACAGGCTAGTTATTAATAAAGTTGTTGTAGTCTTGGACCTCATTTAAGTAGGCTCTATTCCTTGCTATAATTCCTTCGGGTCTTGTCCCATCCCATGAGACTTGCATCGTTACTCATGAATCTTACCCAACAATCTGCCCAGACCAGAGCACCCAACTCCCAAAGTACCTCCAATCAAGGCCCCAATTCCCATCCAGTCCCCAGAAATAGATGCCAATCTCCATCCTGTTTCCATCAACACCCTCTTCCCTTCACTTTCTTCCGAGCCCTCTGCCCCAAACACCCGATTGTGTCCTCAACCACCAACCCTTTCCTTCCTGATTGTCCGTACCCAATCTTCACCCGGGATGCTGTATGTTCTTTTGTGAGCTTCGTTGTTGGTCCACAGCTAAACAGGCATTGGCACCTGGAACAACTACATTTCAGTCCTCCTGATGCAAAGGTGCCAATGTTTGGATGCAGTCCCCTGGCACCTGGCATGCTGAAACATTCCTGGCACGATGAAATGTGTGAGCCTATGCCCTGAGCGTCGCCAAATTATGGTTGCCATTAAACACAGTCCATTCCTCACTTGCTGTGGGCAAACACTCAGATTTCTAGAGGGAGTCGTTTCCCACTAATCAGAGTTAGGAAGACAACATTGAACAATACTCATACAAGATTCTAATTAATGGCTTAGACATTATCTGAACTGAATTGTTTCATAATTGAAATATATGACTTACTCAGTCATGTGTATCATCTAATCTAGAATACTCTTCATTATTAGGAAATACTTTTTTTAGGTTATATAAGGCCAGTTGGCAAGACCTGTTAAGATTCTGAAGGAAGCTTGATGGTGGAGGTTTGAGGTGCCAATGCTGAATTTACCAGCTCCACCAGCTGTTCTACTGTGCTATGCAAAAACAGCTGAATAGTGCTATAGAAAAGAATTGATTTCCTTTTGCAAGTCCTGCTTTATGAAGGTGCAGAGTGAGCAGGTGCTTATGATGGGTGCAAAGGAACGAAGTATGCATGCTTCTGTCTTTCCTTCTGAGGATGTGAAATACTGAAGTATCATTCTGCAGTCTGGATAATGAGGGAATTGCCTGCCAGTTCCAGTTCCACCTCCCTCTTTGAAATTAAACACGTAAAATATACTTGCAAAAGTGGCATGCACATTCAGAAGTCTGTTACTCATACCTTCAGTGGGCTCTAGGTGATAAGCAAAGGGTCTCGACCCAAAATGTCACCCAATCCTACTCTCTAGAGATGCTGCCTGTCCCGCTGAGTTAGTGCAGCTTTGTGTGTCTGTCTTCGGCACTAGATGATAGCTGTGGTTCGCTGACAGTCCTCTTGCCTCAAATCCAGAATGTTGCTAATTCAAGTCACACCCCAGAGACTTGAGTACGTGATCCAGGCTAAAAATCCATGCAGTGTGGTCCTGCACGTTGGCATTTTAAACTTTGAATGTGGAAGTCTATTCCCTAGTTGCTTTCAACATTTTCAGTTTAGAATAAGCAGCCAAATCATTTCTACAGTAGCATTTTGATATGCTGCCAACATAATGGTAATGTTTTCATCACAGCAGTCTCTGATTTATGCAAACTGTTAAACTTTTTCAATGTTATCAGGGAACAGAAAATGGTCACCAGGAGAGATGTGTCGCTGCCTCCAGTGGCATGTAGTAAACAAAGCTGTATCCTCTATTGCAGGTCATTTCCTTGGGAACAACACTGTGATTGATGTTCTAAGGCAAGCAGGCTATGAAGTTGAACACACTCCTGCAGGACAGCCATTTGAACAGTAAGTTTATTGTCCAGGTCTATGTTGTTTACAGTACAGTGTCAGTGTATAACCAGGCACAATAATGTTTTACTGAAGAGGGGTATAAATTAGTTTTTGCCACCTGTGTGGCCTCCTGCATATTTGTTGAAATACCAGCCATTGTTGAACCTGTCTGTGGATGAGAGTCATTGCTAATTTTGAAAGGAACATACTCCCATTCCATTTGTGTCTATCTCAAAGTCTGACCTTTCACAGTATTGCCATGAATGAGAGCTGCGTTTTCAAGGACAATACATAATAGTTGATGCAAATTTTTAAAGAGTGACCTTATGGCCTGCACAATGCACAAGCTTGCTGTGCTTAAACTGTCCTTCAGTCCACATAGATGCCATGAGATTTTGCTCCAGTGATCCTAAGGAGTGGATGCCTCCTGAGCTTTTATTGGGAGGGTGATGCAGTCACCCCTACCACTCAGAAAATTCATGTTCTGTGAATCACTCACTGTTATCTCCCTACATGGTAAGTCTTCTATGGTGCAAATGTTCACAAATTAAGATCAAAGTGGTTTATGAATAAGTTGAAGTGGAGAGCCATATGTGCAGAGAGACTCTGCAATTACTCATAGACGGGTGTAGGTGTCCATCGCACTATCAACTGCTTCTTTATTATTACCATCAAACTTTGAAGAGAAGTGGTTGTATTTCTTTTCATGTTCTTCATGCTTTGCTTCATCATGACCATCTTCTTTCCCTCGAGTCCCTTAATGTTGCAGATGGCGTGGAGATATGCAAGGTAGAAGATAAAAATGAATGGGTTTAGCCAAATTGTGTTAAAGGAAAAAAAAAGAGCCACTGGAGTGGTATTGGCAACCTGCACAACTACATTTCATGTGTCCAAAACCTGCCATCGAATACAGAATCTCGCCATAATTTCTGTGGCTCACTTGCAAAGTACCAGATATTTTAGTGAAGATGCCTCCTCTAGTAATCTGCCTCACATGCACATTGTGACACATTTCTCCAACAAGACTGTAAATGCTAACAATTAAAGAATAGGAATAATTTTTTTGTGTTAATGAAATAATGGCTGGCCAAGCTGCAACATCCTATAATATTTAGAAACCCACTTTGTTAGCATACACTGTGAAGGCTAATTTTCTGACTGTTACTTTTGGAGTGTGGTGAGCACAGGTTGCCCAAGAAGGACAAGATGACAAATGTGCTCCTTCATCTGGCTGGTCAGTTCCTTGAGTTTATTTGGCATTGGAAGATGGCACAGCTGAAAATTTCAGCTATTTCCAACCTATTCTTTCATGTGGACTTTGGCAGGAAAATAAATGTACTTTCAAATTTCCTGTCAATCTTAAGCAGAAATCATGTTTGTATATAATCTTATTCTTGAGCAATTGTTCAGGTAACTGAATTGTTGAAGCAGATAATATAATTTGACTATAGAGTTTCATCCCAGATTATTGGGCTCTGATACCTGCTACTTGTACAAACCCATTTGTATTCTGTCCCCCATAACGGTTGTTATGGTAAAATGTTAATTGAGGCAACTTCCCAATGATCCCAACTTCCCAATAATCTTTATTTTGACAAAACACAATTACAGTTCAACTACTGTACCTATCCCACCATGGGTTCGATCCTCATATCTGCCTGACCAAGTCCTTTAGGCCTCGCTCAAAGAGAGACACTCCAGAACGTCACGCAGTCCCAAGTGCTCTCCCAGAAAATCAATGCTGGACCTCGTGGCAGCGGACTTTTATAGGTCCTGAGACCTCGAGGGGCCGAACCACATGGGGATGGTCTCTGAACAATCCAATTACAGATATCGAGTAACCCCATACATAACTTACATTTCCCCAACCCAATAATACAGCAGCTTAATACATTGTATAACAAAGAAAGCTCTAGAAGGAAGCAAACAAGAACAAACATTGTAACGTGTGCCCTGAGATTCAAACAATTTCTCCAAGGCTCAACAGTTCGACCAATTATCAATTAACAGAATGACCATCTTGCAACATAATTTATACTATTTACAATGCTTTTGCAGTGATCCAATAGAAATGATGCATTTAAGGTTAATTTGCAAAACTGGTATACATGTTATCAATTTAAGAGAAACAGGGCGAACACCTGGACCCCTCACCATCCTGCATATCAGTCTGAGCCTAGACTGGCTGGCGCCAATCAAAGCCTGTAAAGTTCAGCTGACAAGGGTTAAGCAATTCTGACTGCAGGGATCCTCCATTTTATGGTGTCTTTAATTTAGCCAATATTAACATTCCCCCGTTTTATCATTCATGATAACCCTCATCATAAATGATAACTCCAGAATACAATGATGACTGTGATACTCTAACAATGTTCTAACAAGAAGCTGTTGATGTAGCTTCTCAGAATTTCACAGAGCTTCCCGATTTTTCATAGGCGTAGCTCCATGATTTCCGTCTGATGAGTCTTCACCTCCCGAGTTTTCGTGGGCGCGAATTCCCATCCATCAATCATGACAGTCCATTGGTCCTTGATTAGAATTCCTAAGAAAACCTGGGAGAAAACAAGTTAACTACTGATACCTTCACTAATACTTTTACAATGATGAAGATGCACCCAGGCATTTATTCCTTCTACCTTTACTGCAGTCAGAGTCATTAAAAGAAATTGGTATGATCCTTTCCAACGAACTTCTGATGCTTTCCTTACCCAATTCTTCACAAAGACAGTCTCCAGGTTTTACTTTAAGTTGGGAGTCATTAATGAAGGAATATCCTCATAGGCTGCTCTCACTACAATGCAAATCCCTTAAGGCTCTTGTCAGGCTAAGATATAGTCGGTCATATGGTGGAAATTAACTATTTTCATTGCATTCTGGTTCCAAGGGGTTTTCAAGGATCTACCATATATAATTTCAGCTGAGCTTAATCTAAATTTTCCTGCAGGCGTGACCCGCATCTAAAATAGGGCTATTGAGAGTAATTTAATCCATCCAAGTCCAGTCTCCACGTTTAATTTGGCTGAATTGGTTTTAAGCGTCTGATTTGCCCTTTCTACAAGTCCAGCAGCCTGTGGCTGATAAGCACAGTGTAATTGCTGCTGGATCCTCAGCTGTTCACAAAATTCTTTATTGATTTGTCCAATAAAGTGTGCACCATTATCTAAGCTAAGTCGAATGGGAATGGCGAATCTAGGGACAATTTCTCTCATTAGCACCTTGACAACAGTAGCCGCTTTATTGTCACGGGTTGGGTAAGCTTCGATCCACCGGCTGAATACATCAACTATGACAAGAATGTATTTGTATCCTTGCATTCTTTCTAATTCAATATAGTCAATTTGCAATGTATCAAAAGGATCCATAGGCAATGGTGTTTTCCCTCCTTCACATCCTATTCCTTTCCCCGGATTGTATTGCTGGCAGACCAGGCAATTACTGCTTACCTTTTGAGCAAAAGATTGTAATTTTGGATGCCACCAAGTAGCTAATAGAGTGTCCCCTACTGCTCTTGCACCACAATGGGTTGCATAGTGCTTACACTCGATAACCCATACAGCCAATGAGTCTGTCATGCAAGTTTGCCCTGCTGGAGTGGTCCACAGCCCTGTCATACATCCAGTACACATCCCAGTTGCCTCCATCTCTCCTTATCTCCTTCAGTAGCCTCTTCTTGTAATCAAATGATTTATTGGATGGTTGGCATCAGTTCCTTCAAGGGGGGACTTGTTAGTCACACTTTTAGTCTGCCTCATCATTCCAGGTACCACCACCCATGATAGTTTTTTAGCTGCTAAATCGGCATTACGATTTCCAATGTCTACTGGGGTCTGTCCTTTAGTATGGGTGCTACATTTTATTACAGAGGTTTGTCTGGGTAGCATTAAGGCCTTCATTAAATTTGTGACCAATTGTTTGTGTGATATTTACCTTTGAATCTTCCCCAATAATACAAGCCGTAATTGAAGCAAATAATTCAGCTTGTTGTGCTGAATAGGGTGATTCAAAAACAGCTGCTTCTACAATCTCCGTCTTTTGATTAATAATTGCATACCCAGACATTCTCACCCCAAGGTCCTATGGATGCACTACCGTCCACATATAATGTGATGTCAGGGTCTTCCACGGGTACATCCCTCAAGTCCTCTCTCACTGATGTTTCGTCCTCTATCACAAATAGACAGTCATGTCCTGCTTCTGATCGCTCTTCTAGGGGTGAAATAAGAAAAGAGGCTGGGCTAATCAATGTACAGTATTTAAACTGCAATTTTGGATTGTTCAACAGAGAGATCTCATACTTATTTTGGCGGGCCATTGTCAAGTGCTGGGTTTGAAGCTGCCCCAACAATGCCGATACCGAATGTGACCTGTACACTACAATTTCCTGGTGGAGTGTCAAATTAGCAGACAATTGTAAATTATTGTAGATTACAGTTAAGATTTGAGTGCAGAGGATGCCCCCTAGCTACTGGATCAAATTTTGAGGAGTAATATGCAACTGGTCTATGTCTATCCCCATGCTTTTGTGTTAATACCGAAGTGGCATAATCAGATAGAATTGTACGATACAGCTGGAAAGGACGATCGTATAATGGCCTTCCCAATGCCAAAGATCTTTTCAAGTTCTCAAATGCTTCCTGTGCCTCCTTCGTTAGTTTAAATTCACACTCCTTGCTTGTATAAGGTGTTAGCTCCTTAGTTTCTAGAGCTATATTTGGAATCCAGGGTCTGCAATAATTAACCATGCCCAGCCATTGCCTCATTTGTTTGGCTTATTTTGGGACTGGAAATTCACAGATAGGTTTGAGTCTGTTCTTCTCAAGACTTCTTTTGGTGGCCGAAATTATAATCCCTAGAAATTTTACTTTCTCTGAGCTACCAGTACTTTTGATGGGGAGACCGCATATCCTAGATCGGCTAGATGATTTAGTTGTTGTGCAGTGTCTTCCCGATTACTGGATTGATCTTTACAGGCCACCAATAGGTCATCAACATACTGCACTAATGTTGAATTAATTTTAAACTTCAAAGTACTTAGCTGATCCCGCAGACACCTGGAAAATAAAGTAAGCGAGTTGACAAGTCCTTGAGGCAGCCTAGTCCAGGTATATTGTTGGCCCTTATAGGTGAAGGCATACAAATATTGGCTGCCTTCTTGAAGAGGAAGAGAAAAGTATGTATGTTGTAAGTCGACTATCGAAAATACTTTTGCTTCAGCTGGTATTCGGGCTAGGACATGGGTAGGATTTGCCACTAGGGCATGAAGTGGTTTTAAAATAGAATTGATTTCCCTTAAGTCTTGTACGAGTCTATATTGACCCTCCTTTCCAGGTTTCGGAACGGCAAGAATAGGGTTGTTACAGATAGATTGGCACCACCAATATTCCTTGTTCTAGCAAACCCCAAATTAATTTGTCTATACTGCTGATGGCCTGTAATTTCAATGGATATTGTTGAAGAAAGTGTTACCCCTTTCTGGGGAGCTACACGGATGGGATTGATGTTCACGCATCCTACCTGAGCAGTGTCCTCCGCCCATACTTGGGGGTTCACATACTTCACTCCCCAGATGATGACGTAAGTGAGTAACAACCTTCCTTGGGGCCTGGTCAAATTCAACAACGTACTGATTAGACAAATGTTGCTTTTGATAATTATTCGGGTTTGCCAAGATAATTGCATTTTTACCATCGTGCCGAGGTCTTTAGCTCTAGCCGGGAAATTCACCTTTCAGGTGATGTGAGGAGCCACCTCGTCAGTTCTTTTCCATAACCATGCTGGTATTTTAGCATATTCAACAGCTCCCTCCTTCCCTTCCACTAGTGCCAATACTTCTATATCCCATTCCTGTCCTTCGTATCATTTAAAGAAGGTTTCCAGCTCACTGTTCTTTCCACTTCTATCGTAAGCCAATGTAATGTGAAGTCGGGGTTCTTCGTCCAGATCTAACGACCACCATTGAGGTGTCACAATGGAGTAACATTGCCGTGCAGAGGCCCAGGGGGTCACTACTATACCTCTATCACCACATTCTATTTTTAGTTGGAAAGCACAGAGTAAATCTCTCGCCATCAGGTTGCAATCTAATCCGGTGGTTATCACAAATCTATGTTTGATTGTCTTTCCTCCATATACTACTTCAACTGGCTCAGAGATGGGATACTGGCAAATTTGCCTTTGAAACCCGGACAGATTATGAACTTCTCTTGATTCTGGTAAATTATAAACTGATTGAATAGATGACATGGATGCGCCTGTGTCTACTAGGAAAGTGCAGATTTTACCTTCAACCTGTAGAGACAACATAGGTTCCTCATCAGACTTGCATCCAGTCACTACCAGGTTTGCTAATCATAGGCGTATGAATGGGTTATTCTGAGAAAATAAGATTTGTCCCCTTGGCAGACAAAAATGCTGGAGAAACTCAGCGGGTGAGGCAGCATTTATTGTCCCCTTGGCTCCTGATTTTACTGCCAGTTCCCTCTGTGCTCTCTAGGATCCCGTTGATCCCCCCATTCTCTTTGATCTTGGAGATTTTCTCCTTCACTGTCGTTCCTTTCTCTATTTGGCCACCCCCTACTCCAATTACCTACTCCTCCATAATGATAACACTGACTCATTCCTGGTGGCCGGCCTGTCCTTAACCCAGGTCTTTGGAGGACTGGATCTAGGGCAGATGCTTCCCCATAACATCGGTCTGGATATTCCGGAACTCTAACTTCTCCCAGTCCATAGTTTGCTGGAACTCTAGGGATCCATGATTCAGAGTCGAATTTTGGTATTTCTTTTCTGATCACATATTCAGTTTTTGGTTTTACTGCAGATGGGCTATCCTGCTTCTTTACGTCCTTCCAATAATATCTTACAGCCCTAGCCATTTGACTGGCACTATTTTCTGTCCAGTCAATGTTATTAGTCTTACTGGCTTCTGCTATTTTGGTGGGGAGACAGTTCAGTAGGATGGCACAATATTGAGGGGAATATGCTCCATTTTTGTAATTTAACTCACCCAATTGATTCATATATAATTCAGAGAATCGCTCTAAAAACTCATCCGCTCCTTCTCCCCTTTTTGGTCTTACATCTAATATTCTGGCCAAGTCGATTGGTTTCTGAAAGGTCTCTGCAAGAGCTGTTCAAACAGTTTCCTCCCTTGCTCCATTGTCTGCTATTATATTTGCAAGAGCTTCATGCGACGGATGTCCTAAATTCGTTAGGAATCTGGCATGCTCACTTGGGGTCATTATTTGCTGGATCACCGCCCATAAATCCCGGGAATCAGCATGATAAACGCGCATTGTAGTTCTTAAGTGATCCACAAAAGAAGCAGGTGATTTTCTACGATCAGGTATTTGAGTTAAAATAGCCATCATCTCATTAGGCTTCCATGGGGAATAGACTCTAATTGTACTGGGATTATTTGAACTCACTGCATTGGCTGGATCAAAAGAAAAATGAGGCATTTCCCTTAAATGGAACTGTCTGAGGGTTGTTTGTTTCGCTTCAGGATCTACCACAGCCTCTTCAATTATGTTGTCACACCCAGATGTATCTTCTCCTTCACTAGGGGGTTCACGATACTTTCTAGAGCCCCATGCTCTACTCCCTCTTCACCCACGACTGTGTCGCTGCATTTGACAACAACACCACAGTCAAGTTTGCAGACGACACAACGGTGATCGGGCTGATCACCAACGATGATGAAACAAACTATAGAGCGGAGGTGCAGAACCTTGCGGACTGGTGCTCACGGAACAACTTGTCGCTAAACACCTCCAAGACCAGGGAGCTGATTATCGACTTCAAGAGGTCACAGAATGGGGAATACGCCCCAATCTCCATCTATGGAGACAGTGTGGAGAGAGTGTCCAGCTTCACATCTCAGGGGACCTCACATGGTCCACCAACACCGCTGTGCTGGTCAAAAAGGCACAGCAACGACTGTAGTTCCTAAGAACATTGAAACGGACTGGTCTGCCCCAACAGCTGCTGACGACCTTCTACCGCTGCACCACAGAGAGCATACTAACATATGGCATGTCTGTGTGGTATCTCAGCTGCACGGAGGCGGAGAGAAGAACTCTTCAGCGCGTTGTCCACAGAGCGCAACAGATTATTGGGACACAGCTACCAGGGTTGGAGGGCACCTACCACACACGGTGCCTCAGGAAGGCCGTCAGCATACATAAAGACTCCTCTTACCCTTGTAACGGACTGTTCGAACTACTCCCTTCCGGCAGACGTTACAAGGCCTTCTACGCCCGCACTACCAGACTCAGGAACAGCTTCATTCCCAGAGCTATAGCGGCTCTGAACCGGCCCTGCTGAGTACCCCCCCCCCCCCCCCCCCCCCCCCCCCAATCGACTGTCTCCCACGGCCTCGCACTTTAGGCTGTGTTGATGTTACTAGTCAAATGTTCGTTTTTACAAACCTTGTTCTCAGGGGTTGCAAACCGAAATCTCAAAGTTGCAAACCAAATCTCGTTGCACTTATGTGTAATGACAATAAAATATATATATTATTATTATTATTATTATTATTATTATTATTATTATTATTATTATTATTATTATTATTATTAAAGGATTTCCTTCCTTCCTTAACTGCTCATTCAATTTGTCTAGGGGTATGCTCTTCTTTCTCCATAACTAATTTAGTCTTTTTCCTAGTTTGGCTGTACCGTGAACACTAGGGCTGTCTGTAATGGACCGAGCAGCCAGGGGTAAAGGAAGTTTTTGCCCTGGAATTTGATTGTGTATTCCTATTACGAACTTTGTGATGTGCATTTGATGTATTGGGATTGTAAGACGAAGATGTAAGATGAAGATGAGTAAGATGATGGAGCTGAATTTCTAGTTCTAACACTCTCCCAGTCTTCTAAATAATCATCGTCATCCCCCTCGTAACCAGTGTCAACCATCGGGTCCTCACGCTTAAGACATGAATAAGAATCTTTCTGTGAAAGATTTCTTTCTCCCTTTATCTTTAATACTCTCAGGCTCTTCCCTTAGGCTACCTGGAGGTTCAAATGCTTCAGTATCTTCTAATTTCATCCTCCATTTTAGAGTTGCTTCCTTCCAACTTGCCATGCTTTCCTCCGCTCTACTCGCTTTCTGTTCCTCATAATAATTTCTCCACAATTCAATTAATTCCTGTGCCTCTGTATTATCACTGCACTGCAATATAATCTGCTCAATATTTTAATCCCTTTATTGTATCTATGCCCCATTGTGGCCATAATTCGTTCCCTAACTCTCTATTTAACGATCCAGGAATTCTCAATCGATCAGCTTTTTGTGGAGATTCACTGCATATTTCTAGCAGAGGAATATCTGTGTCAGCGGTCATATCTTTATTTGCATGGTTCCCCATTCTGTTGGATATGGAAGCAACTCCAAACTCCTCGCACCTCTTAACAATTTCCCTTTCTAATTTTGAAATTACCAAAGTCGTTTTAGACAATTTTCAAATCAAAATGCTCCAGGAAACAACCAATCACACTCACACATGTTCTTGCAGCCCGTCTCCTATCCCCAATATTAATCTGAACGCATGCAAATGAACTCCAAACACGTGACCAAAATTGAACACAAAAAAGAAATTAGTCCACTTACCAAAAGTATACCTAACCACATTCCTGCATAAATCACAATCACTCGCTTATTACAAATCACTCACTCCAAGAAATCCTCCTCGTGGCACAATCGGTCAGCGGAATAACTCCTCCTCCCGACACAGCGATCGAAAGAGTATAACCCATGATCGAACCAGCACGATTCAAATTCTCACAATAAGATCTAAATAAATACAAATATTTAACTCAAACATACTCTTACTTTAAGTATCTAAATCCGTAAGCACTCGCACAAGCAGCAACACAAATAACAGTCCGCGGACTTAACTTCTAATTCTTAATACATTCTAAGTTTATTTACATACACAGAATATTTACACAATCCGGATCCTATGACAATATGAAGCTAGATTTTTGTAATTTACAAAATGATTTAAAGTACTAGCACACAATTCACGAACACTTGATCTAGATACCGCGTCATGCTGTTATCACTCAGTGAACCTCTCCCTCTGATACCGAAGATTTTCCCCTTCCTAGGGTACTCTTTGCTGAGGGGTACTACTCCTTAAATGACTACTACTCCTCCCAAATGTTACTATCTCTCTGCTAAGACTGGACTTCTATAGGGGGACCTCTATCCCTCCTCTCCACGTTTGACAGAATTAGGGGATACCCTTCGCTATTCGGATTACTTTTCACCAAGTAAACAGGTTCCCATCTCTCAGGTACTCTTCGCTGTCAGGTACTAGTCAACAATCGACCATCGTGTGACTATTCACTGTTGATCAGCCACTATTCAGAATCGATCACAGACATGCACCAACTCCAAAGTTCTATATACAGGAACTTGAGTTCCACCTTACTGACAGAACATCAATGTGAAATCCTGTACTTGGAAATTTGGCTTTGCAAATGTAGACCTGTTCTCAAACTCCTAACTTTAGTGGGTATCTCTCCTCATAAGCGGCCACTCAAATCAAACTAAAATTGCCCAGTTGAATTCTTGAATGGATTGGAGTATTCCGGCCAATCTATACTGTGTCCAACCAAGCCCAGTACCTTCACGAGATTCCTCGTCCATCGCACAGGACACAGACATCTACACAGACACTCCTCACTGCTGGGCACCGGGGGTTCAGTGCCTAGCTGCTTTGCGCTGTGCGTTATTGATGCCAATTTTCAGAGAGCACCTTTTCAATTTGCGCTCCCGGCAAAGATCTGGTCGATAATTAGGTCAGACCTGTATTTCAATACCCCACCAATTGGATACCAAATCTAGCCTTGGGCCACCCCTCACCCAATGAAGCGCGTTTGGCTGTCGTTAAAGCAGCTGCAGTCTGCCAACTACGACCAAAGTTTTGGGCTCTAACCCAGGAAAGGGCTTCTAACCAAACCCCAGCAGGGCCTCAAACCCCACCCTGGTTTTATGGGCCCCCAACCCAAAGGAGTGCTAACCCCCCCCCCCTGCTAGATTCTGTTCTAATGATCTCGATTAGACCCTTTCCCAAGCCCGCGAATGATTGATCCGCTCCGACTAACAAAGTGCCGAAAACCAATGCGAAAATCGCACCGTGGTCCCGATTTCTGCATTTTCGATCGAAACAGCACAACACCCTTGATTGCAAACTTGTGCTTGGGGGTCTTTTGAGATCCCAGACGTGTCCGCAATGTAAATTGCTCATTCTAAACTTCTCCCTAGTCTGGTTTCAGTCAAAGATCACTGAATCAAGCACTTGAACAACTCTTTATTTTGACAAAACACAATTACTGTTCAACCACTGTACCTATCCCATTGCGGGTTCGATCCTTGTATCTACTTGATTAAGCCCTCTAGGCCTCGCTCAAATAAAGACACTCCAGAAGGTCTCGCAGTCCCAAGCACTCTCCCTGAAGATTGACGCTAGACCTCGGTCCCTCGATGGGCCCAAACACATGGGGGTGATCTCTGAACAATCCAATTACAGATATTGATTAACCCCAAACATAACAGACATTTCTCTAACCCAATAATACAGCAGCTTATTACATTGTATTTACGAAGGAAACCTCTAGAAAGTAGCAAACAAGAACAAATATTGAAACATGTGCCCTGGGATTCAAACAATTTCTCCAAGGCTCAACAGTTAGACCAATCATCAATTAACAGGATGACCATCTTGCAATATTATTTATACTATTTACAATGCTTTTGCAGCGATCCAATAGAAATGATGCATTTAAGGTTAGTTTGCAAAACGTGTTATCAATTTAAGAGAAACAGGGAGAACACCTGGACCCCTCACCATCCCGCATATCAGTCTGAGCCTAGACTGGCCGGCGCCAATCAAAGCCTGTAAAGTTCAGCTGACAAGGGTTAAGCAATTCTGACAAGTGCAAGGACCCTCCATTTTATGGTGTCTTTAATTTAGCCAATATTAACATCAACACATTTGTTTTGCTCTTTTGTCAATTTCTGAATCGCCTTTCTGCTCGCTTGAAACATGTTATGATTATTGTTCATGTTTGAGCATTGGTGGTCAAAGCAACTGCAATTGGTCCTATGCTCGTTCAATATGCATACTTGCGGACGTACATGAGGTATTGCGGTGTAGCAATCAATAGGAACACAAGGCCATTAAGTCTACCTCCATTTACTTTATCACGCTCTTGGCTGAGAGCTTACTTGGCAGAGAGGGAATTTGGGATATTTTTGTCCAGTTAACAACCACCTTAACCAGCTCAGCCAGTAAGGGAACATTAATCATCCCTAAGTAGTTTTCATACTGACATAATGAATAGATGCTGTATAAGATTTAATACTTCACATCGCTTTAAAGACCTTTGGATTTACCATGATGGGAGAGTTTTCTTGTTACCATGTGTGCTTATCACTATGGCAATACCATGGAACTAAGACCTATCATAGTCATCCCCTCATTTTGGAGTTTGTTTGACTAAAGTTGTAGAGCTCTTGAAATGGTTCTTTGTATTCATGTGTTGTCTTTGTCTGGCTGAATTTGAAGGTTGTGCCCTCCTAGCAAATGAATGATGCTCTGGCTTCCATCAAAGGGAGACATATTCTTGTCACTATGACTTCAGGGTATAATGTCAGTTTGTGTTGGAAGCTAAACAGGCTCTCTATAAGGACAGGGAGGAAAACGTGAGTCCTTTGAATGGAGAGCAAATAGCCATTTTTCTCCCTTGATATGAGAGCAGATAAATAATAGGCAGCTACATGATTTGACAGCAGAGACAATATAAAATCACTTTCATTTTATCAACATAGAGTGGATAAGGGTACCCGCAATTAATTGCATGTCCTTTTTGAAGCCCATCAGCATTGTTGATCTCAGCTGCTCCTTGGTTTTCACTTTATCATGAGGTGTTTATTGCTATACAGTGCCATTAACACCAGCTCCTTTTATTACAGATCTCACATTGTAATAAACTTTTATTTACTTTGCTTCTGAAAGAACCTCTACTAAAACCAATAGAAGATCTGAAAACTCATAAGATAATCCCCAACCGGAATTATTCTGGTCAGCAGGATAACTTTGGCGTTTGTTAGAGGGGAGCATTGAGTGTGTAAACCATTTTATGGCTATTTCAGAAAGAGAGATTATCTCAATGCTCCCTCCACTGAATTTTAATTGAGAGCAAAATGTGATTTTGTGGTCCGTTGTTTGATCATAAGTAGGAAAGGTTTTTATTTGTCACATATGTGTGAGTGGCTGTGTTCCCGTGCCCCATTTAGAACTGCCCATGTCCTTTCACGCTGATGAAACATAAGAAGCCTTGACTTGGGGTCTTGGACGTGTTCCTTGTTTCAGACAGTGTTTTCCATCCTGCTATTTTCCTATTCTTCATCACTGTTAACATGTATAAGTGTGGGAATTGAAAATAGGAAGAGGTGTTTGAAAGCCTGTGGCAAATCTGTGGTCACAGATATCTGAAAGGATTAGTAGGTGTGGGTTACTATCAATTTATGGGCAATAACGTCTCAAAAATTGGATGTCATCCAACAATTGGATGTTGCTTCACAGCATCAAGAACCGTTGAATTGGATCAATTTTAGTGTCTGCATATACGAACACGATTAGTTGCCCATCAGTAAGTTCTGTGTGGTGGCTCAGTGACCATTGAGTATGATAGTGATGATATTTTAACACTTTAATCAGGTCTTCCTATATCCGATCTATTAAGGAAAGGATTAACCAAGATTTACACACAATCCCATTAGTAATGTCAAACTGTTTATCATATTTGCTTCTGATAAGTATTAGTGACAAATAGTTCAATTGTGGAAACATCAAAGTAATATTGCCTTTCAGTACATAAGTTATGCTCTGTGGAGATCTTACTAGGTTACAAACTTTAATTCACCTTCAAATTCAATGATACTGAAGCAAACAAATCCAATGTAACCTTGATTAAAGTAACCAAATGTTAACCAGCTGCATTCCACAGTTTCAGGTAAAGAAGTGTATAAAATGTTCTGATTGTTACCAACGTCATGCTTAACTAGTTTACTCATCCAGATTTTTTTCTCAATGTGTTAATTAATGTAGAATTAATATAATTTGACCGGCATGCATTTCATCAATCAACATCACTCCAGGCATATATTTTATACCTAATACTTAATCTTGTTTGAACATGTTATTTTTATACTCTGATCTTATATAAAATTATTTTTTCTGTTTACATTTGCGTCAACTCTCAGAACTGCAGATTTTCACATTATTCCTTTTCATAGAAGGGAAAAGCTTCTTTATATCAGCTTATGTTCTGATTTATTCTGGAACATTCTCACGTAAATTATGCATACTTAAATATACATGCCTAGAATTTATTTAAGGCTGCTTTTTTAGCTTTACACATCTTTTCTTTAGTGAAAACAATAACTGTTTTATATCTGTTGGAACTGACTGAGCACTTCTAGGAGCAACTCGCTATTATACACCAGACACTATTTAAATTTTGGCACATACATTATAGGCCGAAGGGCCTGCTGCTGTGCTGTACATTTCTATATTCTATGTCAGTTGTGCCCAAAATGGTGTCTTTTCACCCACAGATAATAGCAATTATGATGTAATTCTACTTTTAGGAACTGCACAGTCCAGAAGATCTTGGAGTGAGATCCAGTGGAATAAGTGCCATGATTACCATTCGGCCCGCTTGTAGACATTCCCACATGGCACTAACACTATCTTAACCTCCGTCCCCAACACAAGATTCTAGAGTTAAGTGTTCAGATGTAGATCAATGATATCTTAGGATGTTGCAAAGGACATTCTTATTTTCACATTAATTATCCTCAGCTAAATTACATTTTTTGATACGTTAAAAGTAGGAGAGGTCCACCATCTATTTTCTGGCAACGGGTGGTCAGGCACCTCCTTTAACCAAGACAAAATTACGAAAGCGCAGTTGAAATCCTCCCCAGAAGTCCCCACGAAAATGTGGCACTTGGGCTGGGTGAGTTGACCCATCTTGGCATTATCAGGGCTTCTGCAACCAATTGGTGAGTTTAATTTGTTCTCTGTGGCCGGGGCTGTTCCCATAGCCGACTTCCAAGGTTGACTTTGCGGGCCGGTATGTTGGCTCGTCAGCAGCTTAGACGGACCATTCCAGTACCACTGGACTCCTCTTGGAGGCCGTGGCCTCTGTTAGTCTGGCAAAATGGGAAATCCGGAAAGGCTGTGGAACCAACTGACAGAAAATCGGTCGTAGACCTATACAACTAACAGCAGTTCAGAACCAACCTGAGATGTGCATATATCATTTATCAACTGACTAACTGATGGCACAGTAAGTTCCTGTTCACCTACATTAATAGCTTTAATTTCAAATATGACTTCCCACTTCAGACTCAGTTATGACCTGCTTTTTTTCGATAGTAAGAAACATGATAGCTTTCAGTGGTTATGACGGGTTCATCACCGTCTGGAAGGACTCAGTAAGAGGTTGAGGGGAACAGAATGCATGATTTGGTGACCATTTACAGTTGTTTCCCATTAATATTGCCAACCACTGTTCCTAACACATTACATTATTTAATTTGTGTTTTTTTGTAACTATGATACTTTGAAAATATTTTATTTGGAATTCCTAAAAAGGCAGATTTTTCACAAAGCATGCTTTGTGAAACCCCACACTCAACTGTATGAATCTTATTTTTCTTGGAGAACGTCTGTAGAAGAACATTATGTTCAATTAGTCCCACAGGGTCTGATATGATTTATCCCAGATTATTGAAAGAGGCAAGAGAAAATCCTGTTGGGGACTTGACAGAGATCTTTCTATTCTCCTTCGTCACAGGTGAGGTCCAACAGTACTGTAGAGTAACGAATGTTGTTTTCTTTTTTTGGGAAAGTCAACATAACTTTGTTCAGGGAAAGTCAAATTTGATTGAGTGTTTTGGGAAGGAAATGAAGGTGTTTGATGAGGGTAGGGCAATGGTGTTGTGTATATGGTAGTCATTTATATATATATTAAAAACAGAGAAAAATAGAAAATAAGTGCAGTAGTAGGCCATTTGGCCCTTCGAGCCTACACTGCCATTCAATATGATCATGGCTGATCATCCAACTCAGTATCCTGTACCTGCCTTCCCTCCATACCCCCTGATCCCTTTACCCACAAGGGCCACATCAAACTCCCTCTTAAATATAGCCAATGAACTGGCCTCAACTACCTTCTGTGGCAGAGAATTCCAGAGATTCACCACTCTCTGTGTGAAAAATGTTTTTCTCATCTCGGTCCTAAAAGATTTCCCCCTTATCCTTAAACTGTGACCCCTTGTCCTGGACTTCCCCAACATTGGGAACAATCTTCCTGCATCTAGCCTGTCCAACCCCTTAAGAATTTTGTAAGTTTCTATAAGATCCCCCCTCAATCTTCTAAATTCTAGCGAGTACAAGCCAAGTCTATCCAGTCTTTCTTCATATGAAAGTCCTGACATCCCAGGGATCAGTCTGGTGAACCTTCTCTGTACTCCCTCTATGGCAAGAATGTCTTTCCTCAGATTTGGAGACCAAAAATGTACACAATCGTAAATCTTCTCTGCACTGTTTCCAGCTTGTCAAAACTGTATGCAATATTACTATCATATGGGCAAGGCGCACAACCCTCCAAACCTGTCCTATCCATGTAGCTGTCCAAATATCTCTCAAATGTTATGATAGTATCTGCCTTCACTACCTCCTCCAGCAGCTCATTCCATAAACCTTTGTGTAAAAAAAAATTACCTCTCGGGTTCCGATTAAAGCTTTCCCCCCTCACCCTATATCATAAAGCTTTTGTCAAGATCCATCATGGTAGGCTCATCCAGAAGGTTAAGGGCCTTGGCATCCATGAGGATCAGAAGATTGGATTCAAATTTAGGTTGGCAGTGCTGTAGGGGTATTATTCTGTGACCAAAGGTGTTCTGCAAGGTAGACACTAAAAGCTGGAGTAACTCAGTGGGACAGGCAGCATCTCTGGAGAGAAGGAATGGGTGACGTTTTGGGTCTGAAGAAGGGTCTCGACCTAAAGTGTGACCCATTCATAGAGTGTGTGAAAATAGGTCCTTCAGCCCAACTTGCCCACACCATCCAACATGCCCCATCTACACTAGTCCCACCTGCCCACGCTTGGTCCATAATCCTCCAAACCTACCTATCAATGTACCTGTCCGCTATATTTCTTAAATGGTATGACAATATTCTACTTAGCTACCTCCTCCGGCAGCTCGTTCCATGTACCCACCACCCTTTGTATAAAAAAAGTTACCCCTCAGGTTACTATTAAATCTTTCCCTCCTCACCGTATCTTATGTCCTATTGTTCTCCATACTCTGGGCAAAATACTCTGTGCATTTACTCGATCTATTCCTCTCCTGATTTTTTACACTTTTATAAGATCATCCCTTATTCTCCTGTGCTCCAAGGAATAAAGTCCTCGCCTGCTCTCTGGCTAAAGTCTCCCTGTAGCTCAGGCTCTTGAGTCCTGGCAACATCCTCGTAAATCTTCTCTGCACTGTTTCCAGCTTGTCAACATCTTTCCTATAACATGGTGAAGAAAACAGCACACGATACACTAAATGTGGCCCCACCAATGTCTTATACAACTGTAACAAGATATTCCCAACTTCTATACCCAATACTCTAGAATCTTGACTGATGAAGGCCAAAGTCCTTTTTCTCAGAGTGAAAATGTCAAATGCATGAGCTCCAACACCGATCCCTAAGGCACACCATTAGTCACAGGCCTCCAGTACAAAACAATCTTCATCATCACCCTCCATGATGCCAATTCTATTTCCAGGCAGTTAACTCTCCCTGGATGCCATGTGAGGCAACCTTCAGGAGCAGTATCTTATCAATGGCCTTACTGAAGTTCATTTAGGCAACGTCTGCGATCTTGCCCTCACCTTGTTTGTTACTTCTTCAAAAAACTCAAATCAAATTCACGAGACATGATCTCCCACATACAAAACCATGTTGACTATCCCTAATCAGCCTCTGTCTTTCTGAATGCATATATATCTTATCTCAGAATCCTCTCCAGTAACTTACCTACTACAGATGTAAGGCACTCTATAGTTCCCAGGCTTATTCTTGTAACCCATACTAAATAGAGGCACAACATTAGCCACCTTCCAGTTGTCTGAAGATATGTGAGCTGACATATTTTTGGGTGAATGAATAAAGGGAAAATGCAGAGGCATTGTATTGGATAGACAGTGCTGTTTCCGGCCTGTTAATGGGATTCGCTGCCTGGGGTGTCCATCCGCCTACATAATCTGATCCAGATACTAAGGGCCAAAGGAGTTGACCCTCCCTAAATATGATTCATTCCCCAAATTGGAATGGTATGTGAGCAGTAACTAGGCCTCGGATCCTGTCGTTCTGCCGCCGAAACACCCTCGAGGCCTATTGTCAGCTCACAGGTGTCAAAGGCATTTGATTTTTTTTAAATTTCGTTGATACACAGAGGTATTGAAAAAATATTAAAATAGGCTAAAATATTTTTTGAAATAAGAACTATTAAAATTAAATTTAACTAAAAAATACAGTACTCTGGAAACTTAATAAAAACATTAAGTTAAAGAAAAAGAAAGGAAGGGAGGTACACCACTGTCCACTCAAACTTTAACATTGGATTGATAAGCCTATAAAAATGAGCAAGGTAGCACTGTGCATTCAGCCCCACTCAGCATACCTGTCCTCTGCCACTGGAATCTGTGCTGTTTGTCCTTGATGTCTCTGTTTCAGCGTGCAGCCGGTGGTGCGAGATAAGTTGGCCCATGAGGAGTAAAGTGTCTGTGGTTCTCTGTTGAACTCCAATGACAGGTGGGAACAATCTGGCTCAGCATTTTAAAATATGTGAAGGTAATGACTCGGATGTATAGGAAGGAACTGCAGTTGCTGGTTTACACCAAAGGTAGACACAAAATGCTGGAGAAACTCAATGGGTCAGTCAACATCTCTGGAGAAAAGGAATAGGTGACTTTTCGGGTTGAGACCCTTCTTCAGAGTTGCTTCTGAGCATCTTTAGCTTTGTTTGCAAAGAAAATGTTTATAACTACAGAATCTTACAAGGAGAAATTTTACAGTATGACCAAATTCAATCACTTGCTTGGTCTTTTCACTAGCAAGCAGTGGCATATATTGACAGTCATAAAATCAGGGACAGGGTTTGCAAAGTATTTAAAGTGCACACTAATTCCATTAGTTATTCTGAGCAAGACCACAGGGAATTGTTGTGGAGGGAACTGTGTAAAACACTTAGGGTAAGGATAGTGGTCAGAGTAATTCTGTTATATATGGTCGCATATGTACTTTGATGGCCCCTTAATCAGACAAAATATCAGACAATATTGTTTATACTGACAATTCTGCTCAATGTTAAATACTGTGCAGCAAAATTGTGATCCACACTCTTGGGAAGCTCAGACCTGCAGAGTTGTGATTTATATCGAAGTATTAAATGTCAAGCTTGAAACATTGCATTTCTAGTGCCAATACTAAGCAAAGGACATTCCAAACCACATTTTAAACCTGTCTTTTGAAATTGTGCCGTATGTATATAATTTACTTTGAAGCTCAACAGTTCCCTTTTTAAATGTATAATTAGTAAGGAAATGCTTTCTGCATTGTGTGGGTGGTACAAATGAGTAAATGCTGGAAGGTTCAAAGATTCCAGTGTCAATGTTATTCTGCTGATTCCTGGAGACTGTTAAGTGCCTGTGGCAGCAGGAATATTTTAATCTCTGATATTTCAAAGAACAATTAACTCTGTTTCAGATATGGTAATGATACTGTGAGCGGATATTTTTATTTTAACAAATTCAAATAAGAATTGAGAAATAGGAGGAAGCCAAATGGCTCCTCATGGCTGGCTCACCATTCAATAAGATCCTGGCTGATCTGAACAATGGGCTCTAACGTTCAGTTCCTGTTTTGTACAATAAGTCACTTAACCTTGAATATGTATAATAGCTCAATATCTGTAGGTCTCTGGAATAGAACATTTCATAGATTCAGAATTCTGAGAAAATAAATTGTTCCTCCTTAAGTGGTCAATCACTTCTCTGAAGACATTGGTACCTATTTTTAGACATAAACTTCCAGAGGAAATATCGACATAGCATTTACCATATCCTGCCCTTCAGAATCTTGCATGTTTCAATGAGATTATTCTCCTAGGTCTTCAATCTTTTCTCAAATGACAAAACCTTCATAAGGGATATGGAGAGAAGGCAGAAACGGGGTACTGATGTGGATGATCAGCCATGATCACATAGAATGGCGGTGCCAACTCAAAGGGCCGAATGGCCTACTCCTGCACCTATTGTCTATTGTCTATTGTTTATTGTCTATCCTGGGATTCAGCCCAGTGAGTCTTCTCTGCAATGCCTGCAAGCTAAGCATATGCTTTCTTAAATAAGGTCAAAACCCAACTCATTAAGCAGGTTATCATTCCTTCTGAGCTGTTATAAAAGTCCTGCAGTCGGAGGATATCCCTAGCTGCCGCCTGCATTCCTCCTGCAACAACTATATTGACTCTGCTTCACCATGATCACTTTTTCTAAGGCCTGAGAAACATATCCTTAATAATAGACAATAGACAATAGGTGCAGGAGTAGGCCATTTGGCCCTTCGAGCCAGCACCACCATTCAATGTGATCATGGCTGATCATCCCCAATCAGTACCCCGTTCCTGCCTTCTTCCCATATTCCTGACTCCACTATTTTTAAGAGCCCTATCTAGCTCTCTCTTGAAAGCATCCAGAGATCCTGCCTCCACCGCCCTCTGGGGCAGAGACTCACCACAGACTCACCACTCTCTCTGAGAAAGAGTGTTTTGTTGTCTCCGTTCTAAATGACTTACTCCTTATTCTTAAACTGTGGACCCTGCTTGTTTCCTGCCTCGAGCGTATCCAAGCGCTTAACAATCTTATATGTTTCAATGAGATCCCCTCTCATCCTTCTAAATTCCAGAGTGTACAAGCCCAGCTGCTCCATTCTTTCAGCATATGACAGTCCTGCCATCCCGGGAATTAACCTTGTAAACCTATGCTGCACTCCCTCAATAGCAAGAATGTCCTTCCTCAAATTAGGGGACCAAAACTGCACACAATACTCCAGGTGTGGTCTCATTAGGGCTCTGTACAACTGCGGAAGGACCTCTTTGCTCCTATATTCGATTCCTCTTGTTATAAAGGCCAACATGCCATTCGCTTTCTTCAATGCCTGCTGTACCTGCATGCTTACTTTCATAGACTGATGTACAAGGACCCCCAGATCCCATTGTACTTCCCCTTTTCCCAACTTGACAGCATTTAGATAGTAATCTGCCTTCCTGTTTTTGCTACCACAAGTGGATAACCTCACATTTATCCGCATTAAACTTCATCTGCCATGCATCTGCCCACTCATCATTGATTATCATCAATGCATCCACTATTTCTAGCACCACTTCCTTAAGTGGATTCCAATATTTTCCCAACAGCTGATGCTATGCCAAATGGCTTATATATCCATGTTTTCAAATCTGTTGGGACCAGTCTGGAACCTGGGAAATGCTGTTATTGTTCCATGAAGCAGCAACACTAGATAAAGTGGCAAGGAAGGCATACAGTATGCTTGCCTTCATTGGTCGGGACATTGAGTATAAAAGTCAGGAAGCCTTGAAGTAGCTTTAAGGGGCTTTGGTTAGGCCGCATATGGAGCATTGCATGCAGCTCTGCTTGCCGTATTGCAGAAAAGACAGGGAGACTTTGGAGAAGTTGCAGAAGAAGCATGGAACTTCTACTTGTAACATTGAAAATGGTGCTTACAAAGGCCGGTTATGATCATAAGGCTTACCCTGGGCAGTTGTATAGCCATAGGCAGAGTTATGCCTATACCAGCTCTTTTTTTTGAAATTTTAGTTATTCTGATCTGTTAGAAAAATGCAACAAACTGACAATAGCTTAGAATTGAGCTTCATGTCTCTCTTTGTAAATTAGAGCACTTTAGATATTTAAGTTTTGAGTCGATGACAATTATTCTGGGTGTGCAGGTCTTAGCTCACATGGCATTATTCTCAATCAATATCAGCAAGACAGACTGATTTGTGTTTATTAGATGTTTAAGAAGGAAATGCAGATGCTGGAAAATAGAAGGTAGACAAAAATGTTGGAGAAACTCAGCGGGTGAGGCAGCATCTATGGAGCGAAGGAAATACCCGAAACGTTGCCTATTTCCTTCGCTCCATAGATGCTGCCTCACCGGCTGAGTTTCTCCAGCATTTTTGTCTACCTTGTGTTTATCAGATTATTGTTCATGGTAACCCGCTGTGCTTAAATTGGCTGCCATATTTCTCACATTGATACAATGATTGCACTTCAATAAGTAACTCATAAGGGTAGAAGCTATTGCCTTGGAATGTCTTTTAAAATGTATTGGATCACCACAAACTGTTTGGATCACCACAAGCCCAAAGAAATCAACATCTTCATTAGTGAGGATAACAGATCAGTGTTGTCAGTATCTCCAGTGCAATGTCCGAGTGATGTTTATCAGCATCAGAGTGATATTCTCTCGAGACCTTTTTCAGGTTCTGACATCTGCCGGTTTTTTTTAGTCCTTGCAGGTGTGATCCTTGAAGCATCCATTAACCCCAAAATAGAAGCAGTGCTGTTCCAGCTTCAGTGTTGCTTCTTAACTAATGAATGCTACAGTGATAGGAAAGGGTGCAGAGTGCTTCCAGGCCTCAGAGGGATCTGCACAGATTGGCGTTTACAGGTGGATTAGGGGCACAGAGACACAACTGGGATAGAGGCTGGTGGTGATTGTTGGAACAAGCTCTCTGTATGGAATGGTACAGCATGAGTGCAGTTTCTGAATGCTGACACTTTGAGACATCCTTTGTCTATTCTGGCTGCTCATGTTGAGTTAAAGGTGAATTATATGAAGACATAATTCCTTCAGTGTAGACTTTGGGTGACCTTCCATCGTTGTACTGAGTAGAGGACTGTGAGATGTGGCAGAGATCGGCAACAATAGCCTGAGTGATACTCAAGTAAGGAAGCTGACAGTGACTGTGACTTCCTAAGGTAAAGTGTTTTGTGTGATGGCCCTTCTAGACAAGGTAAGTAAAACTACGTTGTTCTCTGTGTAAGAACTGTCCTATTTTTAGACTAATCCAGAAGAAAATTCTGCTGAAGGCAAATTATGCATTGATGTCATTTCGGGATATTTTACACTGGTGCAACAAACAGGAAACAATTGTCTTCGGGGCAGCGGAAATAGGCGGTAAATTGCCCTACTCAAGGTTGTCAATTTTCGATAGTTTGGCACTGTATTCCAGAGGTCTACAAAGGAATTTCTTGGCAATAAAACATTTTGGATGACGAACGTTCATGAAATGGTCATAAGACACAATTTGCATGCTGCACTTTCACACCACAAAATTGCATCACATTATCGTTTTGCATTTGTTATTGTCTATTATTATTTATGCTATATTCTATGAGCTTCATATGAACAAAGAATTTTATTGCACCCTGGTGAATATAATAATGAACTGATCTGATCAAATAATATAGTGCTTATTCCAAATTGACTCATATAGCAATGCAACTGGCTAACAATATTCAACATAACAATGAATTAATTCCAATATTGCCTAATCACAGTGATTTTATCTCTAAATCTTTTATCTCCCTCCTTTAATTCTTCATCTTTGTATTCTTTCCTTCTATTGCTCCCTCTGTCTGTAACCATCAATTGTTCGGTACTCTGCCCTAACAATTCCTTCATTCAGTCTCACCCTAAATCTATTTTCCTAATTTAACATTTTTATTTTTGATCTTCCTTTTTAAATTTCCACACCATCTCTGTGGCTCAGTCGTATATTATCCTTCTCTCTTCTCTTCATTATTTTGGTGTTTGCTTCTGCCTTAACATTTCATTTTTTCCACGTTTTCTTTTCCAATCTCATTTTCTATGTCTTCTGTCTTTAACATGAATGATCTCTCCTGATTATTTTACTGCCAATCTCTCTCTCTCTCTCTCTCTCTCTCTCTCTCTCTCTCTCTCTCTCTCCCTGTCTCTCTCTCCCTCCCTCCCTCTCCCTCCCTCCCTCTCCCTCCCTCCCTCTCCCCCTCTCCCCCCTCTCTCTCTTTCTCTCTCTCTCTTTCTCTCTCCCTTTCTTTCTCTCTTTCTCTCTCTGTCTATTTCTCGCTTTCTCTTTATCTCTCGCTCTCTCTCTCTCTTTTTCTCTCTCTTTCTCTCTATCTCTCTCTCTTTCCCTCTCTCTCTCCCTCTCCCTCTCTCCCTCTCCCTCTCCCCCTCTCCCTCTCCCTCTCCCCCACACCCCCCCCCCTCTCTCTCTCTCTTGCTCTTTCTCCCTCTCTCTCTTTTTTTCTCTCTCATACACACACTTTTTCCCCATGTCTCTTCACTGCATGCACTCTGTTGAATTGGAATTCCCCAGGCTTTCATCCTGTTATTCCCTTTAGTTTTCATACACAAATGCCGCTAGTCTCAGCCACATTCCTGTCTCCATGCTCTGATCCCCAGCTCCTGACAGCACACCATGCTCTTTTTGCACAGCTGCCCATGCCACTGCCCACGCTGTACTTCAGGTTGATGGAGACACCACTGGTGTGGGGCTTTATGATGAAGTAAACTACGAAAACTAGTATTAGTAATAATGCACTGCCATCTGCCATAAAACAGAATAATGGCATAACTGAAAGAACAGGCTATCCATTTTACACACTTCTCACACACTATTCTCATTGTAGAACTATTCAACTGAGCACAGTACTTCAAGATTTACTCTTTATACCAGCCACACATGCAACCACAAGGATCACCATAAACTCAGCTCTAATAACTCGGATTCACCCCTTCTTAGTGCTATATTACTATCTGCTGGGATGGATAAAATTGATAATTAAAATATATGTAATTATTGTTCTCTTCCCTCAAAAAAGAACACCAATTAAAGCAAAATGAAGATTAAAACACAAGTCAAATTGCTGGAAACCTGAAATATAACCAAAAAATGTTGGATATAGTTAGCAGATCTTGAAGCATCTATAGAAAGAGAAAAGTTAATGTTTTGGAACAATAGTCAAGAACCTTCCTCAGAAATAGAACATGACTTCCATTTACTGAGTGCTTTTTAGCAAATCAAAGCAGTTTGTGCAGGAGGAGGCCTGTACTTAAGTTTAGTTCAGTTTAGTGATACATCATAGAAACAGGCCCTTTGGAGTCCATGTGCGTAAATCCAGGAGGGGAACAGGGGGGATATGTCCCCCTATGTTTTGTGAGGTGGGGACAATCCCCCCCCCATGTTTTGTAATCCAGATTCTGAAATTCGGTGAAAAAATCTATTAAAAAGCTCCGCTTTCCGTGAGATAATGGGGGTAAGACTGATGATTGAGGGCGCCAATTGGACGAGGGAGACGTCGGCCAGCAGGCAGTGGGGGGGGGGGGGGGGACATGATGATTCAGCGCGATGATTGGAGGAGGGAGGTGTCGGTCAGACGCGGAAGTAGGGAGGTGGTACTGAGGATAGAGCGAGGTGATTGGAGGAGAAATGTCCTGATGGAGCAAAGATCATAGAGTGGAGCTTGAATTGGCCCATTCGTGGGGCGTTTCATCGCCTGGCGCGTCTTAAAATCGGCCGCTTGGTCTTCCACCGCCCCGCGGTCAAATTGCTGCGTCGAGGTGATCGAGGTTCCCGATGTTGATGCCCCTGCTGGGCGATGGAAGATCCTGCGGCCGGTTTTAAGCCGAGCCAGGCAATGAAACCCCACGAACGAACTGATTGAAGCCCCACGATTTGGGGCGGATGAAGCTGCTGTTGCTGGAGTTCGGAGTCGGTCACCAACCAGGTCAGCTCCTGATGTTACCGTCCACAGGGTCTACAGTCGAAGCCCCGCGTGTATGTGCGTGTGCCAGCAAGAAAGTCTCCCCACCTCCCATCCCCCCCCCCCCCCCCCCCCCCATATTTTGATAGTGATTTCCGCCCCAACTTTGGACCCCTGAGTCTGTGCCAACCAATGATCATCTGTACTCTATCCTTCACATGAGGGGCAATTTACAGAAGACAATTAATCTAAAAAGGTGCACATCTTTGGATTCTGGCAGGAAACTGGAGCACCTGGAGAAAAGCCAGGCGGTCACAGGGAGAACATATAAACTCTGTACACACAGTACCTATAGTCAGGATCGACTGTGCTACTGTTTAAATACTCCTTATGTTATAATCATTAGGCAGATTGATATTGTTTTAATATCATGTGTACCAAAATGCACTGACAAACATTGTTTTGCATGCTATCCAGGCAAATCATGCCATACATAAGTACATCGGTAGAGCAAAAGATAAAATAAACAGAGCAGTGAACAAAGTGCAGCCACAGAGAGAATGCAGACAAAATACATACAAGGGCTGCAACGAGATAGTTTGGATCACAAATTTATCTTTTGCATTTCAGAAGCCCGTTCATGTGCTTGATATCAGCAGGAAAGAAGCTGATCTTGAATCGTGTTGTATGTGCTTTCAAACGTTTGTATCTTCTGCCAATGGGAGACGGGAGATGAGTTAATGACCGGATTATAAGTCGTCCTTGATTATGTTGGTTGCTATCCTGAGGCAGTGTTTATCTAGATAGAGTTGATGGGGCAGGAAGCTGGTTGTCTGATGGACTGAGCTGCATTCATAACTCTGCAATTTGTTGCTGTCTTGGGCAGACTAATTGCCATTCCAAGCAGCATCGGGATAGGATTCTTTCCATGCTGCATCTGTACAAATTGGTTAGAATCATTGGAGACATGTCAAAATTATATTCTTGAGCACAGCAAGCAAAATTATCCAAGGCTCTTCATTGGAGTAATGTCAAACTAAAAATGATGCCAAGCCACACATGCGAATAGATGACTAAAGTGGAATGTTTTAAAAGCTTAGAAAAGGTGGAAGGAGGCAGCAAGTGTCAGTGACAGTATTCTAGAAGTTAGAGACTTGGAGATTGAAGGCACTGCTGCCAATGGTAAAGTAACTTCAGGAATGAGCCAATGACCAGAATTAGTGGTGCTCAGATTATTGAAGTGTTCTGATTTGGAATTATTGGCGAGGTTGGGCACAGGATTTTTTTAATATAATGTGCCATTCTTGAACAGAATACTGAAGAGTGCTGAAATACGGAATTCCTTCTTCAAATAATGGCCCAAATTTTCTTGTAACCATTCTTGGGTTTATCCAGTGAATATAGTGCCCTCCATAATGTTTGGTACAAAGACCCATCATTTATTTATTTGCCTCTGTACTTCACAATTTGAGATTTGTAATAGATAAACTCACATGTGGTTAAAGTGCACATTGTCAGATTTTAATAAAGGCTATTTTTATACAGTTTGGTTTCACCATGCAGAAATTTCAGCAGTGTTTATACATAGACCCCCCATTTCTCCATAATGTTTGGGACACAACAATGTCATGTGAATGAAAGTAGTCATGTTTAGTATTTTGTTGCATATCCTTTGCATGCAATGACATGCAATTCACTAGAGTTTAGAAGGATGAGGGGGATCTTATAGAAATATATAAAAGGACTGGACAAGCGATATGCAGGAAAATTGTTCCCAATGTTGGGTGAGTCCAGAATCAGGGGCCACAGTCTTAGAATAAAGGGGAGGTCATTTAAGACTGAGGTGAGAAAAACCGTTTTCACCCTGAGAGTTGTGAATTTATGGAATTCCCTGCTACAGAGGGCAGTGGAGGCCAAATCACTGAATGGATTTAAGAGAGAGTTAGATAGAGCTCTAGGGGCTAGTGGAGTCAAGGAATATGGGGAGAAGTCAGGCATGGGTTATTGATAGGGGACGATCAGCCATGATCTCAATGAATGGTGGTGCTGGCTCGAAGGGCCGAATGGCCTCCTGCACCTACTTTCTATGTTTCTATGACTGCTTGAAGTCTGCGATTTATGGACATCACCTGTTGCTGGGTGTCTTCTCTGGTGATGCTGTGCCAGGCCGGTCTTACAGCCATCTTTAGCTTATGCTTGTTTTGGGGTCTAGTACCTGTCAGTTTGCTCTTCAGCATATAAAAGGCATGCTCAATTTCAGTGCAGATCGGGTGATTGACTTCGCCACTCAAGAATTGACCATTTTTTAGCTTTGAAAAACTCCTTTGTTGCTTTAGCAGTATGTTTGAGATCATTGTCTTGCAGTAGAATGAACCGCCGACAATGAGTTTTGAGGCATTTGTTTGAACTTGAGCTGATAGGATGTGTCTACACACTTCAGAATTCATTATGCTTCTACCATCAGCAGTTATATCATCAATGAAGATAAGTGAGTCAGTATCTTCAACAGCCATACATGCCCAGACCATAACACCCCCACCACCATGTTTCACAGATGAAGTGGTATGCTTTGGATCTTAGGCATTCCTTCTCCCCTCTATACTTAAGGGCCTATCTTACAAGCATGCAACTCTATGCGATGAACGCGATCAAACTAGAAGCGGGGGCCGCGCGGAGGTCGGGTGATCCCCTGTACAGGGCTGTTCCCACCAGCATGCGCCTGCATGCGGCAAGCGTGACCAAACCGGCAGCAGGGGCCGCGCCGGGTGAGTGGCGCAACGCGGCACAAAGTGAGGCGAACTTGGAGCAAAGTCTTAAGGTAAGTTCGCCAGGACAGAGAGGGGCACACAGAGAGGGGCACAGAGGCACACACACACAGAGGGCCATGGAGCCACACACATAGAGGGTCACAGAGGCACCTACAGATAGGTTCAAGGAGGCACGATGTTGGGGTGGTGTGTAATGCGTCGTTGCGACTGCGAGCCGACAAGCCATTGCCGCGCGGGAATTTTTGAACATGGTCAGTTTTTTGGAGCCCCGCGTGATGTCAGGACGAACTCCGCACAATTCCGCACGGCTCCGGCGATCGAAGTGGGACCAGCCCCGCGATGCCGGACGGCTCAAGCGACCACATTAGGTCGCGCTAATCGCATAGAGTTGCTTGTGGGACAGGCCCTTAACTCTTGCCATCACTCTGATATGTTAATCTTCGTCTCATCTGTCCACAAGACCTTTTTCCAGAACTATGGTTGCTCTTTTAAGTACTTCTTGGCAAGCTGTAACCTGGCCATCCTATTTTTGTGGCTAACCAGTGTTTGCATCTTGCAGTTTAGCTCTGTATTTCTGTTCATGAAGTCTTCAGGCGACAGTGATCATTGACAAATCCACACCTGACTCCTGAAGAGTGTTTCTGATCTATCGGACAGATGTTCGGGGATTTTTCTTTATTAAAGAGAGAATTCTTCTGTCATCAGCTGTGGGGTCTTCCTTGGCCTGCCATTCCCTTTGCGATTAGTAAGCTCACCAGTGGTCTATTTCTTCTTAATGTTGTTCCAAACAGTTGATTTTGGTAAACTTAAGGTTTGGCTGATGTGTCGACCAGTTTTATTATTTTTCAGTCTCATAGTTGCTTCTTTGACTTTCATTGACACAACTTTGGTCCTCATGTTGATAAACAGCAATTAAAGTTTCCAAATGTGATGGAAAGACTGGAGGAAAGACTAGTTGCTGAGAGTTCTCTTATACCTTCTTTAAAAAAATATTTAAACACACCTGAGCAATTACAAATGCCTGTGAAGCCACGTGTCCCAAACATTATGGTGCCCTGAAATGGGGGGACTATGTATAAACACTGCTGTAATTTCGACAAAGTGAAACCAAAATGTATAAAAATGGCCTGTAACAAAATTTGACGATGTGCTCTTTAACCACATGTGATTTTTTTTCTATTACAAATCTCAAATTGTGGAGTACAGAGACAAATAAATAAATGATGGATTTTTGTCCCAAACATTATGGAGGGCACTGTAACTTTAAATGGAAAATTTTATTATCAAGAATGCCCGGAGCCTGATCATCAGGTGTTCTCTTTGCAGGTACTTTTGTCACCCCTCCCCCCCGCCCCCCCCCCCCCCAACCCCCGCCCCTTGCAAAGCAACTCAGCTGGGTTTCTGCTCCAAAATGCTTTGTTTTGGATATGAATGTGTTGAGCTAGATGGGGCTGGATTGCAACATCTTCAGTGGCTAAATTGCCTGCAGAGCGATGCATAAAAGTAAAAGCAACACCTGGATAATATAATGGTTTATGACCACTATGAAATGTTACTTCATTGGACAGGGAAGGAAGGGTGAAAAACGTGTTGGTAAAAATGTCAAGGAAAAAAATAACAAACGTGAGGTAAAGGCTCTGATCGTTGTAATTTATTACTGACTTTTTTTTAAATCAAAAGGCACAGTTGTTCAAAGTCACAATGAAATCAAACTGGGAGAACTGAATAATTAAGTAGCAGTAAAATAATTGTTATATTGTTTTAAATAATTGCCTGTCTACAACTAAAGGTAATTTACAATGCAGCTGTAGAATCAGAAAGTGGATTTGCTTCACATTAGTTATAATATAAGCATATCCTTAAAATGAAGTCATGACCTGAGCTGACATCAGATCAAAATTAAGTCAGACTCCCTGGAGCTGGGAATCTCTCTTGGTTTTGACTCTTGAGTTAATAACTTATGATTTATGCAATACATGTTCAGCTTCGGCACAAAGCCGAAACCAGCTTGTATCAAATCTAATGCTTGTAAATATATCCTGAAAAATCTTCTCTGCATTGCACAAATTCGGAAGTAAAACAAAGAAGTCCCTCTTCCAGTATTTGACTCCCTACTTATCTCGCATTCTTGTTGCATGGCTGTCTGTTCCTTTGTTTTCCTCTTTGTCTCATTGTGTAAAAGGGAAAAAAAAACACAATTGCTTTGGGATTTAGTTGAGCTGTGATTTATAAATAATATCTTTATGACAATAACTTCTGTTTTGTGTCTTTAATGGAAAGGAGATAAACTACAAAGGCTGCAGAGTGCAGATGTTTGCAAAGTGTATGAAGAGCACTATCTTGGGGTTGACATTCTATACTTCAGAGAATTGTATTAACTACAAAACACAAACTGCTGGAGTAACTAAGCGAGTCAGGCAGCATCTCTGGATAGGCGGCGTTTCAGGGCAGGAGCCTTCGTCAGAATTTGAAAATGGTCATGACCCGAAACGTTACTTATCCATGTTCTCCAGACATGCTGCCTGACCTGCAGAGTTGCTCCAGCAATTTGTATTTTGCATCAGATTCCAATATCTGCAGTTCCTTGTTTCTTAATTGTATTAACTATCTATGCTTTAATTATATTAGAAGGATGCTTGAGCCAAACATTGTGCTCTTGCTTTCTAGCTTTGACAAATTCTGTGGGAAGATTATCGCACTCAAATATTTTATATTTGACCATTTATGTTATTAGTGAGAAATTATTTTCTAGGGCACACTAATTTCAAAACACTTTAATTTCAGCTACCAGTGTTTTTAAAGCAATTGTTTTTAAACATGGAATAAGCTATAGTGTGATAACATTCCTATAAATAATTTCACTTTCCAGGCCCACCTAAAGGTACTGTTTGAACAGTCCATTGCAGCACTCATTCTCCCAGACCTTGTTCATGCAGTTGATTCTTCACGTCTAGGCAGAGATAGAAACATAGAAAATAGGTGCAGGTGTAGGCCATTCGGCCCTTCAAGCCTGCACTGCCATTCAATATGATCATGGCTGATCCAACTCAGTATCCTGTACCTGCCTTCTCTCCATACCCCCTGATCCCTTTAGCCACAAGGGCCACATCTAACTCCCTCTTAAATATAGCCAATGAACTGGCCTCAACTACCTGCTGTGGTAGATAATTCCAGAGACTCTCCACTCTGTGTGAAAAATGTTTTCCTCATCTCGGTCCGAAAGAATTCCCCCTTATCCTTAGACTGTGGCCCCTTGTTCTGGACCTCCCCAACATCGGGAACAATCTTCCTGCATATAGCCTATCCAACCCCTTAAGAATTTTGTACGTTTCTTTTGTAAGATCCCCCCTCAGTCTTCTAAATTATAGCGAGAACAAGCCAAGTCTATCCAGTCTTTCCTCATATGAAAGTCCTGACATCCCAGGAATCAGTCTGGTGAACCTTCTCTGTATCCCCTCTATGGCAAGAATGTCTTTTCTCAGATTTGGAGACCAAAACTGTACGCAATACTCCAGGTGTTGTCTCACCAAAACCCTGTACAACTGCAGTAGAACGTCCCTGCTCCTATACTCAAATCCTTTTGCTATGAATGCTAACATACCATTTGCTTTCTTCACTGCCTGCTGCACCTGCATGCCTACTTTCAATGATTGGTGTACCATAACACCCAGGTCTCGTTGCATCTCCACTTTTCCTAATTTGCCACCATTAAGATAATTGTCTACCCTCCTGTTTTTGCCACCAATGTGGATAATCTCACATTTATCCACATTATACTGCATCGGCCATGCATTTGCCCACTCACCCAGCCTATCCAAGTCACCTTGCAGCCTCCTAGCATCAGACTCACACCTAACACTACCCCCCCCCCGCTTAGTGTCATCCTCAAACTTGGAGATGTTGCATTCAATTCCCTCGTCCAAATCATTAATATATATTGTAAATAGCTGGGGTCCCAGCACTGAGCCTTGCGGTATCCCACTAGTCACTGCCTGCCATTCTGAAAAGGACCCGTTTACTCCTACCCTTTGCTTCTTGTCTGCCAGCCAGTTCTCTATCCACATCAATACTGAACCCCCATACCATGTGCTTTAAGTTTGTATACAAATCTCTTATGTGGGACCTTGTCGAAAGCCTTCTGAAAGTCTAGATATAACACATCCACTGGTTCTCCCTTATCAACTCTGCTGGTTACATCCTCGAAAAATTCTATAAGATTCGTCAGACATGATTTACCTTTTGTAAATCCATGCTGACTTTGTCTAATAATTTCACCACTTTTCAAATGTACTGCTATCCCATCTTTAATAATTGACTCTAGCAGTTTCCCCACTACCGATGTTAGACTAACTGGTATGTAATTTCCCGTTTTCTCTCTCCCTCCTTTTTAAAAAAGTGGGGTTACATTAGCTTAAAAAGTGGGGTTACATTAGTGCCATAGATAGCCTAGAGGTGCTGATTTCTAATTGTTACATCTCTATTAATATCTTAGCTGCGTCAGACTGTACACCTGGGAGTGAACCAGGGACTATCTTAGTCTTACTCTCTGACTTTATCAATTTTTAATTTAAAAAAATCATAAAAAGGATACGAAGTCTGTCGTCATATTAATCACTGAAATGCAGACTGATTTCAACTTGGATCTGCGGCAGAGTAGCAAGAGTAGTCACCTGCCTGATTTATCTTAAAATACGGATCCAAAATAACAGACTGCGCTTCAACATTACTGAACATTAAAATCTACTGCTTGGTCATTAAATATTAGCCTCTCTCGAGCTCTAATATGTCCTGCATGTGATTATTATTAGATTACAGATACAAAGAAAGAAAAAAAACCTCCTCGCGTTGGAGGAAACTTAGAGGATATCTTTGAGTACGTCAATAAACAATAGATAATAGGTGCAGTAGGCCGTTTGGCCCCTCGAGCCAGCACTACCATTCAATGTGATCATGGCTGATCATCTACAATCAATACCCCGTTCCTGAATTTTCCCATATCCCTTGATTGCTATCTCTAAGAGCTCTGTCCAGCTCTCTCTTGAAAACATCCTGAGAACCAGCCTCCACCGCTCTCTGAGGGAGAGAATTTCACACTCACAACTCTCTGTGTGAAAATGTTTTTCCTCATCTCCGTTCTAAATGGCTTACTTACCCCTTATTCCAAACCTTTATTGAAGAAACTTATGTCAGTTCAAGAAAGAAAGTTGTGCAGCAATAACACGCGTGAGGTGCACATTTACAAGAATGGGGACTGAGGCAGGGAAGTCTTTAAATCTTTGTTGTGCTTGGTCTTCTCCCAGAATCATAGATTTTAGACACTTGTAAAGGCTTGGTATTGGTTTACTGACCTTTGGAATTAAGCCACTGATAAAATGTAAAGAAACTCCTGATGCATGCCTCAGTGTGTTTATTGTGGATGCAAGCCCAGTTGTTTTATTACTTAGGCCTTTTATGTCAAACACAGTGATGAGAGCTGGATCTGCTCACTGAATCCCAATTGACCCAAGTCAAACCTCATTGAATTCCTTTGAAGGAATCCATGCTTTACCCCATTTGGACAACATTATAAGGCATGTTGGATAGCTTGCCTCTTTCACATTTATTCTCTCCCCCTCTCCCCCTCTCCCCCTCTCCCCGCCCCTCTCCCCCCCCTCTCCCCCCCCTCTTCCCCCTCTCCCCCCTTCTCTCCCCCTCTCTATTCTCTGGAATAGATGCTGACTCATTTTGGCACACCCCATTCTTGGCTGCCTTCAATTATTTATCCCAAGGGAAACATCATGTTATAGAGTGTAGAAAATGCCAACCATCCGCTTTGTTATAGACCAGGGCAGATTGGGTAGTCACAGTTATGCATTACCATGTCAGCTAGCATATCTGTGACAATCCAGGAGACTTCATAGAATGATAATTAAAAGCAGAACATCAGTTGATTTTATTTCTCACTGAGGTAAGTCAGGGCTGCCAACTCTAACGCATTGAGCATGAGAATCACGCATTTCGCCAAATTCTCATGCTCTCACATTGATCACAAATTTCTCACGCTCTGTTGTGAGAAATTCTGTAATCAACGAAAATTTCAAAACTCATATCAACCACATGGGCTGCGGGTGTTGGAGAGCCTGGGCTGAGGGAGGGAGGGAAGCAGAAGCAGATGCGGGGACAGATGCGGACGGGGAGCCAGGGCTGACGAGTGTTTGCCGGGCTGGCGAGTGTTTGCCGGGCTGGCGAGTGGTTCGCTGCAGCTCCGGCCATGGAGCAGCCTCACTGCTAGAGTCCCGGGCAGTCGTAGGCGTCGGCAGCATTGCGCCGCTGCTGTGAGAGTCTCTGTGCCAAATTTGCCCAGGTGACCGGCATGGATCAGGCTGCGGCTCGGTGCAACCAGTGGTTGCTGGAAGTAAGTACCAAGCACTGGGTAGAAATGGTGGAAGATAGTGGCCTTCAAATGGGAGTTGTCGGAGAAAGCATCTTGCTTGCCTGCTATATTTTCACTTACTGTAACTGCAGGAAAAAAAATCCCAAATGTTGGGGGAGTTCAGAACCAGGGGTCACAGTTTAAGAATAAAGGGTAGGCCAGTTAGGACTGAGATGAGGACAAACTTTCTTCATGCAGAGAGTTGTGAATCTGTGGAATTGTCTGCCACAGAAGTCAGTGGAGGCCAATTCACTGGATATTTTCAAGAGAGAATTACATTTAGCTCTTGGGGCTAGCGAAATCAAGGGATTTGGGGAAAAAACAGGAAAGAGGTACTGATTTTAGATGAACAGCCATGATCATATTGAATGGCAGCTGGCTCGAAGGGCCGATTGGCCTATCTTTGCACCTATTTTCTATGATTCCATGCTTGAGTATATGGCAATAAAACTCGACCTCTTGATTTTGAAGCATTCATGCATTGTGGACGTATAATGTAGTCATAGAGTGATATAGCGTGAAAACAGGCCTTTCCGCGCAACTTGCCCTCACCGGCCCACATGTCCCAGCTACACTACCTGCTTTTGGTCCATATCCCTCCAAACCTGTTCTATCCATTGATCAGTCTAACTGTTTCTTAAATGTTGGGATAGTCCCTGCCTCAACTACTTCCTCTGGCAGCTTGTTCCGTTCACCCACCACTCTTTGTGTGGAAAAAGTTACCCCTTAAAAAGTTACCTTAAAAATACTTCAAATAAAAAACATTGAAATCATACTTCTCCAATGCACTAAAACATGATTTTAATGCTTCAAATTTTAAAAAGGTCCCTACCGTGGGAGGGGTCACACCCCCTTCGCACACCCTCCCCCCTCTCGGTTGCTCCATTCCCTCGCTGGATGCCCCCAAGGCCAGTGATCAGTGATCGCTCAGCCTCCCCACTTTCAAAAACGCTCCGTGGCCCCTGGTTTAGATAGAGAGCACTGCCAGATGTGAGCGGGGAACTGAGGACAGTTGTCTGTAATGTCTGGATCCCAATGTTCAGTGCTTTGTGTTGGCTAATGTTATTGATTTGTAATTAGCCTGATTTGTAATTAGTTTACAAGCCCTTAATTTATTAATCGGGAATATCCAGGGGGAAGGGATAAGTGTAATATTAAAATGACATGCAAGGTGTCAGGCTGTCTGTCACAACATACAGCCCAGATAACCCATTATTTCCTTCAATTAAATATTGGGAAGGTAGCACTATTGTCATTTGCCTCTCAACTATTATGTTTGTTTACCTCGCTGACTATTTCTAACTCCACCCTAAATTCGTTTGACAGGTTGAATAGAAATGTCCCCAATCTCGTTGTTTTATTAATGGAACACATAGGTGAACATCCTCAAGGAGTATAATCAGATGGAAACTGATTCAGAAGCGATGTTTAAGAGCTTGTTCAAAGAAGGGGCATATTTTAAAGGAGTGACTGAGATACTTGCAGGGGAATGTGTGAGGAGGTTATTATTTGTCTTTAGTTTTAGATTGAACCAGGACATCTAAAGATTCAAAGTTTAATATAGTAATTGTGCTGATACTGACTCCAACCAACCATGTAATGAATATCATCCATTCTGGAGGCTTTATTTTTCTTATGCCATTTAAACTTCACTTGGATTTCAATCACATTCAATGTAAAAGTAATTGGGAATGGGGAGCATTGGAACAAAAATTTGCCCTCGGTACATATTAACTGTAATATTATAATGTATGCATGTTGGTAGTGCAATTAAAACACATATCCTTTTATTATTGTTGTGTTATGAATACCACAGAAAATATCATGTACTCTCAAGATCACATTTAATAGAATAATATTGCTTAAATATATAGTTATTGGACTTTGCATTTCGGAAAAGTCACAGCTGAGAGGAAGACAGCAAATTACTGAAAATATTGGGAGTGAAAATGACTTCATGACAGTTTGTTAGGAAAATGAAGGAAATTGTAACAGAATACTTATACAGCTGAGTGAGTATAATTGTCTGGATGAGAAATTTTGTTCAATAAATTGATGACTTCTTTGACAAAATAACTAGCATGTTAGATAACAAGGAAGCCAATGGATGTAGCAAATTTTGTTATGGGCCAGATATATTGTCAGTACAGAGGGACTAGGAGCAAGGCCAAGAGTGCATCCAGAGTCAAGGTCTGGAATAGTAATATGTGTGTAGACAAAGCTGGGACAATGGGAGTGTTCAGCACTGGGAACCTAAGCAGGTAAGCAGCTATGATCAGGGTAGAATAGGGGGCCAGGTGTAAGACTGGACTCGGGGTCAGGTATGAGAAAAGGTATGCAACTGGAGTCAGGGTCAGGAGTAGTACCAGGTGTGCATTGAGACTCAGGTTGGTCAACATGGGCCAAGTGTTTGATTATTATCTGATTTCCATACATGAATATACTAAGATCATTCATGTGCTGCACCTGTTGATCAGAGCCTGGCTCTACTGTGGAATGTAATTAGGAATGTAATTTAGCCTAACCTTATTCTGAGCTAATCCAATTTAAAGCATAAATATTGCATTCAAGTATGTTAAAAGACTCGCTACAGTATGCACCAGATTGCATAATTTCAAGTTAAAAAATGCAAAAGCTCCATACCAATGGGAGGGGGTTGTGTCACCTCCCCCCCCCCCCCGATACCTTCCCCCCCCCTCGGTCACTACGCTGCCTTGGGCGTGGTCTCTCGCAGTTTTTCATTCCCAACTCTCATCCAATGTTGGCAGCCCTGGGTAGGTTCAGTCATAACTTTTCTCCATTGCTTCTAGATAGGAACTTTTAACTTGGGAATTTTGTACTATAAAAGGCCCTTCCATTTTAGGTTGCATATTTACAAATAGAATCATTACACGGTCTCTGACGAATATTCTTTTGTTAAAAGAATCCTCGTGCATTGGGATAACATACTCCTTATATCTTAATCGTAATCCCTCACCCCACTCACCATCAACAACACCACAATCACATCTGTGAAGTCTTTTAAGATCCTGGGAACCATCATCTCCAAGGACCTTAAGTGGGGGGCTACCATCGACTCCACAGTCAAAAAGGCACAACTGAGGATGTACTTCCTGCGGCAGCTGAGGAAGCACAATATGCCACAGGCAATGATGGTGCAATTCTACACGGCCATCGTAGAGTCTGTTCTCACCTTCTCTATCATGGTCTGGTTTGGCTCAGCCACCAAGCATGACATCTGAAGGCTGCAGCGAATCGTCCGATCAGCAGAGAATATTTTATTAGCTGCAACCTTCCCTCCAATTTTTGAACTATACACTGCAAGGGCCAGGAAGCGAGCGGGCAAGATCATCTCTGACCCCTCTCACCCTGGCCACAAACTCTTTCAATCACTTCCCTCTGGATAGCGACTCCAGACTGTCAAAGCTGCCATAGCCAGACATAAAAACATTTTTTATCCACGAGTAGTTGCTCTACTAAACAGCCAAAAATCTGTAGCCTGGTATTTTGTTGGTTCACATGCTTGATCAATGGTGTTTTGTCATTAATGTTTTATTATTATTAATGTTTAGTGTTTTCTGAGTCAGTCGTCACTGTATGCCATGTTGTAACTTGTGGCAGGAGCACCAAGGTAATTTCCTTGTATGTGAATACTTGGCCAATAAACTTATTTACTTACTTACTTACTTACTTAAATCTATAGCTCTAGATCAAAGATTGAGCATCGTGGGGGTTTTTTTTAACATAAAGCCCACCGGAGCCTTATGACTAAATATGGTGCTCTATGGGCCAGGGTAGAGGTTTGGAACATCAGGCACTGCACTCCAAACAGCCGATCATGCAGGCTGAAGTCCACATTGTGGTAACAGGGCCACGTTTGCATGTCAACTCTGATAATTTAGTCTGCTCAGGGTCCTCAAAGATGGCATTCCTTTGAAAGAAAATGTTGTACGTTTTGCGCATTAGGTTGCACCATTCCTAGCGGTCCAGGCATTCCTATTAAAGGGATAATCTTGATTGATGACTCCCTATAAGAAATGTGAGCAAAATCAAACAGTGCAGTTCAGGTAATCCTCACCTTCTTTCAGATATCAGCAAAGTTATTAGACGTGCGGCTACATCACAAATATCTGTGTGACCGCATGCAGAGCAAGATCTCTGAGTAAGCTTTTCCACTGCGGGTAGCCTTTCCAAAATGACAGGTGGGACTCATATCAGAATATTTGGCAAGGCTCATTCTTCCATTATATGCGGAAGGTTTAATAACACAGAAGCAGAGTGGGTTTGTTTTGTGAGGTGTGTGTTGATTCATTGGCAGAGGAACTGTTGCATTGAGCACTGGGTATGCAATATAATTTTGATGGTCTGGAAGAAAATCAAACCCAATGTCATTCATACTTGAAATCATTTTACATATATGGCAAATCTATGAGTAAAGTATAAATTCCTGTGTATGTTCATTGCTGGCTAAAACCTATTCAGCTTTTTATTGATGTGTGGCAATATATGATTTTTATCTAACATGTACCGAAGTTTCCAGTTTCCTCCACATACTGGATAGGACAAGTTAGGAGGGATAAGGGCCAAATGCGGGCAGGTGGGACTAGTGTAGCTAGGACATATGGGCTGGTGTGGGCAAGTTGGGCCGAAGGGCCTATTTCCACTCTGAAGTCATAGAATCCACTGATCCGGAGGCATTCTGCTCTAGTACTAATAGTTATCAATGTTCTTACTTAATGCCATTTGTTCATGTGAAAGCCTGGAAGATGAGCAGCAGAAAGCATTTCCACCAATTAGGTATTTGTTTTTCACAACCATGCTCAACCAATCTTGACAATACATGAATACTTGCACAAAAACAAAAATTGGAGGGTAGAGGGGTCACAAAATATATTTTACAACCACCTTAAGCTGATTATCACCTTAAAGAATAATCAAGGAAAATGAGGGGCCCATTAGGGAGAGCAGAGAGAGTAGGTACAGGCAAAGTCCTAAATCAATACTTTCATCAGTATTCACAAAGGAAACAAACTTTTTAGCTGAGACACAAGAAACTGCAGTTAATGGATTCTTGAACAAAACACTTTTCTGGAGGACCTCAATGGCTCAGACTGAACAGTCTGAAGAAGGGTCCTGAACTGAAAGGTTGCCTGTCCATTCCTTGCCCAAATGCTTCTGACCCATTGAGTTCCTCCAGTACTCTGGCATTTAGTTGGTGGATTCAGTGAAAGGGAAGGTGACATTTTAGTAAATAATCTCCACAAATAAAATGGATCTCAATAACTTGGCTAGTTTAAAGGTGGACAAATCCCGCAAGGCTAGGTAAAATTGTACAAGGCTTTTACGTGAAACAAGGGAAGGGATTGCAATGATTCTGACTTGAGATTTTTAAATCTTTGCCGACCACAATTGAGGTACCAGATGATTGGAGGATAGCAAAAGTGGTTCCCCTTTTCAAGAAAGGCAGCAGATTAAAGCCTGATATTTGCAGACCTATGAGTCTAATTTCAGTAGCAGGGAAGTTATTGGAAACAATTCTGAGGGACACAATTAATGATCACATGGAAAGGCAGGGATCAATCAGGAATAGCAGACTGCATTTAATAAAGAGGTAACAAATTGCATTGATAAAATCAACGTGGGGGTGTAACGTTGTTAAGAAGGCATGTGGGATGCTGGCCTTCACTAGTCAGGGAGAGGGAGAAGAAAGATGCCCAGTATTTAGAGGTGTGATGGAGGGGTGGGACACCAGCTGGTAGGTGATAGATTGAATCAGATGGTGGGGGAAGGAAATTGGAGCCAGGGGTGGGGTAGAGGGATGGAAAGGATGAACATCACTTTCCAGATGATTGAGAGTAGTCTGTTTGGAAGTTAATCAGCCAATTTAGATGCAGTGTTCCAGCTGAAGTCTAATCAAGGTTTCACAAAGTTGGAACATAACCTCCCTACTCCTGTATTTGATGCCCCAACTAATAAAGGACTGTTTTCCATATCCATATCCCTCCTCACGCCACACCACATTATTATTATTATTTTTTTTTAATAATATTTTTTGTAGAATCATGTACATATCATAATCAAAACACATTTTGTATATCAATTACATATTGTTAATAGATGGGATTCCAACTATCAAAGTCATAGTGGTCCTCATTTATCGATTGTATATTAACTCTGTTTCTATTTGGGTTTTTTTATAGATAAGGAGAAGGAAAAAAAAACACAATTAAAAAAAAAAGAATCATTTACCAATAATACAAGTATAGTTCTTTCCAAATGTATGAGTTAAGTTAACCTCTGAGTATTGACATTGATCACAGATAGGAGAGTGATGTGGGAAAATTCTAATGAATGTTGTTTTAGAGTAATGCAGTCTATGTAATACTTTAAATTGTATTAAAGAATGTCTGGCATTTAACGAGCATTGTATATGTTGTAGACTTTCGTCCCAAGTATCTTTCGTTATCGGTTGGCCTAATTCATTTTCCCATGTTTGTCTATATAAATCCGTCGATGGGACCTCACTATCTAAAAGGGTATTATAAATATGGGATATTAATTTATCTGTATTAGGATGTTTATTCAAACATTCACCAAGAGTTTCTGGCTCTCTAGTTCTATAATCGTGTGTATGTTATTTAACATAATCTCTAAGTTGTAGATATCTGAAAAAGTTATTTGAGTGGAGTCCATAATTCTGTTGTAACTCCTGAAATGAAAGAAAAATGCCTTTCCTATAAAGATGACCCACCTTTTTAATTCCATAATTTTTCCATTGTGTGAAACTTTTATCCAACACAGAGGGTTTAAATGAAGGATTGTTTACAATGGGAAGGAAGAATGATAAATTATCCAATTTTAAAGTCTTTTTTCATTGTTTCCAAAATCTTATACCACTATATATTATAGGGTTTTCACTATAGGTTTTTTTGTTCAGTTTTGTGGGAGCTAACAGAATCGAGCCAATTTCAAAAGGCAAGCAGTCTTCCTTTTCCATCTTTAACCAGTCTGGTTGCAGGTCCATTTCTTTCAACCAGAAGTCCATATTTTTAATATTAACTGCCCAGAAGTAAAACAAAGAAATTGGTAAAGCTAATCCTCCATTCGTGTTGGATTTACATAAATGTTTTTTACTTATTCTATGATTCTTTTAATCCCAAATAAAACTTCTGACAATGGAATCAACTTAAAAAAAAATAATTTTGGGGAGATATATCGGAATTGATTGAAAGAGGTACAATAATTGCGGGAGAAAGATGATTTTTATAGCATTAATTTTACCAAACGTTGAGATAGGAAGTGTTTTCCAATACTGAATATTCTTATGTAGTTTATTCAGTAAAGGTGGGAAATTTAATTTAAATAAAGAAGTATATGTCTTAGTCATATAAATTCCTAGATATTTAAATTTTTAATTGACTATTTTAAAGGGGGATTGTTGCAATGTATGTAAATTGAGTTCTGTTATTGGCATAATTTTACTTTTATTCCAATTAATTCTATATCCCGAAAATAAACCAAATTGAGTTATTAGATTTATCAGGTTTAGGATGCTAGTTTCTGGGTTTTTGATGTATATTAATACATCAACTGCATATAAAGAAATGTTATTAACTGTATCTTTAGTATTATACCACATTATTTTTCAGTATTGACATCATCAAGATCAGACTTATACTCCGAGATCTCCCTGTTGCTTGATCTCTGAGCATTATCAGTACACCAAAAATGTATTGCCTCACATTTGTCTGGATTAAATCCATCTGTCATATTTCAGCCCATTTCACAAACTCATCAATATCTCTCAGCAGCCTCAGGCCACCTTCTACCATTTCAATAACTCCACCAATCTTCATGGCATCTGCAAACGTACTTATCATGCCTCCCACATCCACATCCATTACAGGCACGAAGGGTCCCGTCACCCAATCCCTGTGGGACATCACTAGTCACAGGCATCCAATCACAAAACAAATTCTTTACCACCACCTTTTGTTTTCTATGACCAAACTATTTTTTGATCCAATATGCCAACTTGCCCTGGATGATATAGTCCATAACCTTTAGAATCAGTCTCCCAGTTGCACTTCAATAAAGGCCTTACTGAAGTTTATTTAAATCACATCTTTGGCTCTATTAATTGCTTTGTTACCTCTTAACATAATTCACTCAAATTGATCAGATAGGATCTGCCCTTAAGAAAGCTAGATTGGCCATCTCAGATCAATTTCTGCTTTTTAAGTGATCATTAATCATCTCACTCAGAATTTTTTTCCATTATTTCCCCTACGACTGATGGTAGGCTCACTCTTCTGACTGTATCATGCTAGTATTCTATACAGGTAGATATTCAGCATTCAGGAAAGCCACAGAGAAGGGATTAGAAAGGGTCCGAGCAGGGAAGAAGCCCAGCTCAGAGAGCTGTAAGCATTTCAGGTGAAGCCTAGTTCCATGCAGAATGGAAAAAAGTGTTAATGGTAGATACAACACTGGTATTTGCTTGAGCTGGTAGGAGGTCCTGCTTAAATGTGAAACTTTAGTCAGGCCAAATATTGTCACAAGTGGCTAATTTAAGCATTTAATAAATTACCTTTCTGCACTCCAGCACAAGATTAAAATTGAAGGCTGTGGAAGGGAGTGGGGCGGCAGCAGGTAAAACCTTTGGCTGTCCATCCAAGTTCATCTACTTAGTTTCAGTCAGCCAGGGCAGCGTTATCAACATCCGTTTAACATTGCGGTAAAATATCACAAAACTGGAGAAAGTAAATTAAATTATGGAGAATGGTCTGTTCGGTCCGTCAACGTCCATAAAGATTGAAAGTTAATACAGTGAATTTGTTTGGGTATTTCAGGCCTGCTTCTTGGCACAGATTGACTGCAATTCCTTCTTTCATTATAACTGTGGACTTTTGTACTGCTGCTATTTTCTACTTCCTTGGACAAATTGCTTGCTTTCTTCTTTCCTGAGTGATTTATTTGTTTCCGATTCCTTCCCAGACAAATTATATTTTAATGATACAGGCGACACAATTGCACACCTGGGGCTTGTTCACAGCATTGCGAGGAGTGGTGGAAATCCAGAAACAAGTGTTAGCCTCTTAAACTTCCCTATATTCACGTTATATTTTCTATTATTTTTCCCTTCCTGTGCTGTGTTCCTGCTGCTCTTCAGCCTCGGTTTCCCCACTGAGGCTGGAGAGCAAGGATCACCAATGTTAGAGAGTTGATTTCATTGGGACTTCTGATACCACAACTGTGTTACCATACTTTGGGTTTCAGGTGACCTGGAGTTTGCAGTCAATAGGGAGGCAATTGCTGTCATATCGGACCTCAAAGAAATCCATCTGATGGTTCAGCAACATCATTGTCGATGAATTATAACTGACAGCAAATTACATTTTGGCATCACATGACAATTCTAACTCAGATACAAGGCCTGGGAGCAGCATGGGCCTGCAACACTGAGGCTGGTCATAGCTGGAGTGCTCAGGCCTTCTTAGGAATGAAAGGCTCCACCACAACTGTGCTGCTGTTGGGACACCAGGGTATCTAGCTTCCTCTAGGTCGGTTCCTCCTTTAAGTATTCCTTGTTTTTGCTAATCCTCATTGTTACCCTGGTGGGTACCCATGGGTGTGCTTTATTGTCCCATCAAACCCGTTTCCTCACCCAGCTTCATTTTCTTCCTCCCAACCACCTTCCATCCAAACATTTCCCTGACCATGTCTTCCCAGTATTTGGTTCTCAATATCCACCAAAGACCTTCATGCCAAAGGAGACCTCAACCCTCCAGATATGACCTGCCTCAGTGTTACAAGCCAATCTTTAGAACTATCCCATGATAATCGTATATTATAATTATCTCTTCTGCAATGCAAATGTCTTCCCCACTTCCCCACGTCCTCTCTCATCTTATATCCCCAGGGTGTCTGCTGCACCATGATCTTTTTCTAACCCCACATCTCTTTGAAATCGCTCCCCAACAAAATCCCACAGTACACTCCCAGACACACCCTAAATCTGCTGATATTTGCCATTATATTTTTGGAATGTTACTATTTTACAATTTAAATATAAAACATGCCTTTGAGGTTACCGTGAAGCAAACGTGGCTTAGTACTGTATATGAAAGCTCACTTATATCTCATGGAACATTTTGAGGCTTATTTTTGCTGGGAGAATATCTGATGCTTTTTTCAGACCACAGCTGTGCTGAAGAAGGGTGCTAAACACCTCGCCGTGTGAAAAAGCAACGAATCACTCAGATTTCCACATTTAATTGTGCCCGAGGATGATGGTCAAGCCTGCTGCCTATTTCACGATAAAGTGACAGTTGTTATTTGACATTCAGAGTTTCACCATTATTACAATGGGGAAATGTGGGTTTTTATCCCACATTGAATATAAAAATTAGAAAGTCATGATGCAGCTTTATAGGGCATTGGTATGGTTCCATTTAGAATATTGCATGCAGTTTGGGTGGCACCAATACAGGAAGGATGTGGAGGCTTTGGAAAGGGTACAGAGGAGGTTTACCAGAATAATGCCTGTATTTAGAGGGTATTAGCAATAAAGAGAGATTGGACAGGCTTGCGTTATTTTTTTTTGGCACATGGGTATGCTGGGAATGGAGGGATGTGGATCATGTGCATGCAGATTAAATCAGTTTATCTTGGAATCATGTTCAGCACAGACATTGTGGACCAAAGTGTCTGTTTCTGTGTTATAATGTTCTATGTTCCATCTGCAGCCAATTCCATCCGGATTTACATTGTAATATAGTCTGATCTTATTTGTTTGATTAACATTGGTATTGATTTATTATTATCACATGTACTAATATACAGTAAAAAAATAGTTTTGTGTGCTATCCATGCAAATTATATTATTCATGAGTATAACAGGCCACGCCAAGAGAAAAATGAGAAATGATGAGTAAGCTAATCAAAATAACCAAAGTTGGTGTGGCACTGTGGCACAGCGGTAGAGTTGCAGTCTTATAGCACCAGTTTGATCCTGATTATTGGTGCTGTCTACATACTCGCTATGACCATGTGGTTTTCTCCGGGCCTTCCGGTTTCCTCCCACACTCCAAAGAAGTAGGGCGTGTAGGTTCATTGGCTTCAGTAGAGATGTAAAATTGTCCCAAGTGTGCAGGAGGTCAGTAACAATTAATTGAAAAAAACAAAGGTAGACAAAAAATGCTGGAGAAACTCAGCGGGTGATGCAGCATCTATGGGGAGAAGGAATTGGCGACGTTTTGGGTCAAGACCCTTCTTCAGACTGATGTCAGGGGAGGGGGTAGGACAAAGGAAGAATGTAGGCGGAGACAGTGGGACTTGTAGGAGAACTGGGAAGGGGGGGGGGGGGGGGTGAAGACAGAAAGCAAGGGCTACCTGAAGTTAGAGAAGTCAACGTTCATACCACTGCTGTGTAAACTACCCAAGCGAGATATGAGATGACTATCCTCCAATTTGTGCTGGGCCTCACTCTGGCAATGGAGGAGGCCCAGGACAGAAAGGTCAGATTTGGAATGGGAATTGAAGTGCTGGGCCACTGGGAGATCTGTTTGGTTATGACAGACTGAGCGGAGGTGTTCAGTGAAACGATTGCCGAGCCTGCACTTGGCCTCGCCGATGTAGAGATGTTGACACCTGGAACAGCGAATGCAGTAGATGAGGTTGGAGGAGGTACAAATGAACCTCTGCCTCACCTGGAAAGACCTTGGATCCTTGGATGGAATCCAGGGGAAGGTAAAGAGACAGGTGTTGCATGTTTTGCGGTTGCAGGAGAAAGTACCTGGGGAGGCGGTGGTTTGGGTGGGAAGGGACGAGTTGACCAGGGAGTTACGGTCTCTGCGGAAAGCAGAAAGGGGAAAGACCAAGCGGAGAAGATATAGCCAGTAGTGGGATCCATTTTGAGGTGGCGAAAATGTTGGAGGATTATATACTGTATGCAGTGGCTGATGGGGTGGAAGGTGAGGACAAGGGGGATTCTATCCTTGTTATGAGAGAGGGAGTGAGAGCGGAGTGGTGGGATATCGAGGAAACCCTAGTGAGAGCCTCATCTATAATGGAAGAGGAGAACCTCCGTTCCCTAAAGAATGAGGACATCTCCAATGCCCTGGTATGAAAAACCTTGTCCTGGGCACAACGGCACAGCGGCGTTGAAGGAGGAATTGGGAGTAGGGGGTAGAGTCTTTACAAGAAGAAGGGAGGGAAGGAGTGTAGTCAAGATAGCTATGGGAGTCAGTGGGTTTGTAGTAGATGTCAGTCAATAGACTGTTTCCTGTGATGGAGACGGTGAGATCAAGAAACGGTAGGAAGATGTCAGAGATGGCCCACATGAATTTGAGTGCAGGATGGAAATTAGTGATGAAGTTGATGAAGTCAGTGAGTTCTGCATGGGTGCAGGTGATAGCACTAATGCAGTCGCCAATGTAGCGGAGGTAGTTCAGTGATAGGGCCAGTGTATGCCTGGAACAGGGATTGTTCAACCTACCCTACAAGGAGTTCCATGCGAGTGCCCATAGCTATGCCTTGGATCTGAAGAAAGTGGGAGGAGTCGAAGGAGGGGTTGTTGAGGGTAAGAAACAGCTCTGCTGGGCGGAGGAAAGTATTGGTGGACGGAAATTGTCTGGTTCTGCGCTCGAGGAAAAAACAAAGTGCCTTTTCAGGTGGGGGCGCTGCGAGACGGCTGCCCTGCCAGCAGCGTGTTCGTTATTAGGCCGTTTTTATGGGGTTTTTTAATGTGTCCAAATGTTTGTTTCAGTGTCTCTTGGTGTGTCTTGTGTGGGGGGTGGTCAAGGGGGGAACCACTTTCTGTCACCTCCTCGACGGAGAGGCGACTTTTTCCATGTTGCCTCCCACGCGGCCTAACAGCATGGATTGAAGCGGCTTTTCTTGGAGTCGGGCCCGGAGTTTCAGCAGCGGGCGCAGCGTGGACTTTTCATCGCGGAGCAGGCGAGCCCTTGCCGGGGGTCGCCAGAAGGGAGTACTCTGACCACCGGCCCACAGCCTATAATATCCTGAAGCCGCGATCTGCGGACCTTCTAGCCGCGGGCGCGGCGTGGACTTACCATCCGGAGCCTGGGATCCCTCGCCGGGGATAGCCAGAGAAGAGCTCTGACCGCCAGCCTGCGGCCTACAACATCCTGAAGCCATGGTCTCCAATAAGAAAGTGACGATTCAGGGCCTCCAAGCCGCGGAGTGTGCTCGACCATCCCAACGAGAGGGCCTGTACATCCGGCCGTCCATAGCAGCGACTGCGGAGGGTTTTATGGCCCCGACCACTGGTGAACAAGGAGGAGGACTGACTGAATTTTGTGCCTTCCACCACAGTGAAGAATACTGTGGTGGATGTTTGTGTTGAATCTTATTGTGTATTGTGTGTTCTTTTTTAATTGTACTGCTGCTGGCAAATTCATTTCACTGCACCTTCGGGTGTATGTGACAAAGAAAATTGACTATTGACTATGGGGGATGGAGTTGTAGAGTGACTGGACATCCATAGTAAAGATGAGGGAGTGGGGACATGGAAAACGGAAGTGATTTAAGAGACAAAGAGTGTGTGAGGTGTCTTGGACATAGGTAGGGAGTATTGGACCGGGGGGAAGGATGGTGTGTGGAAATTAATTCGGTAGGGCATGAACAAGCAGAAACAATGGATCTGCCAGGACAGTTCTGTTTCTGGATTTTGGGGAGAAGATTAAATTGGGCCTTGCTGGGAAATGGTAAGGTTGGAGGCTTTAGGGGGCAGAGAGCCGGAAGTGATGAAGTCAGTAATGGTGTGTGACATTAAGGCCTGGTGCACGTCTGTGGAGTAATGGTCCAAGAATAAGTATGGGGAGGTGTCTGAGAGTTATCGTCTGGCGTCAGTCGCGCGCCAGACTACCACGGCAATCTTAATAAACAAAGCTTCTTTCTTGTGCTGTATACTCAACAGTACTGAAGTTGTGTTCAGACTAGATGAATGCAGTTAAGGGCCTGTCCCACTTTCACAACCTAAATCACAAACTTTTTTTACTCATGGACCTTTTTCAACATGCTAGATAAACGCCCCGACCTACTTGATGCCATGAGCACCTACGACTAGCATCACGGCCTGCTACGACCTACCTACAACCTCCTAAGATCTTGTGATGACCGTGCTGCGAGTATGAGTCAAGGGCAAACTCGGCAGAGGTCGTGAATTATGTTGTGAAAGTGGGACAGGCCCTTTAGGCTTCATGCAGAACACTGCACACTGTTTGGGTCTCCAACATATAAGCAAGATGTGTAAGTGCAAGGAGAAAGAGTGCTAAAATGACCACAATATAAAATTACCACAAGAGTGGTATCGGAAATGAGATATTATTGTAATCAATTGTTTATCTTTTAGTGATGTGAAGATTTTGGAGGTGATGTAGGAACGGAATTGAACAGGATGCAGGTGGAGAGAATTTCTCTTGTGGTAGATTATAAAGCCATGAATACTAACTAATTACTAATAAATGCAGTGGGGAAATCAAGAGAATTTTAATTTAACTCAGGCATAGTTAAAATATGTTGTTTCTAACCACCCAAACTTACTGAAATAACCAGTTTAAATTTCAAAATCAGACAAGGAGATGAGAGATAAGTGAATAGAAAAAAATGCTAAGAGGGCCAAATAAAATAATCCTGACTCCGACAGAATTAAGCACCGCCAAAGACTTGTTAGGACTCTTTCTCTGCTGTATGTTGTGTGTAATTCTGTATTATCCCCGACATCCTGCTGATTTGACATTGTATATTCTTTGTTTAATTTTCTTTTTTAATGAATGGTCTAAAATGGTATACATTATTCTCTTGTGTTTGCTTCTTTATTGTTGAACCGTATTAATCGTTTATCATAATTATAAAATAATGAATTTCAGCAGTTTTTAAAATGATTTAATTAATTGAGGCAGCAATTCTACCAGTGGATAATTTCCCGTTTCTGATTACTTCCCAGTAAAGGCAGCTGTGAATTCAAGCAAGCAACTTTTGTATTTTATTTCTGTCATAGCAGACCAATGGTTTGTTGTTTGGAGGCAAACAATGTCCACTCAGCTTAGCTCCTTGCTCTCATCTGAAATATGGATAATCTGGTGATCTGTTTGCCTTGGTTGAATAGCTGGGAGTGAGAAAGCTGTGAAGCAGCCAATGATTGGCATATGAATGTCAGATAGATATTGTTATTAAGTAGTGGTGAAGGTGTGTAGCAGCATGTGAGGCTTCTGGTACAATTATTGAGAAATGGACTAGATGAAGTCCTCACTCACATTGACCATGAGGAAGATCTCATAAAACATTGAAGAAATAATACTACAGCAGAGGAACAGCCCTGCTGGCTTATAATGACTGTGCCAAAAATGATGCCCAGGTAAACTAATCCCATCTGCCTACACAAGGTCCATATCCCTCTATACTTTGTATATCCATTTGCCGACCTAAAAGCTTCCTATCATTTCTATCATATCTGCCTCAATCACCAGCCCTGGCACTGTGTTTCAGGCAACCACTACCTGCTGTATGAAAAAGAACTTGCACCATACCATTAAATCTTTCCCCCTTTACCTTCATCCAGTCTTTGACATTTCCATCTGAGGAACATCTTTCAATGCTGCATTCATGTTCTAAGTACTTCTCTCCTGGCATTCACTTAACTTCAACTCATGCAACAGATGACCTATGTGCTTGTAAGGCTTCTTCTCTGCTGCTCAACCAAAGTACAAGCAAAACAAGCCAGGAAAATCAGAATGCTTATGTTCTTCCATGCTCCAATATAAATTACAGTAAAATTAAATCTTTGCGATGTCTTCTACCTATGGTTGGAGGCAATAAGTCTTCTCTTTTAAGAGAATCGCACTGAAGATAGATACAAAAAATGAGAGTAACTCAGTGGGACAGGCAGCATCTCTGGAGAGAAGGAATGGGTGATGTTTCAGGAAAATGCTGCCTGTCCCACTGAGCTACTCCAGCTTGTGTCTATCTTCGATTCAAACCAACATCTGCAGTTCTTTCCTACACACTTCAATCAGTACTGGGTAGCTTCTGCTTTGGTTAGCCACTCGTACAGTTGCACTGTATGGATATGCACTAACACAATAACCTATAGAGTTGGTGCTAGCTGGATCTTATAGTCATTTGATGGAGGCACAAATTCTGTGTGGCTACTACACCGCGTAAAACTAGGCATGGGCAACTCGCAGATGATGATTCTAGCAGATGTTTTTTACTGCCATCCAATTTTCTCACCAAAACTACATTTTAAGAAAACAAAAGATACTGTCACTTGAATTAAAACCAAATGTAGAATGTTCAGCTCTTGCCACGAGATGAACGTCTCTGATCTATTAATTCGCAGTGGCAACAGATATGTCCTGTTATCTCCAAAACCAGTCTTGCACGGATATTCTTAAGTTTCTTCCAAAACTTTTTAATAATCGTGTCTGTCTGTGTAAATAACCATAGTCTTGGATTAGAATCAGATAAGTTGAGGAATATAAATCATCATGTTGTTCTCAGATTCTTTCATTTAAATTTATTTTTATGGAATGATATGACCAATTCATAGGAGTGCTGTTTCTTGAGAAACTATATATAATAATCCCAGGTAATATTTGAGGAGCAAAATGCATACATTTAAATGCATGCCATTTATGACTGATCAGTTATTTTTTTTCTATTTTGTTTGTTTTGTAAAATATTCTGAATTCTTTATTTGATCACATTTAAAATTTGCACTTCTTGTGACCAGAACTACAAACAGTGACTGGAATTGAACTTGTCATTTTCTGTGTGGGTGCTGGTGCCAGAATGAAACTCACCCGGCCTCAGCCAAGAAAACATGTGGCGGATGTTTACTACTGCTTTTATTATAATTGCAATGTTGAGTTTTTCCATTTAATTTGGTGAGTTGCAGGAAAATTCAGTTAATTTCACAGCATAACTTCTGGGAGATCAGCCAACAGGGCAGCTTTTTTTAGATTTGCAGAACAAAACAGCAAATATACCGGCCCTTCCGTCTAATTCACCCATGTCGACCAAGATGCCTTTCTACGCTAATCTCAATTACTTGCATTTGACACATTTCCCTCAACCTTTCCTATCCACGTACCTGACAAACGGCATTTTAATCATTGCATTTGTACCTGCTTCTACCATCTTCTCTGACTGCTTGTGCTGTATTGTAGATTGGTTACTTCTTACTAACCAATTGCAGTGCTTGTTAGTAGAAGCTCCATCTACTATGCGGTTTATATTATCAGGAGTTTGCTTACATAATTTAGTTACTATAACACCTTGCAGACGAATGCTGTAAGAGTACTTTAATAAATATGTGTTGTATCTTGACGTGTGCACGACTCGACTAATTACACATATACCCATCTCACTCTGTAAAAAGCCTGCCCCCTCAGATCCCTTTTAAATCTTACCCCCATCATCTCAAACCTATCTCCTTTAGTTTTAGAGAATTCTTCTTTCTGGGATAAAGCCCATGACTCTCTATGCTACCCATGCTCCTGACAATTTTACAAACCTCACTTTTTCAGCCTCCTTTGCTCCAGGATAAACACCCCTAGCCTATTCAATCTTATGACTCATGCTCTCCAGTCCAGGCAATGTTCCTGTGAATCTTTTCTGCACCCTCTCTTGCTTAACCATATCCTTCCTATAGCATGGCAATGAAGACTGTACATAATACCCCAACAGTGGCCTAAGCAACAATTTGTACAACTGTAACATGATAGGAACAATTGCATGCATACAGGTAGGGTGACACAAATACAACCTCGAGTTTAAGATTATCGCCATATGTACAAATACAGTGATGCACAGATACAGTACAGTGTCTTGCTTGCAGCACATCACAGGCACAAAGACAAACACGCAGAGAAACAAATACACATCATTTATAAACAAATTACACATACAATTGTAAAGAAAAGAAGCAACAAAACAATAATGCAAAAACATTATTAGAAAATAAATATAAATACAAATCCATAGTAGTGCAAGAGGTGGGCAGTAATGATCCATAGTTGAAGTAGGGTGAGGGTTGTGTCAGGTGGTTCAAGAACCTGATAGTTGTAACAAAGTATTTGTTCCTCAATCTGGTGGTGTTGGACTCAGGCTTCTGTACCTCCTGCCCAATGGTAGCAGCGAAAAGAGCCATGGTGTGGATTCTTGATGATACATGCCTTGAGGCCACCGGGAGGCGCCGTCAGCGGTGGCAGCCTCACCAACAATCTACAGTATTTTTGTCTTTTTGGTTATTTTTAGTTATTTTTTTTTAAAGATTGTGTTAATGTTCTCTTGTTTGTTTTATGTCGGAGGTGGGGGAAGGGGTCGGGGAAACTTTTTATTCAATCTCTTACTTTGCCGGAGATGAGATTGTCTTCCGGATCATATCTCCGGTCGCTCTGCGGCCTAACATTAGCAATGTTACAAAATTTTGAGATTTAAAAAATCAAGTCTGCAATTTATCCCATCAGATAAAGCATAAAAAGAAGTTTAATTTGACACCTAATTTACTTTCATATCTTCAGTATTAAGAAAGTTATGGCCATTTTCATACTCGGAAATTAGCCTCTTGTTGCCCATTGCCTTTCAATTGACTTAACTCAAAAGCTGTGATCTGGAAAAGTTAAAAGCCCATAACTTTCTTAAAAATTAAGAGAACTCAATGAAATTTTCAGTTATTATAGATTGAAGCATTCTGAAACAAATATGAAACAATCTTACTTGGATGACCTGAAATTAAAGCATATAATTAGTTAGTTATCTAATTGTAGCTAATTACAAAATTCAATGAGTAGATCTAAACATCTATCCATTTCTTAAGAAAAGATAAACTTTTTTTAAATTGCCTAAGTGTCCAAATAACATTCACACAATAATCCACAATATAAGATAATTTTTAAATCTCATTTTCATGAATTTCTGGGCCAAATGGAAGGAATTTAGTGTTTTATGCCTGTAAATTAATGGCCATTTAAATCAACTAGCGAGTGGGTTTTAGTGGAATGCGGTGGATTGGAACGTTGCGGTTAGCGGTGAAGTCGGGAGGAAAAATATTGTTTGTTCATATATTTTTTGGGACCCCATTTCGCAACATAAAAATATTATTAAAGCCTCCCGAAAAACCAACTTTTAATATAAAAATAAACTACCTTTTCTTCTCCCCTACGCAAACTCCTTCCGGTTGTCAGTTCTCACGGCTTTTGAAGGTGATTTTTAAATTACTCTAGTTAATAAATAATTTAGAGTAATTTAAAAATACCTTCATTCGTGAAATGTCGGAGCGATATTTCTTCCGCAACGAAATCGTCCGACATTCATCGATTTTCCAGGTCTATTGAAAAACGGCACTTTAAGCCCGCCCCCCTCTGAAAGGCGCCAAAGTCGCGCACACGGGGAGCGGCAGAACTGCAGCGCTGCTCAAGGTAAGTTTTGCAACATACCTACTAACATCATGGAGCTGGCAGCCTTGCTCGGGACTGACTTTGAGCCCCACCGCGGGGCCGTGGTCTTACCATCAGAGCCTGCGATCCCTTGCCCGGGATAAACGATCCAACTGCGGGCTGCAGATTTCAACATAGAGGAGCTCATAGTCTCGGATAGAGACTGATGTCGGGAGCTCCAAAGTCGCAAGAGGTTCGACTAGTCCTGACCTGGGGTCTGATCGCCCGGTGCAGGGGAGCTGAGATCCCCCCCGATGCGGAAGCTTGATCGCCCTGATGCGGAGGGCCCAATCACCGGCTACGGGAGCCAAGCTCATCCCGTCAACAGAAGGCTCGAGGCCCCCGACCGCGGGAGAACAAAGAAGGGGAGGGATTGAACTTTTTTTCTGACTTCCATCACAGGAGGAATGTGGAGGAGTCACTACGGTGGATGTTTATGTAAATTATATTGTGTGTGTCTTGTTACTTTTTATTGATATGACTGTATGGCAAACCAAATTCCACGCATGTTGCAAAACATACTTGGCTAATAAAGTATGATTATGATATAGATGCTTTTGATGGAGTAGGGGGCTGTGCCCGGGCTGAGTTCACCGACATGGCTGTACATGTACACTTATTTTGAAGCTACAAATTGGCGATTAACATGAATTAAGTCATGTTCATATGTTGTGGGAGCAGAATTTGGCCATTCAGCCCATCAAGTCTACTCCACCATTCAATCATGGGTCATCTATCTTTCTTTCTCAACCCCATTCTCCTGCCTCCTCCCAATAATCCCTGACATCCGTTCTGAACATTCACTAGTCCATGCAATATCATCCATTCCTGTGCATTGGATTCTCTACACCAGGTCATGATGCAACCATCAGGATACTTTCTACAGTATATCTGTATTCATTTGTTAGAGTATTCAGAGACACACTGTATCTATTTAAACAACTAAGAAAGCAGGCGTACTGGGGAGCCTTCTTCATAATTGCATCTATGTACTGGCCAAGAACTAGTTATCCAAGGTCTATGTTACACCCAAGAATTTGAGGCTCATAAGCTTCTCCACCACTGGCCCATGAATAAAACAGGTGCTTAGTCTCCGCCAACTCCTCCTTTCTAAAGTCAACAATCAGTTTTTGCCTTGCTGATGTCAAGCAAGAGGTTATTGTTGCGCCACCACTCAACCCAGTGTATATCTATCTCCTGTACCTTACCATCACTGTCACAGTGATGTTGTTGGCACATTTATAGATGGCTTTAGCGCTGTGCTTAAAAATACAGTCATGGGGTATAAAGAGAGTAAAGCAGGGGAATTAGCACCTGTGTGATACATCTCTGTGGAACAGATGTGCTACACTGTTGAAAACTATATTTTGCGCTCTGTATCTTCCCCTTTGTTCTACAATTATACTTTTGTTTGACTTGATTGTATTGATGTATAGTATTACTTGATTTGATAGCACAGTGGCACAACTGGTAGAGCTGCTGCCTCACAGTGCCAGAGACCCAGGTTCAATACTAACCCTACGTACTGTCTATGAGGAGTTTGCACTTTCTCCCTGTGTCTGCATGGGTTTTTTCCAGGTACTCTGGTTTCCTCCCACATCACAAAGAAAACATGTGGCAGTGTTTTGGTTAATAGATCTAGTAAATTGCCCTTTGTGTGTAGGGAGTGGGTGTGTAAGTGGGATAACATAGAGCTAGTGTGAACAGGCGATCAATGGTTAGCGTGGACTCTGAAGGCTGAAGAGCCCACTTCCATGCTGAATCTTTTAGTCAATTGAAAAGCATGCAAAACCGAGCTTCTCCTTTTACCTCAGTATATGTGACAATAATGTTATTAATGCTGTCTAGTTTTTAGTTTAGATATATAGAATGAAAATAATTTATTTAGCCCATGAATCCATGCTGACCATTGATCACCCATTTACGCTTGTTTCATTTTATCCCACTTTCACTTCCACTCATGACACACTAGGCCAATTTACAGAGGTCAATTAGCCTACAAACCCGGTCACAGTCACAGGAACTCACACGGTCACAGGGACCACATGCAAACTCCCTACAGACAGCACCCGAGGTCAGGATCGAACCTTGGTTTCTGATGTTTTGAGGCAGAACCTGTACCATCAATAAATAGTTATATTATTCTTCATTGGTGAGCACTCTTCAATCACATGTTGATCATCTGCCAGGCTTTACCATTTCTATGAGCTGAGTACTGTCTTACAGGACAAAAGCTGTCTGCCTCTCCAAATCCCTCATTTAGTTTGTGGATATGTTTCACCGTAATATGGCATAATTGATCCATATTACGGTAGATGGTTTTAGTAGATTGTGATTGAATAAATCAGTGGCAACCTGACTTCTGGTGTGTATTCCACTCCCACTGTACTTCACAGGCATCCCAAAGAGTAACTATTGACCTGTCAATTGGCTGTACAAAGCCTTCCTTCTATGAACAACTCTGCTATCCTGACAATTTTATCTTCCAGAAGGTCACACACACTATCTATTCCTTCAGGCACGTACTGCAACCTCTTCCTTCAATTGGAGAATAGCTTTAAACCCTAAACAGTCAATGCTAAAGTGCTGGAAAGTAGAGGACAAATCACCAGCAAAAAACAAAATGGAAAAAAAAACTAGAAATTCTTTTGTGGAATTCAGATTCCTGCAATGTGAAAAGATGTTGCTTTACATGCAGCAAAGTGTGAACCCAGGCCTCCTCATTTTAAATATTGGATCTTCCTTCTTGCCCATCCTGCTAAAATGATCCCAATGTCCAAGAGATATCCTCTGATTGTTATTTGATTTTACATATTAAACATTTTCCTCTTTCCACCAGTTGCATTTGTAATTAGAGTTAGCTCAACTGCAAAAATAATAGTTTTCAAATTTCAAATGTAAAACACACAAAAAGATCTTACTTTTTGTGATATTAATCACTCTCTTGGTACCTTACCACTGAGCAGAATAGGTTAAAATTGAAGTCTCGGATCAAAATAATCTTGTATGCTTGAATCCTTGATGTATCAGATAAGTTAAATGAAATAGTATTAAGTCATTAATGATAGTCGCTAACACATAATTGTTTTGATGGAGGAACTTTGACTTAATTGATTCTTTTATTTATAAAGGATAAGGACACAGAAGACTGGCTCTTCAGGCAGTTCTTCACTTCCATCAATCTCTTTTACATCCATCGGTGAATCATCAGAAGATTCCCTGCCAGCTCCTTCCCTTTCTTCTCCAACAGATGACTTTGACGACGACATAATTTCTACACACCTCTTGATGCCCGACAGTCTTAGTCAACTGGAAGAATTTGGTCGCCAGAAGAAGCCGCAGAAGAAGCTGGCCAAACAGCAGAGGCAACGGCAGTTCAGCGATCTGTGGGTTCGCATAGAAGAGAGGTGGGTTTGGTTAATTACGTTTAAAATGTCACTCAAGAGATGATGTCATGATGTGCAAGAGAAAGGTGGCAGCATCATTGAGAATGAAAGGAACATGTCATTATGGTAACTTTACTGACATTGCTGATTTAATCCATTTGTACTGATTGCATTGTCCACTTTTTTCTTAAACAAGAATATTCTTTAAACTGCCTGTTCTGGCTTAGTTCTACGTCAGAGTCCTGCTTATTGGTAGGTCTTTTGTGATGTGATAATATAAAATATAAAAAGAAGAGGTACCCGGACGTGGCGCCGACAGACAAGAAGCTGAAGCAAAGAATTCGAAGCCCAAGAACCGAATGGAAATGATGCCGAAACGCCAATAAACCAAAAGAGTCAGAAGACGAAATGCCTACTAACCGAAAGACCTTGACTCCATCCTATACCCCCTGGTGAAATCCCTCCCTACCTATGTTCAGGACATCTCAGACACTCTCCGTCGTTTCCGGGCATTCCATTCTTTAGTCCCACATCCCCTCATCTTCACCATGGACGTCCAGTCACTCTACACCTCTATCCCCCACCAGGAGGGTCTCAAAGCCCTCCGGTACCTCCTCGACTGGAGAGACAACCAATCCCCGTCTACAGATACTCTCCTCCACCTAGCGGAGCCGGTCCTTACCCTTAATAACTTCTCGATTGACTCCTCCCATTTCCTCCAAATACAAGGCGTAGCTATGGGCACGCGCGTGGGCCCCCGCTATGCCTGCCTCTTTGTAGGGTATGTCGAGCAATCCTTGTTCGAGGTGTACTAGGGCCCCATCCGCAACCTCTACCTCTGCTATATCGACGATGCTTTGGTGCTACCTCCTGCACCCACACACAACTGACTGACTTCATCCGCTTCACCACTAACTTCCATTCGGCACTCAAATACACCTGGACCATTTCTGACACTTCCTTACCATTTCTTGACCTCACTATCTCCATCGCAGGTGATAGACTTTTGACCGACATCCACTATAAACCCACTGACTCCCATGGCTACCTAGACTACACTCCTTCCCACCCTGCTTCCTGTAAGGACTCCATCCCTAATCCCAATTCCTCCGTCTACGCCGCATCTGCTCCCAAGATTAGGTGTTCCACACCAGGGCATCGGAAATGTCCTCATTCTTCAGGGAACGTGGGTTCCCCTCCCCTACTATAGATGAGGCTCTCACCAGGATCTCTTCAATACCCCATAATACTGCTCTCCCTCCCCATCCTCCCACTCATAACAAGGGCAAAATCCCCCTAGTCCTCACCTTTCACCCCACTAGCCGTCACATACATCAAATAGTCCACTGTCATTTTCGCCACCTCCAACGTGACCCCACCACTCGCCACATCTTCCCATCTCCCCCCCTGTCTGCTTTCCGCAAAGACCACTCCCTCCGTAACGTGGTCAATTCTTCCCTTCCCTCCCGCACCACCCCCTCCCCGGGCACTTTTCCTTGCAACCGCAAGAGATGCTACACTTGTCGCTTTACCTCCCCCCTCGACTCCATTCAAGGACCCAAGCAGTCATTCTAGGTGCGACAGAGGTTCACCTGCATCTCCTCCAACCTCATCTATTGCATCCGCTCTCTAGATGTCAGCTGATCTACATCGGTGAGACTAAGCGTAGTCTTGGCGATCGTTTTGCCAAACACTTCCACTCGGTCCGCATTAACCAACCTGACCTCCCTGTGGCTCAGCACTTCAACTCCCCCACCCATTCCGAATCCTAGCTTTCTGTCCTGGGCCTCCTCCATGGCCAGGGTGAGAACCACCGGAAATTGTAGGAGCAGCACCTCATATTCCGCTTGGGCAGTTTGTACCCTAGCGGCATAAACATTGACTTCTCCAATTTCCGGTAGCCCTTACTGTCTCCTAACCTTCTTAGCTCTCCATGAGCCCTCGGGCTCCTCCTCTTCCTTTCCCCTTTCTTCTCCCCGACCCCCCCCCCCCACCCTGCATCAGTCTGAAGAAGGGTTTTGGCCCGAAACGTTGCCTATTTCCTTCGCTCCATAGATGCTACTGCACCCGCTGAGTTTCTCCAGCACTTCTGTATGCAACTGAAAGGATGGGATGCCTAAATGCAAACTAACCGAAAGGGTGGGACGCCTAAAAGCCAACGAACCGAAAAGCTGCGTCGCCTAAAAGCAAACTTACCGAATGGCTGCTCTGTCGAAATGCCACCTACCCAAAAGGTGGCGTCGCCTACAAGCCAAAGGACTGACTGCCACTCAACAGAAAAGTCCAATAATGGACTTGACATTGCCAGGAGGCGGGACTTATCAGCGATTGGTCCAGACCCCCGCATCCATCACATCACTGTGAAGGCATGAACATTGTCACAAACCTCCACTCCACCCGACCCGCAGCCCGCGGAGGGTGGCCGTGGGAGAGTGGGGGCTGAACACCTTAGGCCGCTTTCAACTTGGTGCTTGGGTTCAGATTGCCCAGTCACCTATGGCTTGTGCGGGAAAATAACCCCACGCTCCTGTCTCTCCCTTCTCTTTCTCCTCTTCTCTCTCTCCTCTTCTCTCTCTCCTCTTCTCTCTCTCCCTTCTCCCTCTCCCTTCTCTCTCTCCCTTCTCGCTCTCCCTTCTCTCTCCTCCTCTCTCTCTCCATTCTTCTTTCTCCTCTCTCCTCTCTTCTCTCTCTCCTCCTCTCTCTCCACTCTTCTCTCTCTCCTCCTCTCTCTTCCTCCTCTTCTCCCCCCTCTCTCTCCCCCTTCTCTCTCTCTCCCCCTTCTCTCTCTCTCCCCCTTCTCTCCCCCTCCCGCTCTCTCTCCCCTTCTCTCCCCCTTCTCTCTCTCCTCTGTCTCCACCTGCGGGAGCGTCCCACAGTCACTGACCGCGATGTACCACCATCGGACCCCAACCGCCACACCATGGTGATCCCCCCCACCTCTCTCTCCCGTATGTCTCTCCCCCACTTCTCTCTCTCCTCTGTCTCCAACCGCGGGAGCGTCCCACAGTCACTGACCCCGATGTACCGCCATCGGACCCCAACCCCCACACCATGGTGATTCCCACACACAAAACAGGCAGCATCTCTGGAGAGGAATGGGTGGCGTTTCGGGTTGTGTCCTTTCAGATGCATTTCAGAAGAATTAGTGGAGACGGAGGAGAGAGAGAAGGGAGAGAGATGTGGGGATGAAATCACCCTGGTGTGGGAGTTGGGGTCCGATGGCAGTGCATCATGGTCAGTGGCTGTGGAACGCTCTTGCGGGTGGAGACAGAGGAGAGAGAGAAGGGGGAGAGTTAGGGAGAGAGTGAAGGGGGAGAGAGGGGAGGGGGAGGAGTGGAAGAGAGAGGAGGAGAGAGAGAAGAGTGGAGCGAGAGAAGAGGGGAGAGAGAGAAGGTAGATGGAGAGGGAGAGAGAAGGGGAGAGAGAGAAGAGGGGAGAGAGAAGGGGGAGACAGGAGTGTGGGGTTAATTTTCCCACACAAGCCATAGGTGACTGGGCAATCTGAACCCAAGCACCAAGTTGAAAGCGGCCTAAGGTGTGCAGCCCCCACTCTCCCACGGCCACCCTCCGTGGGCTGCGGGTCGGTTGGAGCGGAGGCTTGGGACAATGATCATGCCTTCACAGTGATGTGATGGACGCGGGGTTCTGGACCATTCGCTGACAAGTCCCGCCCCCCGGCAACGTAATGCCCGTTATTGGACTTTTCTGTTGAGCGGCAGTCGGTCCTTTGGCTTGTAGGCGACGCCGCCTTTCGGGTAGGTGGCGTTTTGACAGAGCGGCCATTTGGTAATTTGGCTTTAAGGCGACGCAGCTTTTTGGTTCGTTGGCTTTTAGGCGTCCCGCTCTTTCGGTTAGTTTGCATTTAGGCATCCCATCCTTTCGGTTAGTAGGCGTTTCATCTTCAGACCCTTTCGGTTTATTGGCGTTTCGGCCTCTTTTCTATTTGGTTCTTTGGCTTCGACTTCTTTGCTTCGACCTCTCGTCTTTCGGCACCACGTCTGCACACGCAAAGAAGAAACACGATTGAAATTTATTGTTACCCATGAGATTTGGTATTTGCTGAACTGTGCTAGCAAGCTGCAAAGTCAATCCTAAGATAAGCCAATGAGGGTCAGAAAATAATTCAATTGGGGAGTGAAAATTTAAACTGAAATTAAATAACTTAACTAAATAGTTCATTGGATTATACTTTTACTCACTTGACTATTATTATAAAACTATGATTTTTTTTGTATTAGCTCCATACATTATTGCTGGATTTTTATTGTTTCAGCTTTCAAGTGCCCTAATAATAACATAACATGGCAGCTTAATATTTTATAATTTGTTTTGTAGCTTGATGTATATATTTTTTCAAATTCTTTTAGTTTGTTTTTCTGTTTTAGGTTTAATACAAATTAACCTGGATTTGACTTTTAATATGGCCAAATGCTGCATTCTTGTTGGTTCTGCTATCGACACCAATGTATATGGTCAGTGAGTAAGTGTACCACTGAACAACTATTGAACCACATAGGTCAGTATTGGTCCTGCAATAAGTGAGGTCATCTCAAGCAGACTTATAGTAAGTCAGGGTAATCAAGGATTAAGGAGGGAAAAAACCAATGGCATATTTTCAGTTAATTGAAATAGGACCATAATATATAGGAGCTGAATTAGGTCATTCGGCCCATCGATTCTGCTCCGCCATTCGATGATGGCTGATCTATTTTTCCTCCCAGCCCCATTCTCCTGGCTTCTCCCTGTATCCTCAGGCACCCTTATCTGTCAAGAATGTATTTTAATTTAGTTCATGATTGGGCAGAAGAGTGACGGATATTGAACTATACTCCAGCTCTGACTAGGCTTGGACTTGCAATTTTTTACATAGGATTGGTTGATTCGAAACACATACTTTTATAAATTCATTTTTACATTCTCACTATGTTAGTATTTTAAGTGTCCTGGTGGATAAATGTTTACAATTGTTCAGTTATCAGGAGTTGTGAATTCAGTTGTTGTTCAATGTCCACATTTATCTACACTTTCCATTTTGAATGGGTTACACCTCCTCTCACCTTGCCTCTTGCAAGGACACCATCCTTAATTTCACTTTCTTCATCTACTCCGCATCTGCTCCCAAGTTGAGGCTTTCCACTCCAGAATATCCGAGATGTCTTCTTTTTTCACAGAAAACCTTTTCTGACATTGGCCAGGACTTGCACATCTTTGGAGTGAATGTGGGAGTTAAATTCCCCTCGTCTGTAGCCTCCCTCCTTAACAGCAATGCTAAAGTGCTGGTATTGCTGGTGTGTGTCTGCCACAGCTAGTGTGCCTGTAGGAACTGATCACATCTCCCAGGATGGAGCATCAAGCAAGAACTTTTTTTTGCATATTTTGGGATATAAACCACTTCAAAGCTGTTGTTTCAGCTATTTGGATCAATCCCACAATATTTTGTAAGAAACAAGATTTGACATAACTGTTAAATGTAATTGTTTTTTCAGCAGAGGTACGATAGAAGACAGCATCAATGTTACCAAAATTTCTTTATGTTTTATTTTTTCAAAGTACTACTGAAGGTTTTTATTTTTTGTCATCCTTTCAACATCTTACCTAGCTAGCCAATCATCAGTCATCATTTAAAACCCTGGACAGATTTTTGGACAAAATTTCATTGTCATACCATAGCTAAGTTGAATTACTATTGCAGTGACAGATATTTGTATAATATAAGGGAATTTTCTCCATATCTTGCCTATATCCCAATATCACAAACAGGGGTATTGGGGAAATTCCCCATTCTTCTTAAGCAATCCCTTTGGATCAAAGATGATTTACTTTGACTTTGGGTTTGTGAGTACTGAAGCACCTGATGAGCCAATGTAGAAACCGCCAACTCTTCCACAGATGGGGCAGGTGGTGAGTTGTTTGCGAGGAAGTCTGACCTTTCCAAATCTTATATGGGCCTTGTGCATGTTCCCAATGCATAGACCTGTGGTTCTCAATATCATTTCATGTGCTCCTTTTTTCACATTGAGCAGTAATGGGACAGAGGTTCTCAAGAGTTGGTGGTGATGTTGCACGTCTTAAGCAGAGAGTTTGAGCACATCCTCAAATCTTTTCCTTTGCCTGTCTGACTTGGAATTAATTAGATTAATAACCAATACTGGAGCAAAATAAAGTCCATAGTCCATAGTGTAACCAAAGACAACCCTTGACCTTGAGAAGTTGTAGTGCGCTACCTTCTTGACCTTGAGCTTTTGTAAACTCACAATGCTGTTGGATATTGATTCCAGTAACATTTGCTGCAGAACGTTAGAGCTCATAATTAATAACATAGATTACATTGCGTTGTTACATTCTTTATTAATGCCATACCAATAAACTTATCCGGCTCAGGTAAGGACTTTCAGACCCACACTCAATAAATATCTCAGAGATTCAGAGAATCCAGTATAATTTTTCTTCATGTAATAACACCTTAATAACAAACTTGATATTATTCCCTATTTCAAAATAGTTCCTGTAAAAAAATTCACCCCAGTTTTAAAACCTGTCTGCTTTACACTATTGCCAAATTCACACCTAAACAACAATCCATTGCTTGAAAATTTAGAACAATGTTACTATGCATGAGAATGCATGTAAGATCAATTTCTTCAGCAAGGGAGAGAGAATTGCCATACAAAAATTAGAAACTAGCCAAGAAAAATCAAATTTATAATTGACTTTTATGTATAAAAGGAAATTTCGAATTGTAGATATAAGAAGTACTTCAACCTTAATCAAATACATAATCTAAGAAATGTACACCAATATTTGAAAGTCAATTTTCTTGTATGCAGTAGTCTAGTGAATGCTCTCAGGGTTTAAATGCTAAGCTACTATAGAATGTATATGTCAAATTATTTTACATTAATTATAGAGGATGTTGTAACTGAATGATCAAAGTGTGTGTGTAAGTGTGTGCGTGTGTGTGTACGTGTCGTGTGTGTCTGTGTGTTGAGTTAACGAAGGTACGAGATGGAAAGTTGGAAAGGTTTATGGTATAAATTCCACAGCTTCAGGTCTTGGCAGTTAAAGGCATGGCGTGATTAAATTTGGGAATAATCAAGAGACCAGAATAATAGGTTGTCAAAAATATTTTCAACGTTTACTGTGCTGGAGGAAATTTACATTTCCTATTTGAAAGTGAAGTTAGAAATATTTCACAAGTCCTTTGCAGTGTGCTCAAAGCAGGGGACCTCTCTTTATAACACCAATCGATAGCTATTTTTCTGCAGAGGGCTAAGATTTCTCAAAAAGAAATCTGTCACCACATATCCCTTTGACCTGAAGTGCATTATCTGAAACAAATGTAATGCAAACCCTGAAGCCCCTAAAACAACAAGGTCAGTAAATTGAAACCATGTCAGTCACCTCTGAAGCCCAGGGCTGGCCATAGTGCTAAATGCACACAGGTCCTGTGTGTCAACTTTGGCTTGAACTAAGTTGCATACCATGACATTTTTTTGGTAGTGCCACCTATCAGGTGTGGGGTGTTAAGGAAAGTTTTACTGACCCGAAGAATAAATCAGTTCATTGATCTGATAACTGTTTGAACAAGTGAGACCTTAATATACTCCTAGCTCCAACATTCCTAACGTCTGATCTTGAGCAGGGATAAATAGAAGATGATCTTTGTCTCCAGCCACGAAAGCTGGCCTTCATTGTCTATCATAATGAAGGTTTACTTTAGAAGCCAAAAGACCATTGCCTTTCTGCATATACAAACATAAAATATTGCAATCTTACACTCATAGAGCATGGAAATAGGCTCTTCAGCCCAACTTGTCTGTCGACCAATGTTATTCCCACCTGCCTGCATTTTACCCATAATCCTGTAAAATCTTCCTTTTCATATCTGTTCAAATATCTCTTCTGTGTTATTATAGTGCCTGCTTCAAGTACCTTCTCTGGCAGTTAATTCCATACATGTCACTCTCTGTGTGAAATAGTTGCCCCTTTCACCTTAAACCAATGTCCTCTGATTTTTGATTCCCCTACTCTGAGTAAAAGATTCTGTGCATCACCCTATCTATGCCTCTCATGATTTTATACACCTCGATAAGATTATCCCTCAGCTTCATGCACTCCAAGAAATAATGTCCTAGTATGTCCAACATCTCTCTGTAACTCAGGACCTCCTTCTAGCTCATTGATAGCCTTCCTATAGCAGGATGATCAAAACCAAACACAATACAAATAACCCTCATTATAACGGAATTATAATGGTGTCTGTTATTGCCGATTGTCCGCTATAACCAGGTAAATGATTTGCTCCAACCACCTAGTGGTCACTCTGTGAAACAACAAGTTGTTTTCAAACGCAAGAGAAGGGTCTTGACCCGAAACGTCGCCTATTCCTTCGCTCCATAGATGCTGTCTCACTCGCTGAGTTTTTCCAGCTTTTTTGTCTACCTCTGTTTTTAAATGCAAAGCCCTTTTTAACAGCCAAAATTGTATTTTTGTCACTATTAGCTAAAAATGTGGGAGACTGGTTGTTATTTTGTTTAATAGAGTAACATTGCACAAGTGTCGATCGAAGCAATTGCTTGTCAATTTCAATGTGATCTCCCGCGTTGTATCTAGCAGCCTGTGTTCTTAAAGAGACAGTGGTATCTTATTACTTGCAAAATTAAATATGGTTTTGGTGATATAAGAAGTAAAGTAGATTTTATTGACATAAGAAGTAAAGTAGATAACCTTGAGGCTCAGTTAGAGGTTCTTGGTTCTTGGTTATTTGGTCCTCCAAAATATTCCAACTGGAATTTAAACTGGAGGTGGTGAAGGGAGGGGTTTAGCCAGAGAGGGTTATTGGGAAGAAAGTGCCACTTTAAATTTAGTTGCATCTGGCTGGGCAACCGTGGCTTGGTGGAGATTATTCCATGCTTAAATAGTGCGTGGAATGAACAAATTGCTGTACACCAGGCACGTGCCGTCAGGGTAGGCAAGGTAGGCACTGCCTACCCTGGCTAAAATTACGAAATGGCAATTATTAAACATAAATAGTAAAGGCATGGGAAAATTATGCCTATGTAAGAGATCGATCTCCTAGGTAGGCATAATTCTCCGTGCCTTTCATCCGCAGTGCTTGTGACACAGGAAGCTCTGTGCAGCCCACGTGCCGTCAGCGCTGCCTGAAGCCGTCAGTTTCAAGCGGGGCTGAAGGCAGCAGAAATTCTGCCTTTGCAGCACTGCGCATGCGCATCAGCTTACTGCGCATGCGCATCAGTTTACTGCGCATGCGCAGCCCAAGTTTCTTGGCAGGGTTTTCAACCATGGTTTTTCGTGTACCAATGATGTGGTAAGTACATTTTGTGATTTTTTTTTAATACCATATTTCCCGGGGTGTGGGGGTGGGGGAGAGAGCTCCTTTCACAGCGTTTGGGGAGTCTGGCCCGGGGTAAAGTTGCGGGGAGGGCACGAATGTTATGAATGAGGGGTCGGGGGCATCCACTTTCAACGCTCCTTGCAAGGGGGCATGGAATGCCACCGCTCTGAGGCCGGGGGGGGGAGAGAGAGAGAAGTAGCTCGGGTGACTGAGCGGCCGCCGGGCCGGACAGCGGAACCAGCCGCCACCTTAGCTCATTCTGCCGGTCCCCGCCCACCTCTGGCAGCTCTCCATCTAAAAACCTCTCTCCTGCCCCTCGCTGGCCTCACTCATGTCCTTAAATTCCGACAGCTCGATTGAGGTTACTCGGCTGTGGGAATTTAAGGATTTGCAGGAAGTCGCTGACATGAGCGAAGTCGGCGAATGGCAGGTGACAGAATGTTCCGACAGAGAGCACTGCCAAAGGTGAGCGGGCCGGCAGAAGGCGCTGAAGTGCCGGCCAGTTCAGCTGTCGGGTCCCGGTGGCCGCTCCCCGAGCTGCTTCTATCCCCAGGTACAGTGCGTGGCTTCGCGCCCGGAGAGCTGCAGCAACGGTGAGTGAGTGAAGATTCCAGTACTTTGTGATAAGTATTTTCTTGCGATTTTCACCATTGCTCCTCACATGTCCAGCCTACAACCTCTATATATCGCTCAGAGATGCTAGTCCTGGCACCTTCCTCGTAAATGTTCTCTGTGTCCTTTCCAGCGCTGGCAGTATCCCTGACACCCTCCTTCTCAAAACTTGTGCCCTCCCCAAGTTTACCCCGGCACAGACTTTCCACACGCTGTGAAATGAACTGTCGCCCCAATTGGTCTAGGACTAGGAAGCCTTGGGCAAATTGAAATGTCACTGTTTTTATTTATTTATTTAATGGGGAGAACGATCTGCGCATGCGCGGTTTAATTTGTTTTAAGCGGACTGAGTGCCTACCCTGAGTAATTACTCACGGCACGTGCCTGCTGTACACATCTGTCTTTGAGGCTGGCACCACAAATTGGATTGAATGCCCTCGTCTGCTCCTAATTGGTTTGGGGTTGGTAGATATGACATTGTGGGGATTACTGGGACGTGGCTGCAGGAGGATCGGGCATCTGAACTTAATATTCAGGGTTATATATCCTATAGAAAGGACAGGCAGGTGGGCACAGTCAATAATTTTCATAAGTTGCACGTACACTGGTTCAGCTCTCTTCTGGATATATCAAAGTCCTGCAATAGTGTGACATAAAGATGTTACAAATTGCAAACTCAATCGACCAATTTGAATTATGTAATGTTATCGAATTTTTCAACCTTATAAAATAGTTTAAAACTAGCACAACGTGTTTAGGAGACACAGTACAGCCATTGCATGGAATAGATTCCATTTCACAGTAGCATAATCTTCAGAATATTCGCTTTTATTTTTTTAATTAAGGCAAGTCCTACTTGGTCAGAGAAAGTGATCATTCGCTATCTCATTACATTTATTGATATGATTGGCACATCAGGCAACACAAGGGGTGATTATGTGTCACCATGTAGGAAAGTAGATGTGTGGGAGGGTGTTGTTTGAAATTTGAGCACGCTCTCTGTTTTATTAGTGCAGTAACTTAAACATCATGCCACCATTCTAGTAAAAAGCTAAATTTAGTCAATGCATCAAGTCTCTTTTTAATGCATTGAACAAAACTTCAACCTTCTGGTGCCTGGCTCTCAGTTCCTTTGTAAGAGCAGAGAAGCATTAATACATTCCCTGAGAGGTCTAACTTTCATTGTTATGTGTTAGTATGTGTTGTGAGTATGAAATACAACTTGGTAATACAGTATTGAATAAACAATCTTAAACTTTAATGGTACAGATTCCTTCTGGAATCTGAATCCAAGAACTGGTTATAAAATTATCTCTAAAAATATTAATTGTAAAAAAAGTATTGGGAATAACTTAAATGCATGTATTGGCATCTCAAGTCGGTGTGCTGTGGCGGTAGAACTGGAACCATTATTGTCACTGATCTAGTACATCAAAAAACAATTCTATCAATCTGACAAATGCACTTAAGAATGAAGGTGAAAATCTGTTTCATATTAGAGGGATGTTCGCTTCTACGTTCTCTTGGTTCTTATCACCAAATGAAATACATTATATTGAGCAGTTAAAGTGATCCATTCCATATTATCTTTTACAGAATTCTGTGTCCTTCTATTGTCCATTAAATTTGTTGATTCATTTGTTTGGAGAAATGATTGTATAAGGTTTAATAGGAAAAGCACACCTAGCTCCTGGTCAGCAATAAACTGTGATTGAATGGTGAAAATTAAACTGTTAATCAGCCTTTGTATTCCACATTTGTTAATGCCTAAACAATTTCTATATATCAACTCACATTTCTGGCATGCTGACTAGTATTTTAGTGTAGCTAATTCCATGATTTTACCTGATGACTGGATTGTAATTGAGGTGAACACAAACCATCTTGTCTTACCTGATGTGTGGTCATGAAGATTTTCATTTCCCACTTTCAATGCTTAGCTCAGTTATTTCCACACTGCACAACCAGTCAAAATGCATGAGGAAGTGCAGTAGAAGGCCAAAAGGATAATACTATCATTGGGAAGTTGAGGAGCAGTCTTGCATGTTGAAAATGGAACTGGAAATTTTAAGATCGGCAAGGACAGCCTGTTGTATTCTTGCATAATTAATGTGTTTTATTTACAAATAGTTGATGTGTGATGGACCGAGTCTGGAATACTAGGGGTGGCATGGTGGTGCAGCAGGAGAGTTGCTGTCTAACAGCACCAGAGAACCGGGTTCGATCCTGATTACGGGTACTTGTCTGTACAGAGTTTATACGTTCTTCTTGTGACCTATGTGGAATTTCTCTGGGATCTCCAGTTTCTTCCCACACTACAAAGACATCCAGGTTTGTAGGATAATTGGCTTGGTAAAATTGTAAATTGTCCCTGGTGTGGGTAGGATAGTGTAGGTATGTGGGGATTCCTGGGTGGTGGGGCGAAGGGCCTGTTTCTGCGTTGTATCTCAAAACTAAACTGTCAGTCAATCACTTTCAGTCAATTTGGGCGATTTATATTTGATTCAATTAGAAACTGCTGACTATTGGCACCAAAGATGATATTTATGCAGATTTTGAAATATCACCATTTACCGTGTATTTCTACCCAGTACCAGACAACATATAAGCTATTTTAAATACAGGTGACCCCCCCACGTTACAGCAGTTCAGGTAATGGAAATTCATCCTTATGAAACTCGCAAATCACTACCAAATAAATCTGACATAGAGTCATAGGGTCATACAATGTGGAAAAGGGAAGTTCGGCCCAACTTGCCCATGCCAACCAACATGTCCCTTCTACACTAGTCTCACAGGCCTGCATTTGGCCCATATCCCTCTAAACCTATCCTATCCATGCACCTGTCTAAATGTTTCTTAAACTTGATCATAACTGCCTCAACTACCTCCTCCGCAGCTCATTTAATGCACCCATCACCCTTTGTGTAAAAAAAAAAGTTACCCCTCAGGTTCCTATTAAATCTTCCCCCCCCCCCCCCCCCCCCACCTTAAACCTATGACCTCTGGTTCCCGACTCTCCTACTCTGGAAAAAAGACTGTGCATTCACCCTATTATTCCTCTCATGTTCTTCTACACATCTATAAGATGACCCCTCATCCTCCTGGGCTCCAAGGAATAAAGTTGTAGTCTGCTGAGCCTCTGCCCATAGCCCAAGCCCTCAAGTCCTGGCAACATCCTTGTAAATCTTTTATGCACCCTTTCCAGCTTAACAACATCTTTCCTATAACAGGGTGACCAAGGTTGAACACAAGTGGCCCCCTCAATGTCTTGTACAACTGTAACATGAATCCAGAATAATAAAATTAGCTGGCAGAATTTGTGTTTATCTAGCATTTCTTCACACATACACAGATGTGGAGAAGAAAAAAAACTCCTGGAGGAAATCAGTTGGCCAAACAGCATCTGAGGAAATGGGTTAGGAATTGTTGACAGTTCAGGTACAAACCCTACATCAGGTGTCAAATTGAAATGTCAACCACCCCTACCGACATCACCACACACTCTACCCCCATAAATGTCTATTGAACTGCTGAATTCCTCCAGCATCTATTGTATCTTGTGTCTTTGCAGATTATGTGACTTTGTGTTTCGGAAATATTGTGATATGATTGATTTTCTGGGATTGCAAAGGTCACATACAAGAAAAAACATGGTTTAAACAATAATAAAAGTTGGGGTTTCCATCTCACCTGTAGTTAAAGATCTTTGGCGTGGTAACAGTGTGCACAGCACAGTGAGTAAAACAGGTATTTTATCTGAATGTTGGAAGTAATAGCAGGTAACATTATGTAATTCAACAATCTTTAAAACATTTCCATTTTAATACTCTAAGGACCACCATCAGACCAACCAGAAACATGGATTAGGTGACAGAAAGAAATGTATTTTGGCATGAAGCACAGGTCTTGTTTAATAACTCAAGAAAACTTGGAAACAAGCATGCCCATTTCCTTAGCTTCTATTCCCTTATTTTGAGTTTCAGTCAATCCCTATGCTTGAAGATGTTAGAAAATTAATAAAATTGTAGAACCAGAATCTGAAACAAAAGCAGAAATGCTGGAAGAACTTAGACAGTCTAACGACATCTCTGGAAGAGAAACCAGTCTAGTTCTCCCAACAGTTCTTGGAGGCATATTGGCTGATTATAATGAACCTGATCCAAGGCTGATGTTTTACATACAAATCTCCTCCAATTACATTGGCTCAAAGCAAAATTAAGTCCAGAATTTTAGGTGCAGGTGCAGATCATTATATTCCTAGTGTTTAATTGCAATTCACTTGAGCAATTTATTTTTCCTCATCCCCTATGACCAGTTTTCACTCATAAAATGTGCAAGTTTAATTCATTTCTCTGGTCTCAATTGTTTACACTAAATTTAGTGTTAACTCCATTCTGTATGTGTGTGAATGTGATCAGACCAATACTTATCATTCAGAAAAAAGTACAAACTACCATTATCGATACGCAATGCAACCGATTCAATCTTCACAGGAAATCACTTTTTGTTTCTGAAGCAACAAATAAGATATTGTAATTTTAACATGCTGTCTTCAAAAGCTCTAATATATATCCAGGAATTTGCAAGAAATGGTTACCATAAAAACCTTAATAATTGGCTAGTGAAACTCAATTTCCACAACCATTAAAGCCACCAAGTTTGTGGTTTGATTGCAGTACAGTATTGTATTCACCGTGTCAGTTATGCTTAAAAGATTAAAGATTAAATTTACTGGAAAACTTTACTGAGCTAGATTAATGCCTTGTTATGGATTTTTCTGGCATGTTTCACTTAATCCATCATGTCTAATGCTTAATATTTTAATCTATATGAGCCTATGAATGCCTGGATTATTTATTTGGCCACTTGAGATGCATTTTGTTTCAAGGTACAATTATTTCTTACTTTGTGGCTTCTCTGCACTTCATGCTTCAAATAACCAAGATTGGTACTGTGCGTAATTCAACCATGAGATATATTGGAGCAGTAAGTGGAAAACTGACTCTGGTGTATTCTATTGCTGGTGGGAAGTCGGGCATTACCTAACTCAACATCCCTCATGGTTGAGATAAGAATCCCAGGTGATGAGAATGGCTAGGAAATATTATGTTGCCCACCTTCTCCCACTCAACATTCACCGCCTACTGATCTAGTGTATACTGACCTGGAAATTGCAAGCAAGTGAGTTACGTTGGATTGGACATACTATCATTTCCGGGTAAAATTGTGTCACAGTACAAGCACAAACACATTATGCTTAATTCTTGCATTGATATCTATTTGAAGAAGAGTCCTAATTGGACAGCTCCAGAATAGACAGCAGAGAGCTCAAATAATTAGCAGAATGTGTCTGGACTGGTTCAAACGGTGCACCAGTGGTGATAAGGTCAGCAATCTTCCATTGTGGCTGGCATCATATGACATTTAATTGCTGAGCAACCTTGGTCAGAAACCTTGGGGCAGGTAGCAAAGGCATGTCCATCACTAAATGGTCTACCACTGGAGAGCCTTCATAGATTCCATATCCAACTTGGACTTATCTGATGGATTTTTGCAGACTCGGGTTTCCCCAGGACATGATCAGAGAGATGCAAGAGAAACAATGGGAAAACCATAGTCACACTCCTGTATCCAGATGGCTTTATCCACAGAGGTTGAGGTCACTTTGTGACATTCAGCTTACTGGGTACAGGGTCGTTACAAGTCAGACATATGGCCCAATCTGCTGCTCACTGCAGCAGAAAGATTACTTGGTACTGCATATGTCTAAGGTGATTATAGATCCTTTATTTTCAGTGAGAAACATGTCTTGGACACTGGGATTTGCCAAAAGCATACTGACTCAGAACATGAGGGACATGAAACAAAAGCTGAAGAACAGAAAGAGCGAGAGCAGGAGGGTGAGGAAGGCATTAAAAGGGGGAAAGTCCCAGTACACCAGCAGCCTCTTCTCCCAGCAGAGCAGAGACAGGTGTGTACAACACCAACAGAGTTCCCCAAGAAACAGCTGAGAAACCCATTTGAAAGCTAATAATCACTCCCATTCACCTTTTTATTTTTAGAACACAAAAACTTGAGAAAAGGTGTGTTCAGTTGAGACTAATTCCTTCCAGAACAGTATAGGTAGAAACAAGGTACTGCAGATGTTGGTTAACACACAACGGGACACAAAATGCTGGAGTAACTCAGCAGGTCAGATAGCATCTCTGGAGATAATGGTTTGGTAAAGGGCCTGTCCCACTTTCCCGAGTTATTCACAAATTCTCCCGAGTTATTCACAAATTCTCCCGAGTTTTCCCCTTGATTCAAACTCGCAGAATGTTCCTAACGAGTGCGTAGTAGGCCGTAGGAGTCTGTGGATATATCTTAGCGGCTCGTTATGCCAGCCGTAGGTACGCGGGGCTATTTTTTTACTCGTGGACATTTTTGATCAGGCTGGAAAAAACGTCCCGACTTACTTGATGCCCGAGTACCTACAGATAACATAACGAGCCGCTAAGGTATATCCACAGACTCCTACGGCCTCCTACGGACTCGTTACGAACGTTCTGCGAGTTTAAATCAAGGGGAAAATACGGGAGAATTTGTGAATAACTCTGGAAAGTGGGACAGGTCCTTTACTCGAAGAATCTCGACCCAAAATGTCGCCTATCCATGTTCTCCAGAGGTGCTACTGACCTGCTGAATTACTCCAGCAAACCATATCAAAACTGTGCAGCACAAGGTAAAAAGGTAATAAATCATTTTAACCTAGATTTTACCTATGGTTTCTACTTTCGCTATGGTTTCCGTAAAGGTTTTGGCTAATTTCATGATGACATTGAATTTCATATCCAAGTTACCACACTCTTTACTCTACACAGTGCAGGTTTATTGAGCTAAAGAAAATATAAATTCAGAGGAATTTTGTGTTGTCATATTATTTTGTCTGTGATTCCTATCGCTTAGCCATCCAATAATTGTGTTTCCTTTTCCTTCAGCACAACGGTCGTGCCATCCAATATCAGGCTTATCAATGGCTACATCACGGTGGAGCCTGCACATGAACCATCACAGCAACAAAGGCAGCATCCCATCCTCAACTCAACTGCAGTGGCCACAGTCCCAACAGCAACTCTACTTCTCTCTGGCATGGCCTGCTTGTTCTGGAGTCTATTGTGGCCCTCCTGACCCCCTGCACATGCGATCTTGACCACACCCAGTTCTTTTAATTTAAGAGGAGAAAAACGTTAAAAAGGATTTCTGGCATTAGCTAATGAAGCTTATCGCAGTTACACACAGGAAGTGCCTTTGCCCTATGCTCAGTAGACCTTCGAGACCTAATTGCACCGGGTCCATCAGGTTATCTGTGATGTCCGAAGAGAATATTATGAGATTCTGAAGCTTCAATAGCCACAACGTGACAGCATCTTCTTTTTGTAGAAGGGTTTTTTCCCATGGTGATATGGGGCATTGTAAATTTACTTTTGAAAATTTATATGTTCATATGAATTATGTATATTTATTCCCCTTCAATGTTAAGTTTTTGTTGTGTATATAACTTCATAATCTATGAGAAGTTCAATGTTTTACTACAGTCTAATCAGACAAGATGAATTTTCTACCAAAGGTCACCTATTAGATGGGAGATGTATTAAAAAGTGCCTCCTCACCAGCCCTGGTTGACCTTAATTTTTTTTTATAGATTCCATTGATTATTCATTATACCCATCTCAGAAGAAAATTGAACTGGGCTTGGAAATGAAAACTATTTTAATGCAGGAGTTGAGGAAGAACAATTGGATGTTTCATTACAGAAGCTCAGATAGTCAATTCATACCTGAACTAATTCCAACTGGTGCTCTGTGGTCCTACTCAACTAGATTAGTTGCATCACAAAGATGAGATCACAATTACAGGCAATAAGAGACATCAATATTTCTGTTTTAGCATCCAAAGCACCAATGCTTGTGTAAGACAATTTGTAAAACTATTTCATTTACTGACTTGAATCCACACTATATATGAAAGAATGATTGGATTTCCATATTGCATATGGTTCTGAACTTCCATTTTATTTAGCACCTTTAATCTGTTCAGGATTTTCTAACATGCTGTTCAGCCAATGAGGTATGTTTAAAATATAATTGTTATTAATGAACTGAGAACTGCAGCAAATAATTTTTGTGCAGGACTGGACCCATAACGGACACAAAGAAAAACAACTGGTAAATCTGATGGTTGAATGCTCAATGCCACTAGCGAAACATCGAAAACCTTAATTCTTCAAATTATGCCCTCAGACCCCTTAGAAATAAGGAGATGGGGCTTTGGTTTAATGTCCCATTTGAAAGGGGGCACCATTAGCAATGCAGAACTTCCTCAGTGCAGCAATAAAATATCTGCCTATATTCTGGACTTTAGGCTGTTTAAAGTTTGGAATCTTTAAATAGCTGTCTCTCTGATTATCTTCTGTAGATTCAGACATGTTTTGTGGATAATTGCATTTGACAGTTGCGATACAGGTAGCTGTAAAGTCTAAATTTCATCTGAACAGATCTCAGAAGAGATACCCAGAGACGCCTGCAAGACAACAATGTAAAGAGTGGTCAAGCCTTCTGGTGGCATCCAGTGTTTCTTGCTGGAGAGCGGTTGCTGTCTATTTCAAGGTTATGGAGTTGGGAGGTATTTGAATTCACAGATGAAAAAGATTCAGTAGGAGGGAGGTCTCAGAGAAGTTCGTTCTTGTGAAAACATTATCCAACCTGACCCCATGCAGCATCTTTAGGAGGTATGGTCTGCCCAGACTATTAGGACTATCATGTTTTATTACCATAAGTGTGCAGATGAGAAATTTGATCCACCTAGACTAGAAACACAATTGCTGGGATCATTAGTGACATGTTCCTGCAGAAAACAACCAACAGCATTAGGCTGCTTGGCATGCTCACATGCCAGGGAGATGGTTCCATTCATTTTGCCTGTGTAGTAAGAGAACAGACAGATAGGAAAGGAATTACTGCTCCAAAGTAAGCCATTCTGCCTTCAGTAAAGGTAATGTAATCTCTTCCCCAATTAGCATGGCTGTGTTAATGTTCAGTCCATGCAAAAGGATACAATGGTTTTACAGAGGTCCATCAAGTGCGGTCACCGAGCTAGCCTGGAATTCTCCAAGTGTAATTCCTTGATAATGGACACTGATGGAATACCCACTGATGGAATAGCCAATCCCAGCAAAAATGTGGGCCTTCTTTAGTCAAGGCCATATGCCAGGCCATATTAATAGCACTACCTGTAACCTTCAGTTTGATCAGAAAATGTCCCTTTGCAATCCCAGTAAACATCTGTTCCTACAGCATATTCCATGGGCCTGTATCATTTCACGTCTCCCAAGTCGATAGGTTGTCTCCTTTCTTTTATGTTATAATTTCTTCCATAAGATGAATGCATAAGATGGAGTGTCATCGCTGGACTTGAAAGTGCCAATTATCAAATTGGCACTTTCAAGTTCAGCGATGACACTCCAGTCCATCTTTACTTAACCACATCATGAGATCCCCTCTCATCCTGAATTCCAGTGAATAGAAGCCCAGTCTTTCCAATCTTTCCTCATATGACAGTCCCGCCATCCCAGGAATTATCTTGTGACCCTACGCTGCACTTCCTCAACAGCAATAGGTATGGTCTCACCAGGGCCCTGAACAACTGCAGTAGGACCTCCTTGCTCCTAAACTCAAATCCTCTCGCAATGAAGGCCAACATGCCATTACCTTTCTTCACTGCCTACTGTACCTGCATGCTTACTTTCAGTGACTGATGTATAAACACACCCAGGTCTCGTTGCACCTCTCCTTTTCCTAATCTGATACCATTCAGATGATAATCTGCCTTCCTGTTCTTGCCACCAAAGTGGATAACCTCACATTTATCCACATTATACTGCATCTGCCATGCACCTGCAACTCCCCCAACGTATCCAAGTCACCCTGCAGCCTCATAGCATCCTCATCACAGCATACACTGCCACCCGGCTTTGTGTCATTCGCAAACTTGGAGGTCACATTTTTACATTCTCAATTACATTCTGATTTTTACATGTTTACATAACTCAACAAGTGCACTGGTATCATGGCAGCAACCATTTGGAAACCATCCATTCTCTTCCATTTCATATTTTGTTCTTTTTCCTCATGTTCTGCTTACTGGTTCCCTCATCTTTCAAAATTGCTATTTTGTTTTCAAATTCTTGAAAGAGTCAAAGAAGTTTTCTTTTATGTACTTTCTCCAAACATACCAGTCTGTAAGTGGGTGGGTGAGCTACTCTGGCAACAGTGCTAACAGGGATTTTGATATATAGGGAGAAGCCTTGGGGTGTAAAGTAGGCTCATTATTGTCAAAGCACCACATCTAGGATGCCCATTTTAACAGATGCAGCTTTGCATCGATTCCTTATGCTCAGCCCAGAGCCTGGACTTGTTACAGTTTAAAGGATTATTGTCCTCATAACTAAATTAAGTCAATGTTTTATTCTTAGATTCAATATACACAGTGCAGGTGATGAGGCAGGAATTTGCTCAGCTATGATTCCTCCATGTAACCATTCTCCAATACAAACATGTAAGTTAGCTGGAGGAGCCTACTCCACCCTTCAAGCCTGCTAAATATTAAATTTGATCATGGCACACCTGATTAAAACCATCTCTGTTTCCCATCTATCAGTTTCTTATCAAGAATCTACAATATCTACCTCTGCCTCAAAAGTATTCAAAGGCTCTGTTCGCACTGAGTCTTAGAAAGTTCCACTGTGCCTTAAGTGGGGGACCCACTAATTCTGGATTTACCTCACAAACAACGTCTTCTGCACAACTATCCAGTCAAGACTCATCAGGATTCAACCTTCAAACAAGTGTATACCCACTCTCCTAAACTGCATCAGAATCAAGTCTAGCCTGTCCAATTGTTCCTCGTTAGACAGTCTATCCATATAAGACGTAAGTCTAAGAAACCTTGGCTGAACTACTTCCAAAATATTTGATATCTTTCCTTAGATGAGATCACTAATGTGCACAGTACTCCAGATGTGGTCTCTCTAGTGGCTTATAACTGAGCTCCCTGCTTTTGTACTCAGTTATTCCTCCCAGTAAAGATAGCATCCCACTTACGTTTCTAATAACATGTTGCACCTGCGTTTTGCGCCTTAGTCATGAAGAATGGCTACTTGAGTAGTGCCAGATTGTTTCGGCACCCTGTGGATCTGCTTTCAAATACAGCCTGACATTTTTGGAATGACAAGAAGATTTTACCATTAAAAATACAGCTGCACACCACATGTGCCTTATTCTCTCCAATAAAGATAGGCTGTAGTCGTCAGCATTGTGACCAAATAAGCATTCGATGTGAGAGTTGCTTTATCAGGGTTGTGTTGGTTTTGTTGCGTGTATCAAAATACAGTGAAACATTGTTTTGCTTGCTCTCCAGGCAAACAGTACAATGCATGAGTACATCAGGTAGTGCAAACGAGAAAATAAATAGAGCACAGAATATAGTGTTGCAGCAATAGAGAAAGTGCAGATAAAACAAAATTCCAAGGGCTGCAACATGATAGATTTGAAGACCTGGAATTCACCCGTAGCATATGAGATGTCGGATAACAGCGGGGAAGAAGCTTTTCTTGAATCTGGTGGCATGTGCTTTCAAACTTTGTATAGAATAGTATGGTGTCAAGACAACAACCTCACCCTCAATGACCATGAAGAAACTGGTTATCAAGGTGAAGAGGAGGGGTGAAGTGCATGCCCTAGTATAAAATGGTGCTGAAGTGGTGAGAGTCGAGAGTCTCAACTTCCAAGGTGTAAACATCACTGCCAATTTGGTGGTATATGCTTTCAAGTTTTGCGCATAGAGCATAGTAGCATGAGTCACACTCTGATCATTCTCTCTTCTCTCTTCGTCTGCGAGGCAGAAGATATAAAAACTTAAAAGCATTTATTGGTATTGATTTAATGGCATGAGTACTAAGATAGAGTGAAAAGCTTTGTTTCCATGCTATCCAGTCAAATCATACTATACATGTGCAATGAAGCCGTGCACAAGTACAACATGTTGTTCAAAGAGAAAAATACCAGTGTGCACAATATAGTGTTACAGCATTATACTGTTACAGTTGCAGAGAAAGTGCAGAAAGAAAAGTGCAAGGGCTGCAATGAGGTAGATGGGAGAGCGAGACTACAGCCGTAGCTTATGATAGGAATGTTCATATGCCTGAAACTGGTGGTACATGCTTTCAAGCATTTGTATCTTCTGCCCGAAGGAAGAGAGGAAAAAAGAGAATGATCAGGGTGCAATGTGGCCCTTGATTATTTTGGGTGTTTTCCTTAGGCAGCAAGAAATGTAGATGGAGTCGTTGAGGTGGAGGCTAGTTTGTATGATGGACTGGGCTACATCCATCCACAACATTTTGTAATTTCTTCTGTTCTTGTGCAGGGCTGTTGCCAAACCAAGTTGCAATGAATCCTAACAAGATGCTTTCTGTGGTGCATCTGTAGAAATTGTCAAGAGTTATAAGAAATTAGTAAGAACCTCCTTAGTCTTCTGAGAAAGCTGAGGGGTCAGTAAGGTTTCTTGGCTACAGCTTTAGTGCGGTTGGTCCAAGACAAATTGTTGGTGATATTTATGCCTCGGAACATCAAGCCACCATGTTTCCTGAAATTAATAACCAGCTCCTTAATCTTGCTGACATGGACATTGTACCATCTCTTTCAAGAATAACTTCTTCCCTGTGGTTATCAGACTCTTGAATGAATCTCTCTTATGCTATGGATGAATTCCTGACATTCCAATCTACCTCTATGGCCCTTGCACTTTTTTTTTATCCATTCTATGTCTATGTCTATCACTTTATTTTACAGTCTGTTTATTTTCCATTTTGCGCTACCTGATGTACTCGTGTTTGATATGATTTGACTGGTTAGCTTGCAAAATAAAAGCTTTTGATTGTATCTTGGTACACGTGACAATAGTAAATCTATACCTATTCTTCTGTCCGACAGGAAAAGGGAAAAGAGAATAACGGGGTTATGAGTGGTCCTTATTATATTAGCTGTTTTCCAGAGGCAGCATAGTATAGAGTTGATGATGTTGGGAGGGGATACTGGCTTGTGTTAGGCTACGTTCACAACTCTGAAATGTCCTACAGTCTTAGGCAGAGCAGTTGCCATTCCAAACTGTGATACATCGGGATAGGATGTTTCTATGGTGAATCTTTAGAAACTGGGAAAAGTCACTGGAGAGATGCCAAATTTCCTTAACCTTCCACGGAAGTAGAGGCATCAGTAGACTTTCTTGACTGCTGCATCAATGTGGTTGAACCAGGACAAATTGGTGGTGATATTTACAACTTGAGATTGGAAGATCTCAACCAACTCCGCATCAGCTTCACTGAGACAGACTGGGGTATGGACTCCACTTGGGTTTCTGAAGTTGATGACCAGCTCATTTGGCTTGTTGAAATTGAGGGGGGTTTGAAATGCAGAAACTGTTTTGCAAAAAAAAGACAAGAAATGCTAGGGGAACTCTAGGTGACTTTTCAGCTTGGGACCCTACTTCAGATTCTTCAGTGTGCAGACTATTGAGACCCAAAACATTGCCTTTCCATGTCCTCCAGAACTGCTGCCTGGCCCAATGAGTTATTCCAACACATTGTGTCGTACTTTGAGGTAGAGGTTGTTTTGACACTTGCTAATCTCTCTATCTTCTTCCTGTACTGGGTCTCATCGTCTGGCTCACTATGATAGTATCATCTGTAAACTTATAAAAGGAGTTAGAGCAGAGTTTGGTTACACATTTGTGAGTGTATAGAGAGTATAGTAAAGGGCTGAAAATGCAGCCTTACAGGGCACTGGTGTTAAAAATTATAATGGAAAATGTAAAGTTGCCTATCATCACTGATTGCGGTCTATGGGTCAGAAAGTCAAGCGAGAATCAAGAGAGTTCGATTGTCATATGTACCGGCAATTAAACAATGTAATTCTTGCTTACTGCTGCTTTACAGGCCCATTCGTGCAATAACACACAAATAAATGTATCATAATCAATAATATAATAAATTAATAATCAGCAATATCTGGTAGCCAGACCATAATAGCCCAAAACCAAAGAAAGTGGTGCAACCAAAACAATTTCCATGGTAGATCTGTGGTCAGTATTATGCTGTATTCAAGAATCTGGGAAGAAGCTATTCTTGAATCTGGAGGTTATGGTTTTCAGGCTCTTGTACCTTCTTTCTGACGGGTCCAGTTGCAGAGTGAGGTGCTGAGTCCTGGGTCCAGGGGTTGGCGGATTAATTTGGTTGGAAAAATGATGTTGAAACCAATCTAAATTGGAGACTGACAAGAGTATCCTTGGTAATACAGGTGTTCCAGGAAAGTGTAGGGCCAGGGAAATGATGTCTGCCATGGACTTATTGTGGTATTAGGGGAATTACTGGGATCAAGGTTGTTTGGGAGGCTGGAGCTGATTTGTGCCATGACCAGCTTCTCCAATCACCTCATGATGGTGAACGTCCGAACCAATGAACGATAGACATTAAGGCAAGCTTCCTTGCTTTCCTTTAACAATGAGATGATTATTGTCTTCTAAATTAGCTGGGAATCTAGGATTGTAGTAGGGAGAGATTAAGAATATCTGAGAATACTCCTGCCAGCGGTCCACGCTGGTTTTGAGGACAAGGCCGGACACTCCATCTGGCCGGTCGCATTCTGAGGGTTCACTCTCAAGAAGGCTGAGCTGATGTCTGCAATGGTAACTGTGGGTACAGGTGCACCAGAGGTGTAACAATATAATTCCTAACAAACCTCTAAAGTTATCCGTTGATGACATTGGTACTATTTAATGTTAAATGATTGTTAGGAGAAAGCTAATGGTGAAAAAATGTGGGAGCTTTGCATATATTTGCTTGTGCCAGTTCAGCTTCCAAATCATCCCTTGGACAAGGGTTCAACAAGGAACATTGAGATATTAACCAGCAGGGGTGGTCATTTGCTTTGATTCTGGCGACCTCTGCAGAGATAAATCATTGCACTTTTTATCAGTTGTCATTCTTTAAATACTTACACGACCATTACCGATATTTGAAATATATCGGTAAAGAACGGATCTGAGCTTTCATCAGAAAGACTGCTATGAATTAATTGGCACACATTAAGTTTTTACAGAAACTAAATGTTTATTTTGTCATCTGTTTTGGCATTCTTGTAACATACGGTATCTTGTTGTTTTTCTCAGCACACTGTTGTAAAAGATTCTATTAATGTTATTTTTCCAGAAATATTATTTTTTTAGTGTTATGTAATGGTGTATTGTATTAAGTCAGAATAATTGCAACAACTAAGTCAAATTGTTTTTCAGAACAAGTCAAGATGGTGAAAGGAAATGCACTGACTCCATAGCGAGGTGTTAAAGACAGGATCTTATGAATTTGATTCAATATGTTTATAAATAATTATTATAACTGATTTAAACAATTTGTATCCTTTTAGAAAATCAGAAGAGAAACTCATTCAGTATTTTACTCATTTTAGCTATCTATCAATGGCCCTACTTACATGGAGGTGTAGCTCCGAGAAACATTGGGTTTCCTCAGTGTGCAGTTGCCATAGGTCTACCAGTTTGACGATAGGTCCATTGATGGGCTACGATTCAAATGTTTAAAATGTAATCGGGCTTGTAAAATGCAACACAATATGACAGGTATATTTTTAAATGTTGATTATATAAAGAAATCATACCCCAAACAACATTAAAGTTTCTACCCATGGAACTACTTTTCATTTTGTTTTTATAAATCCATAAACTGGGTGGATAAAATTTGACGTTGACGTTGTAACTCTGTAGAGTTTGGAAATTACATTACTGGTTGTATTCAGTGGAAAAAAAATCTGGGTTTTAGGCAGACCGAGTCATTCCATGCAGAATGAAAGATAGAAATTAACACACTCATGTAAATAAGGCCATAGTTTGCATTAATCAAATGAATGTAGAAGTGTACCAAACAGGAACAAGAATATTTTGTTTACAATTTTTACGTGACTACACATCACAAAATTGTGAATTTTTGAAAAAATAATAATATAAAGAGTCAATAAATTGTTATAATTTCATAACTATCCCAAGGTTCTCAAATAACTGTGAGCAAGTGTCATAAAATGGTACATTTGCTGCCATCTTGAGACAGAAGGCAGTAATAACAACTTGGGTGAAACGTGGCTGGTTTTCCTCTGCATTACATTTTGTTGATTTCACAAAGGCTCTCTAAGTTACAATAATCAATGGCTCTACAACAAAAACATGTTAGCTTAAAATGTCATCATCTTGAAAGGAAATCCAGAGTTACAAACATAAAAGAAAGAAATTGTGCCCTTGGCACTCAGCATCACACGCTGGCAATTGTAAGTAATTCACTGGCCAAAGGGAAAGTAAATCTTTGTTTTTGACCCAATAATGTGACTGAAATGAAAGCTATTCAATTTCCTCCAGTTATGGCTTATCTGAGAGCAATTTATATTTCCATGCTACACATAGGAAGCTTTTGTATTCTTGGATCTGTGAATATTTGGGGTAAGTAACTTAAATCTAGAGACACAAAAGACTGGAGATGCTGCAATCTGGCACAACTAAACAAATGGCTGGAAGAACTCTGCAGGTCAGGTGGTATCCGTGGAAGCAAAGAGAAAGTCAACGTTTTGGATCAAGACGTTGCATCAGTCCCAAAATTGTGGGGTTTTTTTGCTCTATATTTAAATTTCTTTCATATATACTGATAGAGTTAAAGAAACGCGTTGGTTTTGGCTGGATTCAAAGCTAAACATACCTCAATAAAAGGACTGTATAATATATTGGAGTGTCAAAACCCTTTGCAGTAATTTGTTGTATATCATGACAGAAATCTTGCAATATTAACCTTCTATTTTCAATTACAAAATTCCACATGCAGTAATTCCATGAAAGTAGCAAGCACACTTTAAAACCACTTAAGATCTGGATTTAAAAACACTTTTAAAAACAGCTGAGCTCTTTTGGCTCAAGCACTCACAACTAATATAAATGAGAATTAATAAGAGTTCAGCATTGTAGAAAAATATCCTGTGGAAAGATTTGTTCTGGGTGCTTCATGTAACAATCAGTGTGCTGCTTTTAAAAATGGGTTTATCAATTTGTTACATTTGTTATTCATGAACCATTCACGGTCCTTTAACCATCAACTAGCCGAACAGAATTTTCCCAAGGGAAACCTATCTCCACCCAAGTATCTAATTTTGATGAAAATCAAAGCTTTCAATAGTTCTGATATTTCCCATCAGTTTGAAGTGAGTTACTTACATAGAACATAGAACCTAGAACAGTACAGCATAGGAATGAATGGAATGGAATGGAATTTATTTCCACATGTGACAAGGAACAGTGAAATTCTTTGCTTGCATACCTAAGGTACGCAAATAGTCGCCATATACAGTGCTGACAAAGTTACAAAGTACCCCCGCTCCGACTCCCCCTTTGTTCTCCTGCCCCAACCGGCAGGTCCTTCATTCTTCTTCCCCCTCCCCCACGCCGGGTCCCCTTTGTTCGCCTCCCCTCTCTCAGGGTGGTCCCCCCATGCCCTCATCGACCGCCAACCTCGGGTCGATACTTGAGGGTTCACTGCCGCTGCCGCGAGGCTCCATCGCCGTCACTGCGGCTCACCACCACTGTCGAGGCTCCAACGCCACCACTGAGACCCCCAACCGCTGCCGAGGCTTCGCCACCGTCGAGGACCCACCGCTACCACACCTTTGCCCACAATGTTTGCACTAAACATGATACCATGTTCAACTGATCTCCTCTGCCTGTACATGATTCATATCCCTCTATTCCCTGCACTTCCATGTGCCTATCTAAAAAAAACACTACCGTATCTGCCTCCACCACCACTTCTGCCAATGCGTTCCAGCACTCCACTACTTTCTGTGTAAAAAACTTAACCCGTGTATCTCCATTAAATGTTTCCCTTCTCATCTTATACCAATGCCCTCTAATATTGGATATTTCCACTTTGGGAAAATGTTCTAACCTGATCTATACCTCTCATAATTTTATATACTTCTCAAGTCTCCTCTCAACCTTTGACATTTCAGAGAACTTGTGCCCAAGAGCATTAAAATGAAAATGAAGTTGATCAAATGTCCAAGTAACTTAATTGAGGAAATGGGCATCTGCACAATGCTTAGGCGCCAACAACTTCACAATATATGACACAGTCGACCTCATTGCCCTTGCAAGATGATTGAACTAACTTGTTATACAAACAGGAAATAGTGGACGCACTCAGCAGGTCTGGCCTGCATCTTCAACCGAAATGTTCCTGTGCTGTACTGTTCAAATGTTCTATAAATGTCCCCTTTACAGGATGGTCATGGAAGGGTGCAGGAGAGGTTAATCAGATGCTGCCTGAATTAAAGGTTATTGGGTATAAGGTTTGGTAAACTTAGATTGTTTTTGCTGGTGTATCAGAGGTTGAGGGGAGACCTGATAGAAGTATGTAAAAGTATGAGAGGCGTAGAGAGGGTAGACAGTCATAACTTTTTACCCAATGGAGTTGGCAAAAATTAGAGGGCATAGCTTTAAGGTCAGAGGGAGAAAGATTAAAGGAGATATAATAGTAAGATTAAATGAGAACTTACCAGTTCGAAGTTTGATCCTTATTTTATGAGGAGTTACGATGAGGGATTATGTGAAGAAGCCCCGCCAGGCGCATGCGCGTCATACTTCAAAGCAGCGGCGTGAAAACACAGAAACCGATAGCTGAAGTAACATAGTAAGGCTTTAGAAGACTCAAACTACCAGATGATCCTTTAGATTATGAGGGTCGGAAGCGAAGGGCACGTAATCCCGCATCGTAACTCCTCATAAAATAAGGATCAAACTTCGAGCTTGTAAGTTCTCGATTAATCTTACTATTTTACTTCGGAGTCACATGAGTGACTACGTGAAGATTTCAAAGCTCTGTGATTTCATGCCATAGATGCACTCCATACGACACACTGCTTCAGTTGACACAGTAGTGAATAAATAATATATTGACCATTGCTTCGAATTATCCAATAATCATTTTTTAAATAACAATACAGTAATAACCCCTCTATTCCAGGGGAAATTACAAATTAAATTTATGAAGACAAAGCAAATCAAATCAACTGGAACCCAAAAAAGCATGCCCAAACCCTGGCACTGTCAGGACAGGTTTATCATAATTTTAGAAAAGTTGATTCCTTAGCTTTACATAACTTTGGTCAACAGGGTATGCCTTAAGTGCATACTTTAAACTTACTTTAGTTCCGGCCTTTCCTGGCCTGCTTTGTTAGATTAAATCAAACACATAAAACACAATTTTATCTGCAGAAGAATACATGCTATCTAGTCGTAACTTTGCAATGTTTGCACTCTTTGTGCTGATACTAGCGCCATGAGCTTAACGACTTTAAGTGTTAACTTCTGAAAAGACAATGACGTAATTGGAGCCCATTGCCGAAGCAGTGTGAGAACTATACTGACATTCCAGATTTCTGTATATCTAGGTTTAGGAGGATTTGTGTACAAAATTCCTCTCATGAATCGGGACACTAATGGATGAGACCCAATAGGTTGTTGTTCTGAAACTGTCCTAAATAAGAGGACAAAACACTTCAAGTACGATTAATGGCACTATAACTTAAGTGTTCATCTAAAATGCAACATAGCAAGGAACTCCAATACATCCGGTATACTTGCAGTATGATCAAAATATATCTGACAGTAAACCAAACATCTCCCATTTCTCAATATGAGGCACATATTGTTTCTTAGTGCTTTCTCTAAGCTGCAGTTATGACATCCATGGTCCTATTTGACAGTCCAAAGCCTTGGAACGGTCTGGTCTGGTCAGAACCTGCAGATCAACAAATTAAAATGATCATGTAACGGATGACTTTCTTCTGTTACTGGATGCACCAACAAATTACTGCAGTTGGGGACAGTCATGAATGGCTGAGTCATAATTCTGAGCACCAATGGGAACCACTCCGGAACTGTGTAGACCACTCCAGAACCACCAAAACATCTGAGGCGGAGTCCTGCTATATTTTGGTGAGACACTGCCTAATCAGGCAGAATGGGGAAAGCATAAATGAAGTACGTCGTCAATGTAGCGAGAATGCATCCACCGCTACTGCTCCTAGACCCAGTTCCCATGAAACTGAGCAATTGGTGATTTAGCGTGAATGCAACAGATCAATATCTGGCAACCCATAGCGGCTGACAATCATTTTAAAACTTCAGGATTTAATCATCCATTCTATGTTGTCATTGAACTTTTGTGACCTGTTGTCTGCCACCTCATTGTGTCTACCTGGTAGGTAGATAGCTGAGACCCAGATGTTTCTGGAAATACACCAGTGCCACATGAGATTAACCAGATTATCACATGATACTGACTTTATTACTGCCATGGGATTGATATATGGTACAGCCGCGGTATTATCTATCTGGGGTTGAACATGTAAATTAATCATTGTTAAACAATAAACTTTTACTCCATAGAATGCACCCAGCAATTCTAAGTAATTTATACCATGCCTGTGCAGGATCAAATCCTCTTGCACACTCCATCTACCACCACAGCTAGACTCGCTGTCCGTAGCTCCCCATCCGGTAACACTCACATATGTCTGTAAAAGCACTGAAGGTTGCTGAACCAAAATGTTTTTGGTAGTTTGTAATTGAGCTATGGCTCTGGTTGGTAACTACATAGGTCTATCAAAATGACCTGCATGTTCTTTAAGTTCTAGTTCCCTAGCTCGTTGCAGACTTCGATAGTGTAGTGGTACAAACTGCACTGCAGGGATAGCTGCCACCAATTTACCAATAACAGTAGCTACTTCCCGGATGGAGGGATATTGTTTTTCAGCGAGACTAGTAGAGAGCTCTCTGATCTCCACATCCTTGGCTGTAGGCAAAGTCACTGACATATCAACTGAATCATGACAAATCCCAAATGAACAATTTTTTAGGATGGCTCTAACGTGGATTTGGTTGGATAGACCAGGAACCCTAACCTTTCAAACAGGTATTTGGTTGCTGAAACCGACTCCTCAGCTGTCTGCTGAGTGTTACTTATAACAATTACAGCACAGAAACAGGCCTTCTCAGCCCTTCCAGTCCGTGCCGACCATTTATTTTCCCCTAGCCCCATCTACCTGCACTCAGACCATACCCTCCTTTCCCTTCCTGTCCATGTACCCATCCACTTTACTTTTAATTGTTAAAATCGATCCTGCTTCCACCACCTCTGCAGGAAGATCATTCCACATAGCCACCACTCTCTGAGCAAAGAAGTTCCCCCTCATGTTACCCCTAAACTTCTGTCCCTTAATTCTCATGTCATGCCCTCTTGTTTGAATCTTTCCTACCCTTGATTATCCTATCCTATCCTATCCTATGATTAAATATTATCTAGATAAGCCATTACCATGTGATTCTGGGCCCAACGTAGCGCCAGCACTGGTTTCCACTATTTCATGAATAGCCTAGGAACTGAGGTTAACTCATTGGGTAATGCTTTAAATTGCCACAGCTGTCCCATCCAACTAAATTTCAAGTATCTCCGATATTGATGATGAATTGGTACTGAATAATATGCATCTTTCAGATCAATAGTTGCCATATAACAGCCTTGTGATAACAGCCGTTTCACAGTATTGAAGGTGTCCATTAAAAAATGCCTATAGTGAACATAGGAATTTCATAGAATCATAGAATCATAGAAAAGGTGCAGGAGTAGGCCATTCAGCCCTTCGAGCCTGCACCGCCATTCAATATGATCATGGCTGATCATCCAACTCAGTATCCTGTACCTGCCTTCTCTCCATACCCCTTGATCCACAAGGGCCACAAGGGCCACATCTAACTCCCTCTTAAATATAGCCAATGAACTGGCCTCAACTACCTTCCGTGGCAGAGAATTCCACAGACTCACCACCTTCTGTGTGAAAAATGATCTTCTCATCTCGGTCCTAAAAGACTTCCCCCTTATTCTTAAACTGTGACCCCTTGTTCTGGAGTTCCCCAACATCAGGAACAATCTTCCTGCATCTAGCCTGTATGGACCTCTGCGAGAGGCTGTGTGGGAATCCTAGGACATTCAACCCCAATTGAAATTTTCCAAGGTTCTTTAAATTTGGAGCATTTTCCCCAAACCTTTAAATTAAAAGGAGGAAGTCTTACATATCATCAGACGCATGACAAATGAGCCTGAGAGTACTTTAGTTTGATATTTCTGAGTGCCTTGAAGCACTGGAAATTGATGGAGATAGTTGAGAAATAAAGTTAGCATTTCATTTTATTTCATTTCATTTTTATTTTATTTCATTTCGTTTTCAGCTGCAATAAAACAGTAGCGTGTATTGGAGCCGGTATTTAGTGCACCCGTTATCTCCAAACCCAATCTAAATAGCGGTAATAGCGGGAGCCAGCTTTAGAGCAGCCGTTATCTGCTGATCCGATGTAAAGGCGGTAACCGCAGTCTCCGCGCGTTCCACTCCATTACCGCAATTTAACAATATATATTTAGCAACTCTGGCTGGCTCTGTGAGCCAGACTTACAGAGTTTAAAAAATGCTCGCAGGAAAGGCAGAATAATGACTTACCTGCGGGTTACTACTTACCTGCTGGTGGAGCTGCGCTCTCCAGCCGGTCGGTGCGACATGCATCACCGTAATGACGTGCATGCGCTGGGCGGGGCTTCTTCCCGTAGTCACTCACGTCACTCCGAAGTAAAACAACAGTTTTTTTACTCAGAGAGTGGTCAGTGTCCAGAACACCCTGAAACAATGGTGGAAACAAATACAATGGTGGTGCTTAAGAGGTTTATGATAGGCACATGGATTTGTAGGGATTGGAGGGATATATACCAAGTGCAGGCAGAGAGGATTAATTTAATTGGCAGTATGTTGGATGTTGTGGACCAAAGGACCTATTCCTGTGCTGTGCTGTTCTATGTTCTATAATTTCTGCAAGACAGTAAAAATAAATAAAACAAGAATCGAATTATTGAAAACACAATTAGGCAAAAATACAACTCGATGATAGTATATGAGGTCATTTGAGATGTCCCATTGCCGAGGTGTGATTACGATTCTGCAGGATGGTTCAAGAACCTGATAGTTGTAGGATCGTAACTGCACTTGAAGTGGCTGATGTGGATCTTTAGGTTTCTGTATCTCCTGCCCAACATTAGTAGTAAGAAGAGGGCATTGCCTGATTGCTGGGGAGCCTTGAAGATAGATGTTGTCCCCTTGAGGCAGCACCTTACTTAGCTGCTTTCAATGGTGCGGAGGACTGTGTTGTGTTGAATACATCTTTCTTTGCTGATTCATTCCTGTGCATCAGAAATGCCGTATAAGGTTCTGATGCAACTAGTAAGGATACATTCTACAGTACACATACAGAAGTTTGTTGGAGTATTCAATAAGAGCCTGAATCTCTTTAAAAGTGTAAGAAAGGAGTTGTGCTTTGCGCCTTCTTCATGATTCCATTTATATGCTGGCCCCAGGTCAGGTCATCCTATAGGTCATCTGAGATGTTATTTCATCCCCTGGGATTCCAGATATTTGCCTCCGCTCTGAAGTCTGCCTACCATCCTATCTCTCGTTCTAAATTGTGCATGAGTTTCAAAATGCAACACATTCTTCAGGAACTTGTATTCCTGCATTTCATTTCAGTCCCCAAGAGAAGGTGTGCAGTAACTCTAACTTGAAGTGCCTTGAAAAACTGATAATGATCCACATCTGCTCCAGGTACACGGACTATCTATATCCCTTGCAATTTGCGTACAGGAAGAATAGGACTGTTATGTTCGCCATCTTCCTTGCACTAGTTTGGGGCACAGGGGGCACAGTGGCGCAGTGGTAGAGCAGCTACATGGCAGCACTAGAGACCTGGTTTGATCCTAACTGCGAGTGCTGTCATTGTGGAGTTTGTACGTTCTTCCTGTGACCACATGTGTTTTCTCTGGGTGCTTCAGTCTCCTCCCACATTCCAAAGACATGCAGGTTTACAAGTTAATTGGCTTCTGTATATTGTCCCTAGTGTACGGGTGATCGCTGGTCGGCGCAGACGCAGTTGCCTGAAGGGGCTGTTTTCGCGCTGTATCTCTGAACAAAACTAAACTAAATATCCAGTGCCGGATCACATTTGACAATAAGAACATTTATATCAACAGCCTAATACTGAATAGGATAATCTCTAAACTCCTGGACCTAAGTTTTGAGGCCGTCATTTGTAACTGGCTTCTGGACTTCAGTTAGAATTGGTCATAACATTTGCCTTATACTGACCATGGACACTGGTGCTCCTCAACGTTGTGTGCTCAGTTCCCTGTGTATCTATAACTATGTGGCCACTTGATCTTTAATTTCACTGATGATATAATTGTTGTCAGCCGGATCAACAACAACGAGATGAATGCAGGAAAGAGTTTGGGAACCTTGTGTCATGGTGTCAGAACAACAAACTAGTCCCACCCCTTAATGTCAGCAAGATAAAATAGTTGGTTTGGTTGTTGACCAGAGAAAGAGGTGTGGGGAGATCGGTTAGCACAACCCCTTGAACGACAGTTTCAAGTTCTCACAAATCCAGATCAAAAGCAACCTATTCCGCTTCCTTCACACCGCTATGTGGATCAAGAAAGCACACCAATGTATTCATGTCCTTTGGTGTCTGAGAATATTCAGCATGTCCACAAGGATTTCCTCAAACTTCACCAGATGTGCTATAAATGTATTGTGGCGGGTCTCCTCAGTCTGGTATGGCAACCGCCCTGCTCTCGACTGCCTGACCCAGTGAGAGTGGTGAATATAGTCCAGACCATCACAGCCATGTCACATCCTTCCATCCAGCCTATCTTCATAAGTGTATTAATTTGGAAATACTGGAAATTTCATAATTGATGCCGGCTGCTCTGCCCATTCTCTTTTCCCTCTTCTACCGTCTGGTAAAAGACACCCAGAAGGTAGAAGTGATAATTCAAACTTAAAAGTCTGTCCAAATTTAAGAAAAGCTTCTTCCACATTGATATAATCTCTCTCAACACAGTGATCGCTGCTGTAATTTTTAATCTCAGTGTACATGGACCTATTTGTACTTATACCTTATTTATTTATTTTATAACATCGATACGGAGATTGCAATCTTAATCTTGTTGTTCTTGTACAATGACAATAAAGATATATTATTATTATTATTATTATTATTATTATTATTATTATTATTATTGTTATTATTATATCCTACTCCTGAACCAAGCATCTCTTTCCCACCCCTTGCAAGAGGTGCTGTCACGTACTTTCACTCATAACACTGCCTTATTACACTTTAGAATTGCTTTGCATGACTTAATATTACTCACGGTCTTTGCACCATTCCGGTGTTTTGTATTTGCTGTTGTATTTATTGTTGTATCTATATCGTTTATACTGTGGATTCTTTGTGCTTCATGCAAACGAGGATATCCATCTCACCCTAGTGTATTTGACAATAAACTAAACGGAATCTGAGGAAAATATGGCAAATCTTTGATCTCATTTCTCAGGACAGGCCATGGAAATACGAGAAGAAATCCAGCTGTCAAAACTCAGCTTTCTCCGAAGTTCACAACACTCATAAGCAATCTTAATCGAACTATTATTTATTTGAAAAATCAGTACAGAAACAATACTTAAACACACATATATCTGTTGAAAACTCCTGCCAAATCTTGCATTTCCTCACACTGATGTTAACATAAATGCAACTACCTTGTAAGAAGGATGTCTGAAGAAGGGTCTCAACCTGAAATGTCAACCTTTCCTCTCTCCAGAGATGCTGCCTGTCCCACTGAGTTACTCCAGCATTTTGTGTCTATCTTCAATTTAAACCAGCATCTGCAGTTCCTTCCTATACATACCTTTTCAATGTGTCATGTGTCAACCATTACCTAACATTAACTGATGTTACTTCGGAGTCATGTGAACGATTCCGTGATGAACCCCGCCAGTAGTCATGCGCGTCATTACGTCTGACGCATGGCGCAGCGACCGGCTAGGAGGAGCAGCGCTTCTCCAGCAGTAAGTTTTAAAAAGCCTCAGGTAAGTGTCAAACTTGTTGGAGGTCGTTTCTGCGCTTGTTAAATCTTGTTACAGGAGGACAAGTCCAAGCATGGAGAAGTCGTTGAGAGCAAGGCGAGCCGTTGCGAAAGTAACTAAAGACCACGGGAGTGCGGGTAGCGGGCGGCCGCCTAGCTCATCTACCGAGTCGCTAATAGCAGGACCAGCGACTACAGACTTGGTGTCTGAGGGCACCGTGGCTGTGCCGGAGGGGCGCAAGGCCACTCAAAAGCCTGTACGGCCGATAGACTTGAACGAGTCTGGTCGGGAGGGTTCTCCCTCGAGAATGGATACCATGTCACGGTTACCCAGGATGGACCTCTTACTGGAGAGGATGCTTCATCAAGAGTGCTGGCATCTCCAAGAGCCCTTGCCAGCAGCACCAACAGGGCTGCCTACTGTCTCCCTCTTGGAGGAGGAGAGCATAACGGGTCAGTATGATTCTGACGCCGAATCTGTGGGCTTAGCAGTGGAGGCTGCCCCAAGGGACGAAGGGCACGAGCCAGAGGTCCCATTCCTGGCAGCAAGGTTTGCCATCCCAATAGACTCCGGAGAGCCACTGGGTGAAGAGCTGGCTGCGAGTATAAATTACTTGGCCTCACACCAGCTTCAGGAGCTGGCCATGGATACAACGGCCAAGAAGTATGAAACCCCGACGAAGTTTATCCTGTTTATAGTGCCAGCCGTAAACCATGCCATCTAGGGCCATATGGGCGTAGGAATCAGGGTGCAGGAGATAAAGCTGCAAAGGGTGCTGAAGCTGCTCGCATCGGGCATTACGGCTTTCGGTAGGTTGGTGGATGGTGGGCACCTGACTGACGTTCAGCAGGATGCCCAGGCTCTCATGTGCAATGTGCACTTTGAGATAAACTGCCTTAGGAAGAGCACCATCCGCCCTACCATTAACCCGAGGTTCGCTGCCCTGTGTAAGCCTAGTAACATTCAGCCACCGAATCTGCTGTTCGGGGAAGACCAGTGACCAGCAGAACCCTTCGGAGGCAGTACTCCTACAAGCGGTTTGCTGAAACCGGGTCCGGTTAAGGACCAAGCCCGGCCATTCCATGTGCGCAGCGGGCGCACTCCAGCAGGAGTACGGGCAAACATGCCTTTTCCCTCCAGAACCAGGGGACAAAGAATTCCACTGGTAACCATGGAGGTAGGTGGGTCTGGTTCTTGTCGAAACATATTGAGCGAGAATTATCTACCAGTTGGGGGGAGGTGTCTGAAAGAATGGTATGAAATAACATCAAACCTGTTTATACTGCAGAGTATACAAGGGTTTCAAATTGAATTTATTCCGAATTTGTGTCCACCCACACAGCACATGCCAGAGCGGGCACTCATTTTCTCATAAAAGGAGAATTTGGAGGTTCAAGCTGGAATTGGAGAATTATATTTTAAAGGTGTTTGTGCAGTATAATCATTAGAAAAATTGAAACATTTGCTACTGCCAAGCAATTGGTTTCCAGAGGGTGTTATATGGCATGTATAAACCTTAAGGATGCATATTACTCAGTGCCTGTTCATAAAGAGTATAGAAGATATTTGAAATTTAGCTGGACGGGGCAATTATGGCAATTTAAAGCACTGCCTAATGGGTTAACCTCAGCCCCTAGCTAAAACCAGTACTGGGGTTACACCAGGCTCAGGGTCATATTGTAATGGCTTATTTGGATGACATCTTAATAATTGGAAAAACCCGGGAGGCAGCTGAGTTATCGGTTTCAGCTGTTAAACTCATGTTTGAGAGATTGGGGTTTCTCATCCATCCAGCTAAATCAAAATTGGTACCGGTTAAAGTAATTGTCTATTTGCGATTCACAGTTAATTCAACTCACATTGACATTGCAAGAAGGATGTAAGGGCTTTGGAAGTGTGCAGAAGAGGTTTACCAGAATGCTGCCTGGATTAGAGGCCCATCCACATCTGTCCGACCGCCTGTTGCTGCCACTCGGACCTTCCCCGCTCTGCCCGCCTGCTGTTCCCGCTCAGCCCACCCCGCCCTGCCCACCCGCCTACCTACTCGCTGCCGCCGCTGGGCTATGGGTGGGAGGGGATGGAGTTGGTGTTCGTCATGGTAGGCACCACGAGTTTTGATGAGCTGGTGGAGAAGATCTCCTCCGAGAAGGCCGTGAGGGTCAGTTACCACAACGGCAGTGGCGGAGGAGTAGATTGACCCGGGGAGACGGGTAAACAGGACGGCCATTACCGCAGAGGGTGTGTGGGGGAGAAGGGTGAGTGATGAGAGAAAGGGAGATGGTACCAGGACCTTCAATGGGCCTCCACTGGGCCTCCACCAGGCTTCCTTGGCCACTGCCAGTGGTGGGGGAGATGATATACATGTTACTGTGAGGAGGGGAGAGAGGAGTTTGTGAGTGAGGTGGGACAGGCTGCTGCCGGTGAGACAGGAAGTGGCATCGCCATCGAGGCCATGGCATTGACTGACAGGAGAAGAGATCAATCTGCATGGCGCTTGACTGAAGGAATATGCGCTCGCGCTGTTTTTAAGATTTGTAAATCTAGATAATGTTTACAATATACCACAGATCAGAAAGAAACTTATTGCACACTCAGCACAAGAGAACGGTGAGTAATCTGGCAAACATTTGTAGCGCTATTGCGTACAGTTTTTGCGCAAATAGAAAAACCCCGTAAACCCAGAAGAGCACAAGATCAGAGGTTTAGTTATGTATAGATTCTTCTCAATTCTGAATCAACTCTTCTATGCTCGACATTTCACTTAGGTTTCTCCTCCCTCTGTGAATTCTCCTGCTTTCCATGCTCCACATCATGCATCACTTTCAGCCTAATATACAGCCATCAAACTTAGACAAATCTTTTGCATTAGTCAAGAGATCAAGAGATCCATAGAACAAAAACAAAATTCGGAAAGGACTCAGTGGATCAAGTAGCATCAGGGAGGCAAAAGGTGTAAATCACAGAAGGAAATGATGTGGTCAAACATGATGTGGTCAAACCTGTAGTCAAACCTGTAGTCAAACCTGTGAGGTTATCCACTTTGGCGACAAAAGCAAGGGGGCAGATTATTATCTCAATGGGGTTAGGTTAGGTAAGGGGAGGTACAGCGAGACCTGGGTGTCCTTGTACACCAGTCACTGAATGTTGGTGTGCAGGTACAGCTGGCAGTGAAGAAAGCTAATGGACTGTTGGCCTTCATAACAAGAGGATTTCAGTACAGGAGTAAAGAGGTTCTTCTGCAGTTGTATGGGCCTCTGGTGAGACCACATCTTGAGTATTGTGTCCAGTTTTGGTCTCCTAATTTGAGGAAGGACAACCTTGTGATTGAGGCAGTGCAGCGTAGGTTCATGAGATTGATCCCTAGGATGGCAGGACTGTCATATGAGGAAAGATTGAAAAGACTAGGCTTGTATTCACAAAAGTTTAGAAGGATGAGGGGATATCTTATAGAAACATATACAATTATAAAAGGACTGGACAAGCTAGATGCAGGAAAAATGTTTCCATTGTTGGGTGAGTCCAGAACCAGGGGCCACGGTCTTAGAATAAAGGGAAGGTCATTTAAGACTGAGCTGAGAAAAAACTTTTTTACCCAGAGAGTTGTGAATTTATGGAATTCCCTGCCTCAGAGGGCAGTGGAGGCCAAATCACTGGATGGATTTAAGAGAGAGTTGGATAGAGCTCTAGGGGCTAGTGGAGTCAAGGGATATGGGGAGAAGGCAGGCACGGGTTACTGATAGCGGACGATCAGCCATGATCATAATGAATGGCGGTGCTGGCTCGAAGGGCCGAATGGCCTCCTCCTGCACCTATTTTCTATGTTTCTATGTCTCTATGATAGTAAATATGGCTGTATTTTTTAATTCTCAGCAGTCTAAATTTTGGGAAATAATGATGTTTAGGTTTGTCTGCTAGAACATCTTTTCTTTATATGCATGTCTTTTGTTTATACTAATAATTTGTTACTTATTCATAATCACATCATTTTTCCAGTCAGTTTCTTATTACTAATCTCATTCACGCTCAGTGAGTTCATGGTGTTTTGTTCTGATTAGTTGATTTGATCGGAGACTTGAAAATGTGATTTTTTTTTTTGTGTTTCAGTATTTAGTCATCTTGAGTGCACATTTCCTACTCATAATCCTGGTAGGAGACATTGCTTCCGTTTGCTTCAGAGACCTTCCCCTGGCCTCTTTTTCTATGCTGCAATAATCTTTGCATTCATTCATTGCTGACTACGAAGACTCTTGTATAATGTTACCCATGGTCTTAATTCACACTGAATTTGTCTTCTATATTACTCCCTGTGGATTGACTACATTCTTGACTTTTAACAATTTCCTATCCCTAATGGCCTTCCAGATGGAATCCCAACATTTTTTTTTAAACACATCTGATTGATTTGTTTACGTAAATGTTCTTCTTTAAAATGTGTAATTACTCTTTTTTTCGATAATTAAGGAGCCATAACCTTTAATTTCTCCAATGCTGGAACTTCAATGTAGTTGGATTTTAAAATGTTTAAACTGCAATGAGTCACAAAATCACAGGCATAAAATTCAGTGCAATTTCTGCAGATGTCTGAAGCTTGGCTTGTGCAGACACCGAGTGAGAAAATGGCGTTAAAAACAGGGGCGAAAATCGCTATCAAAACATGGGGGGGATTGTCCCCCACCTCTCAAAACATGGGGGGACGTGGCCCCATGTCCCCCCTACCCCCACACCCCCCTCCCCGGGATTTCCGTCCATGGTTAAAAGGATGCTAAGACTGTGGAGTGAGAACGGAGCTGTAAGTGAAAGGAGACTGGGACCATTCTAAAGGGAGAAAGGATGAGGTTGATATATCTTTGCAAATATATTTAGAGGCATTGTGATAGGCTGATGTGGAGGATGGGAAGAAAAGGAGAGTGTTGCTTAAAATCAGGAGAGTGGAAAAAATAACTACTGCCAGTTGTTGTTAGCCAAGATGGAAAAACTCAAATTTGCTATTGTGTCCACGTTACAGAAATATGTGTTACCTTAATTTCAGTTCCCAGAGAGATACATCCTGGGAATGATAATCTCACTGACCATCGCCTTGCTGGTAGATGTATTGTTTTGTGATCATGGTGTCACCGGATGGAATACACTTCCCTCCTGTCCCTGACTTCTTATACCAGCACCCCCTGGCAAGGCCTCTGGAAACTGAGGGCTTGTCTATGACTCATCCTGAATCAGCTCTGTCCTCCACCACACCAAAGTGCACGCTTGCAGTTGGGAATGCAATCTTGCTTAAGACGCACATTCCTGGGTTAAATAGGCCTCTGGCTGACCTGACAGGAATTGCTCTCAGGAAGTTAAAACCACAATCCAAGCACCAAAGGGCCACTTTAAATAATAATTAAACAATGATGCACTTTTTGAGAGCAAAACAATTCTTGAAAAGATGAAGTTGAATACAGAACCAATGAATGCTTTGCAAAACAATCAATAGTTGAGAAATTATGTACCTATTCAGACCTCATCTATGTCCCTAACCATTGTTAATTTCAAACTGAATGCACTGAAATCTCATGGTGTTATTAGTTAGTTTGAATAAATAAATTTGAATAAATGAACTATGGAAGCTGATAAACTATAAACTGGTTGTGCAGTAACCTAATCCTCCAACTGCATAAAACATACACTTGTTTATACAAAAATAGTCTTTCTCTAGTAAGAAACCTATTGCCTTAAACAGGGGGTTCATTTTGGTTACCCCTGTTAATCTGATAAATTAAGTTTTCATTTTAAGTGAAAAGTGATATCCTCCAAGGGATTCTATTACCTATTCCATGGAATCAGCAACTTTAGATGGAATTTTCAATAGGTTCCCTGTATGGTTCCCCGAGCTCAGCATTACTGCCATTTTTCAAATGTATTACTTCCATAGCTTGGAACGTTTTAGATTAATACCTAGTAATAACTTCATAAAGCTACATTCAGCCTAGGGTAAATGGAAGTTTAAAAATCAGTTTCACAGTTATGCAGTATAATCCTTCAAACAATTACACAGCCTCATGTGTGCACTTCATTTATACTATGCTAAGCTCTGGATGAAGTCTCTATCTAATGCAAAGTCAAAACCATTTGCCGCATACTTGACCTTAATTTAAATCTTTAAACAACAAGGGTTCCCTCCCTGATACTTTAAATATTTAAGTTTCTGAATGTGGGATGACAGCGTGACCAAACATAAGTCTAGCCATGAGCCAGAAAACATAAACACGGCCTACATCACACTGCAGCAATCACTCCGAGACCAGTATCTGCAATATAAATGTATCTACAAATGGCTGTACTGTGCCGTTGTCAAGCAGAGCAAAGGAATCTACCTTTAGGGAGAGTACATTGAGACTGCCACAGTGATATAGGAGCTCTATGCAGACATTTAAAAAAATAAATCTAAATAACTAATGCAAGCAGAGGAGCAAAACCTAACATTTGCAATTTGTATGCTCTATCATTCAAAAGGGAATGATCAGTGCAGAAATGTATTTCACAAATAGTTGGAAACACAGAGGCAGCCACAGGAACTAACAAATTGACACAAAATGCAACAATCACAATCTCCATGAGCCTAAAGGGGCTGTCCCACTTGGGCGCCCTAATCGGCGAGTTTAGAAGAGATTGAAAAAATGACATGTTGAAGACCTCCTTCGATTATGTAGAAGACCTCCTTCGACTATGTTGAAGATTAGCTTCGGCTAGCTACGACTAACTTCCGGAAAATTGGACACCGAATAGTGGAGAGTGAAGACGGCCTCCTTCGACCTCCCTTCGACTATGATGAAGACTATCTATGACTACCCTTGGCTACCTTCAACTACCTTCGATCACCTACGAATAACATGCCAATCTACTTCGACTAAACCTACAGGTAAAAAAAGTATCGATTTTTTTCATGGCAACCTTTTTTTACTCGCAGGCATTTTTAACATATTGAAAAAAACGTCGTGACCTAGCCGAGGCCTCAAATACGCGGAGACCACTCTCGAGCATGAAAGAGTTACGATGACCTCCTACGACTTTGTGTCGACCATGCTGCGAGTATGAGTCGAGGGCAAACTCACCAGAACTCGCGGATTAGGTTGCCCAAGTGGGACAGGCCCTTAACATGCAACTCTCATATTAAAATCAATGAGAGCAGTCAAAAGTGTGCCCGATTTAACTTATGTAGGCCAGAGTTCCTTGCTCCATTGTTTAACATATAGAAAAGGAAATGTAAATAAGTTTATTGCCGAGTTGTATCGGCATGGTTTAATATCTTTTTCAATTCTCTTGGCATTGTTTTTCCATGACATTGGCCTCAAATTTGAAACTCTATGACTGCACCACTAGAGACAACACATATCTTGATTGCACATTTGTTTCTTCTGCAAAATGTTAATTGTCTATCTAATTATTCTGTACTGATCATTGTGAGACTAAAGATATTTTCCTATCATTTGTGAGTCAGATGATGGCAGAACATCTTGCCATTACCGAGGAGATGGGAGATGTAGGTGGCACTTCTGGATGAATGATACTTTACTCTAATTACCAAGTGGTGCTTCAAGACTGTATCTGTATTCCAGAAGGCTGGTGCTATGTTTAATTTCCAAACAAAAAAGACGTCTAATTAGTTTTGACTGTGTTAAAACAGTTAATTTAGACCCCGGGCTACTACAAAAGGATTCATCAAGGCTACTTTAGAATTATAAATGTAACTCAATGGAACAATTCAAAGTTTTGAGTACACCAAATTACTCCTTGTTCAGGGGAGAGAGATATAATAATCAGAGAATGCTTTGAATTCAATGGCTTCAAGTCTGTGCTTCATGAGTCAACAAGCTTAACATGTTTCACAGAAATGCTGGATCTTATAACTGAGAAAATGTGGTACACTTGAAATATCCAGGCATGGGCATCTTGACACAAATATAACTAGTTGCAAATTTTCTCTAAATGGCACCTTTAACATTTTTATAACAATTTGAAAATGGCAAATGCAAATCGGTAACCAAGAATTATCTTAGTTCTATAGCAGTTTCTGCTTTGAAGCTAAAAGACAGACGATGAAACAGCCATTTTGCTTTGTTTGAGCTGAGGATATGGTTAAAGTTGTAGAAGAGAAGAGGTGGCCTTGTTGCCGTTGAGGTATATCATACCTTACCTCGAATGCAATCATTGCAATGAGATATGAGCAATTGCAAAGGTTGTCTTTGGTACAATCAACATTAATCAAACACGAAAGAATTCTGACCAAATTCTATCCAGCACAAGCTTAAAACATTGTGATAAAATGCAGGTGGGGAAGTGGGACAAGATTTCAGGTCCTTGCTTTGAAACGTTATATTAAATTTCATTTCATAAATACAGATGGAAAATTAGAGGGTCAACAATCTGTGTGCAGCAGAGAGGTCATACAGTGTTCAGAAATAAACACTATGGTGAAGTGTTGATCTTTTAGGTAGGCTTACGCGGCTAATGAGTGTAATTATCCAACCGAATGCTTTCATCCCACTTTGACATGTTCACTAGATGATACACTTACATTAAATTGTATATCTAGTGTGAGATAAGATTGTTGATCTGTCAGAATGCCTTAATTAAACAAAGGACTGCAGAACAGAAAATGCAGCTAAAGAAATATTGTATTGAGACAATGTTATTTCCATCATTCTATTATAGAATATAATGAATGAGCAAAGTCCCTCTCTACCAGTTAAAAAGGAACAAAATAATGCATTTGCTGAAACATCGGTAACAATCCTGGAATACTATTTGATAAAAAAGGAATTTTACTTATTTAATCACAGTACATGATATGTATATACTGTATATACTATAAGTACAGCTAGTAATTGAGTTTTTTGCTATTGTATCATCTGAAAGCAGTTACGTTAGCTGTTGGTGTGTACAGATTAGTAACTAGCTATGTTCTGGCTGCAACATAAACCTTTACAATATTTGTTCCCCTTTGAGGTAACTTGCAAAATATATGTTTACATTATGCATTCGATATGCACAAGTCATGTAAAATGATTTAGATCAGAATCAGAAGGCCACTTGCCTAGGAAATTGGACTTTCCTAAATAGAACCACAAAGCTGTTATAGAGTTTAATCTAAGTCCAAATATGCTTGAATTTTGGCTTGAATGCTATAGTCTTTATGCAGTGTTGTTCTTCAGGTTAAATTATGCAGACACCAATAATTGCTACTTCAATGCCTTACACTTATTCCAGTCCCATGCTCCAGCCCTTAATGCATGGTCTGCACAGCACTTGTGAGATTAGGACATAGAGCAGTGCAGGATCAGAACCTTTAGCCACTGTGTCAGTGCCAACCATTATGTCAAATTAAACTAAAGGGGCTCTCCCACTGTGGCGACCTAGTTGGCGAGTTTAGAAGAGTTTAGGAGAGTTTGAAAAAGTGTCATGTTGAAGACCTCCTTCGACTATGTTAAAGACCTCCTTCGACCTCCTTCGACTATGTTGAAGACTAGCTTCGACGAGCTTCGACTAGCTTCAGGAAAATTGTACACCGAATAGTGGAGAGTGAAGACGACCTCCTTCGATCATCTTCGACCTCCCTTCGACTATGTTGAAGACTATCTATGACTACCTTTGACTACCTTCGATTACATTCGACTACGCTCGATTACCTATGAATAGCATGCCGACCTACTACGACCTACTTCGACTAAACCTACGAGTAAAAAAAAATCGATTTTTTCCATGGCAACCTTTTTTTACTCGCGGGCATTTTTCAGCATGTTGAAAAATACACAGCACCCTAGCTGAGGCCTCAAGTACACGGGGACTACTCTCAAGCATGAAGGAGAGTTACAAAGACCTCCTAGGACCTCGTGTCAACCATGCTGCGAGTATGAGTCGAGGGCAAACTCTTCTAAACTCGCCAATTAGGTCGCCGCAGTGGGACAGCCCCTTAATCCCATCTGCCTTTATATGATCTAGAACCCACCATTCCCTGTATATTCACAGGTTGATCTAAATGCCTCAGAAGTCACAGTTCAGTCTGCTGCTACAACCTCCTCAATCTGCCTGTTCCAGGCACCCGCCACTTTCTGTGTAAAAAAAAATGCTTGCCTCAGACATCTCATTTAGAATTTACCGTTCTCACCGTAAAGCGATGCCTCTTGTATTTAATTCCACCCCCCCCCCCCCAGAAAAAGGGGGGTGGTGATTATCTACCCTATCTATGTCTCATAATTTCATACATTTCTATAAGGTCTACCCTCAACCTTTAACATTTCAGAAAAAAACAAATCAAGTTCGTCCAACTTCTCCGTATAGCTAATATTCTCTAATCCAGACAGTATGCTGGTGAGCCTCTTCTGCGACCTCTTCAAACCCTCCACATCCATCCTGTAATGGGCCGATAAGAACTGCACACAATAATCTGAATGAGGCTTAATCAATTATAGAACTGCAGTATGATTTCCTGATTCTTAGATACAATGTTTTCGGGGAACTAGGGACTTATTCCACAAAAACCCTTATAGCAAAAGTCCTAACATTAACTGCAAAATTTCCCATTCACATTTGACCCCCCAAAATGTAACATCTCACATTTGTCCTGATTAAACTCCATCTGCTATTTCTCCACTGATATCTGCAACTGATCCATATCCCATTGTACCATTTGACAAACTTCTTCACTAGCCACAATTTTACAATTTTTAGCTTGTCAACAATTTCATTAATCCGCCCATCTACATTTTTGTCCAAGTCATTTATATGTATCACAAACAAAGGTCCAAGTACAGATCCCTATGGAACACCACTGGTCTCAGATCTTCACTCAGTAAAACACCCTTCCACCATTTCCTCTGTCTTTTATGACCATGCCAATTTTAATTAAATCTATAAAATCACCATAGATCCCATACATCTTAATCTTCTGGATCAGTTTATCATGAAGGCAAATGTATTATAGAAGCATATGTGGACAATATCCACTGCCCTACCCTGAAAAAACTCAAATCAAGCTTGTAAGACATGAAGACCTGCCCCGCACAAACCCATGCTGATTATCTCTAATATACCCATGCTTTTGCAAATACAAGAAAATCCTTATCCCTAAGAATCCTTTCCAATAGGTTCTCTACAATTGATGTAAAATTCAGTGGTGTATAATTTCCTGGATTATCCCTATTGTTCTTTTTAAACAGCGGAACAACATTGGCTACTCCCCAGCATTCGGGGACCTTGCCTGTGGCTAGAGAGGATGTGGCAAAGCTCTCCATCAAGGTGCCAGCAATCTTCTCTCTTGTCTTTCAATAATTTGGAGAAATCCCATCAGACCCAGAGGTGGACTTATCCACCTTAAGCTTTCTTCATATACCCAACACAACCTCCTTGTGATCTTAACATGTCCTAGAATATTAGCATACCCACACTGATCTCTTCCAAATCCAAATTCATTAAATAATGATCCAAAGGACAAATTTAGCACATGTTTCTGACTCTAAAGATAAATTCGCTCCTTTGTTTTCGACCACTCCTACTACCCTCTCCCAAACTGCCCCCTAGTTATTAAATGTATATGTTTGTGGACAAGACCATAAAAGCAATAGCTGAGGGAGGGAGCATCTCCCCATTTCTCACATTTTCGACAAATGTGGCTTAAGGACAACGAAGAACTTGAGTGATGGAAACCACATAAACTATTTGGTTACTTTGTGATGAAGGTCCTACTGGAAGACTTCAAGGGAAAGGACGCCCACTATCTCCAGGATTTCCTCGGTTATCTTGACATTATCTTTTAGTATGTTTGGGATGGAGGAAGTTGATGCAAGTTTTCTGGGAGATAACAATTGATCCTGTCTGGGAGATGAGATGATGTTAAAGCCGCCCTCTAAATGTTAGCCCTCACCACACAGGGAGAATATACAATCACTGCACACGTTCAACCTATGTATAGCTGTCACCATTGTGCTTACTTTCCTGTCCCAATATATTGAACCTGCCATGGCAATAACTGTACAAATGCCAATGGACCGCACACAAAGTTGGAATTGCCTTTTGATTCCTCAGCCAGTTTCCAGACTGCAGGACTAAGTGCCAAGTATGAGTGGCCAATTAAATGGAGTACTATGAAAATATGTGGGTGGCCAATGAATTTTCCAGTGCTGAATTTCATGACCTACATTGAGCTGCAGCACTCAAGAAGTGTTTGGCACCACAGATTATGTCCCCTAAATTGAATTTTTCAAACAAATAATTCCCATATAATGCCGGTGTGTTTGAGATTTACACGAAAGCACAAATTTTCAAATATCTTGTCCAAAATAACATACCAGAGGTCTAATTTATCGCTACCTGTAATTATCTATGTAGGCACCATTCATTCGTGGTTATAAAGTTGAACATAATATAGAAGCAACTATGTGTTCAGAACTGGCTTATCCTTAAAAAAAAGTGTAGGGTATTATTCTCACCGGAGGGTGAGAAGAGAAGGGTGTTATTCTCCCGGAGGTCTTGGACCAGTCGTGTTCTACAGGAATCTATGCTGCGACCTCTGTTGCTTATGATTAATGACTTGGACATAAATGTAGATGGGTTGGTTAGTAAGTTTGCAGACAACACCAAAATTGGTGGAGTTGGGGACAGTGAAGAAGGATCTCAAAGAGTACAGTGGTATTTAGATCCATTACAAATATGACAGATGGAACTTGACCCGAACAACTGTACGGTGCTACACTTGGGAAGTTGAAGGTAAGGGAAAAGTATACAGTTAATGGCAAGAGCATCAATAGCATTGTTGTACAGAGGGATCTTGGTGACCAAGTCAAAGGTTGATCACTGACGGTGGCAACACAGTAGATAGAGTAGAAATAAGGCATATGGTGTACTTGCTTTAATTGGTTAATTCATTGCATATAAGAATCAGAAAGTGACAACTTAGCTTCAAAGAAGTTTGGTTTGCTCACATTAGCAGTGTTGTTCAGGTTGCCCAATTACAGGAAGAATGTGGATTAGAAGGTATTAGCTGAAGAAATGTAGGACAAACTTGGATTGTTTTGCTCTGGAGTATGGAAGTTGAGGAAGATTTGATAGAAATTCAATTGAATTGATTTGACTACTTTATTGTTATAAGTGACAAGTCGCAGTGAAATTCTTTGCTTGAATACATGCAAATGGTCATCCATAAAGGGCACCTACAAAGGTACAAATTCCCCTCCCCCCCCCAGCGCCAGGTCCCCCTTTGTTCTTCTCCCCCCATCCCCCTCCCTCATGGCAGCCCCCCCACAGCGGGTCCTACATAGACCATTATTCATCCCCCCTCCCTCACGGCGGTCCCCCCACGCCCGGTCCCCATCGTTCTTCCCTTCCCCCCCCCCCACCTCTTTCACAGCAGTCAGTTTATAAAATAATGAGTGGCAGTCAGAACTTTTCTCATGGTGGCAATGTCAAAGTCTACAAGGCATAGCTTTAATTCAGAGGGGGATGGTTTAAAAGAGATACTGTATGAAGAGATGTTACTCAGAGAGTAGTGGGTGTCTGGAATGCTGTGCTCGGGTTGGTGTGGAAGCAGATATGATAGGTATGTTACAAAACTTACCTTGAGCAGCGCTGCAGTTCTGCCGCTCCCCGTGTGCGTGACTTTGGCGCCTTTCAGAGGGGGGCGGGCTTAAAGTGCTGTTTTTCTGCAGACTGGGAAAATCGATCCATGTCGGGCGATTTTGTTGCGGAAGAAAAATCGCTCCTACATTTCTTTCATGAAGGTATTTTTAAATTATGCTACATTATTTATTAACGAGAGTAATTTAAAAATCACCTTCAAAAGCCGTGAGCGCCGACAACGGGAAGGATTTTGCGTTGGGGAGAAAAAAAGGTACAAAGTTTATTTTTATATTAAAAGTTGGTTTTTATGGAGGCTTTAATCATATTTTCATATGGGGTCCAAAAAAAAAGTATGAACCAACAGTATTTTTCCTCCCGACTTCACCGCAAACGGCAACTTTCCAATCCACCGCATTCCACTAAAACTCACTCGCTAGTTGATTTAAATGGCCACTAATTTACAGGCATTAAACACTAAATTCCTTCCATTTGGCCCAGAAATTCATGAAAATGAGGTTTAAAAATTATCTTATATTGTGGATTATTGTGTGAATGTTATTTGGACACAGGCAATTAAAAAAAAGTTTATCTTTTCTTAAGAAATGGATAGATGTTTAGATCTACTCATTGAATTTTGTAATTAGCTACAAATAGATAACTAACTAATTATATGCTTTAATTTCAGGTCATCCAAGTAAGATTGTTTCATATTTGTTTCAGAATGCTTCAATCTATAATAACTGAAAATTTCATTAAGTTCTCTTAATTTTTAAGAAAGTTGTGGGCTTTTAACGGTTCTAGATCACAGCTTTTGAGTTAAGTCAATTGAAAGGCAATGGGGAACAAAATGCTAATTTCCGAGTATGAAAACGGTCATAACTTTCTTAATACTGAAAATATGAAAGTGAATTAGGTGTCAAATTAAACTCCTTTTTATGCTTTATCTGATGGGATAAATTGCAGACTTGATTTTTTAAATCTCAAAATTTTGTAACATTGCTAGATATGATAGATTTGGTGGGTCTCTGGAACTCTCTGCCACAGAGGGTAGTTGAGGCCAGTTCATTGGCTATATTTAAGAGGGAGTTAGATGTGGCCCTTGTGGCTAAGGGGATCAGAGGGTATGGAGAGAAGGCAGGTACGGGATACTGAGTTGGATGATCAGCCATGATCATATTGAATGGCGGTGCAGGCTCGAAGGGCCGAATGGCCTACTCCTGCACCTAATTTCTATGTTTCTATGATAGTAGAATTTTGGGGGATTTTAGATGGGCACATAGATATGCTGGGAATGTGAGGAGATAGATCGCAAGTAGTTTGGAGAGATTAGTTTAACTTGCATAATAATCGACATAGACATTGTGGGCAGAAGTGCCTGGTTCTCTGTTTTAGTTTTTCAGCTTTAGTTTAGTTTATTATTGTCACATATACCTGTACTGTTTCATGTTCTATGATCAATAATCTGAAGTAAACATTCAATGCCAGAAAAGATTTTTAATACTTAATCCTATGCATTCAACGTATTTGACTAAACCAGAGATTATAATGCCATGTTTGATCAACCTTGGTGTATTCTTTTGGCTACCCTGATATTGCAATACAGAAGATTGCAACTGCAAAGTCTTAAACTTCTCAATGATTCAATGATACTTTATTGTCACATGTACCTAGGTACAGTGAAATGCTTTGTTTCGCATACAAACTGGTAAAATCATGTAGCAGACCTCACCTAGGCAGTACACAATGGTCGGCATGTTTTAGCACCAACAAAGTTATAAAAGTTAAGTTTAAACAGTTCTATCTACTGCCTGCTGCCACACGTGGCTGGCCTGGCCAAAGCTCTCTTAAATGCCACTATCTCTCCAAACTACTTGCGATCTATCTCTGCACATTCCCAGCATATCTATGTGCCCATCTAAAATCCCCCAAAATTCTACTATCATCTTTTCCACTAAGATGGCACCTGCCTACGGCGACTTTTGCGGAGCACCGGAACAGAAAATATTTACCTACAACTTCTATCAACTTACCTGCATCAGGGAAGCGGCAGTAATCGGTGCCGTTTCTGACCGGCTGCTTGTGCAGCTGAAAGCGCTGGCAATTTTGCGATCTCCCGCAGCTGCGGGAACACAGGACTTTAAAGTTTTCCACGCTGACTGTGAAACTCCCGACCCGACTGAGGAACCCAGGTACGGCACCTGGAAACCCCGGGATGACCTCCAGAGCCGACAGGCTGGATATCCCAGAAGAAATGATGCTGGAGCTGCTGATTCTGAGGGAACCCCCGTTCGTTACGGAGCTGGAGCTGCCGTCTGTGAGGGAATTCCCGTTCCAGTGCTGGTCCGCAGAAACAGCAGGTACAGGAAACACAGTACCTGGAAACAAAGGGGAAGCCTCCATTGTGTCCGGAAACGTGGCCGACGGGCAGGACTTCAGGTCAGAATGAAGCGCAGGGGACTTCGGCCCCCTCTCCCTACTATCCCACTGGCCAATGTACAGTCCCTTGAAAATAAAGTGGAGGACTTAAGGGCAAGGCTGCTTTATCAAAGGGAGCTGGGGGAATGCCCTGTGTTCTGTTTCACAGAGACATGGCTCACCCCCAGCTCCCCAGACTCAGCAGTCCAGCCTGAAGGGTTCTCCATCCACCGCATGGACCGTACACTGGCATCGGGGAAAGGGAGAGGAGGGGGCGTCTGCCTCATGGTCAACTCTGCGTGGTGCTCAGACGTGGCAGTCCTGTCCAACTCCTGCTCTCCACACCTCGAACATCTGGCGGTGAAGTGCCGTCCTTTCTACCTACCGAAGGAATTCATCTCCATCATCCTGACCGGGGTCTACATCCCACCCCAGGCAGACATCTGTCTGGCACTGGAGGAGCTGCACGCCGTGGTCAACAAACACAAGACAGATTACCCCGAGGCATTTACCACCATTGCTGGGGACTTCAATAAGGCAAACCTAAAGAAATCACTCCCCAACTTCCATCAACATGTCTCCTGCTGCACCAGAGGACAAAACGCCCTCGACCACTGCTACACCACCATCAAGAATGCCTACCGCTCTATCCCTCGTCCTCACTTCGGTAAATCTGACCATACCGCGGTGCTGCTTCTTCCTGCATACAGGCAGCAATTAAAGAGCGCACCCCCAGAGGTGAGGACAGTACAGAGCTGGTCGGGGGGGGGGGGGGGGGCAGAGGAACAACTACGGGACTGTTTGGAGTCTGTAGACTGGGCAATGTTCAAGGACTCGGCAACGGACTTGAATGAATACGCCACAGTCGTTACAGACTACATAAAGAAATGTGAGGAGGACTGCATCCCTACAAAAACCTTCCGAGTGTTTCCCAATCAGAAACCTTGGATGAACTGTGAGATCCGCACTCTTCTGAAGACAGACACCGGGCATTCATGTCTGAAGACACAGGGGTCTACAAGAAGTCCAGATACGACCTTGGTAAGGCCATCAAAAAGGCCAAAAGGGAGTTCTGCTCCAAGCTGGAGGATGAGACAGATGTTTGGCAGCTGTGGCGGGGACTGAATGCAATCACCTCTTACAAGGCGAAACCAGGAGGCAGCTCGGATGTCGGCAACACATCACTCCCTGATGAGCTCAATGCATTTTACGCACGCTTTGATAGGGAGAACACCAATGTGCCTTCCCGAGCCCCTATTCGCTGTGATGGTATTTCAGTCTCAGTCACAGAGGCCGACGTCAGGAAATCCTTCAGAGGGGTGAACCCTCGAAAAGCGTCTGGACCTGATGGCATACCTGGTCGTGTCCTAAAAACCTGTGTGGACCAACTGGCTGGAGTTTTTACGGACATTTTCAACCTGTCACTTCTGAGGTTTGAGGTTCCCACCTGCTTCAAAAGGGCATCAATAATACCGGTGCCCAAGGAGACCAAGGTGGCATGCCTCAATGACTATCGACCAGTGGCACTAACGCCTGTGGTGGTGAAGTGCTTTGAGAGGTTGATCATGGCGCAAATCAACTCTTACCTCGACAAAAACCTGGACCCACTGCAGTTCGCTTACCGTCACAACAGATCAACGGTGGATGCGATCTCGCTGGCTCTCCACTCCGCTCTGGACCACTTGGACAACAAAAACTTATATCTCAGGCTGTTATTCATTGACTACAGCTCGGCATTTAACACAATCATCCCCTCCAAGCTGGTTACCAAACTCGCAGAACTGGGTCTTTGCACATCCCTCTGCAATTGCATCCTCGACTTCCTCATTCACAGACCACAGTCTGTTCGTATTGGTGGAAATGTATCAGACTCGATAACAATTAGCATGGGAGCACCTCAAGGCTGCGTGCTCAGCCCCCTGCTGTACTCACTCTATACTCATGACTGCGTAGCCGGTCATAGTGCGAACTCCATCATCAAGTTCGCTGACGACACCACTGTTGTGGGACGTATCACTGATGGGAATGAGTCGGGGTATAGAAGAGAGATCGAGCAACTGTCCATATGGTGCCAGCACAACAACCTGGCCCTCAACACCAGCAAAACCAAGGAACTGATTGTTAAAGAAGGAACTGCAGATGCTGGAGAATCGAGGGTTACACAAAAAGCTGGAGAAACTCAGCGGGTGCAGCAGCATCTAAGGAGCGAAGGAGATAGGCGACGTTTCGGGTCGAGACCCTTCGAAGGGTCTCGACCCGAAACGTCGCCTATCTCCTTCGCTCCTTAGATGCTGCTGCACCCGCTGAGTTTCTCCAGCTTTTTGTGTAACCCCCAAGGAACTGATTGTTGACTTTGGAAGGAGTAGGATGGGGACCCACAGTCCTGTTTATATCAACGGGTCGATGGTTGAAAGGGTCAAGAGCTTCAAATTCCTGGGCGTGCACATCTGTGAAGATCTTTCCTGGTCCGAGAACACAGATGCAATCATTAAGAAAGCTCATCAGCGCCTCTACTTCCTGGGTAGATTACGGAGAGTTGGTCTGTCAAGGAGGACTCTCTCTAACTTCTACAGATGCACAGTAGAGAGCTTGCTGACCGGTTGTATCATGGCTTGGTTCGGCAATTTGAGTGCCCTGGAGAGGAAAAGACTACCAAAAGTAGTAAACACTGCCCAGTCCTTCATCGGCTCTGACCTTCCTTCCATCGAGGGGATTTATCGCAGTCGCTGCCTCAAAAGGCTGGCAGCATCATCAAAGACCCACACCTTCCTGGCCACACACTCATCTCCCTGCTACCTTCAGGTAGAAGGTTCAGGAGCCTGAAGACTGCAACAACCCGGTTTAGGAATAGCTACTTCCCCACAGCCATCAGGCTATTAAACTTGGCTTGGAACTCTGAACATTAATATCCCTCCATCTGTTATTTGCACTTTATTAATTTATTAATTCACGTGTGTATTTACGTATATAATTGTAATTTTACTTCGGAGTCACGTGAGTGACTACGTGAAGACCCCGCCAGCACGCATGCGCGACATATCGTCGTGCGCATGCGGAAGCGACGGTCGGGAGGAGCGGGGCTCCTCCAGCGTGAGTTTAAAAAGCTCACGCCAGGTAAGTCTCACCGAAGGAGTGAGTCGACCATTATGGAAGGGAGAAAATCTAAGAGAGCGGCGGCCAAATCAGCGGCTAAGGACAGCAGCCAACGGAGAACCGCCTCTCCAGAGCTACAGGTTCTACCTGCAGCTCCCGACTTTTCGGACTTTGAGACCGTTGGTACGCCACGGTCGGGGAAAACTACCCGGAAGTCGGCCGGGGCCGACTCAGCGGAGTCCGGTCCCGAGGGCACCCCGCTCGCTGGCAGCGACGGAGGTCGCCTTGACCGCATTGAGCGGATGATGGAGTAGCTGCTCCAACGTGACCTGCTAAAGCAGGGGCAGGATCACAGTGGGACCCCTAGTAGGCCCACGGCAAGTTCCTTTAGAGGACTGCCTAATGTATCCCCTTCTATACAGGGGAGCATTGAGGGTCAGAACTGGGCTGACCCAGAAGAAGGGGAGTTGGCTGAAGCACCTGCAGCGTCAGGGGTGTGTGAAGATTATATGGATGTGGTGAGCAAACATGCCATGCCCAACCAGAAGGGCCTACCCATCCACCCCAAGCTGGCTGCCAGCATTGATTATATGGCCACTAACCAACTTCAGGAACAGGCCATCAATGCCACAGCAGACAAATATATGGCGCCAGAAAACTGCAAGTCATTAAATGTACCCGCGGTGAACAACCCGATATGAGGAAACATGAGCCCCTCGAGTAGAGGGCAGGAGATGAAACTTCAGAAGATCCTGAAGCTCCTTACCGCAGGGATTACTGCAGTAGCCAGAACAGCAGTGGGAGTGGATATGCCGGAAGAACTACAAGATGCTTTGGCCTTACTGTGCAACACACAGTATGAAATAAATAATTTCAGGAAAAGCATTATAAAGCCGGCGCTTAACCCCAAGTTCGCGGGGTTGTGTAAGCCTGGGAAGACGCAGCCTCCAAGCCTGCTATTCGGGGAAGATCTCCCCAAACAGGTTAAAGATCTTGACGAGGAGGCTAAGGCTTTGGGCCTTATTAAAGTACCTGGGTACACTAAGCCTCATCACCCACACAGAACGCACCCCTACGCACCCACCGGGCAGAGTTACCCTAACAGGTCTGCCGGTGGTGAAAGCTCGAAGGCCGGCATACCTGCTCAGCGGTCTTTTTTAGGCCAAGGCCCAGGCCGGCCTCCTTGGAAGATGCGCCACTCCCAGAACACCTACAACCAGCCGAGGAAGCAAGGGCAGAAACCACCACACCGGCAGTAACCATGGAGGTAGGTGGGTCTGGGATCCCCAGGAACACTACTGACCCAAATTCACTTTGCATAGGGGGCAGGTTGCACATGTTCCTCGAGAATTGGCTCACTTTTACCTCTGATCCTTATATACTCAGGAGTATTCAGGGCTACAAAATTGAATTTATTCACGAACTCCCTACCCCGGTACAGCATGCACCTAGTCGGAAATTCGTCCTTTCTCATAGAGATAAGGCAGCAGGGCATGCTGAACTACAGAGGTTGATAGAAAAAGGGGTAATTGAGAAGGCCTTTAAAGAACCTCAGGAGTTCGTGTCTAATATATTCACTAAAAACAAAAAAGATGGCGGTTGCCGCATCATCATAGATTTGACCGACCTGAATACTTCTGTCCAGTATATTCATTTTAAAATGGACACCTTCGACACTGCTATACAGCTTATAGCCAATGGGTACTACATGGCATGCGTTGACCTCAAAGATGCATACTATTCAGTACCCATACACAAGGATCATAGGAAATACTTAAAATTTATCTGGATGGGACAATTATGGCAATATAAAGCTTTGCCTAATGGGTTATCGTCAGCACCCAGATTGTTTACCAAGATATTGAAACCAGCTTTGGCCTATTTAAGGAAACAGAATCATACTGTTATGGCCTATCTTGATGACATCCTCATAGTGGGGGAGAATTTGGAAATGGCTACCTTGGCAGTCACAGCCACGAAACATATTTTTCAGAAACTGGGGTTTACGATACATCCAGATAAATCAATATTGGAACCCTCTACCACCATGAAATATTTGGGGTTCATTATTGACTCAGTGCAAATGTCTGTCACGTTACCACCAAGCAAGGTGGAAGACCTGATAGAGGCTTGCAGGAGCCTCATTGGCATTAAGGTCCCATCCATTCGGCAGGTGGCCAGGGTGATTGGGAAGATAGTAGCTGCATTTCCTGCAGCACAATATGGGCCCTTACAATACCAAAACTTACAAAGAGCCAAAATTACAGCGCTCAAAAATCATGCTGGCCATTTTGATAGGCCCATGAAAATTCCAGAAAAGGCAAAAGCCGAATTATATTGGTGGATGGGTAATGCCCAAAATTGTTCCAAACCCATAACTATCACCAATCCCTCGATCACCTTACAAAAGGATGCCAGTGCCAAAGGGTGGGGAGCTACTAACACTACCTCTAGCTGTGGAGGTAGATGGAGTGCACCAGAGTTAACCCTATTTAAAAACTTAGGGATTAACTATTCAGAAATGCTGGCAGCATTTCACGGCCTTAAGGCATACTGCACTAACATGCACAAAGTTCATGTTAGAATACAGATTGACAACACCACGGTGGTAGCCTATATTAACCACATGGGCGGTGTAAAGTCGATATCGTGTGATGAATTGGCCAACAATATCTGGTACTGGTGTCTGCAAAGAGAAATTTGGATCTCTGCAACTTACCTTCCAGGTAAACTAAACACAGTGGCAGACACCAGGTCACGGAAATTCAACGACAACATAGAATGGATGTTGGATCGGAATGTATTCACAGATATTGTAGAACGTTATGGGACACCAGATATCGACCTTTTCGCGTCCAGGCTAAATCACCAACTACCAACGTATGTTGCTTGGGAGCCAGACCCGGGGGCAGTAGCGATGGATGCTTTCTCGCTACACTGGGGGGATTTATTTTGCTACGCTTTCCCCCCTTTCTGCCTCATCAGTCGGGTCTTGCAAAAAATCAAGCAAGACTCCGCATCGGGTATCTTGGTAGTGCCCGACTGGCCTACTCAACCATGGTTCCCTCTGGTACAGAAGATGGCCACAGAACCCTGTATCAGGGTGAATAAAAGACCAAGCCTGCTTGTTCATCCTGTTACAGGAGAATGTCATCCATGTCATGACCGCATGGATTTGTTAATTTGCAGATTTTAAAACGGCCACTTCATGGATTCGGACTCTCCAACAGGACCATTGATACCATCACGGGAGCCTGCAGAGAGTCCACAAGGAAGCAGTACCTGACCTACATCAGGAAATGGGAAGGATTCTGCGTGACTACCAAAACAACATACGAATCCGCCACCATCACGGAAGTGCTGGAGTTTCTGGCTACCCTTCATTACGATGAGGGTCTAAGCTACAGCGCCATTAACTGTGCCAGGAGTGCCCTATCGTCTTACTTGGGCAAGGGGAGTGACCAATTGGGAATTGGGTCACATCCCCTAGTATCCAAATTTATGAGGGGAATATTTAATTCCAATCCCCCCAGGCCCAGATATAGCCATACCTGGGACATCAGCACGGTATTGACGATGCTGCGAGGATGGACACCGAACACGGGACTCCCTTTGGCCAAATTAACCTACAAAATGGTCATGATAATGGCACTGATCACGGCACAACGGGTCCAGTCCCTGCACAAACTCAGTCTGGATGCCATGGCAATTACCAGTGGGAAAATCACATTCCAGGTGCAGGGACTATTGAAGCAAGATCGACCCGGAGTGTCTGGACATACTTTGGAGTTCCTGGCTTACCCAGCGGACACCCGTCTTTGTATCGTTACATTGATTCTGCGATACATTTCAGTCACTAAAGATCTAAGGGGCACGGAAACAGCTTTGCTTGTCAGTCACAAGAAGCCTCATCACAGGGTCACGGTGCAAACCATTTCCAGATGGTTAAGGGTGGTACTGGATGCAGCGGGGGTGGATACTAATGTGTACAAATCTCACTCCACCAGGGCAGCATCCACCTCGGCGGCTAGAAGGATGGAGGTACCACTGGATCACATCCTGGCCACAGCGGGTTGGAACAATGAGAAAACCTTCCACCGCTTTTATAACAAACCCGTGACCTCCCCTGACAATTATGCAGGGAGGATTTTAAGTGCTGCCAGATAAATAACCCTTATGGGACTCAATATTGTGTTTGGTATGAATAAATACCTGTTTTGTTTTTCAGCCAGTGTCTTGTCTGAATCACGTCCATCCTCTTATCCCAGCTTTAGCGGTGTGTGAGCATGGAGCTTCCAGGGCATGAAATCACAGAGCTTTGTAATCTTCACGTAGTCACTCACGTGACTCCGAAGTAAAATAGTAAGATTAAACGAGAACTTACCAGTTTGAGGTTTGATCTTTATTTTATGAGGTGTTACGATGAGGGATTACGTGCCCTCCGCTCCCGACCCTCTATTATAAAGATCACCTGGTATGAAAGTTCTCTTTTTTCTCTTACTATGTCAGTCATTGTGACTGTTTGTTCTGTGATTTCACACCACTGCTTTGAAGAATGTCGCGCATGCGTGCTGGCGGGGTCTTCACGTAATCCCTCATCGTAACACCTCATAAAATAAAGATCAAACTTCAAACTGGTAAGTTCTCGTTTAATCTTACTATCAATGCCCACTATGTTCTGTTGTGCTATGCAAAGAAAGATTTTCATTGTCCTGTCAGGGACCTCATGACAATAAACTCTTTTGACGTTTGACTTTGATATCTACCATTACCACAATCCTTTGCAGCCTATTCCAGGTACCCACAGCTCTCTATGTAAAAAGCATGACCCACACATCACCCTTAAACTTTTCCTTTCTCACCTTAATGCTAAGCCCCCTAGCCTTTGGCATTTCCTCCCTGGTGAAAATATTCTGACAAGTAACATTTGTTCCAGGTAATGGCCATCACCAACAGAAAGGGTCTAACCACTTTTCCTTGATATTCAAGAACAATGCCACCAAACTCCTGTGGGTCACCACTGACCAGAGAACATAGAAACTCCATACAGACAGCACCCCTTTGTTCTGGCACTGTAAGGCACCGACTCTACCACTGCACTGCCCTGTCTAGATATTACTTCTCTCAGAGTGTGGACATATTTGAAATTCTTTACATCAAGGGCACTCAAGGAATGCTCTATTTTAATTTTTTTACATGCATTTGTATAGATGTGTATTTTCAGGTACCAAAGTGAATCAGTGCAAATGGGGATACAGTGGAAGTTGGAACTGTGGTAAAATAGTAAGATTAAATGAGAACTTACCAGTTTGAAGTTTGATCTTTATTTTATGATGAGTTACGGTGAGCGATTACGTGAAGAAGCTCCTCCAGTGCGCATGCGCATCAATCTTCAAAACAGCGGCGTGAAATCACAGTAACTACAGCTGATGTGACATAGTAAGACTCAGAACCACCAGATGATTGTTGCGATTATGAGGGCCGGGAGCGGAGGGCACGTAATCGCTCACCATAACTCCCCATAAAATAAAGATCAAACTTCAAACTGGCAAGTCCTCATTTAATCTTACTATTTTACTTCGGAGTCATATATGACACACTGCTTCGGTTGACACAGGATAAACAAATAATGTATTGAACATTGCTTAAATTATACAATGAACATTTTTAATAACAAAAGAACAGTAATAACCCCTCTCTCCCAGGGGAAATTACAAATGAAAACTCAAACAGAACCCAAAACAGCATGCTCAAATCCTTTCACTGCGAGGACAGGTTGATCATCGAATCTTGAAAAAGCTCCTTCACTAGACCAACCTGCGGCCACGAGGATTTGGTCTAAAGGCACGTCCTGTGCCTTCGCTGCGGATGTTGACGCCGCCCTGGTGGAGTGAGATTTAAGCACATCAGTGTCTACTCCAGCACAATCCAAAACCTGTTTCAGCCACCTAGAAATAGTTTGTACTGACACCTTTTTATGAGTTCTTTTGTGGCTGATGAGCATCGCTGTTTCACAGCCTCTGAGACTCTTGGTTACCTCAATATATTGACAGGTGTGTAACTACACATAGCCTCAGGTCAATGGGGTATGCTTTAAAGCTTATTTTGGTTCCAGCCATCCCTTGCCTGTTTTGTTTGATTAAATCATATACATAAAATGTAATATTATCTACAGAAGATTGCTTGCTATCCAGTCGTAGCTTTTGCAATGTCTGGACCTGTTGCGCTGACACTAGCTCAATGAGCATGACCACTTTGAGCGTTAACTTCTGAAAAGACTGAGATGTAATTGGAGCCCATTGGCGAAGCAGTGTGAAAACTATGCTCACATCCCAGATTTATGTATATCTAGGCCTGGGAGGGTTTTTGTTAAAAATACCTCTCATGAATCGGGACACTAATGGATGAGATCTGACTTAATGTTGTCCCGACCCTTGCCCTAAATAGGAGGACAAAGCACTCCAAGCACTATTAATGGCACTATATCTCAATTACTCATCAAAATGCAATGTGGCAAGGAACTCCAATACATCCGGTATGCCTGCCGTATGGTAAGATATATCTGACTGCAAACAAAACATCTCACATTTCTTAATATGAGATACATATTGCTTTTTAGTACTATCTCTCCAGGCCACAGTAATCACATCCACAGTCCTACTCGATTATCCAAGCCCCTGGAACGGTCTGGTCAGCATCTGCAATTCAACAGATTAATACGATCATGTAATGGGTGACTCTCCTGTCACAGGGTGAACCAACAAGTTGCTGCATTTGGGGATAGTCATGAATGGCTGTGTCATCAGTCTCAGGATCAATGGGAACCATGGCTGTGTGGGCCAATCAGGAACTGCCAAAACGCCTGAAGTGAAGTCCTGCTCTATTTTGGTGAGACATTGTCTGATGAGGCAGAATGGGGGAAAAGCATAAAAGAACGTACGTCCCCAATGTAACGAGAATGCATCCACCGCTACTGCCCTGGATCCTGTTCCCTTGAGGTGTATTTAGGTAACTGGTGATTTAGCCCGGATGCAAACAGATCTATATCTGGCAATCCATACTGGCTGACAATCATTTTGAAAACTTTTGGATTCAGCATCCATTCTGTGTTGTCGTTAAATTTGCGTGACCTGGTGTCTGCCACCACATTATCAATACCTGGTAGGTAGATAGCTGAGACACAGATGTTTCTCATAATGCATCAGTTCCAAATGAGGTTAGCCAGATTATCACATGATACTGACCTAATTCCTCCCATGTGATTGATTTATGCAACGTGTTATTGTCAATCTGGAGCTGAACATGTAAATTATTTGTGTTGAACAATATGCTTTTAGGCCATAGAATACACACAGCAAATCTAAGTAGTTTATCCCATGCCTCTGCATGATCAATGCCTCTTGCACACTCCATCTGCCGCCACAGCTAGAGTACTTTAGTGAGACATTAATTATCCACCATTGCAACTCGGTGATAACTTTGGCTGGCAACTGCCTTTGTCTATCGAAATGACCTGCATGTTCTTACAGTGCTTGTTCTTTAGCTCATTGCACATTCTGATAGTGCAGAGGTCCGAACTGCATTCCAGGTAAAGCCGCCATTAATTTACCAATAACACTGGCTACTTGCCGGATGGAGGGTTGTTGTTCCTCTACCAGATTGCTACAGGCCTCCATAATTTCAACAGTTTTGGCTGTAAGCAAAGCCACTGACATATTAATTGAATTAATGACGAACCCCAAATAGTCAATAATTGTAGATGGTACTAATTTGGATTTTGTTGGATGGATGAGGAAACCTAACCTCTCAAACAGGTGTTTGGTCACTGAAACCGATTCTTCAACTGCCTCTTAAGTTTTGCCTATAATCAGATCATCCAGGTATGCAATCACAATGTGATTCTGGGTGCGGAGTAGCCCTAATACTGGTTTCATCAAATTTGTAAATAACCTAGGGCTGACGTTAACCCATTGGGAAAAGCTTTAAATTGCCACAGCTGTCCCATCCAACTAAATTTTAAGTATCTACGGTACTTGTGATGAATTGGTACTGAATAATATGCATCTTTCTGATCTATGGTTGCCATATAATTTTGATACCAGTTGCTTAGCAGTACTGAAAGTTTCCATTTCAAAATGTCTATACTGAACATAAGAGTTAAGTCGGGTTAGGTCCAGAATGACTCGACACCCACGATCCATCTTCTGCCTGGGGAATATATTGGACACAAATGATTGAGGCTGATATGCCGTCTTTTCAATTACCCCTTTTTGGCATAAAACCCCAATTTCATCATTCACCTGTAGAGTTTCTGGTCTTGAAAAAACCAATACCCGACTAGGTGTATTTTGGGCTGGTGGATGTACTTCTGAAATAAACTCGATTCGAGACCCCCGGATACTGTCCAGTATGAATACATCTGATGTTATGCAGCACCATTCATCATAGAACAATTACAACCTACCCCCGGCTGATCCCCAGAGGATATATCCTGGACTGAACCAGTTACTTGTACCTCCATGGTTGCTCTTGGATTCCTCAGTCTCCTGGCCACGTTGGGGGTGTGTAGTGGTGCGTGCCAGTGGCGTGTAGCTGGAAACCCCCGGCTCGGACCTTGACCTGCTCCAGCGTCTGTAGCTCGCCTGAACGGGTATGGCTTGCGAGGCGGCATCCTACCCCCTGGATAAGTTTTGATGAGGCCGATGGTTTTCGTCTCCTCATCCAGTTCTTTTACTTGCTTCGCCAGATCCTCCCTAAATAGCAAGTTGGGTGTCTGGACATTAGAAGATCTGCATAATGCCGCAAAACATGGATTGAGGGTTGGTTTGATGGCTATCTTCCGTATACAATTAAGCTTGAAATGAGCATTGCACAGCAAGGCTAGCATGTCCTGCTGGTAACGTGACCATTCGCCCAAACGCCGTTATTCCTGCACCCACTAATTTGAGGACTTTCTGAAACCTAAACTCCTGCCCCTCCATGGATGCGCTCATTTGCCCCAGATGGCCGAGTTCATGGTGGGCACCTTGAGCGACGCACAGTTAACAGGTGTTTGATATCGTAGAGATGTTTCCTCCATTATGGAGTCCTGTAGCTGGTGAGAGGCCATAAAATTAATATTGCTGGCCAGATTTTCATCCATGGCTTCACCAGTTTCCGCCGGCATGGCAAAATCGCTGGCTGCATCCAGCACACCTGGAGCATAGCTCATGTGCTTTGGTGCATGCTCTTCTGCAGTGATACCAACTTCCGGGTCAGATTTATACTGCCCTGGCTCTCCCGAGTCATGCTCAAGGGAGGTATCATGCAGCCCTTTAAAAGGCGCTGCTGTTATGGGTTCCCATTCATATTCGTACGCATATTGTTGGTACTGCTCCTTGCCATATGGACCTGTGCCTGAGGTTGCTCCTGAGAACTATTGGGGAACCCTGTGGGTATGCAACCTCGACTGGAACACCTCATGGTTGAGCATTTGTTCGATGAGATGTTCCATTTGTCAAGATGTCCCCAAACCTTTTTATTTGAAGGAGGGGAGTCTTCCTGGCCTGACTCATCAGAGTCTACAGGCCTGGCCATTTTTCTCTTGGCCTTCCTCCTGACAGGTGTGGCCACAGTGCTCTGAAGCACCGGAGTTGCTGCTATTTGCTGAACTGCCGGCGGCTCTGTGTTCGGCGTCTTTGGAGCCGGCGTTGCTGAAGCCGACATACGCTCGCTAACCGTGTTCCCGCGAGTAAGTTTCTTACTTTTAACGGCAGCAGCCTTTTTAGTTACTTTTTCCATTTTTAGGTTGCTCCTGCTGCCTCCTGTAACCAGCCTTACGGAAGCCAAGTAAACCGCAGAAAGTTTTAAATCACTTACCTGCTGGTTTATAACTTACCGCTGGTGGAACTGCGCTCTCCAGCCCGTCGGTGCGCCATGCGTCTGACGTAATGCACACTGGCAGGGCTTCTTCACAGAATCACTCACGTGACTCCGAAGTAAAATATCAACCATCATGTTATTGAATGGTAATGCAATTCAAAGGACTCAGTGGCCTTCTCCCTCTTAATTCAAATCAATGTGCCATTAAAGGGAAGAAAGGAAATGTGTGGTATAACAGAAAAAGGTGCTGCACTATTTCATTACATCTGAAGATGACTATTGGATTCCAGGAACATTTACCACTTAACACAGAGAGACACTAATCACAGTTCAATTCATTAATGATTCCACTTACAAAACTATTTTCCACTAACAATGTAATAAATAGCATTTAGAAATGCTTGCATTACTTGTTGTAGTTAATCTTTCAACAATGCATTATATTGGTTTATGTTGGTGTAAAATTTCAATTAGAATGATATTATCTCAACTTTCTAAAATCTGTAGATGAGTAACCAACTATGTCTCAATGTTAAACAGTTTATAGATCTCATAAATTATAAAATATCACCAAAAGATGAGGTTATAACTTTTGTGGAGCTTGGGTTTGTACATGATTTACATAGAACCATCTTGCAAAGCATCACGTGAAGCATACTTTTATTTGGAGAAATTACATTCATTCTCCATTTAAACAGGCATTCACCACCCAAAGAAAAGTACTTGGCAGCTATTCATCTAGATAAATATTGGAGACTGTATGAAATGAAATATCTACTTATCAGCTGTTGGTGCATGGCAACCAGACCTTGCTTTTACAACTTGCTGTGTGGTAAAATATCCAAGGGTGTGTCACAGCAGAGCAGTCAAATACATTTTGACACTGATAGACACAATGATATTAGGACAGGAAATAGTGGTCAAAAGAACATAAAACATTTTGTGGCGAGACCCTCAAGAATGCCTCACCCGCTGAGTTTCTCCAGCATTTTTGTCTACCTTCGATTTTCAGCATCTGCAGTTCCTTCTTAAACATAAAAAATATACTTTATTTTAAAGAGAAAATGATGTAAGGTGGCAAAAAAGATTTAGCAGAAATTTAACATCGGACAAACCGTTTGCAAGGGGTTTAAAAATCATTAAAGCACCATTTGTGGAAAAGCAGTAGCTCTCCTACATAACATATTTCTAAAAGAGATACTCTTATGGTAACAATGCTTTCAGGCTTATATTGTAAAGATTGTGTAATATTGTGTATGACAATGTACCATCAATACGAATACTCTGCTGCAAATTATATATTTTTATAATTTTATATAAAATACTTTTATAGATAATAGCTTAACCTTTTAAGATGGGCCAGAGAAAATAAATACCCATCACTAATTTCCTAACCCCTTCCCTCAATTTAGTTTCTATATTTACATCTCTATTCATTGCGTTCAACAGTATTGGTTGTTAAAATAGAGTTAGGTCCATGCTACTGTGTAAATAGATCTCTCTTGCTCATTTTTAACACTTATTTGCCTTGATTGAAGGTCAAATTATCAACAGCAAAGATATATATATATAGATATAGACAACAAAAACTAATATGTCAGGCTGTTATTCATTGATTACAGCTCGGCATTTAATACAATCATCCCCTCCAAGCTGGTAACCAAGCTCTCAGATCTGGGTCTCTGTGCATCCCTCTGCAATTGGATCCTCGACTTCCTCATTCACAGACCACAGTCTGTTCGTATTGGTGGAAATGTGTCAGACTCGATAACAATCAGCACGGGAGCACCTCAAGGCTGCGTGCTCAGCCCCCTGCTGGACTCACTCTATACTCATGACTGCGTAGCCGGTCATAGTGCGAACTCCATCATCAAGTTCGCTGACGACACCACTGTTGGGGGACATATCACTGATGGGGACGAATCAGAGTATAGAAGAGAGATCGACCGACTGACCAAATGGTGCCAGCACAATAACCTGGCCCTCAACATCAACAAAACCAAGGAACTGATTGTGGACTTTGGAAGGGTCAATGGGCGTGCATATTTCTGAAGATCTCTCCTGGTCCGAGAACACTGATGCAATTATAAAGAAAGCACATCAGCGCCTTTACTTCATGAGAAGATTATGGAGAGCCAGTATGTCAAGAAGGACTCTCTCTAACCTCCACAGGTGCCCAGTAGAGAGCATGCTGACTGGTTGCATCGTGGCTTGATTCGGCAACTTGAGCGCCCAGGAGCGGAAAAGATTACAAAAAGTTGTAAACACTGCCCAGTCCATCATCGGCTCTGACCTCCCTACCATCGAGGGGATCTATCGCAGTCACTGCCTCAAAAAGGCTGGCAGCATCATCAAGGACCCACACCATCCTGGCCACACACTCATCTCCCTGCTACCTTCAGGTATAAGGTACATGAGCCTGAGGACTGCAAAGTCCAGGTTCAGGAATAGCTGTTAGGCTATTAAACTTAACTGTAACAAAACTCTGAACATTATGAGACCATTATCTGTTTATTTTCACTTTATCTGCTTATTTATTCATGTGTGTATATATTTATATAATGGTATATTGACACACTGATCTGTTCTGTATTCATGCCTACTATATTCTGTTGTGCTGAAGCAAAGAAAGAATTTCATTGTCCTATCTGGGACACATGACAATAAACTCTCTTGAAACTATATATCTATATCTATATCTATATCTAGATATATATAGATATATATGAAGTAAAATAATATAAAATATATTATAAAATACATAATTTGCCCATTCATAATTGTCTAAATTTTCAGGCCCTGATATTTCTGAGGAGGCTGTGCAAGAGGGCAAAAGTTGATAAAGGACTGGCAAAGGGTGCAGAGTTTCTACCAAACTTAACAACCAAACCTCATTGTCATTTTCTCTTTCATTCATTGATGAGAAATAGTGGCAGGAGTACATACAACATAGGAAAATAGGTGCAGAAGTAGGCCATTTGGCCCTTCAAGCCAGCACCACCATTGAATATGATCATGGCTAATCATCTAAAATCAGTACCCCATTCCTGCTTTTTCCCTGTATCCCTTGATTTCTTTAGCCCTAAGAGCTAAATCTAACTCCAGATGAACATCCAGTGAATTGGCCTCCATAGCCTTCTGTGGCAGAGAATTCCACAGATTCACAACTCTCTGGGTGAAAATGTTTTTCCTCATCTCAGTCCTAAATGGCCTACACCTTATTCTTAAACTGTCACCTCTGGTTACCCTCTCATCCTTCTAAATTCTAATGAGTAGGCCTCTCAGTCGTTCTTGCCTGATTTACCATTCAATAAAAATCACGACCGAAGCATGGTTCATTCTAGAGGGATAGAGAAATTTAATTGCTTGTTGCAGTCACACATCTCAACTATCTCTTTGACCCACCCTCCATGTAAAATAATAACAGGTCACATTTCTAATGACACCAAGACTGCTTGTGCTGTCTTCTGCATCGTCACTCAGTCCTCAATTTGCAGTACAGTATGTTCGTGACAATAAAACTCCTTTCAGCAGGGTATCTAGGTTTATAACCTTTGGAATGTCAGTTCAGCAAAAATATAAGAGGGTTTCAAACAGCTATTATATGGCAGCATTCTCCAGGGTACAAGGTACTACAGGTATCATCATCATCATCATCATAATATGGGCCCCACCTCAAAACAGTGAACCTTGCAAATCAGCTTCAGGCTAACATTCAGGTGACATACATTTTTCACAAGAACACAAAATACATAGAACATAATGGCCTTATTCTTAGTACTTCCAGTAGCTTTCACTGACACAGCAGAAGGAGAAGACTGTTATTTCCTTGATGATGAAGATTATATTCTGCTGCCCCAGCTCATAATAATACTAATAACTTTATCACAGACTCAAGGTCCAGACAAGGGCAACATTACATTAAAAATGCATTGCATATCAAATATCATAAATATATATAAAATCAAGGTAAATCACATAAAAACATTATAATTTATATATTTAAGAAAACCCACAATACTTAAGTTAAAAATCCAGAGTAAAAGATGATCAATGTCCTACAATGAGACAACGATACCAGCTGGGATTCATAGCGTGTAGTGCTAACCCTTATGTTTGTCAAGGCCACAATAGAACATGTCTCTACCTCTTCCAACAATGCAGAGGGAAAAGCACAAAGCCTTCTGTTGGCAAGTTTCTAACTGCTTTTGAATACAACACTGGAAATTGGGCTGTTGCAATGCCATACTTTGTAAGCAGCATTGTGCTGACAATTAATCAGAGACCCAGAAACTAGTACCGCATATTTTATAATTTTATCTTGGTGAGTATTGGAAATTGTGTGGAAGATTTCAACAGATCGGACAAGCATTTTCAGCTGAAGGAAATCCATCCTTCACAGGATGAAATGAAATGAACTGAACATATTCCAAGCACACCAGATTATCCACCTAATAAAGGACACTTTGTTCAGGCCCTCAACACTGACTTTAACAATCTTTCTTTTTAGACAATCCAAGTCTTCTCCCTTCCCTGTTATTACACTCCTGACAGTGCAGCTAATTTCCTTGCTTTCCAATCCAACTAAATGGTCGGCTGGCAATAAAACTGAAAACCAATGAAAGAAGGCAAAAATGTTAAGTGTTCTGCTCGACTCAAAAGAGGTCTAGGGGCTTCCTGGCCCAAGCTCTGCTCTGCCATGAACTCCAAATGCTGTGAGGAGAAAATGTCCCATCCTCTCTACAGACTGTAAAGAAAGTCAACCAACTGGATTTTGAATTCCATCTATAATTATAATCTCGATTCTCAGATCTTCATAAAAACAAATGGCACATAAGCTGAAGTAAATGGAGTAACCAAGGCACTTCCAAAATAAATGGCTCCATCCATTATTAATATGGATTAGAGCAAATCTTTTCAAAATTAGAAAATCAGGGGTTCAGCCAGAATGGTCCCCTCATGTCTGATGGGCTTTACGTCAGGCAGTTGCTTGAGGTTGACTACAGATTGGTATCTGTCCAAGTCTTAATTCCAGTTTCCAAAGCTATCATGAATCCTTGCAGGTGGCCTTTCATCAAATAAACGTCATTAGTAAACATATTACAAATGTTTGGTGGGATACATTAGGTTAGTGGGTTTTGGTTATAATAAGATTATACATCAATGGTTCAGTGAATTTTCAGATTACCAGAATAAAGATATTTCACAATAATAAGAAGCGTAAACTCAAAGATATTTAGAGAGTTAGGAATGCCATTGTTTTTCCTTTAACCAATATTGAAACTACTGAGAATTTATTCTTTACGGTGATGTCCTTCTTTGAAAAAGCCTTTGAATAAAGTGGTTCTGAAGTCCTAACTTTTGAGAAGTTACACTTCAGAAAAGACAATTAACAACAAAAACAACTTGCATTATGTGACACCTTTAGGGTCCAAATGTGTTAACAAACAATGAACAGATACCAAGATAAAGAAGCAACCAATCCCTGAAGAAAACCAAGAAGAAAAAAGGATAGAGAGGTGGGACAGATATTGAATGGAATTTTAGAGCCTATTACTTACACTACTAAAGGTGGAAGGAAATGACAGATGCACAACCCCCCCCCCCCCAGCAATGGATCAATGGATGTTTGCATTTTTCTTGGCGGGGTTTTATTGCTGGATATAATGCACTTGCCCTAACAGTAATCCTCTACTCATTTTACTTATAATTCCATCTTAACCCTAGCCCCCTTATCTCTATCCACACCCTATCCCTCAGCCCAACGTTACATTTCACTCCCTTCTTTATCTCGCACACTTTTGTCTCCATTTCATCTCTAGCCCATGTGCCAACTCCTCACCTCCATCCACCTTTCACTTGCCAGCTCTTACCCTATCTCCTCCCTTTGCCTCTCTTGCCAACTTTCTCTCCTTACTCCAACAGTCTGAAGACGGGTCCCAACATAATTTCCCCATGTCCCTCCATAGATACATCCTGACCCATTGATTTTGTTTTTTTGTTCAAAGTTCCAACATCCGCAGTCTCTTGTGTTTTCGTAGAATGACTTTCAAAGATGTTACTGACATTGATGGCACAGCCTCGAGGATCCCTTAAGAACTTCATTTGGTGTAAAAACCATTACACCAAGTTGGAATCGATAAGCTTCCAGCAGTAGGCAGTTTTCTTCTTTCGAGGTGGGCTTTTTGTGTTAATTAATGACTGGATAGTAATCACAATCTCAGCCATTGCACATATAACTCATGTTCAATTACAGTTATAAAGACATCCTTCTATTTGTTATTAAAATCAATGACAACTTGATGTGGTTTAGTTTTATTGTTCTCTATATTTTCAATCCCTGCCTATCCTCTTTACCTCTCACCACCCCAACTCTCCTGTCTTATCTTTAGAAGGGTGGCCTCTGTCAAAATAATCATTCTTCACTTGCCAATAAATATAATTAAGGTACTCAACTTCAGCGATACTGTATATAGCCGAGCTGAAACTAATACAACAATGTCCAATCTGGTTGTTTTTAATGGATCACGTTTTGTTCAACTGTTTCAAATATATACGATTTAATTGAATGTGGTTAGGCCTTAAGAAGGAAGGGAGCTAGTTTCAAAGGTTTATTATTCTTGTGGCATTTTAAGGCTGTATTGTGACCAGATAAAGTGTCATTCCTTTGATTACCAAAAGCCTCTATCGAATGAAATATAATTATGGTTGTTAAATTAAAGTGCTATATATGACTTGAATAACTAGGGAGAAAGCTAAACAAAGTTCAATGTCAAAGGGCTATTCTAGCTGTGAGATACCGATACCTATTTTACAAGGCAGAGTTACTCACATTTATCTTAGTGAGAAGGTCACAGAGAACAAGGAACCATTGCCTCACATCTTTATTTCACTTGTTTCATATTCAGTGAATCATCAGGGAGCCGCAGTTGATGAAGTCGGTGATGGTGCTAGACGAAATAGGCCTGAAACGTTGCCTATTTCCTTCGCTCCATAGCTGCTGCTACTCCCGCTGAGTTTTTCCAGCACTTTTGTCTACCAAAAATAAAATAATGTCTGTTTAAAATCATGTAAATCAATAAAGCATATATATTGATTTCAATGATTTTAAAGTTTATTTTCTTTTATTTCTATTACTTAAAAAATATTTGAATACTGTTTCCTGACTATATAAATCAATTCCTTTTTAAAGGCCACCATTTGTTTAGTTACAGTTTTACCCATGAACATTTAGATTCCAATTTATTTGATCAAGATCCATTTTTAAGTTAGTAAAATTGTGTCTCTTCTCAGGTTACTTGACTAGACTACTCCATGTTTTTTTTACAATAGCGAACCTAAACCTTATGATGCCACAACCATGTTTTCTTCAATATTTATCCAAACAACACCTCCCCACCATTCCCATTCATGTTGCTGACCTCAATATAAATGAAACTTTGTTTCCTCTGCAGCAAAGGAGCAGAGGTCCTGCACCAGTATCCTGGATCCTTCTATAGGCCAATTCTTTAGGATGCTAAGCAGTATTAGGTAGACTATGGTGAACCCTACAGCATTCTATGAAGACTCCTGCTGCCATTTTAATATATGTACTTAAATATTATGAGCAGAAGTAGGCCATTTGATCTCTTAAACCTGCTTCGCCATGTAATAATATCATGGCTGATGTCCGCATGAGGTACTTTTCATCCCTTTCTTATCAAGAATCTAACTGCCTTAAAATGTTCAGTGATGGAATACGATTAGTGCGGGATTAGTGCAAATGGGTGCTTAATGGTCAATAAGACTTGAGTTAAGGGTTCTGTGTCATGCTGTATGACATTATGACTCTGATTTCATTGCCTTGTGAAGAACAGTTTCACAACCACCTTAGGGGGGAAAGTGCACATCACATCTGCCTTAAATAGATTGCCCTTTATGTTGAAACAGCAAACCCTCATTCTGGATTCTCCCATAAGATGAAACATCCTTTCCACATCCACCTTGTCAAGATGTCTCAGAAACTTCCATGTTTCATTTCTGTGCCCTCTTATTCTTCTAAATATTAGTAGATACGAGTCTAATTTAGATGGCCTTTCCTTCTAGAACCATCTGCCTTTCTTGGATGTCAGGCGCTGACTTGTTTCCGAAAATATGGAGTGAACTAAAATCTTATGATATGGCAAAAGGTATCAGCTTTGTTCTGGTTTATATTCTCTTTGTTGCTCACTTCATGTAATCTGCTGGAAGAACATTAATGGCGTCTCAAAGTCAGGGTCAATGTAGTTCAGCAAGAACAGGAGTAATGGGTGAATGGGATATGTTGCTAGCCAAACAATGGGCAGCAGAATCTTTGATGATATTAAATTAAATAGAGAGTAAAACATTAGAGCCCCTCTGCATTAGCCGCTCCCAACAAGTGGTCTGAAAAGGTCAAATTTAGAGGTAATAAAAAACATAAACTAGAGCATCATCAGACAATGGGCCTTAGTGAATCTAAAACTGAACAATGGGATAATTACATGATCAGAATGTCGCCTCAAAGTCAATATATTCCCTGCCTTATCAGATTCCTGAACTGACCACTGTGTGTTAAAGGCAAATTCCTGATCCACAAAATTACCTTCTTGCATCCCTTGCACTTTTCTAATATTTGTACGTTCTCTGTAGCTGTAACACTATATTCTGCACTCAATTTATTTTCTCTTTTGCATTCATGGTACGATTGCACTCGTGTATGAAATCATCTGCCTGGATAGCGCGTAAAATATGTTATTCACTGTATCTCGGTACGTGACAATAATAAACAAATACCTAACTCTTCCAGAGAGATGGGAGAGAGCAAGAGAGAGAAAATTGCTATTCATCCAGAACTATACATTAGTTAAGCAGCGTGACAATGGAGGTGGCAGTAAGGTAGATCTGGACATTATCAGCATCTCTGTAAAAATGTTCATGGTGTCCTCGTGCATTATCACATTCTCACAATATAGAACAAATTATTTAACCCTCCAAATCTATGTCAGCATTTACATAAGTCCCAGTTCCCCAACTATTTACCTGTAACCCATTTCCTCTCATTTCCGTCAAGTCCCCAGATTCCCATACCATCCACTTCCATTACATGAAGAGTCAAGTTAAGAATATTTAATTGTCATATGCATGGACAATGGAACAAAATAAATTATTACTTAGTCATAGACCCATACAGGACAGAAACAGGCCCTTTGGCCTAACTTGCCATGCTGACCAAAATACCCCATCTACATTACTTTGGCCTATACCGCTCTAAATCTCTCCTATCCATGTACATTTCCAAATGGTGTTATAATATCTGCCTTAACTACCTCGTCTGGCAGCTCGTTCTAGATACCAACCACCCTTGTAACAGTAAAATAAGCCTTTAACAATACACATAGATAATATATAATATTAAAACATTCAATAAATTAATAACGCTCGATAGTTACTTTTTGTCACAGGTACCTGGATACAGTGAAATGCTTTGTTTTGCATACAATCCAGTAAAATCATTTTGTGCATGAGCACAATCATACATAATTAAAAGAGTGGAATGATTGCAGTGTTAAAAAAAAGATGTTTTCTTCCATTGGGTTACACCAGCACATTGTGTCCTTCATTGTGAAGCAGCATCTGCAGTTTAGATCGGAGATTAGCCATATTTTCCTCAGATTCAGATTAGTTTATTGTCAAATACACCAGATTGCCATGGAAATCCTTGTTTACATGAAGCACATAGAATACACAGTATAAATGATAGAGATAAATACAGCAGCAAACGCAAAAGACCTGAATAGTTTTGTTTGGTTTAGTTATTGTCATGTGTGCTCAGGTACAGTGAAAAGCTTTTGCTTGCATGCTATCCACTCAAATCAAAGACTATACATGAATACAATCCAGCCATCCACAGGGCTCAGATAAAGGATACAACGTTTAGTGCAAGATAAAACATTGGAATCTGATAAAGTATGATTAAAGATAATTTAAAGGTCTCCAATGAGGCAGACAAGAGGTCAGGACTGCATTCTAGTGATAAGAGGACTGTTCAGTTGCCTGATAACATCTGGGAAGAAACTGTTTCTGAATCTGGAGGTGTGCGCTTTCACACTTCTGTACCTCTTGCCTGATGGGAGAGGGGAGAGGGGAGAAAAGGGAATTAAACTGGTCCTTGATTATGTTGGCCATTTTGTTGAGGCAGTGTGAAGTGTTGATGGAAGGAAGGAAGGCTGGTTTGTGTGATGTTCTGGAATACGAGCAAACTCTCTGCAATTTCTTGGAGTCTTGGATTCAGCTGCTCCCAAACCAGGTTGTGATATATCCCATAGCAAAAAGATTTGAGTACAAGAGCAGGGAGGTTCAACTGCAGTTATGCAGGGTCTTGGTGAGGCCACACCTGGAGTATTGCGCACAGTTTTGGTCTCCTAATGTGAGGAAAGACATTCTTGCCATAGAGGGATTACAGAGTAGGTTCACCAGACTGATTCCTGGGATGGTATGACTTCCATATGAAGAAAGTCATATTGAGGGGGGATCTTATAGAGACTTACAACATTCTTAAGGGGTTGGACAGGCTAGATGTAGGAAGGTTGTTCCCGATGTTGAGGAACTCCAGAACAAGTGGTCACAGTTTAAGGATAAGGGGGAAGTCTTTTAGGACCGAGATGAGAAGGACTTTTTCACACAGAGAGTGGTGAGTCTGTGGAATTCTCTGCCACAGAAGGTAGTTGAGGCCAGTTCACTGGCTATATTTAAGAGGGAGTTAGATGTGGCCCTTGTGGCTAAAGGGATCAGGGGGTATGGAGAGAAGGCAGGTACAGGATACCGAGTTGGATGATCAGCAATGATCATATTGAATGGTGGTGCAGGCTCGAAGGGCCAAATGGCCTACTCCTGCACCTATTTTCTATGATTCTATGATTCTATAAGATGCTTTCTACAGCCCATCTGTAGAAGTTGGTGAGGGTTGTTGGGGATATGCCTAACTTCTTAAGCCTTCAAAGGATGTAGTGGCATTTGGTGTGCTTTGTTGGCCATTGCTTTGATGTTATTGGTCTAGGTCAAATTGCTGGTGATATTTAGTCTTAAGAAACTTGAAGTTTTTGACCATCTCTAATTCGGTGTGTATTGCTTTGCTTCCTGAAGTCCATCAAATGATTCTTCCAAGTGATGCCCCCATCAATCCCTGAATATATTTTTTTATTTGTGGGACTTACATTTTGTATAATTATATTAGTGCAGTGGAATAAATAATTGTTAGCCTTTCACTGTTCATTTCAATTATGACTTGTAGCTGCTATTTTCCATTTTGCCACTAGATGGTGTCAACGCTTCTGCTTCATATCTCCCGTCCTGCTGTTTACCTTGCGACCATTCCGATATTGTCCGAAACACAACCATCGTCTCCTTATTCCGTTAGTAAAAATTAGCAGAATGTCCCTCATCCAATTCACGGATTGTACTTTCTTAGCTTAAATGAACTTAACTGCGAATACAGAACCGGGTGGGAAAAAAAAGCGGTTCCTGGTTTTAATTTGCGATCTGGTGATATTTTATTTTATAGTGCATTCATGAGGAAGTGAGGATTGTAGTTAATCGTAATGTACTCCACATTCATAGATATCAGGTTTATTAATGAAAACTAGTTACGAATAGGAGACCCATTGGACCACCAGCTGGTTTGAAACTAACACACACAAAAAATAAGAACCGCAATGACAAAATAAATGGAGTATCAATAAATACCCTTCAGCGTTACAAATAGTCTTCGAAACCATGCACACAATGTTATTAGCCATAGTGGTAGAAATTTTGTACTGCTGATTGGAAAAAAAAGTAATCTTACCAGTAATTCAGAAGGCAGGAGACACAGATGATTTTTCTGGTCCAGCTGCATTTATATAGCAGAGGCTGAATTCTCAAAAAATGGCCAGGAGCAGACGGACAAAATTCAGTCTTTCAGATCTGAAAAATGAGGAGGGAAGTTAAATTGGGTACAATAGGCAGAGTCAGCAGGATAGCGTGGGACAGAGATAGAATGTAGTCGGAGACAGCAAGATTAGTGGGAGAACTTGGAAGGGGGAGGGGATGGAGAGAGAGGGAAAGCATGAACTCTTTGAAGTTAGAGAAGTCAATGTTCATACATGGGAAGACATGGCCAGTACAGGGATCCCATTAGAGGTGGCAAAAGTGTTGGAGGATTACAGTGCATTCAGACCCCTTAACCATTTCAACATTTTGTTACGTTACAGCCTTATTCTAAACTGGATTACATTCTTTTTTTAAATCATCAGTCTACACAATACCCCATAATAAAAAGGCAAAAACATGTGAAATTTTTGCAAAGTAATTAAAAATAAATAACTGAAATATCACATTTACGTAAGTATTCGGACCGTTTGTCAGCTGCTCTACATCTGTGAGACCAAACGTAGGCTTGGCGATCGCTTCACCCAACACCTCCGCTCGGTTTGCAATAACCAACCTGATTTCCCAGCGGCTCAGCACTTCGACTCCCCCTCCCATTCCGAATCCAACCTTTCTGTCCTGGGCCTCCTTCATGGCCAGAGTGAGACCCACCATAATTTGGAGGAGCAGCACCTAATATTTTGCTTGGGTAGTTTACACTCCAGCGGTATGAACATTAACTTCTCCAATTTCAGGTAGTCCCTGCTTTCTCACTTTTTCCCCTCCCTTCCCAGCTCTCCCACTGCCCACTGTCTCCACTTCTTCCATTCTTCTTCCCTCCCCCCCCCCCCCCCACATCAGTCTGAAGAAGGGTCTCGACACGAAACATCGCCTATTTCCTTCGCTCCATAGATGCTGCCTCACCCGTTGAGTTTCTCCAGCATTTTTGTCTACCTTCGATTTTCCAGCATCTGCAGTTCCTTCTTAAACAGAACGTTTACTCAGTACTTTGATGAGGCACCTTTGGCAGCAATTACAGCCTCAATCTTCTTGGGTATGATGCTACAAGTTTGTAGTTGAGTGACTACAAATCTCGTTGCACTTATGTGTAATGACAATAAAAGATATTATTATTATTTCTCCCATTCTTCTCTGCAGATCCTCTCAAGCTGTGTCAGGTTGGATGGGGAGCGTCGATGCACGGCTATTTTCAGGTCCCTCCAGAGATGTTTGATCGGGTTCAAGTCCGGGCTCTGGCTGGGCCACTCAAGGACATTCACAGACTTGTCACAAAGCTACTCCTGCGTTGTCTTGGCTGTGTGCTAAGGGTCGTTGTCCTGTTGGGAGGTAAACCTCTGCCCAAGTCTGAGGTACAGAACGCTCTGGAGCAGGTTTTCATCAAGGATCTCTCTGTACTTTGCTCCGTTCATTTTCCCTGACTTGTCTCCCAGTTCCTGCCATGGAGAAACATCCCTACAGCATGATGCTGCCACCAGCGTGCATCATTGTAGGTATAATATTGGCCAGGTGATGAGCAGTGCCTGGTTTCCTCCAGACGTGACGCTTGGCATTCAGGCCAAAGAGTTCAATCTTGGTTTCATCAGATCAGAGAATCTTGTTTCTCATACCTTTTGGAAAACTCCAAGTGGGCTGGCATGTGCCTTTTACGGAGGAGTAGCTTCCATCAGGCCACCCTACCATAAAGGCCTGATTGGTGGATTGCTGCAGATATAGTTGTCCTTCGGGAAGGTTCTCCCATCTCCACAGAGGAACTCTGGAGCTCTGTCAGAGAGATCATCGGGTTCTTGGTCACCCCCTTGACAAAGCCAGCTCTATGAAGAGTCCTGGTAGTTCCAAACTTCTTCCATTTAAGAATGACGGAGACCACTGTGCTCATCGGGACCTGCAATGCTGCAGAAATTGTTTTATACCCTTCCCCAGATCTGTGTCGCGACACAGTCCTGTCTTGGAGGTCTACGGACAATTCTTTCATCTTCATGGCTTGGTTTTTGCTCTGACGTGCACTGTCAACTGTGGGACCTTAAATAGACAGTTGTGTGCCTTTCCAAATCATGTCCAATCAATTTAATTTACCACTGGTGGACTCCAATCATGTTGTAGTAACATTTCAAGGATAATCAATGTAAAAAGGATGAACCTAAGCTCAATTTTGAGTGTCGTAGCAAAGGGTCTGAATACTTACGTAAATGTGATATTTCAGTTATTTCTTTTTAATTACTTTGCAAACATTTCTAAACACCCATTTTCACTTCTTCATTCTGGGGTAATATGCGTAGATTGATGATTAAAAAAAAGCATTTCATTCATTTTAAAATAAGGCTGTAACGTAGCAAAATGTGGAAAAGTGAAGGGGTCTGAATACTTTTTGAATGCACTGGACATGTGGTATGTGGCGGCTGATGGGGCGGAAGGTAAGGACAAGGGGGACTGTCCTTGTTACGAATGGGGGAGGGGGAGCAAGAGTGGAGTTGAGGGATATAGACATAGAAACATAGAAAATAGGTGCAGGAGTAGGCCATTCGGCCCTTCGAGCCTGCACCGCCATTCAATGTGATCATGGCTGATCATCCAACTCAGTATCCCGTACCTGCCTTCTCTCCATACCCCCTGATCCCTTTAGCCACAAGTGCCACATCTAACGCCCTCTTAAATATAGCCAATGAACTGGCCTCAACTACCTTCTGTGGCAGAGAATTCCAGAGACTCACCACTCTCTGTGTAAAGAATGTTTTCCTAATTTCGGTCCTAAAGGAATTCCCCCTTATCCTTAGACTGTGACCCCTTGTTCTGGACTCCCCCAACATCGGGAACAATCTTCCAGCATCTAGCTTGTCCAACCCCTTAAGAATTTTGTAGGTTTCTATAAGATCCCCCCTCAATCTTCTAAATTCCATCGAGTACAAACCGAGTCTATCCAATCTTTCCTCATATGAAAGTCCTGACATCCCAGGAATCAGTCTGGTGAATCTTCTCTGTACCCCCTCTATGGCAAGGATGTCTTTCCTCAGATTTGGAGACCAAAACTGTACGCAGTACTCCATGTGTGGCCTCACCAAAACCCTGTACAACTGCAGTAGAACCTCCCTGCTCCTATACTCAAACCCTTTCGCTATGAATGCTAACATACCATTTGCTTTCTTCACTGCCTGCTGCACCTGCATGCCTACTTTCAATGACTGGTGTACCATGACACCCAGGTCTCGTTGCATCTCCCCCTTACCTAATCTGCCACCATTCAGATAATAGTCTACCCTCATGTTTTTGCCACCAAAGTGGATAACCTCACATTTATCCACATTGTACTGCATCTGCCATGCATCTGCCCATTCACTCAGCCTATCCAAATCACCCTGCAGCCTCCAAGCATCCTCCTCACACCTAACTATACCCCCCAGCTTGGTATCATCTGCAAATTTGGAGATGTTGCATTGAATTCCCTCGTCCAAATCATTAATATATATTGTAAATAGCTGGGGTCCCAGCACTGAGCCTTGCGGCACCCCACTAGTCACTGCCTGACATTCTGAAAAGGACCCGTTTACTCCTACCCTTTGCCTCCTGTCTGCTAGCCAGTTCTCTATCCACATCAATACTGAACCCCCAATACCGTGTGCTTTAAGTTTGTATGCTAATCTCTTATGCGGGACCTTGTCGAAAGCCTTCTGAAAGTCTAGATATAACACATCCACTGGTTCTCCCTTATCCACTCTACTAGTTACATCCTCGAAAAATTCTATCAGATTTGTCAGACATGATTTACCTTTCGTAAATCCATGCTGACTTTGTCCAATGATTTCACCACTTTCCAAATGCGCTGCTATCCCATCTTTAATAACTGACTCCAGCAGTTTCCCCACTACCGATGTTAGACTAACTGGTCTGTAATTCCCCGCTTTCTCTCTCCCTCCTTTTTTAAAAAGTGGGGTTACATTAGCTACCCTCCAATCCTCAGGAACTACTCCAGAATCTAAGGAATTTTGAAAAATTATCACTAATGCATCCACTATTTCTGTGGCTACCTCCTTGAGTACTCTGGGATGCAGACTATCTGGCCCTGGGGATTTATCGGCCTTCAATCCGTTCAATTTACCCAACACCACCTCCCGGCTAACCTGGATTTCACTCAGTTCCTCCATCTTATTTGACCCCCGTTCCACTGCTATTTCCGGCAGATTATTTATGTCTTCCTTAGTGAAGACAGAACCAAAGTAGTTATTCAATTGGTCTGCCATGTCCTTGTTCCCCATGATCAATTCACCTGTTTCTGACTGCAAGGGACCAACATTTGTTTTAACTAGTCTCTTTCTCTTTACATATCTATAAAAACTTTTGCAGTCAGTTTTTATGTTCCCTGCCAGTTTCCTTTCATAATCTATTTTCCCTTTCCTAATTAAGCCCTTTGTCCTCCTCTGCTGGATTCTGAATTTCTCCCAGTCCTCCGGTAGGCTGCTTTTTCTGGCAAATTTGTATGCCTCATCTTTTGTTTTTATACTATCCCTGATTTCCCTTGTTATCCATGGATGCACCACCTTCCCCGATTTATTCTTTTGCCAAACTGGTATGAACAACTTTTGTACTTCATCCATGCAGTCTTTAAATACCTTCCATTGCACATCCACTGTCAACCCTTTAAGAATCACCTGCGAGGGTCTCCTCCATATAAGAATATGGAGGAGACCCTCGTGAGAGCCTCATCTATCATGGAAGAGGGGAACCCCTGTTTCCTAAAGAATGTGGACACCTCCTGATGATCGAGTATGGAAAACTTCATCCTGGGCTCCGATGCGGCGTAGACGGAGCAATTGGGAGTAGGGGATAGAGTCTTTACAGGAAGCAGGTTGGGAAGAAGTGTGGTCTAGATAGTTATGGGAGTTAGTAGGTTTGGAGTAGATGTCGGTCAATAGTCTTTCTCCTGAGTTGGAGACGGTGAGATCCATAAACGGTATTGATGATCTAGTATGCAAAAACCCTTTCTGTTTTCTGCAGAGACCATTCCCTCCGCAACTCCCTAGTCAACTCATCCCACCCCACCTAAACCACCCCCTCCACAGGTACTTTCCCCTGCAACCGCAGGAGATGCAACACCTGTCCCTTTACCTTCCCCCTTGACTCCATTCAAGGACCCTGATAGTATTTTCAGGTGAGGCAGAGGTTAACTTGCACATCCTCCAACCTCATCTATTGTATCCACTGTTCCTGGTGTCAACGTCCGTATGTCGGAGAGACCAGGCGCAGGCTCGGCAATCGTTTCACTGAAAACCTCTGCTCAGTCCACCTTAACATTCCTACCTGATCTCCCGGTTGCTCAGCACTTAAACTCCCCCTCCCATTCCCAATCTGACATTTCTGTCCTGGGCCTTCTCCATTGTCAGAGTGAATGACAGTGCAAATTGGAGGAACAGCGCCTCATATTTAGCTTGGGTAGCTTACACCCCAGCGGTATGAACATTGACTTCTCTAACTTCAAATAGCCCTTGCTTTCCCTCTCTCTCCATCCCCTCCCCCTTCCAAGTTGTCACACTAGTCTTACTGTCTCCGACTATATTATATCTTTGTCCCTCTCTGAAGAAGGCACTCGACCCGAAACTTCACCCATTCATTCTCTCCAGAGATGCTGCCTGTCCCACTGAGTTACTCCCGCATTTGTTATCCCAAATGTTCAAACTTATGGACTGGTAATTTGCCCAGGATGTCTCTGTATTCCAGTCCCATCTATTTATGGGACTTATATTAATTAATACTGTAACAATGAAAGTTAGTTTACTGAAAATATCTTCTTGGTGCAAAAATCTATAAATTACCACATAGAAATATTATGTTGGAGTCAAAATAGTTTTGCATTACGCATTGGAATGGAATATGGAGAAATAGATCATTTCAAATTTAATTAAAACAAAAGATTCAGGGTTAAACCATTAACTGAGAAAAATAGCTTGTCTGTTCAGGATGATTTCCACACTAAGTTGCTAAAAGCTTTTTGCATCAGCATTCAGGAACACTGAAGCCATTTAATGAAACATTACAAAATTGGCAGCTCCTTGACAACATGATGTTGTGAAACTGTCAGCACAGTAGCACAGCTGTTTGAGCTGCTGCCTCACAGCACCAGAGGACCAGGTTTGATCCTGACCTCGGATGCTGTCTGTGTGGAGTTTGCAAATTTTCCCTGTGACCATGTGGGTTTCCTCCCACATCCTGAAGACTTGTTGGTTTGTTGGTTAATTGGCCTTAGTGTGTAGTGAGCTGAAACGAATGTGGAATAACATGGAACTGGTTTGATTGAGTGACCCATTTGATGGCATGGACATGGTATGCAAAAGGGCCTGTAACCATACTGGGTCTTTCAATCAATCAAAACTAGCCTATTGTAGACACTACTTTGCACTGTATGTTTGAAAAATGTCCTCTCTGATAAATACTGAAATATTACTTTGAAGGATTGAAGGACAGTGTCCTCCAACACTTTCTCAACATTTAGTTACATTTCCCAACTGATTTTACTTTGGTTTGATGCCAGAACACTCTTCCCATCTTTAATAATTTTGTGATTTTTGTGTTGCTTTTTCACTCATCTTGTTAAAGTAATTTTCTCTCTCTCCTGAAAATCCAGCAGATGCTAAAAATTTGAAACAAAAACAGAAAATGCTGTAAACACTCAGTAGATTCGGCAGCATGTGTGGAAAGAGAATCCATTAACATTTCAGGTTTGGGACCTTTTGTCAAAATGCTAAAACTTCCCAATCTTAATATTCTTCCAGATTGCTTTTGTCTTGCAGGTTGGGTCCATGTCCCACATTTTCTGGTCATGGGTGGGAGGAGAAATTTAAATTTTAGAAAAGATTATGAGCATGTTATAAAAGTACACATTTCATATTTCTCTATCATGTATTTCCTGGTATCTAAGCCATAATTAATGATGCAGAACCCTTTTGAAAATAAAGAACTAATGTGGATGTGTTGATTGTCATCCTTCAAGGAAATGTTTCAAATTTAGTGTCATATGGTGAGGCAGCATGGACAAGGCTCTTTGGTGCAACTCATCCATGCCGATGAGATTTTATACTTCAGCTAGTTCCATTTGCCTGCATTTAGCCCATATCTCTCCAAAACCTTGCTACCCATGTCCCTGTCCAAATGCCTTTTCAAATGTCCCACGTCCGCAGCTTCATCTGGCAGCTTGTTACATATATGCACCACCCTCTGTAAGAAAAACTGCCCTTCGGGTCTCTTTTAAATATTTTTTCTCACACCTTGAATGTAAGCCTCTAGCTTTGGACTCACTACCCTGTGATAACAAGGGTAAGACAGAGACCCTCCACCTTCTCTATGTCTGACTATGTTTTATGCCTTAGTTTTACTTTATCTGTGATATTTATTTATTTATCTTTATAGTGAAATGTTATTTTTTATTAAGGTTACTTATGGTTTCAAAAATAACTGAGAATGCTGCATTAATTGCAGTTAAAATCTATGCGTAATACCAGTTACATAATTAAGGGAAATTGTTCACTGCCCCAATCTTAGTGTTAATCTTTTTTTAATATAGCTGAAATCCTAATAACAATTCAGATTGACGTATCATTGCAAAAGACAAAAGAACCCCCCCCCCCTCCCCCCACAATTTTGTGTTACTAGGTTCAGTTGACCAAGACATTAACCAAAATAACCAAGATATTAAACAAATGAAAAGTAGTACTCTGTCCAATCGCAGGAGTAATACATGATTTATATGTAATTAATTTTATCCAAAGCGGTGGTTCTCATGCAAAAATAAACTATAAGAAAGGAACATTGCAAAGTACATGTTTGATGTTCATTATGTTTTTTACCTTAATGAACTGAAATTCCTTATTTCATTTATGTCAAAGAGGCAAAGAGTCAAAAGAGTTTATTGTCATGTGTCCCTGACAGGACAATGAAAATCTTTCTTTGCATAGCACAATAGAACATAGTAGGCATTGACTACAATTATATACGTAAATACACACGTGAATTAATAAATTAATAAAGTGCAAATAACAGATGGAGGGATATTAATGTTCAGAGTTCCGAGCCAAGTTTAATAGCCTGATGGCTGTGGGGAAGTAGCTATTCCTAAACTGGGTTGTTGCAGTCTTCAGGCTCCTGAACCTTCTACCCGAAGGTAGCAGGGAGATGAGTGTGTGGCCAGGATGGCGTGGGTCTTTGATGATGCTGCCAGCCTTTTTGAGGCAGCGACTGCGATAAATCCCCTCGATGGAAGGAAGGTCAGAGCCGATGATGGACTGGGCAGTGTTTACTACTTTTTGTAGTCTTTTCCTCTCCAGGGCACTCAAATTGCCGAACTAAGCCATGATGCAACCGGTCAGCAAGCTCTCTACTGTGCACCTGTAGAAATTAGAGAGAGTCCTCCTTGACAGATCAACTCTTCGTAATCTTCTCAGGAAGTAGAGGCGCTGATGAGCTTTCTTAATAATTGCATCTGTGTTCTTGCGATGTAGTCTCCGCTGCATCAGTAGAAACATCTTCATTTAGTCTGCAGAGGTGACGCCGAGCTTCTAATTGTCTTATAATTATTTAATCGCCTCACTTTACTCTGATCTGTCTGTTTGTGACCTTCTGTCTGTTCCAGTGGGGACCAATATAAGCTTGACGATAGCATCTCCTCTCCTGTCTGGCCAGGTTGCAACTTTTCAGACTCAATACTGAATTTAACAATTTCAAGCATCTTATTTTATCTGTAACAGATCTGACCAGTTCTACTGAACCGTTGTCTATCTGTAATATTGACTCTATTTTCCTCTCTCCACATTCAAGACTTGATCTGGTGGGTATTTCTGTTTTTCTCCTTTTGATTTCAGCTGGTAGCAATGGATATGACCTGCAGTTCATTGGCTTTTTCATGTATTTTTGCTTTCTTTCTAAAATCCTTAATGAATCCATCAATCAGTCTATTTAATAAACAACATATTACCATGGCAATCATGGTACTGATGATTCTCAATGCAAGGATAAGAATGTAAGATTCTCAGTCATTCACAGTAAGAGGTAATTGGCCTGGGAATGCTTGTAGCTGATTTTTGGATCTACTGTGCCATGGTAAACAGATGAGATTAGTTTATTTTAGCATCATGTTCAGAATAGACATTGTGGGCCGAAGGACCTATTCCTCTACTGCACTGTGCTTTGTTCTTTGGTATTAGGTCAAACATGGACAAGGGAGTATCCTCCTTGTTACCCTATTGCTAATCCTTCCATGCTGGGCTTCGCAGCAAAATACACTGTGAATAACAAAAGGCACAAAACTATCTCTGGGTAGGAATTTCAGTCTCCAGGACTGGCTTCATAACACCTGTACACGCTGAGCTGACTGGGTCCTGAAGGGCAAACTTCAGACTGGGAGATTACGAGGTATTGAGAGAACCAACACAATAAAACAAACCTATTTGACCTTGTCTGCACACTTACCACTCCAGGCATACCTATCTCCCTTCAATATAGTTAACTGAAACTTGTTTTCAAATTGAAGACACTCCCTACATCGCCCCCACCCCCACCACTACCCCCCAAGCCCCATTATGTTGTGCAGCACTACAGCTGCCTTTATTAGAAATATTTACTACAAAACTGGAAACTGAAGAAAGTCTTTGTTCTATCACAAGCAGTAGGATTATATACCATCAGTTTCTGTTCCCTCAGCATCTGGCATTTCAATATGGTCCAGTATTACCTTTAAGCCAGAAAACCAAATCTGGTTAAAAAAAAGGGAAGGAGAGCATTTTAGGAACTGTTCAAAATGCGGTGCCAATCTTGTGAAGCTACAACACAAGGATATACACATACCAGCTATGGATGAAATGGTGTACTACAGACTAAGCTATGTAGTCCCACAATCAATGGATGTGTCGATACCCCCACCATCTTGCCATGTGTTAAAAACCAGAGGAGGAAACTACATGATGCTCCTCAAAGATGGTGGTGCGCAGCATACCTGCACAAAGGACAAAGATGTTATTCTTAAACACCATTATCCAAAGAGGCTGAGCAGATGATCCAGTGTTGCAGTCTCATGAGCAGTCCAACATTTCAGAGGCCAGACTGCACCCAATTTAATTCACTTCTCACAATATTAAGAAATGGCTGAGTGCTATCGATACTGCAAATAATGTGTATCCCAGTCAATATACTGAAGACAAGGCCCAGAGCCAGCAGCAACTCTTTGCAATAGTACAGTTTACATTTTTATATTAATTTGTCATTTTCTAGACATCACATTAATTGTGAATTCCCTTTTGTGCCCGAAATGGTAGTGATGATGGCCTTCTTGAAATCCTATTGTTATTCTACCTACTTATATTCCTCAGCATCGGAACGCAACACACAACTTCTGCACTATTAGGCTTTGTTTACTAATTGTGTATTTTTGCTCTAATATCTTGTTTTGCACAGCCTTGTTTTCACTGTCTATAATTTACGTATCATTGCTATGTTTCAAGTGTTGTGTGAGTCAATGTGCCTGTAATGGTGCTGCAAGCAAATTTTTCATTGTACCTCACTATACTTATCCATATGACAATTAATTTGGCTTGACTTGAAATGAAATTAATCTTAGCACTTGGAGAGCATTCCATCATCTTCCCACTTTGTGCATTTTGAGTTGGTGTAAAGGTTTAGAGGCACAGGATATCCAGTATGCTCTCATATTATCCAATATTGATGTCACTGATTCAATTGAGTTTCTGTTCAAATGATATCCAGGATGTTTAAAGACTCCTTTTGAAGAGAGCCATTGCCTTGTACTATTGTGATGTTAATGTTAAGTATCACCCCATGACCTGAATGTTGGCCAGGTTATGTTGACCGGGCATGTAGGCAGGAACTGCATCGTTTACTAATGAGTTGTAAACGGAATTGAATGTTTCAAATATACACACATCTGATTATGGCCTGAGGTGAAAGATTTCCCGGATTAAAACTCTCTATGTAAAAGGCCAACTCCATGATACCAGTCCACCAATCCACTCTCAGTCATCAGCAAATATGCTGGAGGTGCCTTCAAAATTACAGTGCCAAATATGTGCTACCATGGAACGTCGATTTGTATTTATGCCAGAATCTCTATGTGCAAGTTATTCTGACAGCTTTGGTCTGAAAGATGGGGCAGCAAATCTCTGGTTCACTGGCACATCTGTGGCATTGGTACCAGGCCCATCCTTCGCAACACATGGGAACAGATAGAACCTGAGCAGGTAATGACACTTGGTGCCCACTTTAGTGGCCAACCTCTATGGTTGCAGATACTTCACATCGAACATTATTGCTGCTGTATGTTCTTAATAGAACATACAGTTTGTCCAAGTTTGTCCACATTTTATGCTGAAAATTTTGAAGGCTGATATAGTGAAGAAGATATGATTTATTAAAAAGGCAGGATGTTATAAGCATGGCTTATTATATGTCACAAGGAATGCAATTAAGTGGTTTAGATACGTTGCAAAAATGGAAGCCGAGTTATTGGCCCGAGTGCACATGGAATTACAGAGACGGTCAGCTAAACATTGTAGATGGCAGAATTGTCGAGGTATTAAGGTAAAATCGACTTCCAACTTTATAATGAGAAAGCTAAATTATATATTTTTTTCATAAGGCTTAGGTCAATGAATGAAATTGTAAACTTGTGATGATGTGTCAACGTGGAACAACGCCTCTGACAAACATTAGAATACATCAGATAGACACAAACAGCTGGAGTAACTCAGCGGGACAGGCAGCATCTCTGGAGAGAACGAATAGGCGACGTTTCGGGTCGAGATCCTTATTCAGACTGGTTAGTGATAAGGGAAAGGTTAGATATGGACGGTGATGTGGAGAGATAAAGAAACATGAATGAAAGATATGCAAAAAAGTAATGATGATAAAGGAAACAGGCCATTGTTAGCCCGTTTGTAGCGTGAAAACGAGAAGCTGGTTCGATTTGGGCGGGGGAGGGATAGAGAGAGAGAGAAAGAGAGAGAGAGAGATAGAGAGAGAGAGAGAGAGAGAGAGAGAGGGGGAGAGAGAAAGAGAGAGGGAGAAAACATAATTTCGTTTCCTACATCAATGCTTCTTCGTGTTTAAGTGATAGACTGCTCTATAGTGGCCGAGTACCAGAATCACGGGGAACCGATGGCCTCTTACACGTTAGTCTATCCCTGCCCTTTGCCAACAAAGACAACTGGAAAATAGTTGTTTTATAAGCAAGTGTTTCGCTGCTATTTATTACCAGATCAGTTGCTAAGAGACGTCACAGAAACCGGAACCCGTGCTCAGGTTAAAGACCAAGCTTTAAAGCAAACATCATTCCTAACCCTACAATCATCATTCTTCTTCGTCCTTGAAGTCTTCTGCACTCTTTCATGTATCAGAATGATGTTTTCCGCGGTCAGAGTTGACCCATACTTTGAGTGCCAGAGCTGTGTAATTTCACAGGCTGGAAGCTACAAAGCAACAACCCGAGGAAGAAGTCAGTGCCCCTGCGGGTCTCCGGCAGCACACTGACTGATCAAATGCTTTTTCTAGGCGACAGGGAACCTTTAGGAGAAGTGAGGGTAAAAAGTTCGCCATTGACTGAAACACAACAGTATGGGCCGCCAGTCCCAATGAGCTAAACGGGAGATGGTGTCACATCACCTAACAATTGGCGAATGTGTCAAATAAACGTTTCAGGACACTCGTGAAACTGCTGGAGATAGACTAGTTCCACTGTTCGCGTATCCCTGGCGTTAGCACATCTTCCCCAGCAAGCAATGGGCCATTATGGACTCCACCCTTCCTGAGATCACCTGTTGCCGGTCCTGTTTTGTTCTGGCCTTCTCTATCTCTCGGTCAGAAGAATGGTCTCGACCAGAAACATCACCCACTCCTTCTCTCCAGAGATGCTGCCTGTCCCGCTGAGTTACTCCAGCGTTTAGTATCTATCTTCGGTATAAGCCAGTATCTGGAGTTTCATCAGCATTTGCGCCGAAGCTAGGATTTGGTAAATCAACACATCATTCAACTAACTACAGGTGTGTTCTGTGTAACCAAACTTCCAAGTAAACCCGCCCTGGGCTCAGTTTGCTTGAAATGAATTACAATTGGGAAAAGCATAATTAAATCCAATCGGAACAATCAAGCTGGGCTCTCCATTTCACGGGTGTATTCACTTTATTCGATATTTTCTATACATGACTTAATTCCCATCTTCCCCACCCCAACACACACAAGCATCAACAACTCTCAAATAAAGTCGGACATCCATGCAACAAATATAAAGTGCGCAAGAAAATTCCAGCTAAACTGAAATTGAAATTGTGCATTTTAATGTCAAACCTTCAAAAGGTTTCAACTGGTTGTCCCCTCTGATCCCTCGGATCTAGAGACTATGGAGGTGGGGCAGCAAGCTGCATATAAATAGAAAGATTATAGAGAATCAATTTCTGGTAAACTCATTAGGATTGCGTGGCATTGGCGGCTCGTTTAAGTGACCCCCCTCCCCGCTCGGCTGTAATTACCGCACGTCACATTTGGCCTATGTTTCGTAAGTTTCATAAATGAAGGTTAAGTTTACTTAACCGCGCAGGATTTGCCATACATGTTAAGGCATAAAATCGCCTGGCCTTTGGGTGCTCCTGCTTTAAGCGGACTTCAAAAGCAATGTTGATTTAACGAAACTAAGGTTAAATAGTGGCTCCTGTGTCGGGCTAGTTTATAATGGAGGAGGTGGAAAGCTGGGGGCTAGCCAAGCCGAGAACACAAGAGTTCAAGACGTAAGGAAGCTCTGCTGAACAGTTAAGATAAGATAATCACTCTCTCTTCCAACAAAACTACTGCGAGTCGGGTGCGCTGAGTTTAACGGAGCAGGTTACAGTAAACATCCCGTCGCTCAATTTCTATATGTTTATATTCAAACCCTGCAAATGCGAAGACGCTTTAAATCACAAAGCTTTGTTGTAAAAAAATACACATTGGACACGTCATGTTCTGTTTTTCAAATGTCAGCGAACGTAGTAAAATGATTTAATAATATTTAAGCCGCGTTATTTTACTTCATAAAGCTCCGGGGACATTTAAAGTCGAATAATTAATAATATGGATCTCAACTGTTAAACACAAAGCATTACCAAACGGCCGGGGGAAACAAGGAAGATTAAAACAAATCTTAGGATGTGATCATTTTTGTTTTGAATCCTAATGTCGTCGATTATCGAGCTGTTTAGTCATAAGTATCACGCTTCATATATAAATCGTTATTTTGATCTAAAGATTTATAGATTTAATTTTTCTCAGGAGAAAACAGTGAGAATCGCAGATCCCGTCTGACCGCTAGAATCTTACACGGTTTGGATTTAACAGACTTATATGCAGATTCTCCACAGCTCCCTTCAGTATATTTGAAATTCAAAGTTATATCATCCCAGAAAATACTTCAACCGGTTGATTCTTCATCACAAATTTGCCCTTGCCATATCATGTTTTCTGTTGCGTAGCATATAAGAGGAAAGATACACTACCAACCACTTTAAATAAACGGAGAGCTGAACCGTTCTGTGAGAATTGATCATTTGTCTCATGTGCAAACGAACGGTGATTTATTTTTTTTTTTGCATACGGCCTAGTAAAATATTGTATACAAAAGAAAATGTTTTTTCTCTCGAATGACATGTTGGATGATGCAAATACCGCTTGAAGTTTGCACCACTATTATCACTGCACCACTATTATAACTGAAGCACAAATCCGATTTCTAATTGTAACATCGCCGAAACATGATACGATATTGTTTGGAATTTATTTGCAGGTTAGAAAGCCCAATAAGAATTCATTCATCACCATGCCTGCGGGATGGTGTTTCCGAAGCAATTGGCCGTCCATTACTTTTGCATAGCCCAGTATTAAACTGTTTCAAAACGAAACAATTGTGTGAACGAGCATAGAAAATGTCAAATTTGTAGCTGAGTTGTTTGTTATTCTCTACATAATGTTTTCAAATTCCAATTAATATTTGAATATCGAACCAATATATCGCATCATTTAAAATGACAAGAAAATCTAAACAGAATGAAATTATTTTACATGAATTATAAAACTACCTCTACTGTTCTTCCTAAATATTGAAACGGCTTAAATCACTCGGTGCCGACTGGAAGTACTACAATGAACAAATTAAACGAATTGCCTTTCACGTGTTTGCTACAAAATAAGTGAGTGGTAATATTGTCGGTATATTTCGTGCCAAAAATAATGGAAGCGTAATGGAAAAAAGAGGATGATATTCTCCAGGGGAAACGATTGACCGTCTTGATCAGAGCGGATTAGGGTAATGGCTCAAGATGTGATGTGGCCTCAACCAGTCAGCAATAACAATAACTAGCAAACACTGGAGAGTATAGGGCAGCGGAAAAGGGTAAATATGTTTGTTTTTACAATAGGTCCTTTTCAGGTTTGACGTTGTTTCATTAAAAGTGTAAAACAAAATCCAGAAGTGTGCAGCACCTTGCCAGTCCTCATTTCCAACAATAGGCATAGAATCTGAACAGCTTAGTTTCTGGGTAATTTTGAACAAAATAAAATCTTACAAAATCTGAAGATGAGAAAAGCATAATTCATAGTGTACTAATATGATTTTATAGAATTCATTTTCTGTTTTAAAAGGTTATAAGGTATGCGTTTTAACATCTACTTATTAACAAGGTGAGTGTATAAACACCCCGATTTGCACATTTTGAGTTGCCACTTGAGAAGAAGAATATCTCTATATATATCCTTAAATATTTGTTTTATAATTGTACTATTATATGCGATCGAATATTAGTAATATAATGTTGCCGCAAAAACATTAAAACGGCGTGATTTTTGCCCTGGTGTCTGCAGCAGCGAATTGAAAGTTAACTGCGGATAAGTATGGTGACACTAACATTAATATCCCTTACTGGCGAATGGGTGCGTTCTTCAGTTACTTTTATAAAACGCCCATATTAAAATATAAAGTGATCTTTCACTGTTGAGAAAAACTGCGCTTCATCGGCTATATATTAACATTTATACATGTTTGAAATGGGTGAAACACCATTGTAGTGTTTCTGAACTCTGAACATTCGTCAACGATCACATGCATTTAGAGGTCCATTAATAGTTAATTTGCACATTTCTATACCTTCAGCTGGAAACTAGTGTGGAAGATGCTTGAAATGTTTCGATGATTAAAATGGATGATATGAAAAAAAAAGTTGAAAATCGTCAGTTTGGCGAGATTTCCCTACATTGCTAAAATATTGGATATATGAGACATTGCGACGACATATCACTGCAGTGTGGGTGAGGAGGCAAACTAGCCGATTCAAGGGGCGGGATGATGGGAACCTTGTCGCCAAGTGCGTAAGATTTCCTTTGGTGAGGAGCAAGTTTTTATCATTACCAAACAAAACAAGACACCGCAAAATTGGTTCAAACCTCAATCCACCATAATCACCCTAACAATAATGAATTACCACACTGTTACAGAGAGCAAACGCAAGATTAATGCAAAAATAACCAATTAACGGATCAAAACTCCACAGACGAATTAAATGCTTCATGTTTCTTGTAATAAAAAACTATACACCTCGAATTAGTGTACACCGGTGCAAATATATATCGAGTTGTTTTATTCGAGTAGGCGATATATTCTCAGGTGAATTAGGTATATAATCCCGCTACACAATTAGCCTAACAGGATTAGTGTTGTAGTGATTATCCAATTTTAAACGATTGGTCTTTGGCAGTGTCGAATTTCATTATTTTATTGAGACTGTCTGTTAGTAGGCTTTCTGGAATAGCCTGTAACTTGTTTCCTTGTGGCAGAATAAACTGAGTCAATTTGCCCTTGTGTGCACATCGTTAATGCTTGGGACAAAGACCTATAATTTATTTATTTGCCTCTGTACTCCACAATTTGAGATTTCTAATAGAAAAAAACAAAAGTGGTTAAAGTGCATATTGTCAGATTTTAATAAAGGCCTTTTTTTTATACATTTTAGTTTCACCATGTAGAATTACAGCTGTGCTTAAGTACTTTTTAAAGTACTTCTTGGCAAACTGTAACCAGGCCATCTTATTTTTGTGGCTAACCAGTGGTTTGCATCTTGCAGTGTAGCCTCTGTATTGCTGTTCATTAAGTCTTCTGCGCACAGTGGCCATTGATAAATCCACACCTGACTCCTGAAGAGTGTTTCTGATCTGTCGGTCAGGTGCTTGGGATTTTTATTTATTGTAGAGAGAATGGTTCTGTCATCAGCTGTGGACGTCTTCCTTGACATGCCAGTCCCTTTGAGATTAGTAAAATCACCAATGCTCTCTTTCATCTTAATGATGTTCCAAACAGTTGCTTTTGGTAAGCCTAAGGTTTGGCTGATGTCTCTAACAGTTTTATCCTTGTTTCTCAGTCTCATACTGGCTTCTTTGACTTTCATTGGCACAACTTTGGTCCGCATGTTGATAAACAACAATACAAATTTCCAAAGGTGATGGAAAGACTGGAGGAAAGATTAGGTGCTGAGAGCTCTCTTAGGCCTGCATGAAGGAGGTAATTAAACACACATGAGCAATTACAAACACCTGTGAAACCATGTGTCCCAAACATTATGGTGCCCTGAAATGGGGGGAATATGCATAAACACAGCTGTAAATTCTACATGGTGAAACCAAAATTTATAAAATTACCATTTAATAAAACCTGACAATGCACACTTTAACTACAAGTGATGTTTTCTATTACACATCTCAAATTGTGGAGTACAGAGGTAAATAACTAAATGATGGGTCTTTGTCCCAAACATTATGGAGGGCACTATATCAAAAGGAGGTGTACGTCTGGCTATCTTAATGTGCAAAAATATTCCTATCGTTCAAAACATTCAGATTTATAAACAGGGTTACAATATATGAATTTTCAATAAAGTTTAACGTGAAATGTGAAGTGAATTATTCCCTGGAGCACTTATTAAAGAATACATAAATACCAAATACTGCACCTGAGCTCCATGTCAATGGAGAAATATTGCGGCAACAAAAGAGACCACGTTCGCTGCAAACATTTTGTACAGGCGAAGTGCAAAGACTAGAAAGGAGCAGGCTAATGGAAGTCAATAGAGGTGAAAATTAATAGGGAAGAAAGCAAAATCGTAATTTTAATGCGAAAGGGCGACCTTATTATCATGGCCTTTGTTCCAAGTGCATTTTAATGTCCAATTTGCCTAAACAAGATTAAATACATGCATTCACTGTTGTTATCTCAAGCCATAATAATAAGCATAATTATGAAATATTTCTTGATATCTATCTATTTTGTTGAATCTCATTTGAAACTTTGTTTCTGGGAATTAGAAATGCAGGCTCCCCCCCCCCCCCCCCCCCCCCCACACACACCCGTAAGCGATCTGATAAGTTAGCACCAGTGTGCGTTACACTCAAAATATAATTTTTCAAGTCTCACTAATTTTAAAATCTAAATCGGGTCATTTATTCGAGAAACATTGGCAGCAAGAAAAACAAGTTTCAGAAGGATAACATAGAAATAGGAGAGAACATGTTAATCAAATTTGTTCCATTTCGGGAAGGATGGTTGTCTGGACATAACTGTATTCATAATTCTCTCCGCACACACTAATCTTCATATTATGGATCACACAAAAAGCTGGAGAAACTCAGCATTATTATGGAACTTGTTTTATTTCCAGCTATATATTTTAATTGATACCAAGAAGGATACACATCAAATGATTGCGCCTATGTGTTATGAATAAAGTTAGATACATAATTGAATCTGCTGATTCTTTAGAAATGTTTATTGTGCCAGTGGAAATCATCGAATTCTGCTGTCTTTAACTGTGAATGTACTGCTTAACTCAGCGAAACTAAATCCTCTTCATTTCAGCCGAGTCGAATATGTAAAGTGTAGTTCAGGGTTTCTTCAGGTTGTGGAGATACTGCCATTGTATAGCTCAAAACAGCGAGGTCTTAACAGAGGGAAAATCTATTGAAGGGTTGCGGTGACGAGTGGATCTAATAATGAGCAGTGTATCGGATTATTTCTCACACTTTATGAAAAGCTTTGAAGGAAGTACTTCATCTGCTTTAATGGTCCACTACGTGGATTGGAATGGTTCTCCGAAATAATATTCTGAGTTCACGTCATATTTTGATAGAAGAATTTAAAAATATTTCTGCTCGTCTCCTGTGTTGAATGTAGGACATATATTTCCGAAACACAGGGTATTCAGCCGCACAATACATAGAGAACCGAAAGTAATGATAATGACATGTTGTACATTACCGTCGTGACTACATTTCACTGCTCACTTACACATTTCGTTGGATTTCAAAAGCTTCGTGGTGTCATGAAGGCAAGAAAGTGTCTAAAACTGCAAGATTTACATTTTGTAGCATTGGCCTCCAGCTAACCCAGGAAGTCAATTCAGTTACGTTGATTAATCGGCACCATCGTTATTCTAGTCAAAACATCACCGGACTGCTTGGCAAGCGTATCGGGGGACTTTCTCTTGGTAACTGTATCATCCTTGACGGAATGAAACTAATGTGTCCTTATTAACCTTTCATGTAACAGAGTAGGTAGAGCAACATAATGCCACGGCAGGAATTAAGAATAATGCCTAACGAGCGAAATTCGTCCGTCTCACCCAACCATCGTGAAAACAGGAACAATAGGTCACGAGTGTCGTTTAACCCGACATTGTAATCGGTTTCTGTTTGGGGACCTAATGTGTAGGAAAGGAACTACAGATGCTGGTTTACACCGAAGATAGACACAAAAAAGATGAGTTTCACTTTTCGTAATTATGGAACAAAAAATAAATGAGCATCATTAAATTAAATAATGTTCTTTGATGGATAAGGTTACTTTGATCTTTTTTTAGTCCACCTACAGCAACGATTGTACTAGCCTGCTAGGAACCCATTTGTTGTTCTGAAGATAATTGATATAGAAAAGGGAACAATTAAGAAGAAATTAACAAATTATAATATTGTGGGACAAAAGTCCTGTTCTGGTCCTGTACTGTTCTAAGCTCTGTGTTCAATCAGCAAATATAACATGAATATAATGAAAATTACAATTCTAACCATATGCACACAAATGGGAGAGGGATTTAAAGATATGTGAGGGGGGAATGTGTCCTAACTAGCTCCACTCTGGTCAATTCAGATCAGAAGGCAAATCCTAATTCAGAATAAATATTTCTTATACATTTTCATTAATTTAAGATGTCCTACCTGGCTGTGCATTGGAACACATCTTCAGTTATGTTATAAAGCACACCTATGTTTTTTGTAGTATGCATACATTGATACATTTTATAATTTAAGAATTAATCCAATGAAATAGTGGAAATTTATTAAATCGGTATGTTTTATTCTTTTTGGGGTGTTTGATGTCATGGCAAGCATTAGATGTGTCATTTATCACCAAGCCAATCAGGGACATCAGCACATGGGAACACCACCAACTGAGGGTCCCTCTTCCAATTCATGTTTCGGAAGTATACCGCCATTCCTTTATCATCACTGGGTTTAAATTGTAGAACCCCTGAACCAACTGCACTGCGGGGTCATCATCACCAGAAAGACCACAGAGGTACAACAAGGTGGCCCACAACTGCTGTACTTTCTTAAGCAAATTAAGGGGAGGATAATAAATACTGGCCATGCCAAGGTTCCCAGACCTCCCAAAAAGAAGAAAACATTTTTTTTTAAATAGATTTACAGCATCACGTTGAAATATTTTAAATTATAAAATGTATCAACGGGGCTACATAGTGACTTATCCCAGTGATGTTTGACAGTGGATGGATTTTATACTCCATGATCGCCTATTGTAAGTAAAGAGGGTTTAAAGGCATCATCTGGTTCCTTGGTTTATTATACTCTTACAAGTCAATACTTTTACAGAAAGTGTTCAGCTTCAGCTTTCCGCCTATATATGATAATTCCAGGTGCACACATCAGTCTTGAATGACCAAGTAGCAATTTCCTATATATATGTCAGAGCATCAGTGAAATACAAATACTTACACACTGAAAACAAGGAAGGTGCATCCCTGGATTTGGGAGAGAAGCATTGAGTTATTGCTGTCATTTGTGGAGATGGGTTATATATGAGTTATACAACAACAGTTTACTTGGGTAAACATGCTATAACCACAAACATTTCAATTTTAGTTGCTATAATACACCTACAAATCAACAAAGTGAACCAAATACACAAACTAAAGAATGTATATGATTTTAAAATAAAATATTAGAAACATTTAACTATGAGACAATAAAATGCCAAGTCCTCTGACCCCTTCCATGTATATTCCTTCCCCTGGCTTCACATTTTATGCCTCTTCTATCCCTACCTCCCTATCTCACACTTTTTGTAATTTCATCTCTGGGCTTGTCCAACCATCTGCCAATCCACTCCTGTGTCCATCTGTCACTTGCTAGGTTTTGTCCCACTCCCGCCTCTCTTCTGGATCCCCCCCTCTCCCCCCCCCCCCCCCCCCCACCACCCCCCAACTACAAGCAGTCTGAACAAGGGTCCCAACCCGAAACATCGCCTGCCAAATATGTTCTCCACAACAGGGATACTGCCTGAAGCACTTTGTGTCTTTATAAACGGAATATAAGGGCAGGAACTGTATTGAGCTTTAGTTATGACATCACGGCTTGAGTATGATGGACAAATCTGGTCACCGCATTACAGGGAAGATATGTTGCATGGGACACGGTACGGAGGATGTTGCCAAGGCTGGAAAAAAACTTAGCTATGTTGAATGTAACCATATTTGGGCAATGAAAAAATAAATATCCAGAGTGAAAGAAAGCCAGCATCATTTAAATGTATAAAGTAGAATGGTTTTTGGAAATGGCAGGGTACCCAACTGTTTATATTTCAGCAAGGAGTCAGTGGCCATTCTGAAAGAGAAACGGATGGCAGAAAAAGGGAGGAAATGCAGAATGAATAGAACAAGAATTAGTGTAATATTATGTTGACAAAATTATCTTATAAAATATCAGCAGATGTGACAATTTCATGGATGTATTATTTTAAAGACCTAGGTTTGAGACATCCAAAATAAAGGATAACCTTTTGACAGATTGAAGTAAACAAGCTGCTTTAGAAGTAACAACCTGGTCTTTGCACAGGCCTTTTGAACTTCTAAATAAAACCATGTCATAGAGTTCTGCACAACGGTCGAACTGTAAATATGAACAACAAGAACCTCCTCAGAGGAGCAAATACCCCACTAAGTGATCTTTGGCGTGGCAACATTTAACAGAACATGGAACAGTACAGCACAGGAATAGGTTAGTTGGTCCACAATGTCTGTGCCGAACTTGATGCTAAGACCAACTCTTATCTGCCCACACATTATCCATATTCCTCAATTCCCTGCATATCCACGCACTTATCCTAAAATCTCTTAAATGCCATGAATGTATCTACCACCACCACCCACACAGCATGTCCCTGGAATTCACCACCCTATGTGTACAATAAATCTTGCATTACATATTTCCTTTAAACTGTGCCCCTCTAACCTTAAAGCTTTACCTTCTAGTATTTGATATTTCCATTCTGATAAAAAGTCCTGACTATCTACTCTATCTATGCTTCTCCTAATTTTATGTACTTCTGTCAGATCTCCTCCCAATCTCCGGCGATTGTGTTTGTGACATTTCTTCACCATTTGATTTTTGTGAGATGGAAATTAAATGAAAATAAAATTGCTGAGTGGAAGTGTATTGCCCGAGAATGTTTTAAGTTTATTTTTAGTTACGGAACATATTGGCATACAGACGTCGTGTGTTCGTTTGATGAATGTTGTTATTCATTTTATAGCCTGATCACTCAGAGGCCACCTTTGCTGAAGGTTCTTCTGATGTATGTATACCTTGGCTCACATTTGCAGAACGAATGGAAAAGTGATTTCTCTTCTCCGCCCTGGATTTACAGATCTTCTGTGTTCTGCTGTGTAATCCGTGTCAATAGCCCCGACTGACGTATACAACCCATTAACCATTCCGTCTTATCACCTGAACTCACCTGTTACCAGGTAACGTCAAGGTTATGTGGCTAGTAAAATTCCATAGTCAAGGCAATTACCTGGGAGGGTAATAAAGTACGTTCTAAGTATATCATATTTTCTAGTCGTCCAGAGTCCGGAAACTCCGGCAGAACTCTTGATTACTGAGTTTGAACAATTAGGGGAAAAAAACTCGTTTCCTTTCATAAAGAAAGGTTACGTGATATGCAACCGTTTGTTAGAAATAGGTCCAACGTTGTTGAACCACAAGCAAGGAAGCGTGCGTGTTTGTGGCAAGGAATTGGCGGCATTGAAACTAATGTTTGCGGGAGCTTGCTAGTAGAAAATATATTAATCATTTGTCATCATTGTAGCGGCGGTCAAAGCAGATACTGTATTGAGAAATGATGTACTGCAATATCTCAGGCGTGGTGCGCACCCACGTTTACACAATGTTAATGGTGTTCCTTTGGTGGATTCAGCCGAACAGCCCACAGTTTGTATAGAGAGTGCAGAAAATATTTGAAAAGTAGTGTATGCGTTCTTAGTATAAGTTTGAAGACACTACAAAATGATGCTGAAGTTCTAATGTCTGACATGACTTGATGATAAGAACAGAAGAACAATGTGTCAATATGAGTAATATGTCGTGTCTGGGCTGCAGAAAATCTGCATGCGGGGTAATATCGAGGTCAATATACGGTATTACGCGGCACACTTTTCTATTTCAGGGGAGGAATGAACAATTGTGTTTGAGTGTCAAACCGTGGGCTGAGCTTCAACTTCATTGCAGGTGCAATTATTCCCAAACCGGAGCATTTCTAATGAGCGGTTCGACATCAAAGCAGGTGGACGAATGATCTGTAGCTGACTTTTGGGCTATCCAGGATTAGACTGGCAAGTGCTTGCGCAAAATGCTTTCAACAAAATGGCAAAATGAATTAAATGTCTCAGATACAAATAGCCACCTCCTCAGCTGGAGATCAACACCTTTAATTCTTATCTCGGCAATTTAAATAGCTCTGTGTCTCAGTAGTCTAGGCAAATACTCCTCTGTGTCCAACAGGTAACTGCTAATGCGCGGTAGTTATTATGAACCACTTTGTGCTCTATGATTTGGGAATGGGAATTAGGACTGGAATCCGCGATTTTGATGCAAAAAAATCCACACATTTAATAAGAATTGTGAAGGCTCGACGATATTTAAGTTTAAGAACATAATCAAAGGCATCGTTTGTTACCATGGGCACGGTTTGAAATCAGGCCCTAGTGCAAATTGATATTAAATATACGATCAGAAAATTCAGCCATAACTTTTAGGTAACAGAATTTATGAAATTCAATACATATTGTCAAATCTTTCCATGGATATAACAATATATTTATTTGAACGGAAGTAAATTCAATGCAACCCACACCGAATGATGATGCTATGGCATATAAAGCCTATTTGAATAAAAAGCCATGAAGAGGAAATATGTATGAATCTTGGCAGGGCGACAGCGCATATGGAGGAGGACGTCCTACTATTGGTCATGATTCGGGAAAATTCGAAGAGCGAGTTTTTTTTAATTTCCGATTTCCAGTATCCATCGTATTTTCCTTTTGCAATCTTAGATGATTCCGCCTCTCCCACTCGTAATTCATTTCGATTCATCTTTTATTTCTTCATTTTCCCCGCTCCCACCTTCCTTTACCTTTCACTTTCATTCAATTCATCATTTAATCTGAAGAAATCTGAAGATGGGTCTCGACCTTCTATCCAGAGATGCAGCCCGTCCCGCTGAGTTATTCCAGCATTTTGTGTCTGTCATTTAATGTCCCTCTGTTTTCAATCCAATCACAAAACGTCCCTTCTGTTTTCACCACCCACCCTCACGGCTTCTTAACCAGCAGGTTTCAATTAAAATCCCTATTCTTTCTCAGCTTTTAAGAAAGGACCCTGATATGAAATTTCAAAACTCCCTATCTCTCTCTTCAGATGCCACCCGAACTGCTACATAATCCCATCACCTTCGATTTAAATTTCCTATTTTTGACATTCGCAAGGTTTTGCATCTGTGTATCTTCAGGAGTTAGACTTTATTCAAAACCAGAAAATGTTGGAGATATCCAAAAGCTCAGGCCGTATCTGCAAGAAGAGAAACGCAATTGGGGAAATGAAACACACGATCTCCGTCCCCACATCTTTGATGCTTTCAATTTCTTGTCCTAAAAATATTGAAGTTGGAGAAAATCATTCTTCACTAAATTCTCTGGGACCATATAAAGGAATGACTTGGTAGTTTAGAGCATTATTTAGTTTAAGTTCTGTTCAAACTAGCCAAAATTAAGATAAGCGGAACTCCTGTTCGCATTTCACTCATTACACACATGTGACCTATTTAATAAAAATATACGGGAATCAAAACAATAGTGCAGTCGTTGGAAAATTCAAAATAAAACAGTAAGGTTCGTACTAAATTGGAGGGAAGAAGACTGATTTGTAGGACAGCGGGATTTCTTTTCTGAGTGAGGCCAAAGTTACCCCCGTGATAAGCTGTAAATTCGTCGATGTGTTAATAGGAGCAAGTAGGAACACGAAGAAGGGGATCTTTTATTCGTAAAAGCGGTGATATGGGAGCAGCTGGAGAGTGGTATGATAGATATTGAAGAACTGTGAAATATGGGCTGCGGGACATACCCAGCACGTCAGGCTGTGTTAATGAAGAGAGAAAACCGAGCCAGCACCATAGACCACCTGGCCCATTCATATACTGAGAAAGCCAGATGTCTATTGTAGACACGATTCACTTCAGGCTATGGAATCGTGAGCAAAACACGGAATGCTCGAGGAACTAAGAGGGTCAGGTAACACGTGTGAATGGAATGGACAGGCGACGTTTCGGGTGGGGACCCTTCTTCAAACTCTTGGGTGTTTAATAATTTGACTGAGTCTGGAAGACTCAGTAATTTCACATGGAAGGCGATGTTCTGTTCCTCAAGCTTGCGTGGAGCCTTATTGTAACAGTACAAGAAGCCACCATAATGTAGATGGCAGTAAGTTAGAGGTATAATGGCAGAAAGTCGGAAGATCCATTACCCATTATCCATTCCTGCGGAATGAACCCAGATACACTACGTAGCATTGTGTTCCATACCCCTAACTGCTCCTATTAACCAGTGGGCCAGATGACCTTGTTTACAGCTGACCCTCAGGGGAACCCTGGCTGGCTTCGTCCTGCCAGAGACATTCCCATTATCCTTCCCCGCTGTCTCTGCAACTTAATATTTACATAAATTGTTTTCGTTTTTTTCGTTTTGAAGGAGGGGTTTCGACCTAAAATGTTAAGACTGTTTCTCTTTCCATAGTCACTCTTTGATTTGCTGAGTGTTTATAGCATTGCCTGTCATCTATAATTTCATCAGCCTTCTAAATGTGTCAAATTGGCATATTTTTGACATGTCATAAAATAGACATTAGCCAGCCACTTAATTTTGAAGGTTAATCCAGAGTTTGATTTTCGTTGCATTGTAAAAGCAAATTAAGTGCGTATGTTTCGAAGTCGTTGCTTTCGAAAACAAAATCATGTTAACGTTATCATTATATCAAAATAATTAATGGAATACAAGTCAAGTTATTCTCCGGAAGAAATATACAATTGCACGGTTTATATCTTTCTGTGGTTACACAAAAAGCTGGAGAAACTCAGCGGGTGCAGCAGCATCTAAGGAGCGAAGGAGATAGGCGACGTTTCGGGTCGAGACCCTTCTTCAGACCCGAAACGTCGCCTATCTCCTTCGCTCCTTAGATGCTGCTGCACCCGCTGAGTTTCTCCAGCTTTTTGTGTAACCCTCGATTCTCCAGCATCTGCAGTTCCTTCTTTAACATTATATCTTTCTGTGTTTTTTAAGTGCAATGCCGTCTTCAGCGTGTTGGAGGAGCAGTGAGATCGGGTCTGAAGTGGCTGAACAGCCGAAGAGATTAACGCGACCTGGCACAAAAACGGAGGGGGGTTATTAAACAAGCAATATGATCTGCCGTCCAGCTGTTATATACTGCACATTCACACATTTCCCTAACAGATCCATCCTATAGTGTAGATATTTCGGTGACAGCAGATAATTGGCGTTGAACTATTTTGGTAAAATACAGGAGCGCCACTCGTTTCATGTTACCATACCGATGAAAGGGAAGGAGAGAGTGACAGTCTCTAAGCAAGCCAATGGTCGAATCTATAGATACGTATTTGAACTGGTGTGCAAGTTTTATCATCATCAATTAATCATTGATCAATGTTACTACATTGGAGAGAACACAATAATTTAATTTGTCTTAGGGATTTAGAACCATTTGATTTATTAAAAATCAGTGAAGTTTACTTCGTATACCAGGCTTGGAAATCTTTAGAAATTGAACTGGTTTCGAGAACATATAAATGAGACCTTAAAGATTGTTCACCTGGTTGTGTGCTCCATTCATAGCTCGAGTCATGGTGCACACCAGTCCAATAAAACCTCCTTTGTAGTTTTGTAAGAATACACGGTCTTTTGTCCATGCATTTCTATATAAATGCAATTGTGGACAATGGACGTATTGTACCAATCAACAAATCGTTTAGGTCATTCAAAACCTATTACGGTGTTATGGACTACGAGCCCAAAAAACGGCACTTTATCTTATCACACGAACCACTGCTTTTGAAATACTTCAACTAGAAGTCCTGTTGTTCAAGCCTTTGTCCCGGTCTGTCCATTCACCAGTAAATCACTTCAACTACCCAAATATTCCTTCTGATGAAGACACTGGGTGGCATGTCCGATTTTGCTGTTCTCTTCCCCATTCTTCCTTATTCAGTTTGCGACATTAACTCTCTAACTTTAAGATACAAAAATAAACCCACCCAATCTGTCAGAATTATAATTTGATGGCATTTTAGTACTATTGAGATCAATGTTTATTTTATTTCTCCGGGGATGATATATATTTCATCTTTGAGTATTTAAAAAAAGCTTAAGCAAGGCTATTTCAGTTCTGAAATGATACAATATTAGCGAAATAGATTGAGAATTATATTTATCAGGTTAAAATTAAATAATGTTTTAAAAAGAAACAGAAGCTCGGTTCTCTCGCTCCCTCTCCCCCATTCCCCCCCCCCCCCCCAACCCCCCCCCCCCCCCCCCATCTCTCACTCACACACACACACTTTTAATAACAGTTTGTCCATGTCATCACAAGACATCCCGTTATTTCTATTACAGCATCCCCATACATACACTGTGTACATTTCATAAGGTTTTTTTTTGGGGGGGGGGGAATCTAGTGCATATACGATTTGTTAAACTCGACTGTGGTGTTCTTTGTTGTGCTGCCTTGAGCCACCACTGATAATTATGCACCCTCTTTTGACCCTCGTTTTGTAGCTTTCTCTGAATCTTTATTCGCTGACTGTCTCCTATACAATCCGTGCCTCGTCTGAGCCAGTGACGAGTGCATTGGGTCCACTCCATCTGTCACTCAGTATGTGCTCCCACTCAATAAGCAAAATAGGGGTCATCCTTTTGGATCACACACCACAGCACATTACAAACGAATCCAAAATGCTTTGATGCTTATGTTTGGACACAAGCAATTATCTCTAATTATTGTTTTTCTTTTCAGTTTGCCCAACTTGGAGAGTTTTGCAAGAAACTGAACGAAGTCGGCGAAGGGGTGGGGGGAAGGGGGGTGGGGGTGGTAGATGACTAGATTGCGGTGGGGGCTATGTATGGGGGGCGGGAACGCATTCGAGTGAACACACTTCTCGCATTGAAGCGTCCCTCTCTCGCACTGTTTTTGTTCTTAAGAAATTGTAATGCACAGTATGGTCCTCAGTATTTATGGCGTTTTCGAGACGCTGTTTTCTTTTCAGAGCGAGATATATACAAAGTACAGATGGAGTGTATACTATTGAGACAGAATACTTAATGACGGGGAGTTGGGGGGGGGGGGGGGGGGGGTCGGGGGGAGAGTTAAGGGGCGTAAAATTATTTTCAGATGTAAACAGCCACACATCACCCGATTTTAAGTGTGTGTGTGTGGGCGAAAAATGGACACACTGAATTCGGCTATGAAAACATTTTGAATTGGGATTTAAGGTTTTTTTTGCATAAATTCAAGGGATGCAGTAAGACACCATATATGAAATCTAAAATATTAATGGTGACTGCAAACAATCCACAAAACGCACCCCAATCAGTAATACCATTGAACAAAACCTGAACAAGTAACAAACATTATCCAGCAACTGGCTTCCCCTCAACAGAGGTGACCCTTATTTAATTTATTTCACAAGATCCAAGTGGTCGACCCAAGCAAGCTGAAGCCTTAAAATATATACCTTGCAGAGAGATATACATCCCAATCTTCTAAACAACAAATCAAGTCGCAGATTACATTTTCGGGAGGCGTATATATTAATCCAGTTTTGCTCTTCGTACTCCTAAACGATGCGCAGACTACACCCACATGACCGCCAAGCTGTGCATTTGCACACTCAATGAAATAAAGAGAGTTAGCGAGCATTTAAGATTGATTTATTATACCATTATTCAATGAAACATGTGTTGGCTAGGTGAATCTTTTGGTTTTAAGGAAAACCGATGTGCAGGATTCAGTTGGGGACTCGTGGTCTGCTATTTGCCGGACAGGCTCTGTGTCTGCAAGTGCGGCATGATCCCTTTGCCATGGGGTCGGCGCACTCATTCGGGAGGGAGACGCACAATTGCCAGCTAACAATGGCAGCTTGAGTAGAAATGTGTGCGGTCCCAGGCCTGAAGTTCTAATTGAACTGGTACACAATTACACACTACAGAGGCTAGCCAAAAATCAACTCCTCCTATTCAAAACGCCGTTTCTGATGTTGTCCTAAAGACCACACACATACACACCCACAGGGGTAGTTTTATTTTGAAAAAAAATGAGCAGAAAGAAGGAAAGGACAACCAAGCGTATATAAAAGGATTAATTAGACCATGTTGCCTGCAGAAAAATGTTGAAAAAATGACTGCTGAATCAAACGGTTAAAGTTTGCCCCCATATGTAGAAAAACACTCTCAAGATCTGTTATGTTAAGTAACTGATTGAAAGTTTGAACGGCATTTCAATGTAGATGGAATACGACCCGTTTTAGTTTACATGGTAGATTTTCAAAAGATGTAATGAATTTACATCTTTGAAAAGAATACCGCATTATTAATAAAGGGTATTTAACCGCAAAAGGTTTTAAACCCCCTCGTCTCACCTCGAACTGCTTTTGTTAGCAATCAGCTGGAAAGTAAAAATTAAGCAGCAAATTATCATTATGTCAAATTCCAAGCTTTAATCTAATTAGAATAAGATCAAGTATACACACAGTGGTGGCTGGATCATCAGTTTTGTTTTCCTGGTGAAACTTTTGTATGTATTTACATCAAGAACATTATACTGCATCATCCGACGAGGAGTGTCCAAGAATTGTACTTCGCTTTTATGTGCGTTAAAATCTCTCAATTCAGTTAGTCGTGGCTTTTTTTGCTGCACCATCTTACATTTGCAGCTGAAACAAACCTCAGTAATCAGTGTCACTATCTTTATTTTTTCCACATTTATGTATCTAATTTCCCAATAACCCTGAAGTACACGTTGCCTTATAAAATTCAAACTGCAGCGGGGACTTCAATAAATTTAATGACTGACATTTTATATCAACATAAGAGCGTTGTCCAAAGAAGGGCCTTGACCCGATACGTCACCTTTCCCTTTTCTCCAGAGATGTTGCTCGACCCGCTGAGTTAATCCAGCATTTTGTGTTGAAATGTTTAGTACAAACGATGAGTGGGAAAAGACCATCTGGGCCATCGAGCCTCTGTGAAAAGCATGTAATTCCTGAAATCACAATTCCTACTCACTAGTAGCCATGTATATCTTGGGAGAGACATAAACACCAGGTTAAATATCCCAAGGCAATGGCGGTAGGGGTGTAAGCGGTTGTGTGGAATGACCCCACCCGCTCCACCCGTTTGTTTAAATGGCCGAAAAGGTAGTCTGCTCATGTTCCCTGATATTTCGTCTATTCTTTTCATAAATTGTGATTTCTACCTCAGCCAACTCCAGTGCTTTTGAAGACTTGCAGAGAACTTGTCCTAATGGCAAAAGTGGAAAACTGATTCTGAAGATCCTATGGAAAAAATAGTCCTGTCTAAAAGGGTCTCAACCCGAAACGTGACCCATTCCCTCTCACCAGAGGTGCTGCCTGTCCCGCTGAGATACTCCACCATTTGCTGTCTGTCGTGGGTTTAAACCAGCATCTGCAGTTCGTTCATACACGAACAATCTAACCTCGTTCTATCATTGCTCAATTTATCCGTAGGACCCCCGTTTCATATCACCAAATGCAATATGTGAACATATATAATCTACCCGGTGAATAATGCTATTTACCTTTATCAAACGCATTCGGCCTACATCCCTTACAATGAATAATACAATCTTCTAAAAGCCTTTCTCGGTCACCGTCTTTCCTTTTTAAATATAACGGCATGGAACAAAGCAGCACGGAACATGCCCTTTGGCCCATAATTTTCGTGCCGAACGTAATGCCAAGTTAAATTAATCTCTTTTGCCTAAACGTTATCCCTCCATTCCAAGCATATCCATGTGTCTATCCAAATGACTCTTAAATGCAACTATTGTATCTGCCTCCACCGCCAACACTTGGAACTTGTTCTAGGCGCCCACTATTTAAAATAACCATGTCCCCCACATTTCCTTTAAAAGTTGTCCTCTCACTTTAAAGCTATGCCCTTGCGTCCTTGACATTTCCATCCTGGATCAGTGGTCTTTCGGCTATGGAGGGACCATGACAGTATTCTTAAAGCCTCATTCCTGCTCACCAGGGCCACGATTTAACATGTGAGACAATTATAGTTTTTTTTTAAAATATAGGTCTAAACTGTATTGCCAAGTCAATGGCTATCTTTAAGGTGGAGAATGACAGATTCTTGAATGGGCCTGTCCGACTTTAGGTGACTTTTTAGGCGCCTGCAGGAGACTATGCAGTCGTCACATGGTCACCAAATGGTCGCGGGTAGTTGCCGGGGAGTCGCTTTCATGGTCGTGAGGAGTTCCCGCATTCTGGGAACTAGTCGCGGTCTCAATATGGTCGCCGTGAAATTTTCAACATGTTAAAAAATTAGTGGTGATTAGAATGAAGCCGCCATGGAGAGTAGCGAGAATTCTCGAGCCATAGGTGGGTCACCAGGAGATCTTAGTGGGTTGCCAGGAGGTCGAAGGTTCCCGGAGGTTCTCTTAGGTTGTAGCTGATGCTGACCGGTGAATTTCATTGGCTCATTGGGGAAAAAAGTTTTCAGAACCCCGAACTTCACAGCCATATATCTCTGGCTTAAAAGTTGTCTCCACTCCTTCTCCCCCCTTCCCCCCCTCTTTTAAAGGACTAAGGGGCTGTCCCACAGAGGGGACCTAATTGGTGAGTTTAGAAGAGTTTAGGAGAGTTTGAATGAATGTCATGTTGAAGACCTCCATCAACTATGTAGAAGACCTCCTTCGACCTCCTTCAACTATGTTGAAGACTAGCTTCGACTAGCTTCGGGAAAATTGTACACCGAACAGTGGAGAGTGAAGACGACCTCCTTCGATCCCCTTCGACCTCCCTTCGACTATGTTGAAGTCTATCTATGACTGCGTTTGACTACCTTCGATTATCTTCGACTACCCTCGATTACCTACGAATAACATGCCGACCTTCTACGACCTACTTCAACTAAACCTATGAGTAAAAAAAGTATTGATTTTTTTCCATGGCGACCTTTTTTTACTCGCAAGCATTTTTCAACATGTTGAAAAGTACGCCGAGACCTAGCTGAGGCCTCGAGTACGTGGGGCCTACTCTCTAGCATGAAGGAGAGTTACAAACATGTCCTAGGACATTGCATCGACCATGCTGCGAGTATGAGTCGAGGGGAAACACGCAAGAACTTGCCGATCAGGTCACCGCAGTGGGACAGCCCCTTTACCGTACACTGTGCTTTAGCCGTCTTTTTACAGAGCGCCAACCTTCCTCTTCATCGCGGTGTGTGTCTATTTCACTTGGCTTTGCATCATGTACATTTTTTAGACAGTGCTCCCCCCACCTGCCCAGTCCCCCGCCCGCAGAACGGGCTGGTGAAGGAAACAATGTGTTTGTGTTGCACTCTGACAGCCGCCGTTCCAGTTGCCGGTTTTTCTTGACAATCGCCGGCAGTCTGCTGAAAAATTGCCTAAAAGTTTGGACTTTAGACTCCAGTGCGGAAACAGACCCTTCGGCTCGCCAAGTCCATGCTGACCAGCAATCACCCTGTACACTAATCAACACACATTAGTGACATTTCTGTTTACAATCTACCGAAGCCAACTAACCTACAAACTTGGACGTCTTTGGAGTGTGCGCCACTGTGCCAGCCTGCATGCCAGGGGTTTAGAGAAGAAGGCGATAGAATGGGGTTCGGAGGGAACTATAGTTCAGCCATGATTGTATGGTGGAGCAGACTTGATGGACCGAACGGGCTAATTCTGAACCTATAATTTATTAACTTATGAAATTATGTCTGACGATGTCATGGAAGAACATTGTTGACTTTTTAGGTCATGTGTTATGACTGCTCAACCTAAAAGCTCTATTACATTTAACAAACATTGATTTTATTTTCCAATACATGATCTAGTTGGTAAGCATCTCAGCAAGCTTTTTGACTTCCAATCAAATAACGCAAACAATATTGTTATTAATACAAAATGTATACAATTCCAAAACTGAGAGAGTCAAAGTAGTTTGAAAATAACCCATTGGTTCTAATCCATCCCGTGTGCAGATAGAAACCTAAACCATTTGAAGTATTTGTTTACATATTTCAAAATGGAGCATAACAGTTCCACTCAGGGAAAAAGTGTTGGGTAATGTTTCTTCATGCTAAGGATGATACAAGTGAGGAGTTCTCCCTGTATAAGCATTCAGTGCCAGCTCACTATCAAATCCGAGATTTAAAGGTTTTTATTAGCATAGGATATTGAACTAAAACAATTAAACGGAGTAAGGATACGGATCAAGTGCAATTTTCGTGAATGGAGTAGGCTCAAAAGCTACTCTAATTACATCTTTCCGCGTCTTCAACCTCCATGTTGAACAAAATATTAAAAGCTAAAGTCCAATTACTTTCATAATTACGTTATATTTCATTTCGGAGTCTGAACAGGTTTATTGACCCATAAGTGAGATTATTTGAATTATCTAACCGCTGAAAGGTGCATATTTAAGTTAAAGTTTTTTTTAAAGATAGAGCACAGAAAGAGCCCTTCGCCAACCGAGTTCATGCCGACCATCAATCACCAATTCTCACTAGTTCCATGTTATTCAATTTTCTCATCCACTTCCTACTCACAAGAGGGAATTTACAGAGGCTACTTAGCCGACAAACGTTTTTAGGATGTGGGGCACACCGAAGCACCCAGAGGAAACCCACATAGTCACAGGGAGAATGTGCAAACTCTACACGGACAGCATCCGACGACTGAATCGAACCGGGTCTCTGGCGCTGCGAGGCAGCGGTTGTACCAGCTGCTCATTGTCTCGCCCTTATTGTTGTGACTGGGTGCTCTGCAAGTGATCACCTTACCAAAACGTTTGAAAGCCATGAAGAATATCCTTATTAAGTCGGCGCTATTTGAAATAATGAGCGTGCCCACCTCTCTAATAGATTAATCAAACATATTTCTTCGTTCGAATATTTCGTGCATCTCTTCAAAATCTCATAAGCAGGAGATTCTGACTCAATACCATGTACATATGCAGCGATTAAATTGTGGGGGCTGCTGCGGAAGGTTTTTTTTTAACTCTTCGACTGCTATTTTTCCTATGAAAATTATACATTTAAGATGATTTAATCATAAAAGTCATGATAATCATCGAACCCTTAATTTACAACAAATTATCTAATCCAGATGTGGTACTTTCCCTGTAAACACTTAGTCCAACAGGATAATAAAATAAATAAGCATGAAGCGGGTTTGGGTTTCAAATGATGTCTAACACAGCCTGGGACCTTTGGAACTCAAACTGAAAACAGGAAAAATGTAAATATGGTAATATTTAGCTCGTGTTTAAAAATATATCAATTTTCACTTAACCCATATAGTAAAGCCCACACGCAAAGACTCCCATCTGTTTCGTGCAACATTAGTTATTACTTCAGGTTGAGAGAATATTACATGGTTTCTCGCTTTGATAATCAGAAGTACAGTAGAAATGAATTTGAACCAAACAAAAACAGTTCCATGCAAACATTTGTTATTTTATTAAATGAAACGCATTGAAGAAATAACATGATTAACCAATATATAATCCATCTGTCTGTACCTATGCTCTTTGCTCAGATTTTGCCGAGTGTTTATAAACATATCGCATATTATGGTATTTAATATGTTTCAGATGGTTTTTCTGTTCAGCTATTCCTAATATGCCCTTCGAGGGCGTTGGTAATGAATGGAGGGTTTTTAACTGAGCCATCTTCAATCCATATAATTAAGGAATCGTTGGATCAGTTTCCACTGACTTTTATTTAGCCCTTCATTTTTTTTGTCCATCCAATTTAATTTAATTCAACTGAAATCCCGCCAGATCTATTACACACCACGTGTCTGTATTAATGGTTTTGCAAGACATTTCTTCCTGCACAGGCGGTAGATGTTATTGATAACCTACACTTGTATGTAACGTGGCATTGTACTTAGGCACTATAACATAGAATAAATCTTAGGTGCTTAAATATAATTGCAATTCTCTAGGTGCCTGAAGCATTGCAGTTTAAGCACAGCACAATCAATTTTAACCAAATGAAACACATATTCCTATCAGATGTCTTGCCCAAAATCTTGTTGATCTCATGGCACTGATCACCTTGATGGTATGGACCAGTTGGCCACAGGGTCCTTTTATCCCTCAATTATTATTCAAAACGTATTAATGCAAACATTGTAACACAACACATTCATTAAACAATTGATAAAGTATGATAAGCTTTTCATTTTCTGATGTGTACATACACATAAAATTCAACGTTGTTTCTCCCTCTGCAGGTGCTACCTGATCTGCCGAGTAACCCCAGCAATTTCTGTTTGTGATTAATTTAATACACGGTGGTCTGAAAACGAAGCTGTATCAATAAATAACAGAATGCATACATTTACACTGCTTTGAAACCAGTAATTTTTCCCAAATTACAAGAATGTTTCCAACTTTCATTTGACACTCTACTTCATTAGGTGATAATAGGAAAGATTATCAATATTTGGTCAAAGATCAAACCTTGCATCAAACAAGGTGGAATTAATCAAATCACAATTACACAGAAACAGGCCTTTGGTCCAACTTGTCAATACTGACTAATCCCATGTGCCTGCATTTGCCCCATATCCCACTAAACTTTACCTACCCATGAAACTGTCCAAATCACTTTTAATATTGTTATTGTATCTGCTTCAGCTCCTTCCTCCCACCACCCTCTGTGTGAAAAAGTTGCCCGTAAGGTTCCTATTAAATCTTTCCCCTCCCACCTTAAATCTATGCCATTTAGTCCTCGATATCCCTACTCTGGGATCACCCTAAGAGAGTTGGGAGACAGAGAGATTTAGGCCATGAATTCCGATGTGTGAGGTTTTGGTAGCTGGAAACAGTAACTAACACTCGCATGCTGCAGATTAAGAATTCACAAGAAACTAGAACTGGATGCTGAGAATTCAAAAGATTGTTGAACGATCTGTAAGTTACAGAGATGAAGAATGGAATGAAAAACCCATGGAAGGCTTTGAGGCCAAACCTGAGAATTCTAAAATCATTGTTGTTGGGCTATGAGCCAACATAGGTCAAAACACATAGTGAGCCAGTATGAAGAGTTTCATAGGATATATAAAGAAAAGAATTATTTCCACATGGTTTAGTGTGTAACTTGAATAAGCCGCTGAAAAGAATAACTGGGGGGTTTGGGAGATTATTTTACACTAAGTTGTAAGTTTGAGAAGGTTTCACCAGAAACAATGGTGCCTATGGGATTCTAATAGCTTTTAAAAGAAAAGATAAACATTTTATTAAAACTTTGACTTAAAGGCCACAGTTACTTCCCAAAGCTATGCCTCAACTTAATACTTCTGCCCTAAGTTTTGACTCCTTGTTAAGGATAACTTGCAAAGTTTAAATCCATGTCATGCATCATTTAATGATCTAATGTGTTGATATATTTTTCTTTTGATTCCAGCAGCTTTTCTTGTGTATTTTTTTTTAATATTGAAGGAAACTTAAAAGGGAATATTCAAACCTTTGTTCAGATAAAGTTCATATTTAGTGTATTTTTAAAAGGGCTTTGTGAGTTTATTGTTGTATGTATTTGATAGAAAATAAAATGTATAAACTTTATACATTTTATTTATGACACAACTTTTGCTTTCTTAGAATTAAAGAAAAAGTAATAGGGAATCAAAGGGTATGATTTTGTCGTGCAAACTACAAAAGGATTGAAAATCAATGTTTATCTGAAGGGCAGTCCAAAGGACTTATTTTCAGCTATCAATTTGAAGAAGCTTCAGATATGAACTGGGTTCTCTTTAGCGTCTTTACAACTTGGTATGGAAGAAAATAAGATAGCTTCTAGATTAAGTTGCTTTTTATGGGGGCTTTTTGAGGGGGGAGCAGACTGTGGTCGCAAAATGGGTTGAGAGACAAAATGTTTCTGTCAGGTCAGAATGAGTACGGGTGTCACAATAATCCTTTACTAAAGCAAACAAAAAAGGTTTTCTACTTGGTTAAACTGTTGACATCTTAATAAACCAAGTCCATTAACCGTTTCATCTGCTCACCTCACATTGAAAATTGCAATGAAAGTTAATAGCTAAAATAGAAGGAAGAATGACATTTTCATATTCTGGCTTCTTTGAACCTCTGGACATGCTAACATACTTATCAAGTTTGTTATTGTAGGAAATGTTTTAATTCTCTATAAAGCACTCCCACAAGCAGCAGGGAAATAAATAAGCAGGTAATTTATTTAATATTTTGGTTGAAAATGGGGGAACTCCTTTATTGCTCTTTACACTCGCTCTCAAATCTATAATGGTAGATGAGAACACTCTGTTTAGTGTTTATTCTAAAATATGGCACTTTTGAAAGTATGAGCCTTCTTCAGTGATATACAGAAGTGCCAGTTATGATTACTTGCACAAGGCTCCAAAATGGACTTGTCAGATTCATAGTCAAAACTGATTGACTCTCTCACTGTTTTAGCTCCTCTTCTGCTTTCTTTTTCCATTTAATCAAAATTCTAACATTTTCTTTCACCGGGTTACTTAATAATATATAGTAATTTTCTGGCTACATTAAGACGTTGTAACATTTGCACTTTGGTGCTAATGCTGACTTGCTGTGCACATGTTGGCTGCCAGTCATCCCATATGCCAAAAGTGACTACAGAACCTATGTTTTCACTGTCCACCCTCTCTTTATTATGCTCTCATTCTCTCTTTCTTTGACTTTTTCTCGATGTGTCATTTTGTAATAAAATATAATTAAGTCTTACACCACAGAAATAGACCCTTAGGTGCATGGAGCCTGTACCAATGAATACCTATTTATACTTATCATATTTTATTTCCCCCGCAGAGCCATTAACTGCTACCCCCCTCCCTCCCAATATGAACACTCAACTTAGGGTAGTGTTTACAGTAGCCAATTAACATCATTGGCATGTGGGAGGAAATTAAGCATCAGAGGAAATCCATGCAGCCACTGGGAAGACTGGCAAAGTCTGCACAACCTCACCTAAGGTGAGGATTGAACTCAGTTACTGCAGCAGGGAAGCAGTTGCTCTATTAGTTGTTTTTTTCCCAGGATGTAAACATTGAATACTGGGGGACATAGCTTTAAGGTGAAAGGGGCATGTGCAGGTCACGTGTTTTTCACAGAGATGGTGTTGAGTGCCTGGAACGTTCTGATGAGGAGTGATGGTGGAGGCAGATACCATGCTGGCATTTAACAGATTTTTAGTTAAGCACATACTGTAGATATGCAGGGAATGGAGGGATGTGGATTTTGTGTATGGGGATAAGCATTGGTCTTAGCATCATGTTCGGCACAGACACTATGGGCTGAAGGGCTTGTCCTGTGCTGTACTGTTCTATGTTCTATGTATTTACAAATCTCACATTTACAGATGAATCAAATATCACTGTGATACCCTATTTTGCCTTGTAAACCCGGAATTATTTCTTAAAAAGAAAAGGCAAGGGTTTGCGAGACAATGCCAAAAAATCTTCCAATGCGTGAATTGTGTAAATACAACATAATATCTGATTGCCTTGCTATGCATAATATTTATAGCAATGATCATTGCTCCTATTAAGACAAATACACATGATGATCTGAAGCAGGGAAAGTCACAAATCCTTAATTAACATGGTCATTTATAAATCTCTCATATGCAGATGAAACAAAATATTGCTAATATATATTTTTATAAACATGGATTCTTTCTTAAAAGGAAGAGTTAAAAGCAGTTATGATTTTTAGAGTTTCTGCAAATTCTTAGTTCCATCAGACAACTCCAAAATGTCTTCCAATGTGTGAATTGTATAAAAGCAGGGATCTGAGTTTGCTATGGTGATTTGCTGCTAGGCAATTCCTGTAACACTTAGGCTAAATATTGGAATTTAAATTTGACAGTTTTCAAGAGACATTTATGTGGGTTCTTAATACATTGTGGTAAATGCCTGGGTGTGCATGCTCTTAACCTGTACATTTTTTTGAACTAAAGCCCATATCATTGCATGCCAAAACAACTCTCAACACTGTATAGACTCAAAAAAACTGCAGTAACTCAGCGGGACAGGCAATATCTCTGGAGAGAAAGAATGGGTGACATCTATCTTCGGTTTAAATTAGCATCTGCAGTTTCTTCCTACACATCTCAACATTATATCTCCATCCTTGCAACATACACATGGGTGAAGGTGTGGGATGTAATTTTACTTGATCAAAGTCTTTCATTCCAGTTGCAATGCTGATTCTCCTGGGCACTTGAGAATTGAGCGGATGTTTGACAGAATTGGATGTCCTGGATTTTGAATTAACCCATTTTAATATCATGTCTAAAGTCTACACATGAAAGTACTAGTAAGCAGAAGGCTTGAACATTAGAACTGGATACTGGAAAACCTTCCTAGACTTGTTCTAACCACCCAAAACAATGTCAAAGGTTATGTAATGTAAGAAATGGGTTTGCTAGTCATGTTTTCCTTATCCAAGGCCTTATTGAATGGTAGTGTGTTAGGTTCAGCAAGGCACAAACAATATACGTTTGATAGCACAGGAACAGGTCCTTCGGCCCACAAAGTCTGTGCAATTATGATGCCATGATAAACTAATTTCTTCGGCCTGCACATGATCCCTATCCCTCCATTACACAGCATCCTTAGTGTAGAAAAGTGGCACTAGGCACTTCACAGAATGAAAAACACAGGAGATTATTACAAAAAATGACTACAAGGTTTTTTTCATAAGTAGTGTTAAGGGGGGTGCGGCGGGGTGGGGGCTTTAACGAAAAGATAAAGGGGAAGAATTCCAATGTATGCGTGACCTAGTGAGCACAGGGGAGATTGATGCATGGTACAGGTCTGAGATAAAGGCTGGGCAAATAGGTTTCCATTGGCTGAAGTTTAAGGACGGATGAAGGCTAGCCAGGACCGAATGACCGAAGCTTTAAGGGGCATGGGGCCTCATGCACCGGTGTGTGCTGCTGGACGGGTTAGTGCAACATTCAGGCATCAGCCAAAAACTAGCGTTTCTCTAGTCAAGCGATGAACACAAGCGATGTTGAATAAACGCCTCCGCAGAGTGAAGTTAAGCCATGACTCTAGATTAACACCGAGAGCAGAGTTGGCTGGAAGCAGAAAGCTCTGGGCATTGAAGCACCTCGTCGTGTGAACTCAGCCGCGCTGTGCAGGTTCACACGTGAAGGGTGCTCGCCAGCAAAAGTAGCTGAATAGCGGATGACCAGAGGTACAAACGCTTTTGCGGGAGTGTTTTTTAAGGGAGAAGAACGCAAAAGGGGTTGAACTGGTGCTGTTAGTGGGAGTGGTGCAGGAGGAAAGTGCGGGGGTGATGGGAATTGAGCGAAGAACAACATACAACGGGAACCAGATGAAGGTAATGTGATGTACACCTCTCGGATTACCACATGTGCGATGTATCTGTATGGCGATAAAATATATGGCCAGTGAAAGTATATCCTTATTTTTAGGGTCGGTCCCTTTCTCTTGTAAAACAGGTTGTGCTGAAATACAGAGGAGCAGACTTCTATTTATATAAGCGGTGCCGAAGCAGAAGAGGCCGCTCGTCTAACGTGTAAACTTAGTCAGGTTCTTTCGAAAGCATGCGGCGATCCGTCCGTGCATGCAGGCAATTAGTTTAGCTGTAAATATAGACGTCTATTTATCAGCCAGCTCTTGGTGAATATGCTGGCGAGCTAATGTGTTTCAGATGTATTTTGCGAGGTATTCAGCTGCGCTCCCGCCACGCTGTGAAGACCAAAGAGCCTCAAAGGATGACTGACGGGGAAAGCTGCGAGGTGCTTATCTGGCGTGGCCAAGTTGTTTTTACAAGCAAGATAAGCAAGCGCGAACGCTATTTCTCCTCCTTATGCCGCACTTTCAGATTGGAGAGGCGCAACACTCACATTAGCAGTGATTTCCCACAGTGGTGGCAATGTTTTTGTTGTTTTATTTGTACACGCAAGTCGCAGTCCTCAGCGCGTTTTATAAATTCACCAATCAGGTCAAAGTAGACTCTGAACAAAAATATAAGGCCCGGTTCGCTTTCAGCAAGTGCACAGCATCGAATTATTGCCAAACGGCAGTGACTTGACTTAGTAAAGTCACGCGTATCTTAGAACTTTGAAGAGATTGGGTCAGATATGTTGAACGGTCTCCACAACAATGCTAACTTGACACCCACCAATTCATTGTTGGAACCCACGTGTCTCCGGAATCAATAGATTTAAAACATAATTTAAAAAATGATGCGACTCGCTTGTTACTTAATAATATATTTATAACTTGGCTATATAGATGAAGGTCCAAGGTTATCCGTGGCCTAATACAGATACTGTTTCTCATCCACATGCTGCTATGTATAACGGAGTCTTTAAAAACTCGGCATAACATTCATTATTTTTGGCTATTGCTTCAGTCAAACACAAGCGAGCTTTATTTACACGAAATATTGATCTAATGTAATAGTGGGTACATATCTATTGAATGTGTAATACAGGAAACGTGACAGAAAACAAGCACCACCGGGTTAAAATAAATTCACAGAAGATCGGCAACTCAATGCAAACTTACTTTGAGCTGCTTTCCACTCACTGTTAGTGCCGTTTAGTCTCCAAACACTACAGCAGAGAAGAGCACTTTCCAAACTTTCCCTTCATATCCCTTTCCCTCCTGAGATATCAGTGCCAGGTTTGACAATTATTTAACACCTCGTGTTGGTATTTACAACATAACTAACTTGCGACTATAATGTTGCTTTTTATTTGACTTTGCCAACCAACGATGTACTTTGACATGATCCCCAGCCCCCAAGACGCTGGGCTGTAAACTTGGTTGTAAACTGGAGCAGAACAAACACGTCTTAAATCTGGGAAATGTCCAAAATCTGCATCGTGTAAAGGTGCCAAACGCGTTGCGAGAAATACTTCAATATTAAAAGCCGATGATGGACGACGAGTTTTAGATTATAATGGCAACGCGGATTCCTTTAGAACCGCGCTTTAGATGAAATTATGTGTTTTTGTTAAAGTCTGGTACAACAGCGCAGTCAGACTCAATGTATCATTTGAGAAAAATGGCAATGCAGCTTCAATTTATTTGAAAGTACTCGTCAGGAATGTGAACGAATCTGATATGAGCAGTTAATATGGCTTCACGCCCAATAACTTTCTTTCCGCCCTAAAGCATACTATGTGTATGCACGTCTCTTGGAAATAAAATAACAAGGTATTATTGTCGTGATGCTGCTTTTAATTTACAAATGCTACCGGTTCTAAGAAATTTTGTAGCGTTATTTTTATAACTCTGGTTTCCCATGCAGATTCCTGGTACAGACCATCGACTGGTTCCCACCTGACCCTGTCTAACTGAATCCTCTCACTCTTTGAATGTCATTCCTGCAGTGTACCGAGTATTGGAGCATCGATTAGATCAGCGTTTCGTCGCTAATCATATGATCGATTGCATTGATCTTAGTTGGAGCGATCGGCACTGCGCAGTTTCAAGTGTCAGATCCCATTGGAAATTGCAAACGGCCAGCAGAATCTGAATCGTGTATGTACTTCATTAGCATCTGAAATACCAATTATCCCAGGTCTGCGGTGAGCAGGTCTGGTCTGGTCTGGTCGTGAGCTAGTCTGAGCTGGGCTTGTTCCTGCTGAGCAGGGCTGGGCTGAGTTGAGATAACAAAACACAAAATGCAGGATTAACTCAGTGGGTCAGGCAGCATCTGTGGCAGGAATGGATCTGTGGCAGGAATGGAAGATTCGGGCTGGAACCCTTCTTCAGATTGGGCTGGGCTGAGCTAAACCAATCTGACTCGATTTGGGTCAGGCTGAGATGGGATGGGCTGAGCTGATGTGGGCTGGGTGAAGATGGGTGTGTGAGGATGGAGTGAGGTTGGTGGTGAATTGGGGCTAGGTTTATGGGTGCTGAACTGGTGGTGATGATAGGTTTGAGTTGTTGTGAGGTGGAATGGGGATGATGGTTTAGTGGTGGTGGTGGTGGTGTTTTGAGCTCAGGTAAAGATGTGAGATGGATTGTTGTGGTGCTGAAAGTTTTTTTCTCGGATGTAGAGGCCCATTGATCTCTTGAGGAACACCCCCTGTTACCATTCTCCTAAAACACATTTTGTGTATATCTTCTGTTTAAACCAGCATCTGCATTCCCTTCCTACACATTATGCATACCATTTTGGGGGTGATGATAACAAAAGCAGCTGCCAGGTCTGTGGCATCAAGGCTGACTTTGGCACAAAGCAGGGAAGGGTAAAGTCAGATAGGGCGATAGGGTTAGGAGACTTGCTAGAATAGGGGGACAGACAGATTCTATGGTTTACAAATGGAGCACCAGGGTGGTGTGTTGTTTTGCAGGTACCAGTATTGAGATGTCTCTAAACAGCTGCATAACATTCTCAAGGGGGAGGGGAGTAGTCAGACATTGTTAAGCACATTGGCACAAATGAGATAGATGGAAAAAGGGATGAGGTTCTGCAAAGCGAATATAGGGAGTTAGGCAAAAAGGTTAAAAAGCAGGACATAAAGCATATAAATATCTGGATTACTCCCAGTGTCACGTGCTAGTGAGGAATAGGAAACTAGAAGAAATTAATTTGTGCCTGAAGAGTTGCTGGAGGTGACAGGGATTCAGATTTTTTTAAGAGATTAGGATCTCTTCTGGGGCAGTGATGACCTGTACAAGAAGGACAAATTGCATTTGAACTGGAGGGGAACCAATATCCTGACCAGCAGGTTTGCTAATGCTACCCAGAACGATTTAAACGACTGGCAGGGTGATGGGATCCGACACAATATTGAGGCAGATGAGAGACTGGAAGTTGGTACTGAAGTCAATGAAAGAAAGTTCAGTAGACAGGACAGACTGGAGCATGGCAGGGAACAAAATAAGATTGTTGGATTAAATTGCATTTATTTCAGTGCAAGAATCCCAACAGGTAAGGTAGATGAACTGTGGGCATGGATAGGTACTTGGGACTGAGAAGAAGTAAGCAAGAATGTCGACGAGGACAGATTGGTAGACATAGTCCATATGAAGGCAAAGCCTTTTTCAAAGGTCCCCACATGGAGGCCTCTCTGGAAGGTTCGATCACATGGGATACAGTGAGAGCTAGCAAATTCGATTTAGAATTAGCTTGATGATAGGAATCAAATTGTGATATTGCTGTTTGTCATCTAGATCAACAATTTGGAAGATTATGAACAAGGCATGATTAGTAAGTTTACAAATGACACCAAAATGGGTAGTATCACAGCAGGGTCAGATCAGTTGGGTAAGTGGTCCAAGGAATGGCAAATGGACTTTAATTTGGCTAAGAGTGAGGTATTGAATTTTGGGAAGTCAAACCAGTGTAGGACTTTCACTGTGAATGGCAATGCAGAGGGACCCAGAAGTACAAGTTCACATTCCCCCAGACAGTAACATCACAGGTAGACAGGGTGATGAAGAAGACTTTTGGCAATGTTGGCCTTCATCAGTTAAGGGGCCGTCCCACTAGGGCGACCTAATTGGCAATTTTAGGAGAGTTTGAAAAAATGACATGTTGAAGACCTCCTTCGACTATGTAGAAGACCTCCTTTGACTTCCTTCGACCTCGTTCGACTATGTTGAAGACCAGCTTCAACTAGCTATGACTAGCTATGACTAAAGGCCCTGTCTCACGGTGCGAGTCCACCCAAGAATGACCCCAAGTGAAAGAAAAAAAATGGACTCGTGGTTATGCACAAGATTCAAAGTTAAGATTCAGTGTTTAACCGAGTTCCCACGGGCATGTTATTTATACGATGTTCCAAGGTGCTCTCCCGAGTTATCAAGTTCCTCTCCCATTACCTTCATTCACGGTTGGCTCAAGTGTATGTTTTAATAAAGCAACAATGTTAAAGAAAACATCTCCATCCTGCGGCTTTGAGTTAAAGATAGAAATCAGCGCGGCTGCATCTATTAATATGACCTACAGAGGGAAAATGCGCATCAGATTGTTGGGAGACAGAGCTCAGGGTTCGCCTCCTGAACTGCTTTGGTGCCCAGGCGTGAGGGAGGTTGGGGGGGCGTCATTAATCTGTTTGGGGTGACAAGGCTCTTTGGTTAGGAGTGGTGTGCAAGGGAGGCTTAATTCTCTCCGATCTCTCTGAAGCCCCGGACGAGAACAAAAGAAACCTATCTTGCCAGCGCGTACAAGCCCATTGTATATAAGGGTCTCGACCCGAAACGTCACCTATCTCCTTCACTCCTTAGATGCTGCTGCACTCGCTGAGTTTCTCTTAAGGCAGAAGGGTCTTGACCCGAAATGTCGCCTATCTCCTTCGCTCCTTAGATGCTCTGCACCCGCTGAGTTTCTCCAGCCTTTTGTATACCCCCGTTTTATATAACTTTGCTGCTGATGCGCACACACACTCTCTCTCCCTCTCTCCCTCTCTCTCTGCTCTCTGTCACTGCAGCTCAGAGCCCAACCTCGCCATCCTATAGTGGTAACATTCACATCGGGTCCCATGCACACCCACACCCCCTCTCTCCGACACACACCCCCCACAAGGCAACAGGCAGCGTGAGAGACAGATAGTTTGTAGGGTGTTGGTTTTGTGTAAGGATTTATTTTTAAATTATGAGCCAAGGTCGCATTTACTTATTTTAAACGAAGTTTGGACGCTTAGCAATACTTTTTTTTTCTCTTTGCGCTCGTTTTCAGAAAGGGTTCAGACCCCGTTTGGCTCGTTGCCCCCTTTGAACCTAGCCCTGCGAGAGGGTGGGAGGGAGGGAGGGAGGGAAGGTGTGAGTGAACAAGAGCGCCGAGGAGGAGAGGGAAATAGGGGGGGTGGGGTAGTGGTGGAGGAGAAATAGGGAAGAAGTTAGTTGTTCAGATCAGAAACCTGTAGGCTGGGAGCCATAATGGTGATGAGCACACCCAGTTCTTCTGAGGAGTGCATAAGAGACATCGATCGGAAGCAATGTTCCTCTAGAACTTTAACTGAAACCGTGTCCACATCACCTCCTCTTGGCCGGACCGCAAGACCCAGGGTTACCGGTCAGCGCTCTCCGCCGCAAAGGAATCTCAAGAGGGCAATACCAATGTAAACCGCGGCATCTCCTAAAATATGTCTATTCACACACACATTAATTCTCTCCCTCTCTCTCTCTCTCTCTCTCACACACACACACAAACAATATCATCCAAGACTGTTCGTGTAGAAGGCAACATTTTCCCAGAAGACGCCAAGAAAGGAATAAAGTGTAGGATAGGAACTGCCTGCAGATGCTGGTTTAAACCGAAGATAGACACAAAAAGCTGGAGCTGACAGGGAGTGATCAAACAGCACAATGTCACCCCATCACCAATTCCTTCTCTCCAGTGATGCTGCCTGCCCGCTGAGTAAAAAAAAAGCGAGAATGTGATCTGAGAGGAAAGATAGTGGAGAGAAGTGAATCGTAAACTGATGGAAGGGGAGGAAAGGCGCCTGAGCGAAAGATAGAGCGGAGAAAACCCAGCAATCGATTTATAGAATATATTTGGAAGAGGAAAAAAAAAATCCCTTTGTGAATACTCTATTCACGCTGATGATGTTAGTTCGGACTGATCAACGTGGGCTGTGACCGAGCGATGGTTGTGATCGTTTACAGGCTGTAAATCAGGAGACTTGTCATCTGGTAATCGCTATTGATTGTAAATCTACGCGTCAGGAAAATCCAATGTTCATTGATTCATTTCCATGGTTTTTATAGCTAATTTTCCAATAAATAAATGCAGTAATCACCGCCCGAAAGGGTAGGATAGGGCTGAAGCCCAGTGTTTAGACGTTGGAATGTTTTTTTTTATCATTCTAATAGAATGATTTTCCAACTCCTGTAGTAATTACACTGTTTTTTCACTCCTAGTTTTTTTAACATATTTTTAGGATGTTAAAGGTGAATAAAATAAACACTTACGAAATGAGTTCATTCATGTATTTTGCTCATGTGACACAAATACATTATGTATAAAATTGTACACATGGGAAAATAAGACGAAAATTACCAAAAAAACAAAGAATATTTAGTCGAGGGTGAATTAAATTTTGTGATTAAGACTCGAGCGTGAATGGCACTGAAATAATTTAAAGAATTCAAACGGTAGACTCACGAATCACTAAGTTAAACGCACGGGCCCTACGTTCTTACAACGAGTCTAAATGTTTCAATTTTAAACTTGAACACTAAATTTGACTTGTGGGAAAAGTCAAACATGTTTATTATTTCAAAAAAATTATTTTAAACATGTTTGACTTTTTTCACAAGTTCACAAGTTTCACGGGTACCTGCCGTCAGCGCCACGAGTGGACAAGTTGATCACGCGAGGTCCGACGTTCCAGCTACGTTGGCTGTATGTGATCACCACGAGTGAAAACTCGGGGTCACTCGTGGGCCAACTCGCACTGTGAGACAGGGGTTTAACTTCGGGAAAATTGGACACCGAATTGTGGAGAATGAAGCCAACCTCCTTTGAACTCCTTTGACCTCCCTTCGACTATGATGAAGACTATCTACGACTACCTTCGACTACCCTCGATTACCTACGATTAACATGCCGACCTACTACGACCTACTATACCTACGAGTAAAAAAAGTATTGATTTTTTTCGATGGCGACCTATTTTTACTCGCGGGCATATTTTAACATATTGAAAAACCGCCGCGACCTAGCTGAGGCCTCGAGTACACGGAGACCACTCTCGAGCATGAAGGAGAGTAACGAAGACTTCCTACGACCTTGTGTCGACCATGCTGCGAGTATGAGTCGAGGCCAAACTTGCTAGAACTCGCAGATTAGGTCACCCAAGTGGGACAGGCCCTTTAGGGAATTGAGTATAAAAATTGGGATGGTATGTTGGTCTTGTACAAGACTTTCGTGACATCACATTTGCAATATTATATTCAGTTTTGGTTCCCCTGACACAGAAAAATACATTAAGGTGGAAAGAATGCAGAAAAGATTTATGAGGATGTTTTCAGGACCTGAGGTTCGGAGTTAATAAGTGTAACTGGACAAGCTAGAACTTTACTCCTTGGAGTGTAGGTGACTGAGGGAGATCTTATGCTGCATAGAATCATGAGGGGCATAGATAGGATGAATGCACGCAGTCTTTTTCCTAGAGTTGTGAATCAAGAATCAGAAGGTGTAAGTTTGTTGGGAGCAGTAAGATTTCATAAGTACCTGAGAGACATTTTCCGCACAGAGGCTAATGAATATATGAAATGAGCTGCCAGAGGAAGTGGTTGAGGCAGGTGTGATAACAAAATTTAAAAGACATGACGTACATGGGGAGTATTGTTGGGAATTTTAGGAAGTCAAGAATTGAGAGTCACAAAAGTACGGTACAATAAAATTCTTACTTCAAACGTTGGCAAAGCTTAGATGGGCATCTTGGTCAGCCTGGATAAGTTGGGCCAAAATCTTCCATACTGTAAGATTTAATGACTCACCGACTCTAATGGTGAATGTAAACATACATCATTGGAATTTTCCATCAAAATTTAGGGGTTGCAATTCTGACACTCCATGTTCAGGAAAAACAGCAAACTTTCAGAAATAACAGTTTCATATGGTTGTTGAAATCACATGCAGAAGAGGGTGAGGGATACATTTTTATTATGAATAAGTTAAATGGATCAATTTTATGGGAGCTACTGGTCGAGACAGGCTCATGGGACCTGGTGTACAAATCTTTAATCGCAGTTGAAAAGGTTAACAATATAGTAATAAAGCAAATGTGTATCTGGCTAAAGACACAATGAACAAAAGCCAAGATGATACATCAAATACTAAAATCAGCTCCTGCTGCAATATTCTGTCCTTGTTAGGAAGAACATTTAAGGTCTTGGAGAGGTAAGATGAGACTTGTAAGGATGGTTAAAATATGAGGGATTGTGTTTATGTGGATTGACTGGAACAATTTGGATTGTTCTTCTTGGATCATGGAGGCCAAGAGGAGATTTGACAGGAGTATTTAAAATGCTGAAGGACTTGGGTAGAGATAAACTATTCCAATTGAAAGTGGCTGACAAAAGAACCAAAATCAACACAAGGAAAAATAACTTTACACAACAATGGTTGGCTTTTGCTCACTGTTGATTGGGTTGTGGATTAAGATTCAATTGGAACTTTCAAAAGGGAAATGGATAAATACTCAAGGAGCTAAATGTGAGAAACTTAGGGGAACATGATGGGCCTGAATTCTTATAGCTTGAAAAATTGAGTGGCTTTTTGTGCTAAGCTGTTCTGTGGTTCTTTAAAATTGAAGGTACGATTTTGCTCACATAAGGAAATCTGTGAGCAATATTTACAATGAAACTAATACATGGCACTATAAAAGATTAAGAAAGTTATTCTTTGAATATGGAATCAGATGTGGCGGTGTGCATTTTCAAACATGCAATTGCACCCTATCACATACTGTATGAACATACAAATGTTTATGTTCCACATTTAGAGTATTGTGTTCAGTTTTAGTCATCTTGTCGTAGGAAAGATATTCTTAAACTGGAAAGACCGCAGAGAAGATTTATGAGGATGTTGCCAGAACTCAAGGGCCTGACTACAGGGAGAGGTTGAATAGGCTAAGACTGTATTCCGTGGAATGCAGAAGGATGAGGGGTAATTGTATAGAGGTTTATAAGATCATGAGGGGGCGAGATTGGGTAAAAGACCGTGCAGTCACCCTTAGTGGAATCAAGAACTGGAGAACATAGGTTTAAGGTAAGAGGGGAAAGATTTAATAGGAATAAGAAATAGATTTAAAGGACATCTTTTTCCTGGCACTCTTGGCTGAATATGGCTCCATTGCCCTGCCTTCACCACACAGTTAAGGATCTGTAACCCCATCTCATGGTTAAAACTAGTTGAGTTCCTAATGTGCACTAAATGTAAATATATAGGAGTGGGTGGGATTTGCACTCTGATTCTGAAACATAGCTCCATTGACTTCAGTCACAATATATAATGCAAGCCTCAGGAGTCAAATTTCCACCCCTTTATCAGAAGTTTATTCTTACTTAGTATGATGCTTTATATTCAACTGCATGAAGGTTTATCTGTCATTGTTCTCGTCACTTTTATATTATGTCAAACTCATTCTACATTTTCAAAATACTTCTTTGCATTCCACTTTTCATTGCAATAAAGAAGAATATGAATACCTATCATTGAATTCCTAAATCTAAGTTAATTATGTAGTTAGTAACAATGTTTCCAATAGAGGCTCTAGGATACTACCCCCCGTAATTATTCCAAGTTGGAGTGATGTATGAAGAATAAACTTTAAAATGCTTTTGTATCTGTGATAGAATTTATTCCAAATTCCTGGAAGTTTTGATTTTAATACATGCATTGAACTTTGTCAATTGCCTTTTGATGCCAAGGCAACTCACATGATTGTGCTTTCTACAAGCCAATCAGCATGTTACATCTTGTTGGATCTTGAAATACATTGCTAACTAGCTTATTATAGTTGTATGGATAATTGTCATATTTCATCTAGAAAATTGATTTTGTTATTTTAGCTAAAACAGTAATAACTCTAATCTATCTGTACCTAACTGTATTTGTTTTGTTGCCCTTTCAGAATAAAGCACTATGTTTGCCTAATTCCATTAATCTGGAAGCTCCCTAGGGAGCAATAGTCCCTCATAATGATTGTCAGTGCTTCACAAATCACTTCCCTTGTGTTTTTCATCAGTCTGGTGTAAATACTACATGTCCCAGAGGGGTTATTGATTTTGAGCCTAATTAGCTTGTTTCTGACACATCTAATTTATGAAAATGTCATTGATTTTCCTTGAAATATCTTGACGATGCGGAGGAAGTTTTCAGAATAGTTATTGACCTGTTCGTTTTCATTTACCAGCTTGTATAGTTATTTTATGTTTTTCTTATTTGTTTCATGGACTTTTGCAGGTGTACAGTAGAGAGAATACAGACCTGCTGCATCACCACCTGTTTGGCAACTTGAATACCCAAGAATGAAAGAGACTGCAGAGTGGCAGATACTGTCCTGTCCATCTCAGGTACTGACCTCTCCATCATCAAAGGAATCTACGAGAGGCTCTGCCTCAAAAAGACATCCAATATCATTAGACCCCCTCCCCCCACCCAGGCCACATTCTCATTTCTCTCCTACCATTGGGAAGAAGGTACAGGAGTCTGATAACTGTGATCACCAAGTTCAAGAACCGCTTTTTCTCAGCAACTACCAGGCCCTTGAATATTATACCACACTTACCTCAGCAACAATCTATACATAACTAAAACTCTAATTTTACTTTGGATTCACGTGAGTGATTCCGTGAAGAACCCCGCCAGTCGGCATGCGCGTCATTACGTCTGACGCATGGTGCAGCGACTGGCTGGGAGGAGCAGTGCTTCTCCAGCAGTAAGTTTAAAAAGCCTCAGGTAAGTGTTTAACTTCTCCGAGGTCTCTGCGTCTGGTAATTCTTGTTGCAGGAGGATAAGTGCAGATATGAAAAGATCCGGAACAGTGAGGCGAGCCGTGACAACAATGTCTCAACCCCATGGGTGTGCGGGTAGCGGGCGGCTGTCTAGTTCAACAAACGACCCCAGACTTGGTGTCGGAGAACACTGTGCCTATGCCGGAGGGGCGTAAGGCTACTCAAAAGTCTGTCCGGCCGATAGACTAAGACGAGTCCGGCTGAGAGGGTTCGACCCTAGAAATGGATACCGCGGAATGGGTATCCAGGATGGAGCTCCTGTTGGAGAGGATGCTCCATCCAGAGTGCCGGCCTCTCCAAGAGCCCGCGCCAGCAGCACCTGCCAGGCTGCTAAGTATTTTCCTCCAGGACGAGGAAAGTATACCGGGTCAGATGGAATCCAACGCTGACTCACAGGGGTCAGCAATAGAGGCTGCCCCACAGGACGAGCTGCAAGCGCCAGAGGTCCCATTCCTGGCGGGCAGGTTTGCCGTCCCTACAGACTCTGGCGAGCTGCTTGGAGAGAAGCTGGCTGCCAGCATAAATTACCTCGCTTCGCACCAGCTCCAAGAGCAGGCTATGGACACTACTGCCAAAAAGTATGAGACCCCCGAGAACTGTATCCTGCTGAAGGTGCCGACAGTTAATCATGCCATTTGGGGCCATATGGGGGCAAGCATCCGAGCGCAGGAGATTAAACTGCAGCTGGTGCTCATGCTCTTGGCATCTGGAATAACGGCTTTTGGTAGGTCGGTGGATGGTGGGCTCCTGACTGAAGTTCAGCAGGATGCCCTAGCTCTTATGTGCAATGTGCACTTTGAGATTAATTGTCTCAGAAAGAGCGCCATCCGCCCCACCATTAATCCCAGGTTTGCTGCCTTATGCAAGCCTGGCACCATCCAGCCGCCGAATCTATTATTTGGAGAAGACCTGGCCAAAACGGTAAAGGAGCTGGACGACGAAGCCAAGACCGTCGGGCTTATCAAGGCGCCAGTAACCAACAGAACTCTCCGACAGCAATACCCCTATAAGCAGTTTGCGGAAACCGGGGCTGGGCAAGAACCAAGCCGACCATTTAATGCCCGCAACTGGCGCTCCCCAGCAGGAGCAAGGGGAAACATGCCTATACAACCCAGGACCAGGCAAAGAGCACCGGTAACCATGGAGGTAGGTGTGTCTGGCTCCTGTCGAAACATATTGTGAGAGAATTGCCTAACAGTTCAAGGGACGTTACACAGCTTTCTGGGAGAATGGTGTAAAATAGTAAGATTAAATGAGAACTTACCAGTTTGAAGTTTGATCTTTATTTTATGAGGAGTTACGATGAGGGATTACGTGAAGACCCCGCCAGCACGCATGCACGACATTCTTCACAGATAACAGAGTTGACTAACACAGTAAGATAAGAGAACCAGCATACCAGTTGACCTTTATAATAGAGGGTTTGGGAGCGGAGGGCACGTAGTCCCTCATCCTAACTTCTCATAAAATAAAGATCAAACTTCAAACTGGTAAGTTCTCATTTAATCTTACTATTTTACTTCGTAGTCACGTGAGTGATTCTGTGGAGAAGGCCTGCCAAGCCGCATGCACAGCAGCATTACGTCAGCCGCATTGGCGCAAGCGCCAGTCTGGCAGGACAGAGCTCCTGCCGTGGTAAGTTAAACTTAAAAGGTAAGTTTGGTTTTTCACTTACCAGGGGTTTTTAGGCAGGAGCCTTTTTTCACAGAGGTTTTTCTTGCCAGTTTCGCAGCCCGACAAGTTGCCGGTTATGGACTGTGGGGAAATTCCAGTCCGACTGCAAATGCGGATAAACCGGCAAAGTTGATCGGGTTACGAGATAAGGAGCCACTAATAGTGCAGTTAGCGACTCCCCAGCCAGCAGGGATGCCGTGGGAACGGCAGGAAATTCAAGCAGAGTCACTGACAGGGGGGGGGGTCAGCGGCTCCCAGCCGGTCGTATGCTGTTGGAATGGCAAGGAAGCAACGCTGGAGCCACTGACAATGGGGTCTGTGGCTCACAGACGTTGGTCCCCAGTCAAGAAATTACTGGGACTCATTCAGCCATATTTGGACTCAGGTGAGTCGGGCTATAAATGGTTTCTCCTTATAATAAAAAGTATGTATTTTAAAGTGTTTTTTCTTTAAGTAAAAGCTAAAGGCAAAGTAAAGAGTTATTTTCATTAAGAGTAATTGGCAATACAGCAGCTGTGTTGCAGTTGAGCAAATCAAGGAACTGATATTGTGTAAGTAGCAATTAGATTGTTGCTAACAACCTTGTGCTATTGTCCGCTGAGGCTACTTCAGCCACAATGATGAAGTAACAGTAACTCACTACAGTAGTGTGGTCGGTTGAATTCAGTTATTATGAACTGATGTTTAGAACTCCAAGATGAGAAGTTCCAAATACTTTCACCTACTCAAAGATAGTGGAGATTGCATGAGTTACCAATTCTTCAGTTGTTAGTATTAACTAAATATATACATTAAATGCACCATTGAGTAAGGTTTTGAGTGAATATACATATTCTTCATGCACAAATTTGTTGCTACTCTACAATGGTGACATATGTTAGTCTCGTGGTAATTAGGAAGAATATCCTGTAATTAATCTTCTTGCCACTGGTATATCGTCCAGTTTAGATTGATGAAAACACAGAATAAGAGTTGAATCTCAAAGTATGATGAAAGCATGATTCAATACTTTATCCAATGTTCTTCATGTTTATGCATGTTTCACTGTTTGCAAAAATATGTGACACAACAGTGTGGAGAAATACATTCTCGCTTCAATAGGAGGAATGGACTTTATGTCTTCCTCATTAGCTGGGTCTTAAATCAGTCAGCAAGACCTCGTTTGGATTCATACTATCGGACTGGCCAAGCATCCGTGTTGCATGCTTCATCAGGCATTATGGCACTACGGTACAGTTATGCCAAAAAGCAAGAACTTGCTGTTTTAAACTGTGGTTCAGGAGACTGGTCTTTGCACAGTAAAACGATTATTGACTTACCCATTTTCAATGGATTGACTTATGCCTCAGGTTGTCACATTTAGCCATGAGGGTGTTCACTGCAGTATGCATGGATAGCACCCAAAAAAGAACAGGGGATCAGAAATGTTCGTTAAATATTAATGATACATTTGATACAATACAAATTACTGACATTTCCAGTTTGTTTTAAGTGATGTTGACAATAGTTCAGTTATAGAGAAATTACAGCTGTAACATATAACCCCTTGGTTATTGTAAATGTGTAAACATTAATTCACCAAGGGGTTCCAGCTACATCCTTAGTCATGACTCTAATATCAGCACAATGATGGCAAAACATTGCAAACGCTGTGGCTGGACAGGATGGAATTGGCTGTTCATGCCATTACATTTTATATTCTGGTCTACACTAGCAGAGCAGACCAGGGCTGGCATGATTTTTAAGATCATTTCAAATACCCCACGGTCTCATTTTTATGTTATCAAGGCCACCAGAATCCTTAGAAGTATGGATTCAGCACTGTGTATTAGTTAACAAACAATTACACAAGAGAAGGTCGGTTCAGACTATTTCAAGGTAGCTGCAACAGGTATTAACATTGACGATTGTATGTCTCATTTCACCAGGTCAGCATCAACGTCAGTATATTATTTAGATAGTGTGTTTACATCTCATTATACTAGGGCAGCAGCTATGTTGGCGGCCAAAGGAAGGGATGTGTCCTTCGACCAAATTTTAGCAGCCGTCGGATGGGCAAATTAGCTGATGTTTCAGAATTTTATCATCGGCCAATTGTTAATCCAGGGCTGTTTGCCAATGAAATTTTAAGTACCTAAATTTTAGGGGTACTGTTGTTTGTTTACATTGTTAAATAAACCCTATCATTACATGGAATACAATGTTATTACTAATGCATTTATTTCTCTTTCAATCAAATGCAGTGGGTTGCCGAGATTGTAATCTGCGGCATGAAATCACAAAGCTTTGAACTCTTCATGGAATCACTCACGTGACTCCGAAGTAAAATAGTAAGATTAAATGAGAACTTACCAGTTTGAAGTTTGATCTTGATTTTATGAGAAGTTACGTTGGTGATTACGTGCCCACCACGCCCAACCCTCTCTCATAAAAGATCATCTGATAGTTCTCGAGTCACTGATCTTACTATGTAATTTGGTTTTGTTTATTTGTGATTTTATACCGCTGCTTTGAAGTTTGCTGCGCATGCGGCAGGCAGGCCTTCTTCACATAATCACCAACGTAACTCCTCATAAAATCAAGATCAAACTTCAAACTGGTAAGTTCTTGTTTAATCTTACTATTTTACTTCGGATGGATTTGCCGCCAGTCCGAGGAGCACCTGCGGGCTGTAGGGTCGTGAAGTCGGGGGCTGCGGTTTGTATCAGCAGCTCTGGAGAATTCGACCCCTGCTGGCTGCCCGCTTCGCGGTCCACGGCAGCTAGTTTGGCAGCGGCTCTTTTGAACTTCGTCCTCGATTCCATCTTGGTGCGCTCTATAAGAGAAATACTTAACAGAGCCGACAACGACCTCAGGAATGGTAAGTACTTACCTGCGGGCCATTTTTAAACTTATGCTGGAGGAGCGGCACTCCTCCTGCCTGTCGCTTCGCAATGCGTTCGACGATATGTTATGCATGCGTGTTGGCGGGGTCTTCACATAGTCGCTCACATGACTCCGAAGTAAAATAAGGGTTTAAAATTGAATTTATCCCTACCCTGTGTCCACCCACCCAGCACAAACCGAAACGGGCACTCATCTTCTCACAAAAAGAGAATTTGATGATACAAGCTGAAATAGCAAAACTATGCCTCAAGGGGGTAATTGAGAAAACAGTCTATCAGACCCGTGTGTAGGTGGGTGTAGAATGATATTGGATTTAACAGGACCTAATCCATTTGTGCAGTATCAACATTTAAAAATGGAAACGTTTGTTACTGCCAAGCATCTGCTGTCCAGATCTGGCATGTATAGATCTCCAAGATGCGTATTATTCAGTGCCTGTTCATAAAGACTATCGCAGGTATTTGAAATTTATCTGGATGGGACAATTGTGGCAGTTTGGAGCTCTACCTAATAGGTTAACCTCAGCCCCTCGCCTATTTACTAAATTGCTAAAACCAGTACTTGGGTTATTACGATCACAAGGCCATATAATCATGGCCTATTTAGATTATCTAATAATTGGAAACACCTTTGACGAAGCTGAATTATCCGTCTCAGCTATTCAACTCATGGTGCAGAGGCTAGGTTTCATTGTCCACCCAGTTAAATCGAAAATGGTGCCTGTAAACATAATTGACTATCTGGGTTTCACAGTTGATTCCAATCACATGTCTGTAACTCTGCCCCAGGGCAAGAGAGTAGATTTAATTGAAGGCTGTATCAACCTCTTAAAGGAAATATCACCTTCAATTAAACAGGTTGCGAGCTTAATTGGTAAATTGGTAGCAGCCTTCCCAGCAGCCCAATATGAACCTTTGCATTATCAGCATTTACAGAGAGCAAAGGTACAGGCACTAAGAATACATGCAAACCATTACAATTGGCCCATGCACTTACAATCTGAAGCCATTGCAGAGATACAGTGGTGGATTAGAAACATGTTCAATTGTTATGGCACAATTTTGACAAGAACACCATCACTTATTTTACAGACTGATGTCAGTGCCCTAGGTTGGGGTGCTACTGATACCAGATCTAGTTGTGGAGGCAGATGGGATATGCATGAGGCACAGATTCTCCAATCACATGAAATTAATTATTTAGAACTGTTAGGAGTGTTCTATGGGCTCAAAGCTTATTGTACCACTAAGCATCACTTACATGTTCAGTTGCAGATTGACAACACTACGGCAGTGGCGTATGTCAATCATATGGGTGGAATCAAGTCAAAATCGTGATGGATTGGCTAACACTATTTGGCACTGGTGCATAAAAAATAATATTTGGATTTCAGCTGTCTACTTGCCAGGCACACTCAATATGGTGGCAGACGCCAGATCATGCAAATTCATCGACAACACCGAGTGGATGTTGAATCATGAAGTATTTGGTGAAATTGTCCTTCGGTATGGGATGCCAGATATCGATTTGTTTGCATCCAGACTTGATCACCAGGTACCCGAAGTATGTTTCATGGGAACCAGACCCAGGGGCAGTGGCAGTAAATGCATTCTCACTGCACTGGGGCGGAATGTTTGTATATGTATTTTCACCTTTCTGCCTCATCAGCCGGTGCCTGACTAAGATCAAGCAGGACACCGCTACAAGGGTTCTGGTAGTGCCTGACTGGCCTACACAGCCATGGTTCCCACTCATTTCAGAAATAACCATGCACCCTATTGTGCTGGTTCCAAAACGTGTAAATTTATTGGTGCACCCTGTGACTGGGGACCCACACTCATTGAATGATCGTGTAAATTTGTTGATTTGCAAATTTTATAAAGGCCGTACCTGGGTCTGTGACTGTCCAATCAGACTGTGGATACTGTGGTATTATGGAAATAATAGTGTAAGGAATGCAGTGGCCGGAGGTGACGTGGGAACCCGGGGGTGTGGCAGTTAGGGAGTTGCCGGGCAAGCACACAAGCAGGCGGCTGCTGTACAGAGTTGCTAAATAAAGATATACTCCGTTTACGTCGTGGTACGAGCTTTATTATACAAATAAACGCGACATGGTGTCAGAAAAGGGATCCTTGTAAGCAAAAAATAAAAATAAAGAAGAGGAAGGGGTATTGTTTTGGCGCGAAATGGGAGACGAGCCTGCAGATATGGCACAACCCACACCAACTGCTACATTCACAATACAACCTCCAGAGCCATTTGATTTCACCAAGCCTCAAGAATGGGAGCGTTGGATCAGGAGATTCGACCGCTTTCGGCTTGCAAGCAATTTAAACGCGACGTCGGCAGAAAACCAGGTGAACACGTTAGTGTATTGCATGGGCGATGAAGGCAAAGATGTGCTAAGGGGGCTAACGCTAACTGCAGATGAGAGGAGGGAGTACACGGATGTCAAGGCGGGCTTTGATGCATTTTTTGTACCTAAAAAGAATGTAATCTATGAAAGAGCCAAGTTCAATCAGCGTGTGCAACTGCCAGGAGAAACAATGGATTCCTTCATCACTGCTCTATACGGATTAGCTGAACACTGCAACTATGGACAGTTACAGAATGAGCTGATCCGCGACAGGTTAGTGGTCGGGCTGAGAGACGTCTCATTGTCAGAAAAGCTACAGCTAGACAGAGACCTAACCCTTGCAACTGCAATAACAAAAACAAGGCAGTCTGCAGAAGTTAGACGACAGTGGTCTGACTTAAGAGGAGAAAATAGTGGTGTTAGCAAGTGCTCTAATGTTGATGCTGTGCATGCTAAAAGCTACAGAAAACCCAAATTTCCCTCAAAGCCTCAGCCACAAGCACCAACACCAAGCAAAAATAGACTTAATACACGGCCTCAGCCAGGTTCAAAGGCCTGTTATAGATGTGGAAAAATGCCCTCGCATGGGAAATGGGAATGCCCTGCTAACGATGCTGTGTGTCACAACTGTGGCAAAAAGGGACATTATGGTAGAGTGTGCAGAAACAGTGCAAAATCTCTCAATGCTGTCACTACAGAGGAAGAAGAGAACTTTTTCCTGGGAGCTGTGGATGCTGGAAAAGATCTGTGGACGGTGCAGCTAGAAGTGAGACAAAAAAAAGTGTGCTTTAAAATAGACACTGGTGCTGATGTCACCACCATGCCAGCCGAGGTGTACCATGACATTACAGGGGGACATGATGTGAAGCGCCTGGCAGTGTCGACACGCCCATTGTTTGGGCCAGGGGGCAATGCACACTCTGTCCTGGGTGTAGCCAGAGAAACACTGCGCAGAGGCAAAAAGACAGCCATGGAGAACATTTATGTAGTAAAAGACCTGCACAGTGCACTGTTGGGAAGGCCTGCCATAGAACGGCTTCAGCTTGTGTGCAGGATTAACGGCGTCCCCGTGGAATCAGTGAAACAACAATATCCGAAGCTGTGTAACGGCTTGGGTCTTGTTCGGAGGCCATACTCAATTAAATTGAAGCCAGATGCTGTGCCCTTCTCTCTCCACATGCCACGCAGAGTCCCTCTGCCGCTTATGGGAAAAGTGAGGAAGGAGATAGACCGTATGGAGAAGATGGGCTTAATCACCAAGATTGAGGAGCCAACTGATTGGTGTGTCGGGATGGTGGTGGTGCCGAAGAGAACAGGTGATGTTCGCATTTGTGTGGACTTCACAATGATGAATGGATCAGTATGCAGAGAAAAGGTTATCCTGCCTTCTGTCGAGCACACTCTGGGCATGCTAGCTGGCGCAACAGTATTCAGCAAATTAGATGCCAACATGGGCTTTTGGCAAGTACCATTGAAAAAAGAGTCTGCCAAATACACCACCTTCATCACGCCTTTTGGGTGCTACTATTTTAACCGTCTACCCTTTGGCATAGCATCAGCCCCCGAGCACTTTCAAAGGATGATGATGACAGAAGTGACCGGTGGCCTGGAGGGGGTACTGTGTCACATGGATGACATCCTGGTCTGGGGACAGCCGCAGGAGGAGCATGATGTGCGGCTGCTTGCGGTGCTAGAGAAGGTATATAAGGCCGGCATTACGCTCAACATGGACAAATGTGAGCTCACAAGCCACACAGTCAGATTCCTGACTCATGTGATTTCAGCAGATGGAGTGAAGCCAGATCCAGAGAAGACGAGAGCAGTACAAGAAATGGATGCACCCAAAAATGTCAGCGAACTCAGGAGTTTTCTGGGCATGGTGAATCAGCTGGGCCGCTTCTTGCCTAACCTGGCTGAAAAAGACAAAGTGCTACGAGACCTGCTGTCCAAGAAGAACCACTGGTATTGGGGGACAGAGCAGCAGGCCGCCTTTGATCAGTCAAAAACAGAGCTGTCATCCACACCAGTGCTCACATTATACAACCCAAACAGTGCTCTAATGTCTGATCTCTGCTGATGCCTCTTCCTTTGGCCTGGGGGCAGTCCTGCTGCAGAAAAGCAATGCCATGTCACCTGTGGCATATGCGTCCAGGTTAATGACACCAACAGAGCAGCGCAATGCTCAAGTAGAGAAAGAGGCATTGGCTGCGACGTGGGCATGTGAAAGGTCCAGCTGTTTCATCCTGGGAAGACCATTCGAGCTGGAAACTGACCACAAGCCGTTGGTGTGTCTGCTGGGAGGGAAAGCTTTGGATGACCTCCCACCAAGAGTCCAAAGTTTTAGGATGAGACTCATGAGGTACAACTATACAGTCAATCATGTCCCTGGCAAAAGCCTGGGGACAGCCGACACCTTATCGCATGCTCCTCAAGAACACACACAGCCGCAAGAACACACACAGACACAAGCCTATTAGAGGACACCAAAATCTATGTAGACTCTGTCATCAGCAACATTCCTGTCAGTGGAGATTATCTGAGCAGCCTACGTGAGCACCTGCGGGCAGACAGCACATGCTCTGCACTGATGGAGCACTGCACAGACGGCTGGCCCGACAAAAGCCAACTGCAGGGAGTGCTGAGACATTACTGGGCTGATAGAGCAGTGCTGACTGTGCACGATGGGCTGCTGCTGCGGGGCACGAGACTCGTCATCCCATCAGCCTTACAAGGTGATGTGCTGCAGAGAATACATGAGGGACACCTGGGGGTGACAAAGTGCAGGGGCCGGGCCAAACAGACGGTATGGTGGCCAGGACTCAGCAGCCAGCTGAATGACATGGTGCTGAAATGTAGAACCTGCATCCAAGAGAGAAGGAATGTCAAAGAGCCGCTGATGCCAACGGAGATGCCAGACAGGCCTTGGCAAACCTTGGGAACTGACCTATTCACGCTGAAAGACAAGACTTATCTACTAGTAGTAGATTAGTTCTCAAGGTATGTGGAAGTTGCGCTGCTGTCACCCACAAGGTCCACAGATGTGGTGGTACACCTGAAATCCATGTTTTCTCGTCATGGAATTGGTGAAGTTCTTAAAAGTGACAATGGGCCCCAGTTCTCAGGTAGCCACTTTAAAGCCTTTGCAGCAGAGTATGGCTTTGTGCACATCACAAGCAGCCCCAGGTTTCCTCAGAGCAATGGTGAGGCGGAACGCACTGTACAAACCGTGAAAAACCTGCTAACAAAGGCGTCAGAACCATATCTTGCATTGCTGGCATGTTAACATGTTAATCAGTAACATGAATCAATGTCGTTACTAATTCACTCCTTCTGAGTCAACTGCTTGCAGTGTGATACGCCTGGATTTGGATCGCCGTGAAATCACAGACCTTTAAAGTCTTCACGGAATCACTCACGTGACTCCGAATAGTAAGATTAAATGATAACTTACCAGTTTGAAGTTTGACCTTTATTTTATGAGGAGTTACGATGAGCAATTACGTGCCCACCGCTCCCAACCATCATATCATGAAGCTCATCTGGTAGTTCTAGAGTTATAATCTTACTATAATACTTTGAGTGTTGTTTTCTGTGATTTCACACCGCTGCTTTAAAGATTGGCGCGCATGCCGACTGGCGGGGTTCTTCACTTAATCGCTCATCGTAACTCCTCATAAAATAAAGTTCAAACTTCAAACTGGTAAGTTTTCATTTAATCTTACTATCTTGTGCTCCTCCGGTTTGCAGGGATTTTCTATTTGCACATAAATGGTACGCAAAAATGCTACAATTTCATTTCGGAGTCACGTGAGTGACTTCGTGAAGAGCCCGCCGGCGCGCATGCTCGACATATCATCGTAACGCGTTGCTGCGACGGCTGGTGGTGGAGCGCGCTCCTCGCCAGCCCTTCATAAGGGGCCACGGAGGTGAGTATTCCACCTTTAGTTGGTGGTCCTTATTGTTCGTTATGTCTTGCAGCAAGGACATGGATGGGAGTTCGAAGGGCCGGAGGACGTCAGGACGAGTTCGCCGGTCAACAGTTCCGGGGCCTTTACCATCGGCAGTACCTGCAGTGCAGGCCGGGACTCAGGCGGAGATGTGGGTAAGCCCTGTGATTACAGGTCCAGATCCGCCAGCACACCACAGCTCGGAGGAGTTCGACGAGGAGGAGTGTGGTGTGCCGCCAGAGCAGGGGGACCCTGCCATGGCAGTCAGGTCGTCAGCGGGCTCGCTGGCGACCTCGAGCAGGGGGCGTGCGGCTGCACGGCCCGTTCCACTCAGCCCCCCGAGAAGGGGCAGGGCAGGAGCCCAGAAGCGTAACCCTGCCAGGGCTAAGGCATTGCCTGACACGGAGGAGCGGTCAGGTTCCAGGGCGAGACCCGGGGCGGCTGTGAGGTCCAGCCGGCACACCCCGACTCTCGACGCCGGGACGGGTCGGTTGAGTCGGGTCTCGTCACGGTCGCCGAGCCCCCCATGGATGGGTGGGCGAGACCATGCGTCGGCAAGGTCCACGATGTGGGCAGCCGGCAAGCCTGCGCGGGCTTCAGGTAGCCATGCTTCGGCTGGTGCCGACACCATGCTGCAAGTGCCCTTAGTGGCAGCGGCGTCAGCTCCCGCTAAACGGAGGCGGTTGAACACGCCCGCGCGGGAATCGCGCAGTTTCGCCTCGGCGGCTGTTAGCGACAACTACCGGCACCGGCAGGGCCTCGATGAGGTGCGGGCCGATGATAGGAGCCCGGTTTTCTTTTCAGAGCCGGAGGACTCCGACCACCTGAGTGTTCAGGGTGAAGGGCGTATTGACCGTATGGAGCGGCTGCTGGAGCTCCTGCTTCAAAGCCAACAACAGCAGGGCAGCCACAGGCACAGGGCGTCGTCACCAGCCTCTACCATCAGCCTGGAGCAACAGGAGGAGGAGGTTTTGGTGGATCCCATACCACCTCCGGTGGAGGTACCAGCGGAGGATCTTCTGGATGTGGCGACCAAATTTGCGGCCCAACATTCATCTGGACTTCCTTTAAACACGAAGCTGGCAGCCACTGTGGACTTTCTTAACAACCAGCAACTACAGGAAGAAGTCCTCATTCAGGCAATGAGCCGTCACAAGGCTCCATCCAATTGCAACTCCCTCAACGTGCCTGTGGTCAATACGCGGATATGGGGCAACATCAGTGCGGCTATCCGTCAACAGGAGGTAAAACTGCAGCGGATCCTGAAGCTCCTCACGGCCGGTATTACCGCCTTTGTGCGGTCGGTGGACGGGGACGAATTGAATTTGGACCAGGGAGATGCCCTGGCCCTCCTGTGCGCGACCCAGCACGAAATTAACGGGTTTCGCAAAACCAGCATCCGCCCAGCGCTCAATCCAAAGTTTGCAGGATTGTGCAAACCACCGCCGCCGCCCCCGCCCCGTCAGCTCTTTGGGGAGGACCTCTCAAAGAGAGTCAAAGAGCTTGACGAGCAAGCCAAAACGGTGGGGATCATGCGCCCTCAGAGTGCCCCCACACCGTCAGGCTCAAAGTCTCCATACATTCGATCACGAGGGTCTGCTAGTACCTCGACGAGGACCCACCCTCAAACTCCACAACGACAGCAACATCAGACCCAGCACCAGGGGTCTTTTTTAGGACAGGGTCGGCAGAGACCCTGGTGGAAAACGAAGACGCCGCGCCCTCAAGCCAACCCAGCACCTCCACGTCCGCACACGCGTGTCAAGGACCGCCGGTAACCACGGAGGTGAGGGGGTCTGGTTCTCTCTTTTCTCTCTGTTTAACTTCACATGTTGGTGGTCGCCTTCGGTGGTTTTTGGGTGCATGGGGTAATTTTACTGGTGACGAGTATGTGTTGCAGAATATTCAGGGGCATAAAATTGAGTTTATTAATGGCGACATTCCTCCATCCCAGCACATGCCCGCTCGAACGTTTAAATTATCTGCTGCAGAACAGGCAGCTGGCTATAAGGAACTGTTAAGTCTTGAGCACAAAGGAGTGATTGAGAGAGTGGTGCATGAGCCAGTTGAATTTGTTTCGAACATATTCACCAGACCTCAAAAGGATGGAGGTTGTCGTGTCATTATTGATCTAACCCGTTTGAATACTTTTGTAACATATACTCATTTTAAAATGGATACGTTTGAAACAGCCAAATCATTGATTTCTCATGGTTTCTTTATGGCATGCATCAATTTAAAAGACGCATATTATTCCGTATCCGTCCAGAAATGTGACAGAAGGTTTTTGAAATTCATCTGGATGGGGCAACTCTGGCAGTACAAGGCTTTGCCTAATGGGCTCACCACAGCCCCTAGATTGTTCACTAAATTAGTGAAGCCAATTATGGCTTATTTGAGACAACGACACCATATAGTTATGGCCTATTTAGATGATATCTTAATTGTGGGCCACACCCTGGAATTGGCTGAACAGGGTGTTGCAGCTGCTGTCAATATATTTCAACAATTGGGGTTTATAGTCCATCCAGAGAAATCAAAGTTCTACCCTGCCCAGGTGATTAATTACCTAGGGTTCATGATGAACTCTATAAGCATGAGGGTTACCATTCCAATTAACAAGATTGAGGAGGTTACCCAGGTGTGTCAAGATTTAATCCGCACCAACATACCATCGATTCGGCACTTAGCTACAATAATTGGGAAGCTGGTAGCTTTGTTTCCGGCAGCGCGATATGGACCTTTGCATTATCAGAATTTGCAAAGAGCTAAAATTGCTGCATTAAAACAGAACGCTGGTCATTATGATCGGTCCATGCAGCTGCCGCCCGAAGCGATAAATGAGTTGCAATGGTGGGTGTGTCACATTAGCAGCTCATTCAAGCCTATTAGGGAGGCTAATTCGGTGGTATATTTGCAAACTGATGCAAGCTCCAATGGTTGGGGAGCCACGAATAATTGCTCTAGTTGTGGTGGCAGATGGGACACCCTTGAATCAACGATGTTGTTAACTCAAGGGATTAACTATTTGGAGTTGCTGGCAGCATTCCACGGACTTCGTGCGTATTGTTCCAAGGTTGTTGGAGCACATGTCCGTCTCCAAATAGACAACACCACAGCAGTAGCATATTTAAACCATATGGGTGGTACCAGGTCAGTTTCGTGTGACAAATTGGCAAACTCAATTTGGCTCTGGTGTGTTCAAAGAGACATTTGGATTTCAGCTACCTATTTGCCAGGTGAGCTTAATAGTGTGGCGGACACCAGGTCACGCAAATTTAATGACAATATTGAATGGATGTTGCATCCTGAGATCTTTTCTAAAGTCACAGCCAAATTTGGTAAACCGGACATTGACCTCTTTGCGTCACGGTTGAACCATCAGGTACCAACCTACGTTTCATGGGAACCAGATCCTGGGGCAATAGCGCTAGATGCATTCTCGCTGGACTGGGGGAAGTGGTTTTTCTATGCCTTCCCCCCGTTTTGCCTCATCAGTCGGGTATTGCAAAAGATTCAGGCAGATGCTGCCAAGGGCATCCTTATTATACCCGACTGGCCCACACAGCCTTGGTATCCGGTGGTCTTTGACATGCTCAACGAACCTTGGGTCCTTTTGAAGGGTTGCCCACAATTGGTTACTCACCCTGTCTCAGGGGAGCCGCATCCCTGCCATGGCTATTTAAATTTGTTGGCTTGCAGGTTCTGAACAGGCCGTTAGTCCAATACGGCCTCTCGGCTCGGACCATGGATACCATCGGGGCGTCGTGTCGAAAGTCTACAAGGCGAAGATACCGCTCGCATATTAAGAAGTGGGAAGCCTACTGCAGCCGCTCTCGCATCACGTACAATGACGTGACAATAACCGACGTCCTGGAATTCCTCGCGGGGTTGCACCATGATGAACACTTAAGTTACAGTGCCATCAACAGCGCCAGAAGTGCGCTATCATTCTACCTCAGTTTGGAGGTAGGATCCAACAGGCTAGTGTCCAGACTCATGAGGGGTATATTCAATATGAATCCGCCTACACCACGCTATAATATCACCTGGGATGTCAGGGACGTATTAACCCTGCTCAGGACGTGGTCACCCATGGAAGGGCTCCAACTGGACCAACTCACCATGAAGCTGGTGATGTTACTAGCGCTGACTTCAGCTCAGAGGGTACAGACACTACACAAACTTCGTGTCGACAGAATGACGTCTACCCCAACAGAAGTAGTCTTTTTCATTGACGAGCTACTAAAGCAGCATAGACCTGGGTGCACAGGGCTGCAGCTGAAGTTCCCGGCATACCCCGCAGATGCTAGGCTATGTTTAGCCTCACATATCCGCCACTATGTCAACGTGACGGCACGCATCAGAGGAATGGAGAGATACCTGCTTGTCACTCATAAGAGACCTCATCATCGAGTGACAGTCCAGACGATATCCAGGTGGCTTCGAGTCGTCTTGGGTAAGTCAGGTATCGACACTAATGTGTTCAAGTCTCATTCCACCAGGGCTGCATCGACGTCAGCGGCGAGGGTCATGGAGGTGCCCATGGACCAAATTCTCGCCACCGCAGGATGGGCTAATGAAGCTGTGTTCCAGCGTTTTTATAACAAGCCTGTTGCTGCTCCTCTACAGTTCGCAGAAGCCGTGCTGAATGCAGGTCAAGAACGTGGAGATGTCCCCGTATGAGGGGTTTGATTTGTTATTAATAAATATGCTCTTGTTTTGCAGTATGGACTGTTGAGCAAGTTTGTTCCTCCCATCCATCCCTGGTAGTGGTGTGTCAGCATGGACGTGGTCCAGGGCGTGTAATCACAGAAGCTTTGAAGTCTTCACGAAGTCACTCACGTGACTCCGAAATGAAATAGTAAGATTGAACGAGAACTTACCAGTTCGAAGGTTGATCTTTATTTTATGAGGAGTCGAAGTGAGGGATTTCGTGCCCTCCTCGCCCAACCCTCAATCACCTTCATCTGGTAATCTTAGTCAATTCAATCATACTATGCGAAGTCATTTCTATTGTTGGTTCTGTGATTCCACGCCGCTACTTTGAAGTATGTCGAGCATGCGCGCCGGCGGGCTCTTCACGAAATCCCTCACTTCGACTCCTCATAAAATAAAGATCAACCTTCGAACTGGTAAGTTCTCGTTCAATCTTACTATTCTTCGGCAGGTTACTCACCGTTCTCCTGTGCTGCGAGTGCAACACGTTTTGTTCCTATCGGTGGTATATTGTAAAGGTTATCAAGATATAAAAATCTTAAAAACCGCACGTGCGCAGATTCCTTCAGTCAACGCCACGCAGATTGGTCTCTTCTGTCTGTCAATGCCATGGCCGTGATGGCAACGCCCCTTTCTGCTCCACCACGGTGGCCTGTCCCACCTCACTCACAAACTCCTGTCTCCCCTCTTCACAGTAACTTGTCTATCGTCTCCCCCACCACCGGCGGAGGCCGCGAGGGGGTTCAGTGGAGGCCCTGGTCCTGTCTCTCTTTCCCTCATCACTTACCTCTCTCCCCCGCCCGCCCTCTGCGGCAATGGCGGTCCCATTTACCCGTCCCCCCCCCGGGTCTGTCTCCTCCGCCCCCGCCATTGCGGTAACTCATCCTCTCGGCCTTCTTGGAGGAGATGTTCTCCACTAGCTCATCAAAACTCATGGTGCACACCATGACTAACACCGACTCCATCCCCCTCCCCCCCCTATGGGCTGACGGCGGGAAGACACGCATACACACATGATGCAAACTGGTCCAATCGTCAAGCCAATGCGATCTAAACCACAGCTAACAATGAATGACCTGTGGAAGAAGGAACTGCAGATGCTGCTTTTTATGGAGGGAGGGAGGGAGTGACTGAGGTAGGGGAAAGGAGAGGGAGGGAGAGGTGAGGGAGGGATTGGGGGAGGGAAGGAGGAGAGGTGAAAGATTCTGGGGAGGTGAGGAGGGAGAGTGGGGATTGAGGGAGAGAAAGGGGTAGGGAGGAAGAGGGGGAAAGTGGGGGAGGTGAGGAGAGTGGGGGAGGAGGGGGAATAGAGGGAGAGAAGGGGTGAGTGGGGAGGTAGGGAGTGGGAAATAGAGGGAGAGGGGCAAGGAGAGGGAGGCAGAGGTGAGGGAGGGATTGGGGGAGGGGAGGAGAAGAGGGGAAATGAGCTGTGCCTGCACAGTTGGGGGCTATGCATGAGTGGTGCAATATTGCGTTGGGGGACGGGTTACATTGGGGGAACGGGTGAGTGGTGGAATTTTGCATTGGGGAACGGGTTGTGTTGGAATGTGCCTTTGGATGCACTACAGACTTAGGTTTTTGCACTATTATGGTTACCTAATATTATGCTTATTATGTTATTGTATTTTTGATTATTACAGACTATTTGTATGTTATTGTATTTAGGTGCATGTTAAGCTGCAGCAAGTAAGAATATTGTTCTGTTGTCAGTACCTACTATAACAATTAAACACTCTTGATGCTCTTGAGATATTTACTGCTGTATTTAGTCACAGCAATTGTGGTTTTCCAAGCACTTTATGAACACTTTTTAAAAAGCTTCTACTATATATCTTCATATAGACGCAAGGAACTGTAGATGCTGGTTTACATAAAAAGACAGAAAGTGGTGGGGTCATTCAGTGGGTCAGACAGCATCTCTGGAGAGCGTCTCTAGACCAGGGTGACAGTAACTGAACACAGAACTCCAATTGGGGCCTCACTAACAACTGCAACAAAACATCACAACTTCTATACTCAATCCCCAGACTGATGAAGCCCAATGTACTTAAAGTTATCTTGACCACTCAATCTACAGTACCTGTGACACCACTTTCAAGGAATTATGTATCTGCACTCCTAAATCCCTCTGCCCAATGACACTGGCCAAGGACTACTGGATCTCCCGGTTGCTAACCATTTTAACTACTTCTGATTCCCATACTGACCTTTCTGTCATGGGTAACTACAAACTACCCTCCCCCTTCCCCGCCACCCCTTCTTTCTTTCCCCCCATTCTACCCTGTGCCCCACCTAGACTCAGATCTATCTTTCCCCCTTCCATCAGATCTATTTCCCCCTTCCACCTACATTCCTTCCTCTAGTTTCACAATTAGAATTCTTCAATCTTTTGTTTCACACCTTCTGTAATTTCATTTCTGGCCTTTGTCCAACTATTTGCTGGTCAACCTCCCCCATTCCCCCCCCCCCCCCCCCCCCCAACTTTCTCCCTCCCTGTATCCACCTATTACCTGCCAGGATTTGTCCAGTCCCTCCAAGCTTTATTCCCCCCATCCCTTCCCCTCCACCACCACAATTAGTCTGAAGAAGGACCCTGACCCAAAACATAACCTATCGTGCACTCCAAAGTTGCTGCCTGACCCACATAGTTTGAAGAAGGGTCTGAAGAATGGTTTGAAGAAGGGTTTGAAGAAGGGTCTGAAGAAGGGTCTCAACCCGAAACGTCGCCTATTTCCTTCGCTCCATAGATGCTGCCTCACCCACTGCGTTTCTCCAGCATTTTTGTCTACTTTCGATTTTCCAGCATCTGCAGTTCCTTCTTAAACGCTTAGTTACTTCAGTACTTTGTGTCTTTTTTTTTTCACTATATCTCCAAGAGAGTCAAGAGTCAAGTGTGTTTTATTGCCACTGGGCAGTGTTCACAACTTTTTTCACTCTTTTCCGCTCTGGGCATTCAAGTTGCCGAACCAGGCCATGATGCAACCAGTCAATATGGTCTCTACTGTACACCTGTAGAAGTTCAAGACAATCCTCTCTGACAATCTGAATCTCCGTAATCTTCTCAGGAAGTAGAGGCATTGATGTGCTTTTCATGCCTGAAAGAATAAGGAAAGACAATATAGATTAAATGATAGCGTCCTAAAGGATGTGCAAGATAGGAAGGTATGGACACACGTAATCAGAATTTTTTTAAAGTTACGCGGCATGTTGAAAGAGTTATGAATCCTGTGATTAATTAATTAGGAATACCATTCAAAAGCAAGGATGGTGCTTTTAGCAAGCCCACAACTGGTGCATTGTATCCAATTTTGATACTAACTATAGAAAGGATGGGGACATTCTCATAAGGTATTGAGAAGATTTACCATGATGGATACATGCAGGGAAGCTGTTTCCGTTAGTGGGTGGTTAAAGGATGAGGTGTAAAGATTTAAAATTAGAGGCAGAAGGTATAAGCAGGTGAGGATAAACATATTTAGGCATAAAGTAGTTATTATCTGGAGTTCCCTGCCTGTAGGAGTGGTGGAAAGATTTAATAAGTGGCTTGAGCAGATAATTGGATGGGTACTTGAGGCAGTAACTTGCAAGACCACGTAGAAAGAGTGGTGGATAGCATGGTATTGTTTGGATTACTCTACTAGGAGCCAAAACAATCCTGATGGATCAAATGGACCCCTTCTACTGTATGACATGACAAAATTGATTCCATATATTTTTGATATTATGGTGGCAGTATATGCAATAGACACAAAATACCTCAAGATGCAAGTAAATCCCAGAAAATATAATTGTTTTAAATATACAGTCTGGCTGATTAGAGGATGAATTTTTAAGGATTATTCAAAAAACAATACACTGTCAACAAATTCTAGATTTGTTTACACATTTACAGAAACCAGAGAATAATCACTTTTATATTTTTGAATGAATTAGGACAATGAAATGTGATAAATTTACACTAAATTATGAATTTTTTAATGTATTCTTGATGTACTGTAAAAGTGGATCTTTGTATAGTTGGTTAGTTGCAGACAATCCTCAGTGTTCACGTGCACGAGTGATTAATTGGCTGCTGATCCAAATTGTGACCTGAAGGTATTACCTTATTGTGAGAGATTGTTAGCAGCCTTTTGACATCGGATGTAACAATGTCAGGGGTCAGTTGGTGGTTGAACTACAAGGACATCTAAACCTTTGATGTGTGTTTCTATCTCACACAAAGAAATACTCTGCTGTTTAATAACTGCAGTAAATACATTTTAAACAAACTCTTCATAAAGAGCTTTTTTTACAGTGACATTTGGTTCCTCATTTAATTCAGCAAAAAGCAAGCTCTTGACATCACCTTCTCTTGATAAACATAATTTCATGATCTGAAGCTATTATTAATTGATTACCTTCAGGAAGTGGTACATAGATAATTGTGAGATTGCCAGTCTCCACTTTTAAATTTATATTGGTGTAGTAATCTGCAAGCTCATTGATTTCAATGGGGCTTGTAAGACCGCAGATGCAGATAAATAAGATGTTATTTTTTTCATCAACATTTTAAATTATTAGAATTACTCCAGGTGTATTTCCATTTTTGAAATAATTTATAAAGATTAATTACAAGTTTATCATTTTTGGTTCATTATTGTGAGTCATTAAATATTTCTGAGTGCCAGGGACATTGTTTAAGGCTTTCCATTCCTCAGCAATTGCACCACTCAAAATATTTGCCGTTCTGGATTTGGGTGGCATAAATTTGGGAGAGAGGGGACTGATTAGTGTGTATGGGCAGTGGGCTAGTGACAATAAAGTCCAGGCATCTATTCACTCCAGGCATCTATTCAGGTAATAATATTAGGTGGCTATCAACTCGCTGTGATGTTTTCTATTTTTGATGTGGGACTTCAAAGGAAATAATGCAATAATGTGAAAATTAGATGTTATTTAGCCCAATGTAAATATAACTAATCCATCCTTTCTTGAATAACTAACCAATCCTTTCTTGAAGAAGGATCTTGACCTAAAACTTCACCTGCCCATTTCCCTTCATCGATTTCCTCCAACACTTTGTGTTTTTCTCATTAACAATATAAATTCTGACACACCTTCTGGGAGAGTGGCTGTGTTTCAAACATCATCAGAATACCAGGTGTTGAACCCAAATTTGTGAGGCATTTTCTCCATTTAACAACTCCTATCATCACCCAATGTAAGCTGATCATCTGTGTTAAAATTCCCTCTTGTGAACATGGCATGACTGACTAAAGTGAAAAGACTTGAATGTGGTGTCAACAATCAATTTAATTGTTGCTTGACATGGATTAATTTTTGCAGACACAAATATTCATTGAAATCTCATGTTCTCTTAAATTATTCTCATTATAAGTTCAGTTTTATTTATTCTCCCCTAAACTAATTGATTCAACTCAATTTAAACACTAATATTTCATTCTCTCTTCCAAGTATGAAGCCACATCTGCCTACATTTGATTATGTAAAGTAAATGCACACCACTAATAGCCGACTACAAAAATTACTACTAATATGTTAAAGATAAATATATTTGCAATAATTTCCAGACATCTTAATTATGTTCATTTATGGAAGTCACTTTGTCCAACCCACAGAGATCGCATGAGAAATATAAAACGTGTGACCTGTATTCAGTTTTCAAAGGTGGAACAAAGCCTTTAGAACCTTATTCACTTCCTCTATTAAATTGTCATCATCTGTTCTCAGCTGTTTAGGTTAACATGGCATCTTTTTCCTGTTATTACGAATAAAAGTAAAAGATAATGTTGCATGACGGAGCCCACCCAATGACATTATTCTAATTTCAGTAATTAATCAGATTCCACCATAGTGTGGACTCTAAATAGAAAGTCATTCATGAATTCATTTACCAATACATTATGGATTCATTTACTGATAACTCATAAATTATAGTATTAATGCTGTGAAAAAATAAGATAAATAAACAAGTGACTGGTTTAATGTTGAATTACCTGATCTTCGAATGATTAAATCATCAGCAAGGGATGAAATGCTGCATTTACCTTTAGTCTCAATATTTATGAGTAAAAATGAATAAGCAGCTGTAGTGCTTAATTTCTATCTTCATCTGAATATTATTGGATGATAGCAGATTAGGCACAATAGTATCACCTTGCGTGCTAAATCAGATTAATGATGATTGTTAATTATGATCAGCACAACACCTTTCCACCTGTGCTTTAATATTGCAAAGCTCCTCACAAAACCAAACAAAATCAGAGACTTGAAGGAGGGTTCCAATTCTTAATATTGTCTGTCCATTTCCCTCCACAGATGTTGTCTGAATATCCGAGTTCCTCAAGCAATGTGTTTTATGCTAAACATAATCAGCACTAAGATGCATCATCATTTGATACTTTTTGAGGTGAGATACTCTACCTTTGTGGAAAACATGACATGCTCTTTACATAGCAGTAGTGTTTGAAGATAAATTGCTCATTTTCAAGAATATTTTTCAGTGTCCTCATTTTCTTTTAAAAAATAATGCAGTTTATTGCTTCAGGTCAAACACCATATAATTAAGTTTTATTTAAAAGCCCACTTTCAGAGAGAATGAAGAAACACTTGAGCAAAATCTGTAAATAGCAAATAGTAATCATGAGATATTTTTATGAATGTCCATGGAATACAATATTATACAAGTAGGTAGAGGGCAGCATGAGTCAGTAATACCAATGCAAAACATTAAAATTACTGATGGGAGTGACTGTTATCACTGAGTCTGAGAGGTGCCAATAGTGGACCTGACTTTATATTACAAATATGAAATTAATATTTCAATTGTCCTACGACTTTCCATATTTGAAATTTATTGAACAATAAACAGGATTGTGAATTAAACATTAATAAATATAGTTCTAATTGAAGTCTCTATGCACGGCTGACTCAGTCTTTCTTTACCTACAGTAGATGTGTGCTATCTGTGAAAATATATTATACCGTTTTCATACAGAAACAATTAAACATCAAGCTTAATGTAAATTTCGAAGTGACGCCAAATTTCAGAACTTAACTTCGGAGTGTTATCAAATAAGGCTTTAGACATTTTGTATCTGTCTATCCATTTCCCTCCACAGATGTTGACTGACTATCTGAGTTCCTATTGTGTCATTGTCCCTGTACCCAAAAAGGCAAGGATTACTTGTCTTAATGACTACAGGCCTGTCGCACTGACCTCTGTAGTCATGAAGACACTCGAAAGGCTTGTGATGGCCAAACTGAAAAATATCACAATCTCCCTGCTGGACCCTCTGCAGTTTGCATATCGGGCCAATAGATTTGTGGATGATGCAGTCAACCTGGGCCTGCACTTCATCCTACAGCACCTAGACCGCCAGGGGACCTATGCGAGGATCCTGTTTGATGATTTTAGCTCTGCATTCAACACCATTGTGCCAGAGCTACTACACTCCAAACTTTCTGAGTTGACTGTGCCTGAACCCCTCTGTCAGTGGATCACCAACTTCCTGACAGACAGGAAGCAGCATGTGAGGCTGGGAAAGCACACCTCAGACCCGCAAACACTCAGCATAGGAGCACCGTAAGGCTGCAAACTCTCTCCTCCCCTCTCCTCTCTCTACAGCAACGAATGCACCTCCACAGAAACCTCTGTCATGCTTCTGAAATTTGCGGACGACACAACCCTGATTGGACGGATCCAGGATGGGGAGGAATCTGCCTACAGACAGTAAGTGTCACAGCTGGGGTCCTGGTGCCGTAGCAACAACCTAGAGCTCAATGCTCTTAAGACGGTGGAATTGATTGTAGACATTAGGAGAGCTCCCCCTCCCCTCACCTACTCACCATCAACAACACCACAGTCACATCTGTGGAGACTTTTAAGTTCTTGGGAACCATCATCTCAAAGGACCTTAAGTGGGGCACTACCATCAACTCCACAGTCAAAAAGGCACAACAGAGGATGTACTTCCTGTGACAGCTGAGGAAGCACAATCTGCAACAGGCAATGATGGTCCAATTCTACACGGCCATCGTAGAGTCTATTCTCACCTTCTCCATCATGGTCTGGTTTGGCTCAGCCACCAAGCACAACACTTGGAGACTGCAGCGAATCGTCCGATCAGCAGAGAAGATTATTGGTTGCAACCTTCCCTCCATTGATGAACTGTACACTGCAAGGGCCAGGAAGCGAGCGGGCAAGATCATCTCTGACCCCTCTCACCCTGGCCACAAACTCTTTGAATCACTTCCACTCCGGACTGTCAAAGCTGCCACAACCAGACATAAAAACAGTTTTTATCCACGAGTAGTTGCTCTACTCAACAGCCAAAAATCTGTAGCCTCCCTTTGATCTGGTATTTTGTTGGTTCACATGCTTGATCAATGGTGTTTTATTATTAATTTTTTATTATTATTAATGTTTAGTGTTTTCTAAGTCATTCGTAACTGTCACTGTATGTCATGTTGTTACTTGTGGGCGGAGCACAAAGGCAAATTCCTTGTATGTGAATACTTGGCCAATAAACATACTTACTTACTTACTTACTTAAATCTATCTGATCTTAATGTAACTACAGCAATGAAACAGGCAATGGTAGAACCATAGGTAGACAAAAAAATGCTGGAGACTCAACGCGTGAGGCAGCTTTTTTGCCTCACCCACCGAGTTTCTTCAGTATCTTTGATTTTACCAGCATCTGCGGTTCTTTCTTAAACTATGGTAGAACCATGATCGGAAGATGGGTCCCATCCCAAAACCCTGTCTGCCCATTCTCTCCATAGCCTGAGTTCCTTTAGCATTTTGTGTTTTACTGAAACAGGTCACTTGGCCCAGAGGGTTAATGCTGGTGACCGTATCAAGTGCTTCATCATCTTTAATTAGTTATTATTAAATTCTCCCTTCATGTTAAGGTTCTTCTTAAATCACAATGGTTTCTGATTCGGGTAGCAGCAGATTCCACATTCTGACATAAATCAACGCTAAGACATCTATAACTTTTGTTTTATGGATCAATTGTTATTCTGTTTTTACATGCCCAATGTAAAATGGTGGTGCCTCGTGGCAGCGGCCTCTGCAATCCGTCTGTCTTTTTAAAAAAAAAATTCCCGTTGAGAGTATAGTTTGTTGTGGTTTATATATTGTTTTATAGCTGTGTATATGTGGGGGGTGGGGTGTGGGGGGTGGGGGGGGGTTGTTGGGGGAAACTTTTAAATCTCTTCCCTGTATGGGGGACCCGACCTTTCCCTGTTAAGTCTCCGAACGACCTGGGGGGTACCGTTCGCGGAGCCTGCGGACTTGCCATCGTGGAGCTGGCTGGCTTTGGAGCGTGGAGATCTGTGGTGGCGTGCAGCTGCGACCCGACTCTGGAGCTCCGGAGGCTCCAGCTGCAGGTCCGATGGACGGTGACATCGGGAGCACGTGGGTCCCTGGTGAGATATCGCTTTTCAGAGCTCCCGTCCGAATTGTGGGGCTGAAAACGACCCGGAGTGGGGCCTTACATCGCCCGGCGTGGCTTTAACGGCCGCGGGACTTGCCATCACCCACCGGGGGTTCCAACATCAAGACCCGGAGCAGGGTCTTATATCGCATGGCGTGGCCTTAACCGCCGCGGGACTTGCCATCATCCGCCGGGGGCTTTAACATCGGGAGAAGAATGGAGAGCAGGGGAGAGACAAGACTTTGCCTTCCATCACAGTGAGGAGGAGATTCACTGCGACGATATTTGTGTGAATTGTGTTGGTTTGTTGCTTGTTAATTGTTTTGTGTTGTTGTATGACTGCAGAAACCAACTTTTGTTTGAACTTCATTTAAGGTTCAAATGACAATCAACGGTATTGTATTGTATTGTATTGTAGAATCACCACATATGAAAACAATTTCTCCAAATTCACTCTATTCAATGCTTTCAAAACTTTAAATTTCTCTAATCTCCGAACCTACAGAGAAAAGGGACCCAACCCATTTCATCTTGCTTGATTATTGCATCTTCTCAATTCTGGTCCCACCCATGGAAATTTCTTGAACAATTTTTGTAGAACAGAAAGAAAAGTGCACGTGTAATTCACAATGTGGTATAACCAAGTTCTGTATAGGTTTACAATTATACCCATGTTTTGTCTTCTGTATCTTTAAATGAATGCCTGTAATTTGTATGCATTAGTTCTGGAAGTATCAACTGACACTACTACTTTTACAGCCAGCTACTGCAAGGTTCTAATTTGCACATCTCAGCATGCTCTACTTTTTCTGGCCTGCTTCAGAATTCTATGGGAGACAGGGTTAGACCATTATTTCATTATTCCACATACAATTTTCCAAATCATCAAGGCATGATGTCAAAAAACACCACTCAGGAAAACATATACAAAGCCACTTGTAAAGGGGGTACAAGCATGAACCACTTGTTGCCATCTCAACTTCCCTGGCCAGTCCCACACCAACCTATCTGTCCACAGCCTCCCCCAATGCCAGGGAAGGCCAAATGCAAACTAGCATCTCATACTGTGCCTGGATAGTCTATAATCCAGTGGCATGAACCGAATTCTCCAGTTTCAGGTAACCCGCAGTGTTTTTGTTTATTTCTCCTTTCACCCCATCCACTCAGGCCCTCTCGTACAGTCCCTCCATTCCCATTCACTGTAGTCTTGGTTTCCAGTTCCTTTCCTGTTCTTCTCCTGGTTTCAGCTGTCTATTATTGACACACTACCCATTCGGTCCACTCCTCCCTTCCCCGCTCAACACTGTTTCTCTTTTGCCTTGCATCCTTCCTTATCTGGTTCCACTAGCCACCCTCATTTCCAAGCAGATTCTGTAATCGCAAGTCTTAGTGATTTAGTTTAGTTTAATTTAGTTTAGAGATTCAATGCGGAAACAGGCCTTTCGGCGACCAGCGCCAACAAGCGATCCCCGCACACTAGCACTATCCAATAGACTAGGGACAGTTTTTACCAAAGCTACAAACCTACACACCTATATGCCTTTGGAAAGTAGAAGTAGAAGGAAACTGGTGCACTCGGGGAAAACTCACGTGCTCATGTGGAGAATGTCCAAACTCCGTACAGACAGCATCCATAGTCAGGATTGAACCTGGGTCTCTGGCACTGTAAGGCAGCAACTTTACCGCAGCGCCACCGTGCCGCCCTACCACTCTACTGCTGCATCACCGATCTTCACTAATCTCTTCCAACCTCTACACAAAGGGCTGGAGGAACTTCGCTGATCAGGCAGTATCTGTGAAATTAATGGGCAGATAATGTTTTGGGTCAGGATCCTTCTTCAGTCTGATTTCCTTCACTGATGCTGCCTGACCAGCTGAGTTCATCCAGCATTTTGTGCTTTGCTCAAGATTCCAGCATTTACCTTTCCTTGTGTCTCCTAGCCTCTGTTGCTATCTGCACCCCTCCTTTCCCCACGTGACTTCATCTGCCCATCAACCCCTCCTCCTTTGGATCCATCTGTCCCTTGTAAGCTCCTGCCTCCACCCGACACCTTTGCATATGAGCTTTCTCGCTTTACACTCTCAGTCCCGATGCAAGGTCTTGTCCTGAAGCATCAACTACCCCATTGCCTCTATAGATGCTGCATGACCCGCTGTGTTGTTTCTTTACTCCAAATCCCAGTATCTGCTGTCTCTATCAATCCTTTCCCTGATGATACTTTTGGGGAATGTTTAGATTCCAGTCCAGTTCTGTACTGAAATTGGAAAAGAAATGCCAGAGGGTCCAACAGCATCTGTGGAGAGAGAAGCAAAGTTAATGTTTCAGTTTGATGGCCTTTCTTCAAAATGAGAAAATAAGTGTTTTAAACTGCAGAGAAGATGGCAATGTCGTGTGTGTGGGGGGGAGGGGGGGGGCAAACAAAATATATAGTTGGTGTTTGAGCCTAGTGAGAGGGGTGATAAATGGCAGTTAATTGCAGCCAGTCTGTCCCAAGGGGGAGAAAATAGAGGGAGATGAATGATAACAGGCCAGTATTATGCAACTTACGAAGTGCACTTTATAAGCACTCTTTGTGTTAATTCTTCCGAAATTATCCAGGGCCTGATGGGATCTATCCCAAAATATTAAGAGAGGCAACGGAGGAGATTGCAGGAGCCTTGACAAAGATCTGTGTAATGTATTTATACATATTCATATATAGGTTAATGAGTTGGTGTTCAATATCAGCAGGGAATGTTGGGTAATAAATCTCTCTCTTGTGATCCAGGCAACCTGCGAGTAAGTTGTTATTCATTCTGCCGTCCAGAAAATTAAAAAATTGGTGACGAGGATTGGATAAAGTTTGTGAACTCATTCTTTAAATATAGTGCAAGACTGTTTTGCAACATGCAGTATTGTTTAACAGTTTAAACAGTAAATACAGAGTTGTGTCGCAGTTGTTTGCGAGCCGGACATGATAGCCCGCAGATCCATCTATGCAGGGGACTGTAGTTTAAAACAGCAGTTGGACAAATCGTCTTGAGTTTGTCATGCTATCTCTATGTTGTGTCTATGTGGCAAGATGGGATTGTATAAATTTTTTTTTAGTCAAGTTCTTCAAGCTGTGTAGTCTTTGTACAGATAAGTTTTAGGTGAATTGTTACACCAGAACAGATTGGAAATCGGGGTTTTTGAATGGACAAAAAAAAATAGAGCGACACGATGGCAGTGTCCTTGGGCTACATCGGAAACCTTCGCACTTTTGACAAGAGTAGAGAGCCGTTCCACTCCTATATGGAGAGAGCAAACATGTTTTTCACGGCAAACAACATAATGGAGATTAGTGGTGAAGGAGAGATAGTGACTGAAACAAATAAGGCCGTTTGCGAATGCATGAAAGCGATTCTGCTCACAGAGATCGGTCCTGAAGTGTATGGCACACTCGTGAATCTCCTTGAGCCATAAAGGCAAAAGACATGCCATTCAATGACATTATGAGGAAGTTGTAGGAGCACTTCAACCCAAAGCCTCTGGAAATTGCAGAATGCTATAGATTTGGCACTAGAAACCGGAGGCAGAATGAGACAATCAATGAGCATATTGTTGCCTTGAAAAACATAACTTTGCACTGTAACTTTGGAACCTTTCTTGGACGAGCACTACGCGACAGATTTGTTTGTGGTCTAGTGGATGAACAAATTCAGTCCAAACTCATGAACACTCCAGATCTTACACTTGAGAAAGCATGCAAGATTGCTACCACAATGGAGATGACATTGAAGAATGCTCGCGAATTTCGTCCACCACGGACTGCAGTGGTTGTTTACAGTCACAAGGCAGTGCTTATGGCGAAACCAAAACCGGGGAGCCGAGTTCAGCCAGTTGTTATCGTTGCAACAGTCATCACTCATCCCTATTTTGACAGTTCAAAATGACCAAGTGCTATAACTGCCGGAAGAAAGGCCATATCGCCTCAGCATGTCGGGCCAAGCTTAAAATAGGAAACCAACAATCTGCGGAAATCAAACGACAACACCAGAGATGAGTTCACAACGGAGGTGAACCCAGATGGAAATGAACTTGGCTTGGACACCATTTACGTGACCAACATCGATAAACCTACAACCAGCCAAGGCAAGCATTTTCGAACTAAACTATTGATAAATGAACAGTCCCTCGATTTGTGCATTGACACGGCAGCAGATTGTTCGGTCATGAGCAGAGACCTGTAAGAAACAAAGTTCCCACAGACACCGTTGTTTGAGAGTAAGGTCAACCTGAGAACCTACTCGGGCAAAGTTGTGGATAAATGAACTGTAAAGTTCAGCATAATGGTCAGTCATCATAGTGGCCAGCTACAGACATAAACCAACCCTCCTTGGAAAGAATTGGCTGAATTTGAATAGAGTTAGACTGGAACAACATTTTCTGCGTTGATTTGTCCAAATCACGTCTTGAAAACGTCATAAGCAAACATGCAAACATGTTTGCTGACAGTTACACAGGAATAACAGGGTACTCTACACACATTCGACTTAAGCAAGATGTGAGACCTGTGTATTGTCGACCAAGACCTGTACCATATGCACTAAAGCAACAAGTGGAGGAAGAACTCAACAGGTTAGAGCGGAATGGAGACCTCGTGAAGACAGACCAGAGGAACTGGGCCACGCCAATTGTGGGCGTACCCAAGGCTGACAAAATTGTTCGACTATTTGGTGACTACAAAGTCACAATCAACCAAGCCATTGATGACGAACAATATCTGTTACTAACCTCGCAAGATCTGTACACAGAACTTAGATTCACTAAACAGGATTTGTCTCACGCTTAAGCCCAACTCAATGTCGACAAGGAAAGTCAGCAGTACTTGACTATCAACACACATAAGGGTTTGTATTCATATATAAAGCTGCCCTATGGTGTGAAATCCTCCCCGAAAAATTTCCAGTCTGTGATGGAGAAAATGTTACAATGCATTCCGCACTGTGTGTGCAACCAGGATGACCTACTGATATTCACAGAGGGCATGGTAGAACTTCTGGAAATCCTCGAGCAAGTTTTCACACGACTGAACTGCCACAATGTGAAACTGGAACAAAGTAAATGTGCATTTGCGCAGTCAGAGGTTGTCTACATTGGACTCAAAGTAGACGCCAAAGGACGTCACCCTGCGAAGGCGAAAGTGGAAGTAATAGTGTATGCTCCAAAACCCAACAATGTGTCAGAGTAACGATCATTCCTTGGGATGGTGCAGTTCTATGCACGATTCCTTCCAGACTTAGCAACTGAGCTAAAGCCACTACATCATCTGCTACAAAAAGATGTGAAATGGATGAGGGGAAAGGAACAGCAATGTGCATATGACATCTGCAAGGAAAACTGGACAAGTGACAAACTCCTTGTTCACTACGATACGACACGTGAGATGAAACTTGCTTGTGATGCTTCAAGTAATGGTGTAAGTGCAGTGATCTCCCACGTAATGAATGACGGACAGGAAAAGCCTATTGCTTTTGCATCCGCACCCTATCACTGAGTGAGCGTCATTATGCAGAGATAGAAAAGGAAGCACTCAGCATCGTGTTTGGGATCAAGAAATTCCATCAGTTTCTTCTCGGCAGACCATTCACCCTAGTGACTGATCACAAGCCACTACTAGTGATACTTGGTCCCAAGTCAGCTATACCTTCCATGGCAGCATCAAGGATGCAATGCTGGGCAATTTTACTGTCCCAGTATGACTACAAGATTGAGTACAGAAGCTCCAAGTGCAACGCAGTTGCAGATGCATTGTCACGGTTGCCTCATGAGAACTCTGACGTGGGAAGTGAGAACTCATCTGCATACTGCAAGTTGTAGATTAAGACTTTTCAGTGACTGCAACAAAAATTGCAGTAGAAACAGAGAAAGACACTGTGCTGAAGTGGGTCTGTGAACAGAAATTGAATGGTTCGACTGAAATCGATAGTGGATTGAACTCAGAGCTGAAGCCTTTCCATAATCAATGCCATGAATTATCATGTGAGCAGGGATACATTAAGTGGCATTACAGAGTGGTTATACCAGAGTCTTTGAGAAACAAAATTGTGAATGAACTTCATGCTGAACATCCTGGCATCGTAAGCATGAAGTCAATTGCCAGAAGTTTTGTATATTGGCCTGTTATTGACAGTGACATCGAGTCACTGCTGAGCAAATGTAGTGTCTGCTAAAATTTCCGGAGTAAACCACCAAAAACATCACTGCAACCCTGGTCATGGCCAAGTAGACCTTTTCAGAGAGTTCATGTAGCTTTTTGTGAAAAGGGTAATGATCACTTTCTGGTACTAGTAGATAGTCATTCCAAATGGATTAAGGTTAAGCATATGGGGTCAAGCACTACTACTGAGCATACCATAGATGAGTTGAGATCAATTTTTGGATGCCATGGTTTACTGGAAGAACTTGTTTTTGATAACGGGCATCAGTTTCGTTCAGAACGGTTCAAAGAGTTCATGCATGAATGGTGGAATGGTGTAAAACTTTTTGCTCCCCCATACCATCCAGCCTCCAACGGGATGGTGGAAAGGTCTGTTAGAACTGTCAAAGATGTTCTCAAGAAACAGGTTTCACAGGGTAGTTCAAAGCTCAGCATGAAACATCGTTTGGCTAGTTTCTTGCTGAAGTACAGAACCACACAACACACAACAACAGGTTGCTCACCTGCAGAACTGTTGATGAAGAGGCCAAGAATATGCCTAAGTCTAGTTCAACCCAATTTGCACTTGAGAGTGGAGCAAAAAAGTTAAGTCAAAACGCCATTTTTAAGTTTCCCACAAAAAGGAGAGGTACTTCAAGCCAGATGAGCAAGTTCATGTTCTCAGTCCTCCAAAAAAGTCCAGTCGAGACAAATGGGAAAATAGTGGAAGTGTGTGGAACAAAAAGATACTTAGTTGAAGTTGGAGATAGTGTTCATGTTGATCAAATGGTTCCAGCCAAAGATGAACCAAAAACTGAGCATGAAGTCCTAATCCCTGAGTTTTTATCTGAAAGTGAGTTGGAAGAGACCACGATGATTGAAACACAAAGTTCAGTTAGTACAGACAAAGAAACAGATTCGTCTGGTCAAATTCAGGGTACTAAAACAGAGCCAAACAAGCCTACAGTTGAGTCAACACCTAAACCTCTTACACCTGTTACTGTTAGACAATCAGGTAGGATCCGTAAACCAGTAGTTAGATTAGGTTTGTAAATTAAGCAACTCACCGTATAAGTAAAACGAAAATGTGTATATATGTAAAATAAATATATTATGTTTAACATTTAAGATTTCATAAATACTGATTTAAATCAAGTATCACAACAACAAAATTGTAACTGAGTACTTAGATTTAAAAAAGGGAGAGTAGTGTAATGTATTCATACATATTCATGTATATGTTAATGAGTTGGTGTTCAATCTAAGCAGGGAATGTTGGGTAATAAATCTCTCTCTCGTGATCCAGGCAACCTGCGTGTAAGTTATTATTCATTCTGCCATCCGGAATATAACAATCTGTGTATCTTCTCTCGCAACAGGCAAGATATCAGAGGACTGGTGAGCAGCCAGTGTTGCTCCTTTATGTAAGAAGTGATTAAGAGTGAAAACAGGAACTCCCCAACTTATGTAATAGGCAACTAATGTAAACTCACACTTACATAAGAAATTCTTTAAGCCCACTGCTTCATTTTTCAGTTGCGCTTTCGATAGCAGCACGCTACTGTCCATGTAGCTGTTTCCCCAAGTCATTGTTAAATGTAAGGGGAAAGCGTACAGTTAATGGCAAGATCCTTAACAATATTAATCTACAGATGAATCTTGGGGTCCAAGTTCATAGCTCACTGAAAGTGGCAACATAATTAGATAGAGTGGCATGGAAGGCATATGGTATGCTTCCCTTTATTGGTAAGGGCATTGATGCACAACTTGTTTGTCTGCAAATCCTTCCTATGTTTTTCTAGTTTGTAAGAATAGTTAATTTATAGTTTGCAAGAATCGTTTTTAAAATTATTTGTAAAATTCTAATCTATGTTAGAATTTATTCCTCAATTAAACATGCACCATTTAAAATAATTGCTTTTAATTTGCTTTGCTAGATGGAAGTATCTCCTCCAATGGGGAGTGATCAGGGGTGGGGGGGGGTCATCACTTGAAATAGTGATTATTGACAGCCCCCTTCAGTACATATACATTTATTGAGGCTACTGGTGGATACTTAGAACAGAAAAGACTTAAGTCTTGACTTATGCTTACAACTCTAGAAGAGGTAGGCTCCAAGATCAGTTTCTCAGAAATTACTGTGGAAATCTACCACTGAAACTGCATCTTAATGGACCCAATGGACATTGGTTAGCAACACCAATTCAAAGAAGTGACGAAACTTCCAGGGAAAAAACTGAGTTTCACCAGTTTATATATTTTTATGTTTCATTGCATGAATATAACAATAATTATTTTTTGAAGTAAGTTTTGTATTATAAGTCCTGTTAAGTATTGAACGTCCTTTAATTGTTTTAAATAATGTATTTTTAAATAGCACTAGACCAAGGGGGACCCGTTGGATCCCGCCCCCTCAACGCGCGGTTGTGGGAGGAGGGGGCGGCCTGCGGCGTCACACATACACACTAACCAACCCCTCACACACACACACTAACCAACCCCCGGACACACAAACCGCCTCCATTGATATTATTCATTCACTCCTTTTACCACATCCCTGGCCCAATCCACTCATGCATAGCCCCCCAACTCGCAGGCGTGGCTAGAGAGGGAGGGGGGATAGAGAGAGAGGGACACAGAGAGGGACACAGAGGGACACACAGAGGGACACACAGAGGGGCACAGAGAGGGACACACAGGGGGACACACAGGGGGACACACAGGGGGAAACACAGGGGGACACAGAGAGGAACATAGAGACAGAGAGGGACTGGGAGGGATGCAGCTGGACACAGAGGGACACAAAGGCACAGAGAGGGACACGGAGGCAGAGGGAGGGACACAGAGGCAGAGGGAGGGACACAGAGGCAGAGGGAGGGACACAGAGGCAGAGAGAGGGACACAGAGGCAGAGAGAGGACACAGAGGCAGAGAGAGGACACAGAGGCAGAGAGAGGACACAGAGGCAGAGAGAGGACACAGAGGCAGAGAGAGGGACACAGAGGCAGAGAGAGGGACACAGAGGCAGAGAGAGGAACACAGAGGCAGAGAGAGGGACACAGAGGCAGAGAGAGGGACACAGAGGCAGAGAGAGGGACACAAAGGCAGAGAGAGGGACACAGAGGCAGAGAGGGGAACACAAAGGCAGAGAGGGGGGCACAGAGGAGGACACAGAGGCACAGAGATGGAGGGGGGGCAAGAGGAAGCATGAAGGGGACAGAGAGGGAGCTGGGGGAGGGAGGGGGGAGAGTTTGAGGAGTTGGGGGGCGCATTGTCAGAGGTGAGGGCTGGTTCTTGAAAGCAATAATCACTCGCTCCCTCGCTGCCGGCAGCACGAGCAAGAAGACAGCGTGTTTTTTTCCAAAGGCCTAGCGAGTGACTCGACTGGCAGTGCATGCGGTTAGCAATGGGAGGGAGGGGGCGGGGAGGGGTGTGACTTCACAAAAATCAAGCCGGTGACCGGTGACCTCCGATCTTGGTATCTGCAGAACTTGCTTGTTCTTTCTGTGCCTTTTGAAGAACGGGGGGTGGGGGGTGGGTGGGGGGGGGGGGGGGGGGGGGGGGGGGGGGTGGGAGGGTGATGCAACTTGTGGAAAACAGTGTGCCTGCGGGTTGACAGCAGCTGCTTTAATCCAGAGCCAGGGGGGCGGGACCACGAGCCAGGTGTGCCATGAGCAAAGGCATTGTCACAGTGGCAGTTTGGTGATGAATGGCAGTTTGGTGATGAATTTTAGTTAAAAAAACTCAGGAAATAATTAACCAAATGTACAGGGGAGTGGATTTTTGAAATCATAAGGTAAATCTCCACCGACATACATAAAAATTACCCCGTTTCGACATCTGGTTTTCGATGAGATGTGATTCAAAGGCGAAATCACACACACACACACACACACACAGACACACACACACAGAGTTTTAATAAGTATATGATGTTTAACACTTTTTAAAAAATGGTTTTAAATATTGGTAAATTTCACATATATTCGAGGTCTGACAGGTTAAATGGAAGCTTCATCCTGGGTTCACCAACTGTCGATGACTTTCCATGGTATTTACAGTCTCAAACGCTGTGATGCTTGGGGCCTCAATCATGAAGTTGGGGCTGTCTTGTTTGCTTACATTTGTTCTAAGATATCCACTCATGGTTAGCAGGTGGATGACTGGCAAGTACAAATGGTATGGAATTTTGCATACATTTTTTGCCATCGTCTTCTATGGCCATGGAGGTTTAGCAAACTCTTTCTGAATATTTCCTATACCAGTTCACTTAATCAATATCACTAGCTTCACAAGGGGAGATATTTTAATTAGCTATTATTTTTTCCCCCATTTTTAGACTTAATTTTGAGTTTTTCAAAGCTAAATATTTAATGCCATACTGTAAAAGATCAAAGGAAATAATGGCCCAGAATTTGCAAGTGAATTCAGCAGTTACCCAAGGAATAGTTTAATTTCATGGATAGGTTCAGGATCCCCTTGTATGCCAGTATAAATGACACACTTTGGCCAATATTGCCTAACAGTTCTTTAATGGTGACTTTGATTGGAATATCATCATTCACTGGCACTTGCATTGGGGAATACATTCAGTCATAGAGTAATGCAACAGAGAGTTAGGTACATTGGCTCAATTTGTCCATGCTGATCTGGATGATCTTCTATGCGAGGCCCATTTGCCTGTCTTTGACCCATGTCCCTTCAACCTTTCCTATCCTTGAACCTGTCCAAATTATTTTAAATGTTATTGGTCCTGCCTCAACCTTTTCTTGCAGCTTGTCCCATATATGCACTACACCTTGTGTGAAGATGTTGCCCCTCAAGTTCCTTTTAAATCTTTCCCTTCTCACCTTAAACCCATGCCCTTCAAGTTTTGATTTCCCTTTCCTGGGGATAAACCTATGTGCATTCACCTTATTCAAGTTGCTCATGATTTTAGAAACCTCTCAACCTATGCTCCACAGAATAAAGTCCTAGGTATACATGTTACTGAGGGGATGGCCTCAGAGGAACCCTGCACTATAGTCCCATTCCCACTCGCATTAGCGTTCCTGGTCATCACTTTCCTGGTCACCAGCGCTGCTTGCACTGCAGGTTTGACCTCCTCACTACTGTCTAAGATGCTCTCAGCATCTTGAATGACACTGAGTGCATCCAATCAAGCTTCAGTTCCTTCACATGGTCTGTCAGCTTGGGCACACTTCCCATGAGTATAGGAAATGACTTGAATGTTTGAATGACTACCGACCGGTGGCCCTCACCTCGGTTGTCATGAAATGATTCGAGAGGCTGGTCAAGAAACACATCTGGGCCTTCCTCCCTCACAACATGGACCCCCTACAGTTTGCATACTGTCTGAACAGATCCACGGATGATGCGGTCTCCCAGGTTCTGCACACCGCTCTCTCTCACCTTGACAGCCAGAAGGGGGGGCTATGTGAGGATGCTGTTCATTGACTTCAGTTCAGCCTTCAACATGACAGTCCCCACCAGACTTGCTGAGTAGCTGCTGGAACTGGGACTGAACATTCCTCTGTGTGCCTGAGTCCTGGACTTTCTCACTGCCAGGCCCCAGGTAGTCAAGATGTGAGGAATACATCAAAGACCCTCACCCTGAGTACAGGATCCCCCCAGGGTTGCGTCCTCAGTCCCTTACTGTACTCCCTGTACACACATGACTGTGTGGCCAGTTTCAGCTCCAACTCCATCATCAAGTTTGCTGATGACACTGTGGTGGTGGGCCTGATCACCGATAACGATGAGAAGGCCTACCGGGAAGAGGTGGCTGATTTGGCACACTGGTGTCAGGACAACAGCCTCCTCTTGAATGTCAAAAAAACTAAGGAGCTGATCGTGGACTTTAGGAAGGCAGAACATCCTAGAACGCACATGCCACTGAAGATAAATGGGGATACTGTGGATAGGGTGAGCTGCTTTAAATATTTGGGAGTCCACATCTCAGAGGATCTGACATGGACATCACACACTGCCGCACTGGTGAGTAAGGCAAAGCAGCGCCTTTACCACCTCAGGCAGCTGAGGAAATTCAGGGTCTCTCTGAAGATCCTCTGGTGCTTCTAGTCAGCGGCTGTAGAAAGCATCTTGTCCGGAAACATCACAATCTGGTTTGGGAACTGCTCTGCCCAGGATAAGAAGGCTCTGCAGAGAGTAGTGCGTTCGGCCAAATGCACTATGGGAACTACACTCACTCCTCTGCAGGAACTATACATCAGAAGGTGCAGATTCAGAGACAGCAACATTATGGGGGACCCCTTCCACCCCAGCAACAGACTGTTCCAGCTGCTATGGTCAGGCAAACGCCTCCATTGTCATGTTGTGAAAAGGATGAGGATGAGAAGGAGTTTCTTCCCAGAGGCTATTAGGACTGTAAACTCTCATCTCGCCAGTGACTAACTCACTGTACCAATTTACTGTTGTGTTGGATCTATTTAAAATTGCTGTTTTTTGCTGTTTTGTAGTGACTGTTAAGATTGCTGTTATGTAGGGCTCTTTCTTTGCGCAATCTGCAAGGTATAGATCTGTTTGCATCCAGGCTAAATCACCAGTTACCTAAATATGTTTAATGGGAACCAGATCCAGGGGCAGTAGTGGCGGATGCATTCTCGCTACAATGGGGACGTACATTCTTTTACGCTTTTCCACCATTCTGCCTCATCAGGCAATGTCTCACCAAAATAGAGCAGGACTCTGCCTCAGGCGTACTGGTGGTTCCTGACTGGCCTACACAGCCATGGTTCCCATTGGTCCTGAGAATGATGACACAGCCATTCATTACTGTCCCCAAATGCAGCAATTTGTTGGTTCATCCTGTGACAGGAGAAAGTCATCCTTTACATGATCGTATTAATCTGTTAATCTGCAGATTCTGACCAGACCGTTCCAAGGGCTTGGACTGTCGAGTAGGACTGTGGTTGTGATTACTGTGGTCTGGAAAGATAGCACTAAAATACAATATGTGTCTCATATTAAGAAATGGGATTTGTTTACAGTCAGATATATCTTATCATACTGCAATTATACCAGATGTATTGGAGTTCTTTGCTACATTGCATTTTGATGAACAGTTGAGTTATAGTGCCATTAATAGTGCTCAGAGTGCTTTGTCCTCCTATTTAGGACAATTTGCGAGACAACAATCTATCGAGTCTCATCCGCTAGTGTCCCAATTCATGAGAGGTATCTTTAACAAAAACCCTCCTAAGCCTAGATATACAGAAATCTGGGATGTGAGCATAGTCCTAACACTGCTTCGGCAATGGGCTCCAATCACATCTCTATCTTTTCAGAAGTTAACACTTAAAGTGGTTATGCTCATGGCGCTCGGATCAGCGCAACGGGTTCAGACATTGCAAAAGCTACAGCTGGATAGCATGTATTCTTCTGTAGATAATATTACGTTTTATGTATATGATTTAATAAAACAAAGCAGGCCAGGAATGGCTGGAACCAAAGTAAGCTTTAGGGCATACACCGTTGACCGAAGGCTATGTGTAGTTATGCACCTGAGTCAATATATCGAGGTAACTAAGAGTCTCAGAGGCTCTGAAACAGCGATGCTCATCAGCCATAAAAAAACTCATAAAAAAGTATCAGTACAAACTATTTCTAGGTGGTTGAAACAGGTTTTGGATTGTGCTGTAGTAGACACTCATGTGTTTAAATCTCACTCCACCAGGGCGGCATCAACATCCGCAGCCAAGGCACAGGACCTGCCTCTAGATCAAATCTTCGGGGCCGTAGGATGGTCCAGTGAATCAACGTTTTCCAAGTTGTCGACACTGTCCTCGCAGTGCAAGGTTTTGGACATGCTGTTTTGGGTTCTGTTTGATTTATTTTCTAAATTTCATTTGTAATTTACCCCGGGATAGAGGGGTTATTACTGTTTAGTTTACTATTAAAATGATCATTGGATAATTTAAGCAATGTTCAATACATTATTTGTTCAATCCTGTGTCAACTGAAGCAGCGTGTCGTATGGAACTGGATCCATGGCATGAAATCACAGAGCTTTGAAATCTTCACGCAGTCACTCACGTGACTTCGAAGTAAAATAGTAAGATTAAATGAGAACTTACCAGTTTGAAGTTTGATCTATATTTCATGAGGAGTTACGATGAGGGATTACGTGCCCTCCACTCCCGATCCTCATAATCGCAAAGATCATCTGGTAGTTCTAGTCTTCTGAGTCTTACTATATCACTTCGACTGTATTAACTGTGATTTCATGCCGCTGCTTTGAAGTATGACGCGCATGCGCCTGGCGGGGCTTCTTCACGTAATCCCTCATCATAACTCCTCAAAAAATAAAGATCAAACTTCAAACTAGTAAGTTCTCATTTAATCTTACTGTTCTACACCTTATTCCTATATCCCAACTCTAGACCAAGAGCAAGAGCAAAAGCAAAAGGCTTGGTGGCTGTTGGAAGGCACTATCCATGGCCCACGAATGCTATAGGAAAATGATACGGAGTTTGTATGTTCTCCCCTTGACCTGCGTGAGTTTTCTCCGAGGTCTTTGGTTTTCTCCTACACTCCAAAGATGTACAGGTCGGGTATGTAGGTAAATTGGCTTGGTAAATGTAAATATTGGCCCTAGTATGTGTAGGATACTGTTAATATGCGGGGATCGCTGGTCGCTGCGGACCCGGTGGGCCAAAGGGCCTGTTCACCACGCTGTATCTCTAAACTAAACTAAGTGTTTCAGGTGCTAATTCATGGAAGCATATGAACATGCACAGTGGCATCTAACACAGGTCTGAGTGCCGCATCAGTGGTACTCACCTTTATTGGTCAGAGCATGGACGATAAGAGTCAGGCAGTCATGATGCAACTCAATAAGCCTTTGGTTAGGCCACATTTGGAGAAATACGAGCAGTTCTGGTGGGCATATTACAGGAAGGATGTGGACACATTGGAGAGAGTGCAGAAGAGGTTGAACAGAATACTGCCCGGAGTAGTGGGTATTAGCCACAAGGAGTGTTTAGGCAACCATTGATTGTTTTATCTAGAACACCAGAGGTTGAGGAGGAGACTTGATAGGTCTACAAAATTATAAGGGGCATAGATAGGGTAGACTCACAGAACCTTTTTCGCAGGGTGTAAATGTAAAAGGCTAGAGAGGATAGTTTTACAGTAAGAGCTGTAAAGTTTAAAGCAGATGTGTTAATTTTTTATACAGTGGCTGGCAGAACACCTGCTAAGGGTGGTGATGGAGGAAGATACAATAGAAGCGTTTAGGAGGCTTTTAACTAGACACATGAATATGCATTGAATGGAGGGATATGGAATATATGCAAGCAGTTAAGATCAGTTTATCTTGGCATCACATCATCTCCGGCACAGATATTATGGGCTGATGGGCCTGTTCCTGCGTCACCCTGTTTTCTGTTCTATCTTACCCCAATTTTCCTTGCAGCATGGACAATATGAGCCACCAAGCAGGTTTCCACATGAAAACAACATCCAAGCACAAGTGAAAAAGATCAGCCTGAGTAGGTTCCAGGGTATGCAATTTGGTGATATATGACGGTGGCCTTTAGGTGGGTCCACTTTAAGACAATAATGTCCTCTTCACTGCAACTCTCCCTTGGGATGTATTCCAGTTGTAATTCCGGCCACCCACCCCTTGCAGAAGGTCAGAGCAGCTGATAATAGAATTCACTCATGTTCTCAACATTCCAACCTCCCCTTCGCTTTGTCCCCTCCATACCATGGGCTTCCATCAATTCCCCACAAATGTGATCTCTCTGCATATTCTGTGAAGTAGTGGGGGGGGGGTTGCGCATATTAACTTGTGAGGACTTAAATAAAACAATAACCTCAAATTTTCTCCCACGACAAACTACCATATCAGCTTGCACTGCTGACCTAGTTCAAGGCAACTCATAAAACAGCAAAAGAAAGTGTAGTAAGCTACATCTCAAGCTATAGCTGGCTGTTATACAGGTCCAGAACTTTCAATGTCATTCAATATATCTGTCATAAAACCATAAAAAATCTTAAAAATAGGATATGTTTTCAAACCATAAGCTATAGTTAAAATACTGGAGAAGTTTACAACATTTGATACAGCAGCATTTGAATCCAATGTCAGCGTATTGTCAGAAAAAATGTTTAAGAAAGAACTGCAGATGCTGGAAAAATCGAAGGTAGACAAAAAATGCTGGAAAAACTCAGCGAGTGAGGCAGCATCTATGAAGCGAAGGAATGGGTGACGTTTTGGGTCGAGACACTTCTTCAGCTCTGAAGTAGTGTCTCGACCTGAAACATCGCCATTCCTTCTCTCCATAGATGCTGCCTCACCCGTTGAGTTTCTCCAGCATTTTTTTGTCTACCGTCAGGAAAAATGTGATTAGCAGTTTGGGATGTTTGGGTTCAGTTGGGAATCTTGACAATTGCAATGGAAAAAGTTACATGTTCTTCCCTTTTAGACAATAAACAATAGACAATGGGTGGAAGTAGTAGGCCATTCGGCCCCTCGATGGCTGATCATCAACAATCAGTACCCTGTTCCGGCTTTCTCCACATATCCCTTGACTGCGCTATCTTTCAGAGTTCTATCCAACTCGCTCTTGAAAGCATCTGGAGGATTGGACTCCACTGCCTTCTGAGGCAGAGAATTCCACAGATTCACAACTCTCTGGGTAAAAATGTTTTTCCTCATCTCTGTTCTAAATCACCTACCCCGTATTCTTAAACTGTGGCCCCTGGTTCTGTACTTCCACCAATATCGGGAACATGTTTCCTGCCTCTAGCATGCCCAATCCCTTAATAATCTTACGTTCCAATAAGATTCCCTTTCATCCTTCTAAATTCCAGTGTATACAAGCCCAGTCGCTCCATTCTATCAACATATGGATTTCCCTATAAAGCCACATGATATGTGTCCTACCGCAGGAAAATATATGTCTGATTTTGGGCAACACACTTCAAGAGTGGGAGATGGCGAAGTAAGGATTTACTAGTGTGGTTCTTGGATAAGAGAATACAGTTACTTGGCACAGACTGGAGAAGATGGGATTGATCGCCATTAAGCAAAGAAGACTTGATTGAGTCTTCTAAATCATAAACTGTTCTAATGGTCAAAACAATTGAGCGAAGAACATAATGCAGAATGAGGATAAAGCTTTTCACCACAAGAGCGCGGATTACTATTTCCTATTGGTGGGCACAAAATCAAAGTGACTTCATACGGGAATTAATAATTATAATTAGAAATTTATATGCAATTCCAATGGTGAACAGAAGAGCTGACAATAATTTGATAAATCATTGAAGTACCTAGTTCAGGCATTGATTAGTCAAATGGCCTCATATTGTTCTGCATTAATAAATATTATATTTTCCTGCCAGTGCTCAGGGAAAGTCAGAACTCATTGTGCAATACATTAGTGATTGAAATACTGCAATAATTTCATCCTGTACAATAAACTGATTATATTCAGTTTCACAAAAAATAGATCAGTTCTTCCCACAATGTACAAATCCCCAAAACAATGGTTTCTACTGTACACCATTTGCAGACTTGTACTGCTTGAGACATCTTCCTGAGAGGTCGCCGCTTCATGGCACAGCTTCATTGTTTGCTGTAACTTAGTTCATATTCACAGCCAAACACACATTTATTCAAGTAAAATTATAGCCAGCGGTGAAGTTCATGGGAAGGGGTGAAAAGAAGTGAAAAAAGAATGCTGTCATTATGTTACCACATGGATGTTATCATGCATCTGTGCAGTATAACAAAAATCCCTCCCACAGTTTATCATACCACACATGTGGTAGAAATCAAAGTATCAGATCTTCTGGAAGGCAAAGGATGTCCGTTTAAAAAAAGTGCCCAAGGCTGCATACGCTCACCCACATGGAGGATAACATTTGTTGGAGTTTCAAAGCTTTGGAGGCAAATATAACTGATCACAAGATGTTTCTATAAACTTTGAAGTTCATCAGTAACAAAAAGAATATGATCACAATACAGGATGTTTCACTAATCACAGCTAAGTCTATAACGTTCCGCACTTATTAAAAGCAGATCCTTTTGCAAGACATTACTACAGTAAGTTGAAAAATCATCCATATTCGCAATTAATACAAAGATGGTTAAGTGTTCTTTGTTTTATAATTCTGCAGACATTTGCAATCTTTCACTTGCTACTAAATGTCCATAAGTAAAAGCCAGCTTTAGTCACACATGAAAGCAGTTTTACCTCACATATACTTCGAATATTTTTATTTCTAAATAACATACACTTGATGCTTGGAAGACTTTTTAAAACTGAAGAGAGAATCGTGGTGGCTTGGTTAGAATTATTGTTTTTAGCGTTATATGTACTTTCTTGAATAAATATAAATCATTTTCTTAAAGCGGATAAAGTGAATTCAAATGTCTATTAGAGAAACAGAGAAGGAAACAAGTTGATTGATCTGAGGTCAGCAACCACTGAGCTCCCACAAATGTGAAATGTATTAATAAATTGTCTGATTCAGCAAAATGGAAGCGACAACTCTATTGGGTTACAGAGATATTCTGACATTTTGCCCAGGAGACAGCATAACCTCTGGTTATTGAAATACAGATTAATGGCCCAGATACTGTGTCAGTTTAGAATGGAACTGGGGTATATAGATCATCTCAGCCAAGGTGATAATAAGGGGAGTATCTTTGGCTTAATTGCCCTGTGTTAATCAAGGGAGAAATCATTCAATGCTCCGATCTGTATTTGCCATTCCATCAGCTCTGTTGAAAATTATACAACATTGAGCTGTAGGTAAGGAGCCGAGAATGCTTGATATGATGGCTTCCACTGAAAATAGCATACTTGATTGTTGATAAACACAAAAAGCTGCAGTAACTCAGCGGGTCAGACAGCATCTCTGGAGAAAAGGAATAGGTAACATTTCAGGTCGTCACCTTTCTATACCCGAACGTCACCTATTCCTTTTCTCCAGAGATGCTGCCAGACCCACTGAATTACTCTAGCTTTTTGTGTCTATCTCCGGTTTAAACCAACATCTGCAGTTCCTTCATGTGTGAACATGCTAATTTATGCATGGTACAGGAGGGCTACTAACATTTGTGAATCCATGGTGAGCCAGCACTGTCAGCTGGGAAGGGAATAATTCAGACCTGCAACCTGACATTCCAGGGTATACTGTAGATAAGGCTAAGATCATATTCAACTGATTAATGGGATTATAAATTGCTCTATCCAACTGCAACACGGCAAGAGAAATAGAATTTGTAAACAGTCGCTTTATGTTGCACATAACTAATGTGGCTGAAAATAATTCGAAAGATATGTGATACAACTTATAGTGAACATTTTTCAGTTTAGATGTGGAAAGTTCCTTTAGGAAGTGATGAACATCAAAAGAAGAATATCCCATGTACCCATATTCACCAGGTGTCATGTTATATGTGAATTCTTTGACACGGTTCATTCAGTATATTACATTCAAGCACACACATGCATTATTAGGAACTGCAGTCCCCGGCACATTAATGTAACATGGTTCATGCAGCCAGCAAACTCCCCAGTCGTACACTACATGTGCAGAACAAACAAGTACGGGTTCAAAACTTGTTTTCTCAAACCTCTGTGAACATAAGATACAGGAATAGGAGAAGGCCACTTAGCCCCTCATAGCTATTCCATCAATCTATAATTTCATGGTTTACCTTTTACCTCAGATGTCATCCCATGTATCCCTTTATCTCGAGTTTAGCTTGTTGGCTATGTAACTGGACAGATAATTTGTGGCAAGAAATACAGAAAGTCAAGAGCTGTCATGTCAGTGAGGTAAATTAAATCCAGTTGTTGAAATAAATATGGAATAAATAACTCATAATATCAGTAAAGGTGATCATCAAAAGCCCAAATGCTTTGAAATATGCACATACCCAGAGGTGTACTGATGACTCATGGTGATAATGACAGAATTAAATAAATTGATCAAATTAAATACATTTTAAGAGAGGCTTGGGTGGGTGGACGAGCTGGTGCAGTAATAGTATGCAGGAGTTATTGGGAACCATTGAGATCCATATAACCATATCTGCTGTCAGTAACTGCAGCACAGCACAGAGTTGATGAGCTTGAAAACTGTAACATCCAAGTTCAGGAACAGCTTTTTCCCTGCAACCATCAGGTTATTAAACACCACAACCTCAAATAGGCTCTCAAATATATAGATTTGGAGGAATTGTTTTTCACTTTACACTTCTATTGTCTATTTATTTGTCTTGTTTTTTAATATATATACTGAACTTTTTTTATTGTTTAGGTTCAGATTCAGATTCAATCTTTATTGTCATTGTGAAGTGTACAGTACAGAGACAACAAAATGCAGTTAGCATCTCCCCCAGAAGATAAAATAATGGAACAGCAAAATATATATATGTACATACAGTAGTAGTAGTGCAATTTTTCTGGGGGAAGGAGTGTCTGGGGGGGGGGTGACTAGCAGTCACCAAGGTGCAGAGTTAGGTTGTGTAACAGCCGCAGGGAAGAAGCTGTTCCTGAACCTGCTGGTCCGGCAACGGAGAGACCTGTAACACTTCCTGGATGGGAGGAGGGTAAACAGTCTGTGACTGGGGTGAGAGCAGTCCTTGACGATTCTACGCACCCTTCGCAGTCATCGCTTGCTCTAGACAGACTCAATGGAGGAGAGTGAGGAACCGGTGATGCGTTGGGCGGTTTTCACCACCCTCTGCAGTGCTTTCTGGTCGGAGACAGAGCAGTTGCCATACCATACTGTGCTACAGTTGGCAAGGATGCTCTCGATGGTGCAGCGGTAGAAGTTTACCAGAATCTGAGGAGACAGATGGACCCAAAATCCAGCACCTCCACGAAACACCAAAAATGTCAAGGACTGCGGCTAACCATGGAGGTAAGGCGGTCTGGTTCTCATGCACGGGTTGCATGTGTAACCTCGCAAATTGGTGGGGGATTGCAGTTTTTTTGGGGATGCATGGAGTTCTATCACTTCAGACTTGTTTATTTTACAAAGTATTCAGGGGTACGAAATTGAATTCATGAATGAACAACTTCCCCCGTCTCAACATGTACCAGACCATAAATATGCACTTTCCCATAAGGAAATAGCAGAAGGACATGTTGAAATTTTGAGGCTACAAGAAAAAGGGGTGATAGAAAAAACGATTCACGAACCTCTTGAGTTCGTATCCAACATCTTTACCAAAACCAAAAAAGATGGTGGATGTCGTATCATCATTGATATAACCCATTTGAATACCTTTGTGTAATATACCCATTTTAAAATGAACACGTTTGAAACAGCCAGATTACCGATTTCTGGAGGTTGCTTCATGGCATGCATCGATTTAAAAGATGCATACTATTCAATATCCATACGGAAACATCACCGGAAGTTCTTGAAGTTTGTTTGGATGGATCAGCTGTGGCAATATAGAGCTCTGCCTAATGGGCTTACTACAGCCCCTAGATTATTTACCAAATTATTGAAACCAGTATTGGCAACACTGAGGAGACAGAACCATATAGTTATGGCCTATTTGATGACATCCTAATAGTAGGAGATACCATGGAATCAACAAACTCAGCAGTAACAGCTACTATATCATTGTTTCAAAAAATGGGGTTTGTAATCCATCCAGACAAATCTAAGTTCTACCCATCACAGGTTATGGACTATCTGGGATTCATGATGGACACCAATCAAATGATTGCTTCAATCCCAGCTACAAAGCTATGGATATCATTGGAGCATGTAATGAACTTGTTTGTGCCAGTGCATCAACAATCAGATATGCTGCTAAGGTAATTGGGAAATTGGTAGCTACATTTCCAGCTGCCCAATTTGGACCTTTACATTAACAAAATTTACAAAGAACAAAGATTTCAGCATTAAAACTCAATGCTGGACTTTTTGACAGACCTATGCAGCTGTCAATCAAGGCAAAATTTGAGTTACAATGGTGGATTGATAATATTCGTAACTCATTCAAGCTCATCATTGTGCCTTACCCGTTAGTGGTTTTACAAACTGATGCAAGCGCCCAGGGTTGGGGAGCATCTCCAAATTATTTGGAGATGCTAGGAGCATTTCACGGACTACGAGCCTCTATGATACGCAAGTCCGTCTCCAAATAGACAATACCACTGTGGTGGCATATTTAAATCATATGGGTGGTATCAAGTCAATATCTTGTGATGAATTGGCAAGTTCAATTTGGCTCTGGTGCATAGAATGAAATTTTTGGATATCAGCTACCTATCTCCCAGGTACGCTCAATATAGTGGCAGACACCAGGCCACGAGTATTCAATGATAACATTGAATGGATGTTGAATCCCCAAATATTTACAAAAATCATAGCCAAATTTGGTACACCGGATATTGACCTTTTTGCGTCCAGGTTGAACCATCAGATACCAACATATGTATCTTGGGAACCAGATCCTGGGGCAATAGCGATGGACGCTTTCTTGCTGCACTGGGGGAAATGGTTTTTCTATGCATTTCCTCCATTTTGCCTCATCAGTCAGGTGTTGCAGAAAATAAAATCTGATTCTGCAACATGTATTTTAATAATACTCGACTGGCCTACACAACCATGGTATCCGGTGGTCCTTGGGATGATTAAAGAACCATAGGCACTTTTTAACAAGAGCCATGATTTGGTGACTAACGCCACTACAGGGGAATACCATCCGTGCCACAGTCATCTGAACCTGTTGGCCTGCAGGTTTTGAAGAGACCTCTGCTACAATATGGACTCACACCAAGGACCATGGATACCATCAGAGCATCGTGCAGATAGTCTATCAGACGGCAGTACCTGACACAAATCAGAAAATGTGAGGCCTACTATACATGGATTAACATCTCGTATGACTCTGTCATGATACCACATGTGCTGGAATTTCTCGCTAGGTTGCACCATGACAAACACCTCAGCTACAGCGCCATCAACAGTGCCAGGAGTGCACTGTCCTCCTTCCTCTCCATAGGCATCGGATCACACCAGCTTGCTTCCAAATTAATGAGGGGTATCTTCAATTCAAACCCTCCCCGACCATGTTACAACATCACCTGGGACATTGAGGTGGTGCTGACCCTATTCAGGAATTGGTCACCTGTGATTGGACTACCGCTGGACAAACTCACCCTGAAAGTGATGATGTTAATGGCACTAACATCAGCTCAGCGGGTTCAGACCCTACGTAAGATCAATATGGATAAAATGGTCTCTACCCCTGAGAGAGTAACCTTCTATATTGATGAGTTACTCAAGCAGCATAGACCCAGGTTTACAGGGCTGCAGCTGATATTTCCGGCATACCACGCTGATGTGAGGCTCTGCTTAGCCACCCATATCCGTCACTACATTAAAGTAACGTATATCCTCAGGGGAATGGAGAGGAACCTGCTGATCAGCCATAAGAAACCCCATCACAGGGTGACGGTGCAGACGATCTCCAGGTGGCTCAGGGTGGTGCTGGATGCAGCAGGTATTGATATTAATATCTTTAAATCCCATTCTACCAGGGCTGCATCCACATCAGCAGCGAGGACCATGGAGGTGCCCATGGACCATATCCTCGCCACAGTGGGCTGGGCTAGCGAAGCTACATTCCAGAGGTTTTACAACAAACCTGTGACCGCTCCTGCTATGTTTGCAGAGACTGTGTTGAGTGCTAGTCAACAACATACGTTAATCCCTGAATGAGGGGCTTTTCTTTTGTGATTAATAAACATTATTATTTTTCAGCCTATCAAGTCTGAAATACGTTTATATACTTCCATCAATATTGTGGCCGTATGTGAGCGTGGACGTGATCCAGGGCATGTAATCACAGAGCTTTGAAATCTTCACGAAGTCACCCACGTGACTCCGAAATGAAATAGCAAGATTAAACGAGAACTTACAGTTTGAAGTTTGATCTTTATTTTATGAGGAGTTTGATCTTTATTTTATGAGGAGCTGCGACGAGGGATTTTGTGCCCTCTGCTCCCAACCCTCTATTATAAGGTCAACTGGTATATACAGTCTCTTCAATCTTACTATAACTAATCATTTCTGCTTAGTTCTGTGATTCCACACCGCTGCTTTGAAGAATGTCGCGCATGCGTGCTGGCGGGGTCTTCACGAAATCCCTCATCGTAACTCCTCATAAAATAAAGATCAAACTTCAAACTGGTAATCTTTTTAATCTTACTAGTAACATTCATACCAAGGTTGCTAAATTAATGGCACAAATGGAAATAGTAGGAATGATCTAATATCTGTTATAAAGGCTTAGTTGCAAAGTGACCAAGGCTGGGAATTAAATATTCCAGGATATATGGTTTGGAGAAGAGATAATTTGAAAGGAAGTGGTGTAGCGTTGAATATAAAGGCAATAAGGCAATTGAGAAGGTGCCTGGATTCACAGCAAAGGGGTTTGAATATGCAGAGCTGTTTTTGTCTATTGAAATGTGCACCCATTGGAAATAAGTAATTCCATGGATCCCATACCCAAAATGGTAAAGTTGAAACCATATTTGAGGTACCCAAAGACAAATTCTCAATGTATTCTGAATTAAATGAGATTTTTGAAAGAAAATTATCCTGAAAGTATGCTTGTCATGCTAAATAAAGACCTTTTACATCAACAGTTCTAATCTCCATGTGCCCCATGCAAAATCACAACATAATTAAAGGTAATACAATAATGATACTGGGGTTTTAATCTAGATTTGGGATGGATAAACAAATTAGCAGTTCTACCATGGAAGACAAATGTATGGAGTATATTATAAATTGTTTTCTAAATAAGTATGTGGTGGAATCAAAAAGGATGCAGGCTATTTTCAATTTAGAACAGTGTAATGAGAAAGGGTTAAGTGATGATCTGGGAGTTAAGGGTCTTTGGGGAGCAATGATCATATGTGATGGAATTTTATAAAAAAGATTGTAAGTGATTTATTTGGGCTGAATCCATAGCCTTAAATTTGGAAAAAAAAAAGAAACTACAAAGGCAAGAGGCAAAAGGTACTGTGAAAAGTTTTATAATCTTGCTCCCATCATACGGAAGCTCCCTGTAAAGGGTCCAAGCTCACAGCTCTCTGAAATAGCAATACAAATAGGTAGAGTGGTAAAAAAGGTGTAATAGTATGTCTGCTTTTATTGGTCAGGGAATTGAGTATAACAATGAGAAAGTCATATTACAGCTTTATAAAACTTTGGTTAGGCCATATTTCAAGTGTTGTGTCATGTTCTAGTCACTCAATTTCAGGAGGGATTGGAGCATTTGGAGAGAACACGCAAGAGGTTCAACAGGATGTTGCCTGGATTAGAAGGTATTAGCTATAAGTGAAGGTTCAACTATCTTGTGTAGAAAGGAATTGCAGGTGCTGGTTTGAACCGAAGATAGACACAAAAAACTGAAGTAACTCAGCCTGGAGAAAAGCCTGGTCAGACAGCATCTCTGGAGAAAAGGAATAGGTGAAGAAAGGTCTCGTCACAAAACAGCACCTATTCCTTTTCTCCAGAGATGCTGTCTGACCCACTGAGTTACTCCAGCTTTTAGTGTTCAATTATCTTGGATTGTTTTTTCCAGAGGATCAGAGGCTAAGGGGAAGGCCAGATAAAAGTTTATAAAATTATGAGAGGCATAGACAGCCTGGACATGTCAAATACTCGTGGCATATCTTTAAGTCAGAGAGGGACTTTTAAGTAGGCACATGAATATGCAGGGAATGGACACATATGGATCACATACAAGCAGAAGAGATTATTTTAATTTGGCATTATGTTTGGCACAGATATTGTGGGTCTAAGGGTCTGATGCTGTGCTGCACTATTCTATGTTCTATGTTGTACAGCTCTGGCCTGTTCACTTGCAATGGAGGCAGTTCAGTGAAAGATTATCTATTTATTTCTTAGGATGTTGTATGAAGAGAAATTAATCAGAGTGGATCTATACTTTCTTGATGTAAGAAGTAAGAGGTAATCTCATTGAAATGTACAAAATTCTTAAGAGATTTGACAGAGTAAATGGTGTTGATCTTTCTCTCTGCTATAATGTGCATACCAGGTCACACAATTTTGAAATAAGGAATTTGTCATTCATTCAGGACAGGGGAAAGGAAATGCCTTATTGCAAACATTTTGAATTCTCTACTCAAGAGGGCCATGGAGGCTCAGTCATAGAATACATTCGAGGCAAACATATTTTTGGTATTCGGAGAATTGATGGTTATTGGAGAAAGTGGCAAAATGTTAGCTGTGATCTTCTTGAATGGCAGAACAAGCACGAGAGGCAGAAGAGCTGCCTCTGCTTCTTATGGTTGAATGTTCTCAGGTACCTTTCAAAATCGCTAGGTCATAACAAGACACTGAAAAAATGAAATCTGCAAAATGCAAAATATCTGGCAGGACACAATGGCATTGCAGCCTAAAAATGCAATCACATAACATTATTTTATTGTGTTTTATCATTTAGGGCATGTACCTAAATTGCACTATGCAGATTACATAATAACAGGCCTTGGCATCATTGGGCCAGACGATCTGACCCCACTTCTATTCCCAGCCTCTATGGCTTCTCTTTCACCCTCTCTTGGAACTTGTTGTCTGCCCATCCCGTTCCCATACCCACTTGTTTTTACAGCAGTCTTTGTAAACCAAACCGAACATGTTCCAGGCATGACAGTGCACAAGGAATGTTTATCGAGTAAAATATGATTGTTTCTAAGGTAAAGCACTCCACAGACGTAATTTAATGGCTTGGTTTAAATGTTATGAAAAAGTATAAAACATGTTTATGTAATTTAAACTGTTCTCACTCAGAAATAAAAGTGCCCACTGATGTGTGCAAATTGCCATAATTGATAACAATATTACTCTTCTGCAATGTTTGTCTTGTCCACAGCTTAGACACACATTTTTGAAATGTATCTCATCATTTAGGTAGCTCCTTAATTATCATATCTGTCAACCCATTTTAAGCCAAGGATGTCTATAAGATATTTCAACTGGAAAGGAATGCCTCCAATGTTTATGAAATACAGCTATGACTAATAAAATATGACATTTGCTTATATTGGATAATTATGACATAAAAATGAGAGAACATAATACAGAATTTCAATTATTTTGTTAACTATTATCTGCGAAAACACACATTTTGCTGATTGCTCCCATTCATTATTAGCAGTATATTAGGAGTATGATTCACGGGCTCATACAATGATTATAACACAGAAGGAGGCCATTTTTCAAACATATATATGCCAGCTCTCTACTGGACCAACTAGATAAACCCCAGCCCCTTTCCCCATAGCCTTCCAATGTTTTTCTCCACAATTATTTATTCAATTCCATCTTGAAAGCCACAATTTACCTGCCTCTAAATCTGCAGGTAATGCATTCCAGATTCCAACCACATACTTTATTAAAAAGATTTACCTCATGTTCCATTTAATTCTCTCAATTTTCTGCCTCTGGCCTCTCATCCTCTACCCTTCTATCAAAGAGAATAGTCTCTACTTATTCACTGTCCAGACCCCTCATAATTGTATTTATTTATGTCATATATCCCCTCCGTCTTCCCTTCTCTAAAGGGCAAAGTCACAGTTTTTTTAATCTATCCCAGTAAATGCTGTCACTTATCCCAGGAATCATTCATGTAGATTTTTACTGGACTGTTGCTTATGCCACCTTATTATGTGGGACCAGAATTAAACACAATACTTGAATTGAGACCTCTCCATCTTTGTACTCCATAGCTCTATTGATAAAGCCCAAAATTGTCTATGATTTATAAATGGCTTTCTCATCCTGCTATGCCATTTTCAATAAATTGTGCATTCATGCACCAAGCACCAACTCTGGCTCCCCATCCCCGCCCCCATTTCTGCATCTTTTGTAGAACAGCATTCTTTATTCTATATTGCCTCTCCTCATTCTTCCTACCAAAATGTTTCATAGTCTCTGCATTAGACTTCAGCTTCTGCCTCTGCCCATGACATTGGCCTGTGTACATCTTGCTGCAATGTTGTGCTATCCACTTCTCAATTAATGATACTGCCACCAACACCCAACACCAGGAATGCTACTATGTACCTTCCACCAGCCCAAAAAACAACTATTCACCATAACCTTTTGTTGTTTGTTATCAAATTCAATTGCCATGTTGTCTATATACCCTCAATGCACATGCTTCAACTTTACTATGACCCTGCTATTTGGCACCACATCAAAAGCTTTCTGGAAGTACACTTACACAACATTGACTGCTTTACTCAGATCAAATCTGTTACCTCAATAAAAATTCTATCCAGTTGGTTAAACACAACTTGTTTGTAACAAATTCTGCTGGTTTGCCTTAATTAATCCATTTTCCTTCAGATGATTGTAATCCTGTTCTGGAGAAACATTCCTAAAAGCTTTCCTACCACTGAACTAACTGGCCTGGGAATAACATATCCAGTTTTCTGGCATTACTGCTGTGTAAGACAGCATTCAAAGATTGCGGTCAATCCTCCTGTGATTTGCTCCAGTTTCTCCCTCAAAATCCAAAATGAATTCTAAATGAATTGTCCATGTTAAATTCTATCAGATTTTCAAATACTCTTTGCTATCAATTTGTAATGCATCCAGTGTCTCTCAGCAGCACAGCCAATGAGTGAGCTGCCCAAGGACAGGAAGACCTCACTGCCAGACAGTGGCTTGAAAGGGAGCTCAGAAATCAGTATGTGAAAAAATTCTCCTTGACATGCCCCTCACCAATATTTGATGCAGGAGATTCTGACCATAAGAGTATTGTTAAGGGAGTGTACAAAATATTTGTGAAGAATTCATCCATTCCACACAACAAGGACATACTCCATCATATTGTGAGGCACTTCCACTGGGCTGTAAGGGATGGACTGAGCATAGATTTATTAATTCAGACTGAGCAGCCACGAGGATCTGTGGAACATCATCAGGAACTCAATGATATTTGAGTAATCAATGTGATCAATGCCATGATACTATATTTACCCCACAATCTGTGAACTTTACTATTACAATGAAGCCAGAGAACTAACCTGGGTTCAAGGATGACCATAGTGCAACAGACCCATATCGACCTAAAAATGAGGTGCGCATCTGGAGAAACTACAGCAGATTGCTAAATAAAAGGTGTGAATGGATTTGATTAATCTCTAGAGAGCTGCCAAATCCCATAAAGGGTGTAATAGGCAATTAAACAACTAATGAGGGGAAGAGGTCCCATGTACATAATCACCTTAAATGAAATTGGATCCCACCGCTAGCAAATAAAAGGCAACCCTGAAGTGTTTATAATCACATTGAGCCAAAAGCCGTGTATAGCCAATTGGATGATTCATCTATTGTATTAAAGTTTTAGAGATCCAGTCTTCAGGTGCTTTGATTTACTCCAGGTTAAAGTTTTGAAGATCCAGTCTTCAGGCTGTTTGATTTACTCCAGGATAGGTACAAAAATGAATATGGAGTCTGATGATATGCCAACTGCCTTAATAAACACAGAAACATAAGACATAAGAGTGTTGGTATACTCTACCATTCAATAAGATCACAGTTGATCTGGCATCAACTCCAGGTACCCGTCTTCTTCTTCTTCTTCTTCTTCTTCTTGCGTATGGCGTGCACAGCCTAAAGCTGCAGGACAACTTGTTCTATTTGATCTTACTTGATTGTGCATGCCAGGTTGATTGCATTCGTCGAAACAGGGCGGACCACGTGAAGGTTGCAATCTCCCATCCCCAGTTACATGTCTGATCTCTGTCAATCAACTCCAGTTACCTGTTTGATCTCTGTCTTCGTGTTTAGTCATCACTGCTATGCTCACTGACCTGCACCAGCTCCCTTGATTTAAATTTTTTAGATATGTTTCCACCTCCATCTATGACTTCATTGCTCTCGACCACAGTAACATCTTCCAGTTCAAAGATCTTCAGAGATATCTGTGCCCCTTGGATACTGGCCTTTGGGACATCTTTGAAATAATCACTTACTTTTTGAAAGTATTATTTGTGGGAACCAGTATTCCAATATCTGGAATTCCTTCCTTAAACTTCTTTGTAATTTAGTTTAGTTTAGTTTATTGTGACATGTAGCGAGATACAGTGAAAAGCTTTTTTGTTTTGTGCTATCTAGTCAGTGGAAAAACTATAGATGATTACAGTCAAGCCATCCACAGTGTACATGTAATGGATAAAGGGAATAACATTTAGTGCAAGATAAAGTACAGTGAAGTACAATTAAAGATAATCTAAGGGTCTCCAATGAGATAGATGGTAGCTCAGGACCGCTCTCTAGTTGGTGATAAGATGGTTCTGTTGCCTGATAACCTCTGCCTCTTTTTCATTCTTTAAAATGTTGACCTCCACCTGGATTGTTATCTCTTGTCTTTGGTTTCATGTGTCAACACGACAGAAAGTAGCTTTGAATCCATTGGAGTTATTCAGACACATTCATTTCAATATCACATGTTGTTATGACTGCACACTTCCTCAAAATTCTGGTTTTACGAGAACAACCAGGCAGTGCAGATTACCAAGTGAATCTGGATACTCTGGCTCCAGTGCTTTTTCTTAAAACAGCTTTAACATTTTTGATGAAAGAAGGAACTGCAGATGCTGGCTCAAAATTTTGATTTAGCCTTATGCTACATCAAAGGATAGCGTCAGGACCCTACACACTAACGACCAGGAAGCAAAACCACTACTTTCCAGTATGGATGTTTACAGATTTAAAAAAAAATTGTATTCTCCTTTTCCCCAATCTGATCAGCTGATCAATAAAATGACTCTTCTAATATTTTCTTCTGTAAAATTAAGTAATGTAAAATGCAAGATAAAAGTAAATGTTAGCAAATTAAATTTCCAACACAGCTAATAATAATTATGAATTGATTAAAACACTTTTTGATAGTTACAAATGTTGGGATTAAGAACTTTGTCAACTTTCTGTCAATTTATAAATGATGGCTCATCGCAGGCAGGATAGCAGGGCAAACTATAGAGTAGTGGAGAATATTTCCCTTTGAGAGTCCTCAAATACAAGCTCCCCGTAGACATGGAACAACAGAAAGCTTCTAAAATAAAAACAGATCGTAAATTAAGTTGCTCTCTTTGTGTAGCAGTCATTGCATAGGCCATACAGTGGCTCACCTGGCCTAAAAGATGATAATAGAAAATAACTCGCAAACATGTGTCGCAGGTTTAAAGTGAGGAGGAACAGATCAGTATCCCCTCTTCCCAGGCATCATATTGATGTACTTTTCCTCCAGAGGCTCTTGTCAATGGAGTTGGACCTCTGTCATAACTCAGTCTAGGATATGCTAATTTGCATAAGTAAAATGAATATGGGATCTTTAGCATTTGTCAATAGCAATTCCCTGTTGCCAGGGACAGAATTCCAATATGTTCAGGGTCAGCGAGATGAAAAGCCTAATCATTAAAGGCAGTTTAAATACTGAAATTGTATTCTTTGGAGTTTATGCTCTCCCTAATAAAAGTGTCCTCCTAAAAGATGTCATCTAATTTTCTCTTTTACAAGACCCTTATAACAACACTGCCTGAAGTAATAAAATTTTCCATGTGTTATCCAATTATTACTTGTAAACACAGCTTCCCACTGTTGGTGTCTGCCAAAAAGGCAGTATAAGGAAGTACAGGAGAATGCCAAGTATTTGATAATGAAATCAGCATGCTGTCTGTTTTTGTTTACTTTTATTTTAGGTTGTCAGTAGGGCAAGGGTTAGCGGTTTGGGGAACCGAATGGCTTTCTACATTCTGGCTGATGACAGCAAGTCCTCCTATGCCATGCATAGTGGAGGTCAAAATTGACAATGCAGACTCTTCACACAAACTTCAAATGTCCCCTCCAATCTCTTTTGGTGTCCACCTTCAGATCTCAACACAATAGTTATAAATACTTCTTGCACAGGCAAGTTCCAACTAGCAACATCAGCCCACCTCAGCAGACATTTTCACTGAAAATAATAAAACAACCTATTTAGTCAGGTTTCAAATTATCATGCTGAAAAATAGAAACTAATTTCTTCAAAGATGAAAGTCAATGTATTGCATTATTTTCAGTCAAATGTTTATTTGTCTGATTCTTTGAACATTTTCTTCAATCCAAGTACCAGAAAGAAATACAACTAATTATCATTGGATTCCACAGTGGCAAGTTGCAGAGAAAACCTCACACACACATCCTTTTTCCATGGAAATCAAAGGTTATCCAGATGACGAAGTGGACCAGAATAGCTAACCCTTTCTCAGTCCATTATCCACAGCATAGTTTGATTGGCCAGAGTTCCATTGTAACGAGCTACAAGGCTGCTAGATTGAAGGCAGTTAACTGAGCTTTATACAGTAAAACAAGGACATCTGTAGATGGACAGTGTTCATGCCCAGAAAGTATGTTCAGTGGTAGCACTCCAGTCTCTGTAACTGAAGATTGCACTCTTAGCTCTGGGTCCAGATTATAATTTTACTTTGGAGTCACATGAGTGACTACATGAAGAAGCCCCGCCAGGCACATGCATGTCATTATGTCCGACACTTGGCGCACCGATGGGCTGGAGAGCGTAGCTCCACCAGCGGTAAGTAGTAAACCGGCAGGTAAGTGATTTTAAAACTTTTCCTGCGGGTACTTAAACTCCGTGAGTCTGGCTCGGGAGCCAGTGGGAGTTGTTAGCCATGGAGCAAGTTGGGAAAAAATGTGATCCATAGTAGGAGCTTAAGGCGCGGGCCCGCGGTTAGTGCTCGCAGATCGGGTCGGGAGATACCGGCTGCAGTAACGCCGGCTCCAACACCGGCTGCTGATCTATCGGCAGCTCAACTGCCTCCATTAACTCCAGTGCTTCAGGGCACTGAGGTCACTTCACCAGGGAGGAAGGCCCAAAAAAATTCTCTCAAGCCCGTCTTATCCGGCGAGTCTGATGAGGAAGATTCCCCTCCTTCTAATTAAAACGTCTGGGGACGGCTCGATCAAATGGAAAAAATGTTGCAAACTTTGATGAGCCACAAAATATTTCAATCGGGGTCGAATGGCCCTAGGATTCCCCAAACAGCTTCACGTCGAGGCCCATATGGCGAAGAAGACTATACCGCCTACGAATATCAGTGGGAATCATCCTCGCCAGCACCTTGTTTAGGGCTGGTAGAGACCTCCCTGGAACAAGACTCGGGAGAGCCAGGGCAGGAGGAGTCTGACCCTGAAGTTGGTGTCACTGCTTTTGGGCACACACCAAAGCACATGAGCCATGCTCCAGGTGTCCCGGATGTAGCAAGAAATGTTGCCATTCCGGAAGGTACTGATGAAGCCATGGAGGAAAACCTGGCGGCTAACATCAACTACATGGCCTCTCACCAGCTACAGGATTCCGTTATGGAACAAACAGCCATCCGTTATGTAACACCTGTTAATTGTGCGTTGCTCAAAGTGCCCACTGTGAACTTTGCTATCTGGGCACAAATGTGCAACGATGCGTGGACAAGAGATCTGATTCCAGCGAGTCCACAAATTGGTGGGGACAGGCATCACGGCTTTCGGTAAAATGGTCCGAGGGGCACCGATGTCCAGGACACAGCAGGATATGTTGGCCCTGCTGTGCAATGCATACTTTGAATTAAATTGCATCCAGAAGATTGCTATAAAGCCGACACTAACCCCACGATTTGCAGCTCCATGCAGGTCGTCCAACATTCAAACGCCAAATTATCTATTTGGCAAGGACCTGCTCAAACAAGTCAAAGACCTGGAAGAAGAGGCCAAAACGATAGGCCTCATGAAGACTTACGTCCCTTCCGCCAGGATGCCACTTCGCAGGTCGTTTTCGACACGATGGGGGTCAGATCCTGGGGCAGGGCCAAGCTGACCCCAAATAATTTTACAGGGTGACATTTTTGCCTCAGGGTAGCTGAGGACTATCAGTGGGGATAGTGAACATGGCATTGGAATTTGATAACAAACAACAAAAGGTTATGGTTTTCTTGTCCATCCAACAAAATCCAAGCTAGAGCCATCCCAAAAAAAAGATTATTTAGGGTTTGTCATTGATTCAGTTGATGTGTCAGTGACTTTGCCCACAACCAAGGCCGTTGAAATCAGGGAGGTCTGTACCAGTCTCGCTGAAAAGCAACAACCCTCCATCCGGGAAGTAGCCTGTGTTATTGCTAAATTGGTGGCGACTTTCCCTGCAGTGGAGTTTGGACCCCTGCACCATCAAAGTCTGCAACGAGCTAGAGAACAAGCACTAAAAGAACATGCAGGTCATTTTGATAGAGCTATGCAGTTGCCAGCCAAAGCCATCGCCGAATTACAATGGTGGATCATCAATATTGCACAAACTACCAAAAACATTTTGGTTCAACAACCTTCAGTGGTTTTACAAACAGATGACAGTGCTTTGGGATGGGGAGCCACGGACAGCGAGTCTAGCTGTGGTGGTAGATGGAGGTGTGCAAGAGGATTTAATCCTGCACAGTCATGGTATAAATTACTTAGAATTGCTGGGTGCATTCTATGGATTAAAAGCTTTTGTTCAGCAATGAATAATTTACATGGTCAGCTCCAGATTGACAATACCACGGCTGTTGCCTATATCAATCACATGGGAGGAATAAAGTCAGTATCGTGAGATAATCTGGCAAACCTCATTTGGGACTGGTGTATTTCCAGGAATATTTGGGTCTCAGCTATCTACCAACCAGGTAGAGATAATGTGGTGGCAGACAGCAGGTCACGGAAATTTAATGACAACATAGAATGGATGCTAAATCCTGATGTTATTAAAGTGATTTTCAGCCGCTATTGTTTGCCAGATATAGATCTGTTTGCATGCAGGCTAAATCACCAGTTCCCTAAATACATTTAGTGGGAACCAGATCCAGGAGCAGTAGCTGTGGATGCAGTCTTGCTACATTGTGGACGTACGTTCTTTTATGCTTTCCCCCCATTCTGCCTCATTAGGCAATGCTTCACTAAAATAGAGCAGGACTCCGCCTCAGGCGTTTTGGTGGTTCCGGACTGGCCTACACAGCCATGGTTCCCATTGGTGCTCAGAATGATGACACAGCCATTCATGGCTATCCCCAACTGCAGTAAATTGTTGGTGCATCCAGTAACAGGAAAAAGTCATCCGTTACATGATCGTATTAATCTGTTAATCTGCAAGTTCTGACAAGACCATTCCAAGGGCTTGGACTGTTGAGTAGGACCATGGATGTGATAACTGCAGTTTGGAGAGATAGTACTAAAAAACAATATGTGGCTCATATTAAGAAATGGGAGATGTTTTGCTTGCAGTCAGATATATCTTATCATACTGCAAGCATATCAGATATATTGGAGTTCCTTGCTACATTGCAATTTAATGAACACTTGAGCTATAGTGCCATTAATAGTGCTCGGAGTGCTTTGTCCTCTTATTTAGGACAGTTTTCAGAACAACAATCTATCGGGTCTCATCCGTTAGTGTCTCGATTCATGAGAGGAATCTTTAACAAGAACCCTCCTAAGGCTAGATATACAGAAATCTGGGATGTCAGTATAGTTCTCACACTGCTTCGGCGATGGGCTCCAATTACGTCACTGTATTTTCAGAAGTTAACACTTAAAGTGGTTATGCTCATGGCGCTAGTATCAGCGCAACGAGTACAAACATTGCAAAAGCTACGACTAGATAGCTTGTACTCTTCTGCAGATAACATTACATTTTATGTGTATGATTTAATCAGCTAAAGTAAGCTTTAAAGCATACCCCGTTGACCAAACGTTATGTGTTATCAAGCACCTGAGTCAATATATCGAGGTAACCAGAGGCTTTGAGACAGCAATGCTCATCAGCCACAAAAAAAAAATCATAAAAGGGTGTCAGTATTTGTCATAAGTGTCATAAAAAGCTATTTCTACATGGTTAAAACAGGTTTGGGATTGTGCTGGATTGGATTGGATTGGATTAAATTAAACACTCATGTGTTTAAATCTTACTTCGCCAGGGTGGCATCAACATCCGCAGCGAAGGCACAGGACGTGCCTCTAGACTAAATCCGCTGGGCCGCAGGATGGTCTAAGGAGGCGACCTTCTCCAAATTTTATGATAAACCTGCCCTGTACAAGGTTTTAGGCATGCTGTTTTGGGTTCGGTTTGATTTCTTTTCTTTCTAAATTTCAGTAGTAATTTCCCCCTGGGACAGAAGGGTTATTACTGTTTTGTTTCTTATTAAAAATGTTTATTGGATAATTCGAAGCAATGTTCAATATATTATTTATTCACTACTGTGTCAACTGAAGCAGTGTGTCGTATGGAATGGATCTACGGCATGAAATCACAGAGCTTTGAAATCTTCACATAGTCATTCACTTGAGTCCGAAGTAAAATAGTAAGATTAAACGAGAACTTACCAGTTTGAAGTTTGATCTTTATTTCATGAGGAGTTACGATGAGGGAGTACATGCCCTCCGCTCCCAGCCCTCATAATCGCAAAGATCATCTGGTAGTTCTAGTCTTCTGAGTCCTACTATATCACTTCGACTATAGTTTCTGTGTTTTCACGCCACTGCTAGCGCCTGGTGGGGCTTCTTCACGTAATCCCTCATCGTAACTTCTCATAAAATAAAGATCAAATTTCAAACTAGTAAGTTCTCATTTAATCTTACTATTTTGTTGGCTTCTGCTGTGTCTGCAACCTTCATGATAAAGGGAAAATGTGTAGATGAGTTGTGTGCACTCTGCTTCTCATCTCCGCCTCTCTTTGCACATATCTCGATATGAGGAAGTTCTACATGGCTGAACATGGCTGGAGATCTTTCACAAAGTTTTAACCAGAGATCCATTTGCATTCTCAGGGGCCTGTCTAACATTCCATTCTCTTTTCATGGAAGTCTTCCTGAGTTCAATACTGATTCCTCAACAACTCTCATGGAGAAATATTCATCTGGTTTGGATCTTACTATGCACATATTAGAAGTCACTTATTACAAAAGTATAACAGTGACTATACTGTCAAATGGGTTCTACATAAATCTTTTTTTCCCCTTTTTAAAATCATTATGCAAAACATAAAGCAATAAACACTATTTTATTTAATGTAAAATCACTTGTCTATGGGATATATTAAGATATTTAACTGCCCCTTAATTAAAGTTCTGAAGGAGGCATCTAACCATTTTAAGTACTAAAGTCCCATATTTTTAATAAACCTTATTTTTACTGTGGAATTAATGTGGTCGTTTTTATGTTAATCATATCTCCATGGTCCTTTGGTCCATAGAGATAAAAGGAAGGAATGATATTCTGTTTACAATTCTAAATCATAGAGCTGGAAACTATACTACAGTGAGCAAAGTGAATAAACATCTATTTCCCCCCACTTTCTGTCTGTTAAAATTAGACAATACACAATAGGTGCAGGAGTAGGCCATTCCGTCCTTCGGTGCTGACAGTTCTTTCAGTTCTGTTGTTCTTCCAATGTCATTGTAGGTGCCAAAATAGAGATCACCAACTGAGCGCAGGGTGTTAGAACAAACGTTTCCATCCTAAAAGCTCAGAGAATGAATTAGTTGCTCAACTACTCTACTTGTATACCCTAACTCCTCATCATTTACTCATGCTATACTCATTAAGGAAATGACCTGGTTAAAGCATTAGATGAACAGGATGATATTGTTGAATGCATTGGTGTTTTATTGAATAGGAAATGGTTTGACAGTGTTTTATATCAAATGCAATACCTTAACATTTGGTTTTACACCTTCTATGAGTTCATCTCTGGCCTTTGTCCAACCATCTACCTGTCAGAATCCCCCTCGCCTGTGTTCACCTATGACCTGCCAATGCTTTGCCCTGCCCCTCTACTCTTCTACCTTCTTTTACCCCCAGCCTTGTAATCAGTTTGAGGAAGTGTCCCAACCCAAAACGCACATACCCATGTTCTCCAGGGATGCTGCCTGACCCACTGATTTACCTAGCATTTTGTGTTATTCATCATTACAGTTCTGCAGTGAAGGTGACAGATCACTATCCCCACTGACAGTCCTCAGCTACCCTGAGGCAAAAATGTCACCCTGTAAAATTATTTGGGGTCAGGTCCTCCTAATTAGAATGCTAAACACCCTCCTCTTTCAGCCTCTTCTGCGAGGTAGGTCTTGCCTTTGGGACCGTTCTTTCTGAGCCTGGCCCTGCTGCACTCCTGTGCACACTATTGAACCACCATTTTTTTTAAACCTCCTCTTCAGCATTCTGCCTGCACCCAAATTTATGAGCTCATCTCCAAGTGACTCCTGTGCAAACATTCAAGTAATTGATCATGAGATCAATTGAGATCAAGTGAGATCGACCGATTAACCAAATGGTGCCAGCACAATAACCTGGCTCTCAACAAAGCAAGAATTTCATTGTCCTATCTGGGACACATGACAATAAACTCTCTTGACTTGACGATAATCTTGTTAAATAGAACAGGCTTGCCTCTGATGTTGGATCTCCTTTACTCTGTGTAGCAAAACAAAAGCACAATGTTGGAGTCACTCAGCAAGTCATCAGCTTCTCTGGAAGACATGGTTAGGTGAGGTTTCCTGTCAGACCCTTCTCCTGCCTTTTGCCTGTCACTCTGCTTTCAAGGTAATAATCCCAATATAATATTATTTAAAATTCTGTGCCATGCACCATTACTCTGTGTAATTCATGGTGTATTTAATTGCATGAATGGCTGTCAGTTTTACAGAGGAGATTTCAATTGCATATTCCACAAGCATTGAAATCACCCCTGTGCACTCTATATTCTCCAAGTGTGCATGCATATGACACACAATGAACCATTCAATTGAGAACCACATTGAACTGTTCATGCTGTTAGTTCCAGATCACATATACTAATTAATTTTACTCTACAATGCATTATTACAGTACATGAAATATTGGTAGGAGAGTGAATTTATCGGCTATAAGGATCTTATGTGTTTTGTCTTATTAATTCTGTAATTTATTTCTATCCAAAACATTATGAAGTATAAATAAAATTGCCACCTTTGCAGAAACCAGGCAGTGATTTAGCTCACTTAAGGAATGACAAAGCTTTTCTCATGCAAGTGGTAAGGTGCTCTTCTGTGAGGCACATTTTCCATTGCCTTTTGACCCATCCCATGACCTTGAATACAGTTACTAATTTAGTAACAACCAACACAAATTAAAGGCAGTTTTGTACTGGGGGTCTTGCTATCGAGGAACTGCACTGAAGCCGCCCAACTTCACACAAGGGAAGGTTTTGCCTGGCTCGCTTTGAACTTTGAGTCCAGACATGAAAAAGACAACATCTAACCTACTTTATTCCATCGCCTTGAAATTTGCAGTTTGAAGATTTAAATATGTGAATCTCAAATTGGTATCAGCTTAATGTGATTCAGAGCTGCTGGATCCAAATCACATGACATCTGTGCTTCATTGGACCTCACACAGAGGTTAAAGAACCAGGGACTCCCCATATGTAAGCTTGGATGCTCAAGCATAGTTCTGCTTCCAGGAAACTAATTTATAGCATTATTATAGTGGAAAGAAACCTCACAGCTGTCGGTAAGTTAGGAAAATCATATATTGTGTTTCTCATGCACCCATGCTGTAATATACTTTTAAAGACAGTGTGATGTTGTGATGTCACCCTTCCCTCAGTGGGTTTTCTGTTACCTCTGTATTAGAAGTCAAGAGTTCAAATCCCAGTTCAGAGTGATAAACATGTAATTTAGGTTGATATGCTGCAGGACCAAGGAGGTACTGCATTGTTGAAGGGGAAATCTTTGGGATGAGACGTTAATTCAAGGTATGATCAGCCATTTAATTTAGATTTATGATACTATTAGAATAAGACCAGTGGACTTATCTTAATTTGTATCTTGACCCGCACTTCTATAGCAGGTTGTGTATATATTTACCCCATTGCTATTGTCAACCCTTGGAGTGTATACAGATTTGCCAAGTGGTGGGCCAAGCAGCCGGATTCAGAAGACCCGGCAGGCTACAGCCTCTATGGGGAAACTGCCTCTGTTTGTTCCCCAAAGACCAGAGACAGGGGAGGAGGAAGCTGGCAATGATGGATGTAAAGAGCAAGGCCGGTAGGAGTATGAACTCGGATCTTGTGTCCTGTCCCCTCAAGATCAGCTGCGGTGGGTGCCCCAGGAGACAAAGTTGTATGGGGGAGGAGGAAGTGGTCGGTGAGCTGGATGATTGGATGAAGGAGATGCCTGGAAGCCCGCAGCCTATGGCTCACCTGGATCAGACTCCAGAGCTTGAGTGCGGACTGGACTTTGCAATGTTCCCAAACCTGCCTCCTCTTGCATGCGGCCTCATTGGACTATTCATGTACACTTTGCTAATCAGGGATTTTTGCTTGGGTATGGAAATACTTTACTAGATGTAGTTACTAAGTAGTCGGGGAAATATGAAATGGCTGATAACAGTATGCAGTAATAAAAAAAGCTCATGTTTCCCTCAAGATATACTGTAAAAAGGCTTTCTGAAACGACTGATGAACAGCAGTTGAAACGGAATATACTGTAGAAAGGTATGAAATTATTAATTTTGGCTGAGACAATATAGGCTACTTGGTGTAGAGGGCAATGTGACCTTTGTGCATTTATGAATAAATCTGTGAAAGTTGTGGCACGTGTTTAGAGAGATGTTGTTAAAGCATATAGAATCCTGGGATTTATAACCGATGCATAGTGTCCAAAACCTTAGAAACTATGTTGAACTTGCATAAAACATATGGAATGTAATGACCATTTCTGGTTACATCGCTGTAGAAAGGATGGAAAGCTCAAAGACCGAGTGTGGAAAAAGTTTACTCAAAATAATCTAGTAATAATAGAATAAGGGGTTAGACTAGAGAAGTCAAGACTGTTCTCATTGGAGCAGAGAAAATTGGGAGAAGTTTGATAGAGGTTTACAAGACCTGGTCAATAGAAAGGAGAGGAAACTAAAAACATATCCTCTAAGGTTATTAAATATATTTAATATTTTGAGCAAAGATGCAAGAGGATGTGAAGTATAACTTCTTTAATCAATGGTTATGATCTGAGATGTCCTGTCTGTAGAGTCAGTCGAAACACGGTTGGATGGGCACTGGATGAAGAATGAATTGCAGGCCTGTGGGAAAAGAACAGGAGAATGGTACTAATTGAATTGATCCACTTGCAGTAAAAGAGGGGTAGGTGCCTGAAACATGCTGCCATGGGAGGCAGGGGAAGCAGATATGATAGCAATGTTCAAGAAGTATTTAGACAGGCACAGGCAAGAAATGGAGGGACGTTGACCATGTGCAGGCAGATATGATTAGTTTAAATTGCCATCAAGGTTGGCACAGATATCATGGCTGAAGATCATGTTCCTGTGTTGTACTGTTCTATGTTCTATGCTATTCAAATGAGGCCAGATTATAACAACATTTTGAGCCCGCAATCGCTTCCATCAGCATTTGTCACCCACCTTCCACCTTTGGGATGCAAACTGTTCATAATTGACACTTATAACATTTAATAATAATACAATAGTCATTTACATGTTCTCACCATATATGGCCTGATCATACATTATGTTTAGACATATTTAGACACTTAAAATGATAACCCATTAAAAATATCATTCACTCATTGATTTAATTTCTATTGCACCACAGGCAATAAACAAACTGGAAAAATGTCAACAGTGAAACAGGCAGTTATGAGATGCTACTGAACGTCTTTATGAATTTATTTTAATAAATCATTGCAATACATATGTTGCACATATGATATCTTAGATGGTAATAAAATCGTTACGATCTAAATAATTTTCAGAGCAACCATCAAAATATATTTTGGTAGCTGCTCTTGTTTTCTTTAAGATTATGATGAATCTGTGTCTAATTCTATAAGCCAAGCTTACTTTTTTTTTCCTTCTGCCTTTATGCATTCCACTTGTAATGTCTGATAAAAAAAATGAGCCTTTAAAGTACTATAACAGAGAATCTAACAAATACAGTAACACAATACAGCGGAAAGCTGATATAATCTTTTCAAAACCATTAAATTCAGTCACCCGCAGCAACATCTGCAGAGCAAGATGTAAAATAAACTGTAAAGGAATCAGATAACCCATAAAGGATCAAGCTGGAAGAAGACCCATCAGTCTCCCCACATTTTTGCTGTCATTCTGATTGAGAAAGTAATATCATTCTGATGTTTGCGTTTAATTTTAGCAACAAACATCTGGAAATCATTCGAAGGGAGAACGATGAAGAGTTTAAGCTGTAGAATACAGACTAAATTCCAGGACTCCCATTGATCGAGGGAGTCCAGTTCACACTGAATATATTGCATTCAGGTTTGATTTAATTGTCCAGCTTTTGATTTCTCGTTTATTTTTTCCCTACTTTTTAAACAAGCAAGGTCAGTAAGGATAAAACCAAAGGGAGGTTATTTGGTGAAAGTAGGCCATGAAGTTTACAAAATACATTCAGCTATTACACAGTAATGATATAATTGCTTTCAGGTTAAAAACCCATTACCCAAAGTTGGGGTGTTCCAAAGATACAAACAGCAGTATATTTGCAATATGTTTTGTGATTGAAAGAGTAGCACACAAGGAACGGCTACACCCATTCAATACTGTGCAGTTTAACACCAGCATTAATTATACAAAATGCAATTCATTATATTTTTTTAAAGGATACAAATTGCTGGAGTAACTCAGTGAATCAGGGCACTTTTGTATCCTTTTGTGCAACCAGTATCTGCAGTTCCTTGTTTCTACATGATGAATTATATTGTTAAAGAAGGAACTGCAGATGCTGGAGAATCGAGGGTTACACAAAAAGCTGGAGAAACTCAGCGGGTGCAGCAGCATCTAAGGAGCGAAGGAGATAGGCGACGTTTCGGGTCGAGACCCTTCTTCGAGACCCGAAACGTCGCCTATCTCCTTCGCTCCTTAGATGCTGCTGCACCCGCTGATGAATTATATTGTTTTGCTTCATTTTCTTTCCTTATGTTGCAGATTCAATGGAGAAGACTGAATGGGCCAAATGGCCTAATGCTGCTCCTATGGCTTATAACCTTATGATCACACTGATGTGCAAATCGAAGAGCAAACAAACACAGGATGAGAAGAGACAATGATCAGTCTGGGGAATTCACAATCAACTCCCTTTGGATTGAGCATCCATGTAGTAACAATGCATAGAATAATCTATTGTGAGTTATCAGGAATTGCTTTTGATTTACATACTAACACACACCAATAACTCATCAAGTTTTATTAAGCTTTAGTATTAGTTTGAAACTAATATGATCTTACGTTTAGAAGCAATGGTATTGAAGATATGTAACAAAATTAACTGAGATAATCTGAAGAACTATGACTGGGGATAGCTCAATTATGTTACACTTTATTTCGAAAATTATGAATACGCTATCAATAAAATAGAGCCCACCCCCTCAGCTCCTCTCACCCTCATCTCGACTTCTAACTCCATTTGGTTTGCTTTCATTACAATAATGCAGTTACGGACAAGAAAGACTATTCCATCAGGATATTCATACTGCATGATGATCATTCTTCATGCAGAGATGATTTTCATGATAACATTTCTAAATTTGATTCCTAGTAGTGTTTTAACACACAATTTTCTTGGTACTGTTTTTATACTAGCTATACAATTTATCATTTTATGCTCCTCCACAAGTTATCTCTGGAAGTGGAAACGAACAAGCAAATGTTACTATTTAGTACTTTGAGCACTGCTGATTGGGGATGAATAATTAGCCTACTAAGTGGTGATTACAATAGACAATAGGTGCAGGAGTAGGCCATTCGGACCTTTGAGCCAGCACCGCCATTCAATGTGATCATGGCTGATCATCCACAATCAGTACCCCGTTCCTGCCTTCTCCCCATATCCCTGACTCCGCTATCTTTAAGAGCCCTCTCTAGCTTTCTCTTGAAAGTATCCAGAGAACCGGACTCCACCGCCCTCTGAGGCAGAGAATTCCACAGACTCACAACTCCCTGTGTGAAAAAGTGTTTCCTCATCTCTGTTCTAAATGACTTACCCCTTATTCTTAAACTGGCCCCTGGTTCTGGACTTCCCCAACATTTTCACACCCGCATTTTCATAAATCTTTCACACCCAGAATGTGTAACCGTGGGTCATTACCAAAATAACATATTATTTTCAACTACAAAATGCCTTTAAATGTACTAAAGTTTCCAAATAACCTTCCTGAACCTCCACATCAATATACCTGAACAAATATTGTTCTGTAGTTACAATGGAAATATTACCTGAAAATAATGAAAAGTCACGAGCTTAACCAGTCTTTAAATTCAGAACTTAGCGAAGTTCGTTTGCCCCATTGTCTTGGCACCAAGCATCATTATGATTTGTTTTTAGATGAGCTGCACTCTTGGCTATTATTTATTGAGTAGATATTTTTCACTCTTTAAGTTGATTTTAATAGCTGAGATTGTGCTGATTCCACTCTCCTTCTCCATACAAGCACACGTGCAGACTTCTTCCAGCGATGAGCAGATTAAATCCCCTTACCTACTTTCCTTAGCTCATAGCTTATTCAAATTATAATTTAAAATATTATATATAGAACATAGAACATAAAAGAACATATTATATATAGAACATAGAGCCAACACGTTTCATAAAAGCCGCACATTTCAACAAGTTAAACTAATCTCCTCTGCCTGCATGTGATCTATAGTCCTCCATTCCCTGCATCTCCATGTGCTTCTAAAGTTTTGTAAAATGCGACTGTCAATTCTGCCTCCACCACCACCCCAGGCAACGCATTCCAAGCACACACCACTCTTTGTATAAAAAAATATGCCCCACATATCTCCTTTAAACTTTGCCCCCTCACCTTAGATATGTTCTTCCTATATTTTAATGCTTTCCAATGTTTGACTCTTCATAATTGGAGTGGTCAAAATAGAAAGCAATGTCTTAAATGAAGTTGTTTGGAAAATAGCAGTAACCACACATATCAATAGTTATTTATTGGATGAGTAGTTCATGAACATCTAGCAATGTGAAAACTAATCGTATCTTACAAAGGATGCACACCTCTAGCAAAGCACATGGGAGTGTTCAGCAGCACTGGACACTCCCATCAGTGTGAACAGTGCTAAAATAAATAGCATTTATGCAATTTCATTTTTTGTCAATAATGCAAAGAGGTTACATCAAATCAACCAGTTATGATAGAGAAAGATTACTTGGGCTTTTAAGTCATCGTAAATTGTCCTATTGAATGAAGGAGCCAGTGCTCTGTGAACCATGGCATCAAGAAGCCTCATCCAAGTAAGTGAAAAATTGCTCAGGTTTGTCCTGTTCAGAATCAAAGCATGAGAAAGCCAATCAGGACACCATTGTTTACTCCTTTCTGCTAATTACCATTAACAATTATTGCAAATATTTGTAATTCTTAATGGTAATGCACCTGCAAACTTGCATAAAATCAGGACTTCCTTAAATTTATTAACACAAATTTGTTGAGGAATACTGATATAAACAGACATGGAGATAAAAACGAAATGCTGGACTAACTCAGCGGTTCAGGCAGCATCTCTGGAGAGAAGGAATGGGTAATGTTTCCGATCGAGACCCTTCTTCAGACTGCTCTGAAGAAAGGTCACAACCCAAAACGTCACTAGTCTGAAGAAGGATCTCAACCAAAATGTCACCAATTCCTTCTCTCCAGAGATGCTGTCTGTCCCACTCAGTTACTCCAGCATTTTGTGTCTATCTTCAGTTTAAACCAGCATCTGCAGTTCATTCCTAAACAGACATCGAGTTAGCTGGTATTCTTATCAGAGTCTAGTATAGTTTCATATGTTTAAAATGTATCATTAGCGAATGCCTAAACTTAACAGCAGTTCAATAATTAATCAAAAGGAACCCCAATAAATAATTTTCAGAAAAAGAACAACATACCTTACATTACAGCATTACATCATAACGTTGAAATATTTTCATTATGTCCCTCACAATTGTGAAAGGCCACGCCAAATGTATTGCAAATGGAATAAAAATTAAGGTTGATTATACCAAGGAAGAAATATATTGAAATTCAAGTTTGAAAGCTGGGTTTGCTGCTAGCCAAAGACATTTTCTGAACTAATGGAAACAGAAGCCTTTATTTATTCCAGAGCAATATTCAAAGGATTTCAGCTGGTTGGGATGTACTCCAATTGTAACTATGTAATTCTGGAAAAGTTATCTGTTATTACTCAGAATGTTGAAGTTAAGTTGGTAATTATAACCATTGAAACTGTAGTTAATCATTTTTTGTTGTCATTGTGTTTAAAATGTATAAAACATGACTGTAATGTTGAGTGCCGGGACAGGGGAAATAGATTCTCCAGTAGGCCTGCACATGATGAATAAAGACCTTTTACATCTACCAACTTCCAGTCTCCAGTGACTCAGTCAGTCATAACATTTCTCATTCAGGTTGTGCAGCCCCTGCAAACTGGTATATATCAGAAATCAGAGTAGATTTCTACACCATTCCTGCCCTAGCCTTGATGAATGACCTTTTCATACTCAAGAGAAATTACTGCAAATATGTCCAAGGAAAACCATCCTTGCCCCATCTTGCTGTTAATTTCCTACATAGAAATCAAAATCGATTGCATTTGCACGTTGTAAGTAAAAATTACCAAAAATGATAGCAAGTTAATATAATTTCAGAATTTCATTTATACCTTCAATCATACATAAGTGAAAAAGTTATGAATCCATTGAAATATCATAGTCAACTTTATATCTGGGCTTTATTTGTGTAAGTCACAATGGCTGGATGCATTATATCCTGATCTTTTTAGGACATTATTTGGTTTCCATGGCATGTTACCATAAGAAAACTGCTCGCCATAGTGGATGGTACCCTTCATTTCAATCCATTGAAAGAATATTATTGTCTTTTGTTTTTTTGCTATTGAGAGCCAGATTTGTGTCAGAATTCCATGAGTCTCATTCTCTCCTCTCTTTATTTCCCCAGATCTCATTCTCTCTCACATATGCCCATCAATGCCACTTTGATTCTTTTTGCCATTAACCTACAATTTAGAATACTGTAGATGCCAAAATTATATTTAGAGAATTTAAACAACATTGGTGTTTCTACCTAATAGTATTAATTTTCTTAAACAATTCATTTACCATCAGGATAACTGATATAAATGATTGAGCTATCATAAGCCTAAATGGACTTCAGCACAACTTGAATTTCTGTGATTTTCTTTGTGCTAGTTTTAATACTTATTACTATTACTCTAAATAGCCTTCACCTACAAAACTAATCATTCCTCAAGATTAAATTAAGTACCATTGGGACTGTACCATAATTGTGCTTGTTTGCAGACCTCCGAGGAAGCTCCAAAAATTAAACTGTTTTTTTTTCTCTAGACATTAATAGATTTGTTTTGAAAGGTTTTGAATGTTTTTTTTCCAGAAGTTAATTTCCGGGTTTTGAAATTACTCACTGGCACAGTGGTTTAAATGCATACATTTTGTGATAAGCCCAGCTTCAGGTGCATTAATCAAACTCACCATTCTTAAATACAATAAGAAAAAATTATTGCAGAAAATACTTTAAGAAATGCTAGAGATGCATCCATGAAATGCCACTAAAATGATGTTCATGTGTCCTTAATCAAATTTGCTCTCATTTCTGGGAGAGTTAATAACGGTTTCTAATATATACAATGTTTTTGCTGTAACATTTACATGTAATCTAGCGTTGTTTTCCCAGTCATTCTTTTGTTGTCCGTGCCTATGACAATGAAATGCTCTTGACTCAAATAATAATAAATGTCAACAATAATGTAATGCCCATAATTTGTCTCCAGCAAGAACATGAATTACATTTGTCAGTATCAAAACTAGTGTGGTTTATTGACAGGAGAAAGTTGTCTAATATCCTTCTGAACAATATTTAAAGTTACAGACATGTTGTTCTTGGTGCATGTTGTGCAACTCTGCAAAAGATGCCTCTGGAAGACTGATCCAAACTGGGTTTATAGTTATTCACACTCCATGATGGTTCAGAAGCTCCAGTTCAAAACCAAGTGGCCAGAAATGCCAGACGAATTTCTCCAAATTGAGTAATGATTCTACGCTCATGAAATGAGAAATGAGTAGACAACTAGAAAAATACATCTGATGGAAGAGGTAGCACTAAATTCCTGTCTGTTCTTAAAAAGGGGAGTAATAAATAGCCCATAAATATGGTCATAAGGAATATTAGTAGAATTAGGACATTTGGCCCATCAAGTCTACACTGCCATTCAATCATGGCGGATCTAATCCCATTCTCCTGCATTCTCCCTATAACCTCTGACACCCATACTAATCAAGAATAAAGGGTCACAGCAACAGCACAATAACACACTTTTAGCCATGGGGAAGCCTGAACAAGCAATGAGTGTACAATATAAAGATGAAAGATTGGGGTGAGGACTTTGGCTGAATTATAAAGAGAATGGTGCATTGGACCAGCATAGGTTTCAGAAGCAAATGGGTTGAAGAAAGCAACATGTTTATGCAAAGTACACTAATGTTGGCTAATTGCCAGGAATAGTCTTTAAAGGAATGAAATCTAAGACTGCATGGATGTTAGGCGGTTCTGTAAACAGTCCACCATGTTCTCATTCCGTTGCATTTACCAAACATTGAAGAATCACTACATTACCAGTTGAACTGTTGTTGACTTCTGCCATATAGTATTGAACAGCAAAGTTTCATATACAACAGAACCAACCCGAGGCATGGTCTCTGAAATTGAGGGAGACCAGGACTTAGACTTTGAGCACATTGCAGAGATTTATGCCTATTTCTTACATGAGGTTTCTCTATGATCTCTGTAAACCACAATTACAAATTCAGAGTATTCTTACATGATGGAAGCTATTAGCTCAATTTTGGAATTGGCAATACCAATTTTTGTGATTTTGCTGAACTTCCTAAAACAGTGTTGGGAAAATTGCTAATGTCATATTAATGGCAGAAGAATAGCTCAGATGAATTTCTCGGCTAAAGTTTGAAATATGTTGTCTATTTGCGCTGATTCATGTTCCCAGTGATGTACAAATACATTTGAGCAAAAACTTGGTATGGGGGCAGGGCCAGGAACTGTGGGGAATGCTTTCAAAACTTGGGGCAATTTTGAGTACAATTTGAGTCTGAAACATCTAGTGCAGAAATTGCACCTCAAGGAAAACATGATGAGAGAATATCAAAATACCTGGGATGAATTAGCCAGGAAAGTTGAATACTGTACTACACAATTATAGAAAACTAAATTTTGCAAGAATGGGTTCAACATGTGGCAACATTCAAAGAGCAGAGCTGTTCCCCAGTCAGTCAATTGTACAGGAAGTCGATGGCACCAAACAAGAGGGTACATATCATCTACTTTCTGGAAGAGGATGGAGCCACATGAATTACCTTCTATTGATCTAGTAAATTAATATTCCACATGCATGTAATTTACCGTGCAGTGAAACACATGTATTTTATTTTCATATAGTTAGCAATGTAGTATGTAAAACATCTGTATATATTTGTGAAGTCCATTAGTATTCTATAGATTTGAAGAGACAGTGGAGTTCAAAGTTTCAAAAGGAATGTTTATAGATGTAGAGAACATCTAGAAGATCCTCTTCTTTAGGGTTTGTTTAATCCTGAAGATTTGCTTATAAGCCAAAAAATGGCCAGCTCATTGTCTAACGAAACAATTTAGGTCTAATGCGATTCTGGAACAGAGGATGAGATCTAGAAAGATTTTCAACATCCAAATAGAGAACAGACCACAAAGTAAAATTGAAACACAAGGAACTGAAAATGCTGGAGTAACTCATGAGTTAGACAACATCTGTAAAGAACATGGAAAGGCACCCAAAACATTGCCTATCCATGCCCTCCACAGATGCTGCCTGACCCGCTGAGATAATTTGGCTTTAGACCACAAAGTAACTTCAATGCTGTCATGCCTGAATGCAGACTCTCCAAATTTATCTTAACAAAGAGGGCAGTTTTATGAGAAGCAAGAATGCTGGACATAAGAAACAAGAACTTCTAGACCAGAAGGGACATGTCAGGAATTGAACTTTGATCACTTTTGTTGAGCCAATTTTTACAGATGAATATGGGACACGTATGTCCATGTGCACCACAGCTGAGGTGATGGCAGGACACATAGACATTACTGTTTCCAATGAGTTCTGCCATTGCCTGATACCACATTGATTCCATCGTGTTGGCTCAAGACCAGCTTTTGAAATTATGGAAATCGCCAGAGAAGGCTGAGAGAAATAATTCACTTGATGCTTCAGGTTGAAGACGGTTGCAAACATTTTGCATTCACATGTTAGGGTTCAAGTCACTGATAATGAAGATGATCATGCAGCCCATTCTTTTACATCAGCCCATTCATTTTCCATCACCTTTCATGATGGGATTTGGCAGAACAGCAAAGATTTCATCCCATCTGCTTGTTGTGAAGTTGCTTCATTCAGTCTTCCCATGCTACATCCTTGCTTGTGGCTTTGTGTTGCAGCTTCATGAGAATGGCACCTCATTTTTAGCTTGCTCTTATGTTCTCCTTCGTACACTCTTGACACTGCTCACTAACTTAGGGTTGCTCCTAAGCTATCTTATGAGAGAGGAGCATATCAGAAAGTGAAGTCGCAGACTCTATGAGAATAATATTCCACAGCTGCTGATAGCCTTTAATGTCTTATAGATGTTCAGGTTTGAACTCAGTTTAACAAAAAAAAAAAAAATTTTGAGGAAATTTGTGTCTAGTTCCAGAAAACATGTTGACTTTCTATAAGTAATATATCTACATGTACATAGAAAATGACCTGCTGGTACTAATTATGGTAACTTATCATAATGTATTCAAATTGGTTTGGGTATTTAAAACAAATCATCCTAAAGTGATTAAGTGTGTCAGACATAATAAGCTGTGGTTTGAATTGCACCCTATTCATATTTGGCAAAAATGCAATATGTTTATAAACTAACCTCCTTAACAATGGGATGTATTAAAGATACTTCAAATATGGTGCATCCTCAGGACGAGGAAAACTGCAGCCAATGTTATCCATATTAAATACACACAAAGTAGTGGCATGAGTTGTATTTATTTATCTATTATTTGAAAGATATACAAACCGAATGCAGGCTAATGGTAAATTTCATAATTTCTTAAATACTGCCAATTGTAACATATCACAATCAATACTACTACCACACAGATAATCCCGACCTCTTCAGCAAGTAATTGGGTTGCTTTCTGACAGCTCGAGAATCAAAAGACAAGTTGGATAGAGGTTACCCTTTTCAACTGTCGTTCTTCATTGTGAAAACAGTCAGCAGTCAATATTGTTTATCTTGTCCTTTTTAATTCCTCTCAAAATGTAAAGCAGTTAATCAATGTTGCTTATCGTTGTGCCCTTCTTGAGATTACAGTACAAAGCTTTTGAAAATGATTTTTTCTCAGGCCACTAATAGTGTCACCTTGTAAACAGGAGACATTGTGCAAGAATATATGTTAAAAATAACAATGAGTGTAACCATGAAAACTGTTAACAAAGACAGCAGTGCTTATGTGCAGCCAGCCCTGAAAATCCACCAGCTGATTTCTGAGAAGTACAGTTCCACCAGAAATGGCATTGATCTGATATCGTACCATTTAATTGTAATGGGTGCTGTGAAGTTCCTCTGAATGCACAGTGAGAAAAGGACCATACATGCCAAGGAAAAGTTAAGTTTAATCATTTCAGTTTGAGCATTCTTTTAATAACTTTATATTGTTTCTGCCAATTTATCATCCTGATGCTGCAAATCAACTTCTACAGGCATGGAGTCTCATTTGACTATTGTTAATTATACTGTTTAAAAAAAATAAAAAACAAGAAATTACATTTAAATCACTCGTTTACTCATTTCACTCTTTATTTTTCTCTACATTTTTAATCTACAATTACTGGTTCACATCATGCCCATTCCTTCTCTCCTTGGATGCTTGCTGCCTGTCCCGCTTAGTTACTCCAGTATTGTGTGTCTATCTTTGGTGTAAACCAGCATCTGCAGTTCCTTCCTACACATTCAGGATTCGGCAATGGACCTGAATGGATATGACTAATATGTCACTGACTTCATATGGAAATATGTGGAGAACTATATTCCCACAAAAATCATCCAAGTGTTTCCCAACCAGAACCCTTGGGTGAACCACGAGGTCCACAATCTTCTTTGGACCAAATCTAAGGAATTCAATTCTGGCAACGCAGCTTCATACAAGAAGTCTAGATACAACCAAGTAGATCCATGCAAGACGTCCAGGTACGACCTCAATAGCCCATGCTGAGGCCCTGTCCCACTTTCCCGAGTTACTCACAAACTCTCCCGAGTTTTCCTCTTGATTTGAACTCTGAGAATGTCAAGTAATGTCGGTAGTGAGCTTGAAGGAGCCCGTAGGAATCCGTAGATGTTTCATAGCGGCTCGTAATGCCAGCTGTAGGAACTCAGGGCATCAGGTAAGTCGGGACGTTTTTTCAACATGTTCAAAAATGTCCACAAGTTAAAAAAATATCTCTGAGTACCTACGAACGGCTATTACCATAATTCTCCGAGTTCGAATCAAGGGGGAAACTCGGGAGAGTTCGCGAGTAACTCGGGAAAGTGGGACAGGGTCTTAAAAAGGGCTCTCACTCTAAATTGGAGGATGTATTGTAGCTGTAGCAGGGCATGCCATTACTTCCCACAAGACAAAACTAAGGCCGCTCAAGCGAAAGCGTGGCAACACTCCTGGATGCGTTCAACACGTTTCACGCACAATTTGATAGTGAGAATACTGATGTGCCTTCTCGGGTCCCCACAGTCATCAAACCTGTGCGGATCAACTGGCTGGAGTTTTTTCAGACATCTTCAATTTCTCATTACTGAGGTTCCCACCTGCTTTAAAAGGTCAGCATTCATACCAGTGCCCAAGAATTGTAAAGTGACATGTCTCAATGACGATCGATCAGTGGCACTAACATCCATGGTGACCAAGTGCATTGAGGTGTCAAATTGTAGTGGGTCCAAGTGCATTGCCATATCATCTCCTACCTTAGCAAGAACTTGGACCCACTACAATTTGCCTACTGCCACAAAAGAGCTGATGAGATCTCACTGGCTTTCCACTCTGCATTGGACCATTTGGACAATAAAAATACAGCGGCATTCAATATCATCATCCTCTCCAAACTTGTTAGCAAGTTCAGGGAACTGGGTCCCTCTGTGCATCCCTTTGTAACTGGATCCTTGACTTCCTCATCAGCACAATTGCTACAAATTGACAACAACACTTCCTCCTTGATAACCCTCATCCAGGGACACCTTAAGGCTATGTGCTCCACTGCTCTAGTCACTCTATACTCATGACTGTGTAGCCAGATACTGTTCCAGCGCCATCTTGAAATTCGCCAATGACAACACTGTTGACGAATTATGGATAATGATGTCAGACTATATGAGGGAATTCGATTGTCTGATTGAATTATACCAGAACAATAATCTTGCTCTCAACATTAGTAAAACCAAGGAAGTGATTGTTGACTTTCGAAGAGAAAGGTGAAGGATCCACAAACCTATTTTCATCGATGGGTCAGTGCTGAAGAGAGTCCACAGCTTTAAGCCTCTGCACAGTCAAATTTAAAAGCATTCATATTATGTTGACTCAGATTTTCTATATCATCTGATTTTCCCTGTCTCTCAATTGTTAAACTACATGGAAGGTTAATTGAAATGCAGTTGAGACCCAATGTTGGCAGGATTCAAAGAGAATATTTGAGAGAACCCTATATGCCTCTTTTAAATATTTTCTATTAGTATTAAGCAAAAGTATAACTATATGTCCATTGAATAGAAATATTCCAAACTAAAGAAAACTGTTGATAAAGGTGAAGTAAATCAAATGTTCATTTTTAAGATGATACAGAGCTTGGATTTTAGATGCCTAGCAGGTGAACAGGAAGACTGGGAGTATACTGTTCTACCATGTTTAAGTTATGATGCAGATGAGTTGGCTTTACAGCAGAATAGAACAGAGAGTCATTTTATCCAACTAATAATGTTTTAATTATCTCGGTTGGGAATGTATTAACTGTTGGCAAGTTGCAGTGAATTCCCCCCTTGCATCCTATCTCACTCAATATGGCTGAAATCATCCTGTTGGCCCTGCTACCTGTGCTGTCAGAAGATTTCTTCCACTGTTTCTATGTTTCTCTGCTGATCAGAGTTATTGACAGTTAAAAAATATTTGGAGTGCACAGTGATTCAGCGGTAGTGCTGCTGGTTCACAGCATCAGAGATCCGGGTTTGACCACAGATGCTGTTTGTGTAGAGTTTGCACACTCTCCCTGTGATTGCATAGGTTTCCACAGGTTGCTCTGGTTTCCCCCCACATCCCAAAGACAAGAGGGTTTGTAGTTTAATTGGCTTCTCTAAATTGCCCCTAATGTGTCGGGAGTGCATGCGAAAGTGAGACAACATAAATCTATTGTGAACAGGTCAATGGACTCAGATTGGGCGGCATGACCGGCGTTGCAGCAGCCTCTGCAGTCTGTCTGTCTTTTCTAAATTTTTGTCTGGTTGAATGTATAGTTTGTTGTGTTTTTTTATATTGTTTTTAGCTGCATGTATGTGGGGTGGGGGGTGGGGGGGGCGAGGGAAACTTTCAATCTCTTTCCTGTAGGGGTGACCCGACCTTTTCCCTGTCAGGTCTCCATTGTCATTGGGGCCTAGCACCATGGAGTGGCCTCCAACCAGAACGACCTGGGAGCTCCAGTCGTGGAGCGTGCGGACTTACCATCGTGGGGCTGGCTGGCTTCGGAGCGTGGGGCGCTGTGGTGACGTGCGGCTGCGACCCGACTCCGGAGCTCATAGGCTCCAGCTCACAGGTTCTTTTCTTGTTGTATGACTACAGAAACCAAATTTAGTTTGAACTTCATTTGAGGTTCAAATGACAATAAATAATTGTATTGTATTTTATTGTATTGTAGGCCGAAGAGCATGCTTCCATTCAATTCAATTCAATTCAAATCATTAAGACAAAATGATATTGAATGTCATTTGAAAACACATTCAATTTATGTAAAATGAATTGCATTTATATTAACTAAGATTAAATATTTTATTTAAATGCACATTCACTCTCACATATCTTTTATAGTGTAGGTTGGTGGCCTCATACCAATAAATTTGATGTATAAGATGTGCTAACTTCGGCCAGGTGGGAAGTTTATCTGGCCCCTCTTTCACCTGGATTCAGTGATGTATCTGACAGATGAGCAATGGTGGATGAAAGGTGAGGTGTGAAATTTAGCACTATCTCTGAACTCAAACATACTCCTTACTTTCACACAGGAGTACACAGATATGGAAATCCAGAAAGCACCAGCAATCAGTATAATCTGGCCCATTGAACGCTGGAAAAACTCTAAAGGTTGAACAGCAACTGTGGAGAGAGCTATAGATATAACAGCTTGGATTGAAGAAAATCTTGCCATTCAATAACTGCGTCATGTAGCCAATGCACAATCACCTAAAATTGTAAACTGCTTCAGTACTGCATGCGTTGGCTGGAATTGGACTGACGTGTGTGCATCAAATGATGTTGGCAAGAAATTTACTAGCTGATTTTCATTACAGCTTATATATCACCCCAAAATACATTCCATTATCTGAATGTCATGCGAGCAAGTAACTTGGTCCTTATCTTTGACTAATTCCCAGGAAGTGTAGGAATACGCAAACACGTCTTACCTCTCCAAATGTTGGCCTCCTTCATCTGAGAAAACCTTTTTTCTACTTCAAGCATCCATCTTACAGCATGACAGAAACTAAGCTCTGGCCATGAGAGGGATCACGTGTAATTAGCATGGTAACTGTCATTGTACCAGTGTGCATTTAATACAGCACTTTTATAGAAAATAAAGCCAAAAAAATGTAAATAGTGTATATATATGCAATCACCATTAAAATTACATACGTATATGGCAAACACATAATTTTCCAGGCAGGTTCTAGTACTGCCACTACCCAGAAATTGTAGCAGTTTTACATCCATAATTTTGCACTCACTGTACAGTACTTAATTGTTTCCAATCCACATAATTACCACAACAATCCACCGACTACCAAATTAGATTAGACCACATTAAGCATGACGGGAAACGAGACCAGAACTTGAGAATTATTGTGAAGTACAAGGATAATCACCAGTTACTTTTCTCTGATACTAGCAATCTCTAGTGAGTGCTTTCTCCAGAAAGATCACCCCCACATCCAACAACTGTGACAAACACATGGTTGTCTTTGTCACTAAGATTGATACCAGCTGTCTCTTCTGCTCTGCAGTTAGAATCACACCACACAGAAGGAAGCTATTGGGAAAATGTGTCTGCGGCAGCCGTATGATCTACCCAATTAGTCTACTCCTCTGCTCTTCTCTCAGTCTTGAAAATTTGTCCTTTTCAAGTATTTATACATTGCACGTTAGAAAGTTACTGTGAAACTACTTCCACCACTTTCAAGGCAGAATATTCCAGATCACAGCAACTTGCTGTATTAAATATTCTTCTTGTTGCTTCTCTTAATGTTTTACTGATTATCATAAATCTACATTATTCAGCTATTCATTCTACTTCTAATTTTTAGTTAAGTTTAGAGCTACTGCGCTGAAACAGGCCCTTTGGCCCACTAGGTCCACACCGACCAACGATTCCCGCACACTAACACTATCTTACACACACTAGGAACAATGTTTACAGTTGCCAAACCCATTAACCTATGAACCTGTACATCTTTGGAGTGTGGGAGGAAACCGAACATCTCAGAGAAAACCCACGCAGGTCATGGGGAGAACGTACAAACTTCATACAGACAGCACCCGTAGTCGGGATCAAACCTGGGTCTCTGGCGTTGCATTCGCTGTAAGGCTGCAACTCTACCACTGCGCCACCGTGACCACAAATTCTTCATGCAGTCTATCAAAACCGATCATTGTCCTCTGCATCTCTTTTAAGTCTTCCCTTGATTATTTAATAGCCCCATCTGGCAGAGAATATATACACACAACAGCAGTTCTTCACCCCTGGTCTTAGCAAAACCCTCAAAGAATGAGGATATTATTTTCATTTTATCCTTATCCGGATTCAGAAGAATTTGTAGGCCAATCTTCAAGGTACAAACCTGTAGACAGATGTTACACTTGCTGGTCAATGGAAAAACTTGAACAAATCAGTCTGAGGAAGTTTCCTACCTGAAACCTGACCTATCCATTCCATCCACAGATGCTACCTGACCCCCTGAGTTAATCCAGCACTTTGTGTTTTACTCAAGATCCCAGCATCTTAAGTTCCTTGTGCCTCCATATTTGTTGATGCTCCTTTCCCCATTGTTTTCCTATTCCCCGTTTGTTTACAGCCTGAATTCATCACAGTTAGGACCATTCTTAAAGACATTGCAACCAAGTAGTTTCCTCATTGATTGAATGGAAAGCCCTGGTAGCATTTTAATAAATTTCCTCTTCACCCTCTCTAAACTCTTTCAGATACCATGGTAATCAGAATTGAACACAATCTGAATGTAGAAACCACAGGAGCACATAGTTTGGGAGTGTATACTTAATACCATGGAAGCACATTGGCATGGCCATTAGAGCTGCTACCTCAGAGACCCAGAGACCTGGGTTCAATCCTAACCTCAGGTGCTCTCAGTGTAGCGTTTGCACATTCTGCTTGTGACTGTGTGGGTGGCATCCGGCTGTTCCAGATTCCACACACATCCCAGAGACATGCATGTTGCATTATTGTAAAAATGTGGTTCATGGTCAACATGGGCTTATTGGGCCAAAGGTTTTGTTTTAGTTTTGCGTCTCTCTATCATTCTATAACATTTTGAAATTGATAATTCATTTGAAATCGGCTTCAACCCAATCATTTTTTACACTACAGTAGTGCAGTGATATGCATGTGAATATGTCCCTAAACTAGCAGTCAATTCCATTATGTTCATTGCTTAATTTCAATGTTTAAATGGATATGTGGTTTGCCTCTGGTTCACTCACTAGTGACAGCAATATAGGAATGAAACGGGAAATGCAAACTATTGTCAGAGATCTAGCAACTATGTAATGAAACTTTGCATTTTGGATGAGGACCAAGATAGCTAGAAATGGGCTGTTGGTATGGGGAGAGAAGCAGCTGCTGTGTATAGATCCCCAGCTTCACAGGAAATAGCACATCAGTAAAGAGGCGCAGCTCCTAGGCATAAATATTCATCATATAGACTGCTACAAAAGAACATCATATAGACTGCTACATTGTCTCATCACTTTGGAAAACCAGTTGCAGAGAGACTCACAAACTTGCATGAGATGATTTCAATGGATGCCAGCAATTAAGTTGACTGAGTTGCTTTGCATTACAACTAGTATAAAAGTCCCTACTACCCATAAATTCTTGCTTCTGATTGGCTCCCCACAGCTACATAAGACAAGTGACTGATGATCTGTTGGCCAGGACCAGCAATGATCCCAACTCTTCTTACAATGAAACCAATCAGAAAATGCTCATAGTTCAATGTGCATGTCTAGGCATCTTCCTCTAGCTCCATGGGATCTCTAGTTATGCTGGCAGTTCCACCTTCACTTTTGTAAAGTCAAATTGATCAGGTGGAGTGTCGGACATAGATACCAGAGCATGGGATTGGATAACAGCCAGATGACAAACATAAGAATTTTCAGCTGAGGCAATATTTGCAGGTCTCTAACTATCTCCAATTATCGAATTCCAATTTATCTAGCTTCCATGTAATTGTTGGGTAGAGAATTCCTGAGATTCACCACACTCTGTGAGAAGAAATTCTATTCACCTCAGATATAAATGAGATTCCATTCTGCTCTAGAAGCTACGTCCAATCGTTCAAGGCTCCCCACTTAATGAAAACATCTCAACGTCTACCATGCCATTCCTCTTTAGAATCTTAAATGTATCTAAAGTCCAAAGAATACACATCTAACTATCTCAGCCATTTGTGATAGAACAACCCATTAATCTCAGACATTAGTCAAGTGAATTGTTTCTGGACTGCCTCTCATATTAGTATATTTTTTAGTGCATCTTTTCAGAAGGAAAAAGGGCCACAATTATACAAATAAGTGAATCCTTCAGACGGGCCCCAACACAAAACATCACCTGTCCTTTTTTCTCTAAAAATGCTGCCTGACCCGCTGTTACTCCAGCACTGTGTCTATGTTTGGTATAAACAAACATCTGCAGTTCTTTCTTTCAATGGATTGGAGTTGCTCATCGTAAAACAAAGTGCCATGATGAGATAATGGGTATGTTTTTACACTCCTGGATAGATGGAATAAATTGAAACTTCATTGTAATTGCCTCACTTTGGCAAGGCTCTCATTACTTTTTTAATTTTAAATTTTATTAGAAGTACAGGAATATGGCACCAAGGTGCCTAATATATATTGACATATTACATTTTATGTACAGCTTCTTATTTTTTAATTTTTTTAAATAATGTAAAAGAAAAAGGGAGAATAGATAATAAAAGATAGAGAAACATGTGATATATAGTGTGTGAGAAAGAAAAAAGTGTGAAAAAAGAAAGTTGAGAATGAAAAAGAGAAAAGAAGAGTAGAAAGTAAGAGATTAAGGAGATCGTTATCTATATTCTTGACCATCCCTCACCCAATCCTGAAACAGTTAGCTTCTATGGTTTTTGTTGCACCATATGCTTCCCAAAAATCGTCAAATGGGGACCAACTCCTTAAAAATTGGTTGATTAAGAGGAATCTATTAAGAGGAATCGCATTTCCTCAAGATGTGCAGTGTCCAACATGTTTGAAATCCATATTTTAAGCATTGGTATGGTTGTATTTTTCCAAAAGTGAAGTATAAGTTTTTTTGCCGTTAATAACCCATAATTGAAAAAATACATTTTGAGATGAGTTCAGTTTATTCCCATCTTCCATTACTCCAAATATAATCATTTCAGTATTAGGTTCCATTTTAATGTTAAATAATTTTGTAAATATTTCAAAAATATCACTCCAGAATTTATAAAGTTTTATGCAGGAGACAAAAGAGTGTGTTATAGTTGCATTTTGGGATAGATATTTATCACAAATGGGGGAAGTATTTGGATAGAATTTATTCAGTCTAGTTTTTGAGTAATATAATCTATGTAAAATTTTAAATTGAATTAAATTATGTCTTACATTAATCGAACATTTGTGTACATATATCAAATACTTTTCCCATGTTTCCTTCGTAATTTTTATCATTAATTCTCATTCCCACTCTTCTCTAAGTGTCTCTGTCGATGGTAAATCTATATTTAAAATACTATTATATAAATATGATATTAATTTCTGTGAGTCAGCCTTAATGTTCATTGCTTCTTCCAGTGGCTCTGAAGTTATGTTTTGATATCTTTGTATGTATTTCTTCATGAAGTCACAGATCTGAAGATATTTAAAATATTGGTTACTTTTCAGTTTAAATTTTAATTGAAATTGTTGAAATGATAATAGATTTCCCATTTCATACATATCACCAATCCTTTCAATTCCCATTCTTTCCCATTGATGATATGTTTTATCAATAAGAGATGGTTTAAATGAAGGATTATTCAATGATAGGTTTCTTAATTTTAAGGATAATTTTAATTGTTTCCAAATTCTTATTGTATCATGTATAATTGGGTTATTCTTATATATTGTGTTGTTCAGTTTTATCTCCAGGGGAGAAGAGGATCGCTCCTTTTTAAAATGCCGTTTTCTCCTGCCTGTCGGAGTCGAACTTCCTCAGGCTGTTAAGCTGCTGCAGAAAAATTGTTCCGACTTCCGTTCTCGGAAGTTTTTTTTAAATTGCCGGACAATTTAATCCCTGGAGTAAAATAAAAAGCTTTTATTCTACAAAAGAGTCAGTCGTTTTTCTAACGCCATCAACGCCTACAACGGGACGGAGCTCACGTAGGGGACAAAACAAAATGTAAGTCGTTTATTTTACATATAAACTTGCTTCTTAGGATGACTTTAATCAAAATTTCCTTGGCGATAATGTGATTTTGGCCCCATTCAAACCGGCAGTGTTTTTTCTGTCGATATGGGGTTCAAATTCACTGCAACCGCAACGTTCCAATCGATCGCATTCCACAAAAACCCACTCGCAAGATGATTAAAATGCCCATTAATTTACGGGAATTAAACATTAACTTCCTTCCATTTGGCCTATAAATTCATGACAATGAGATTTAAAAATCATGTTATATTATGAATTCTTGTGTGAATGCTATTTGGACACTTAGGCTATTTAAAAATGTTAACCTTTTCTTAAGAAATGGATAGATGTTTAGATCTAGTAATTGAATTTTGCAATTAGCTACAATTAGGTAACCAACTAATTATATGCTTTAATTTCAGGTCATCCTGAAATTGTTTCATATTTGTTTCAGAATGCTTCGATCTATAATAACGGAAAATTTCATTCAGTTCTCTTAATTTTTAAGAAAGTTATGGGCTTTTGACTGTCCTCGATCACAGCTTTTGAGTTAAGTCAATGGAAAAGCAATAGGGAACAAGATGCTAATTTCAGAGTATGAAAATGGGCATAACTTTTTTTAATACTGAAGATATGAAAGTGAATTAGGTGTCAAATTAAACTCCTTTTTATGCTTTATCTGATGGGATAAATTGCATCATTTTGTAACATTGCTACAAATATTACCAAAGGTAATGAAAACTAATTAAATCTGCTTATCATTGAGAAGAACATCTATCCAATCGACATGGTGTTTAGATAACGTGACTCAGTGAGGATTATGTGTCACATAGGAGCTAAATGTAAGGTGTATGGCTTTGTATGACTGATGATCATATTAACAAATAAAAACATGAAAACAATTTTATTACAATCAATTAAGAGGTGTTTAATCTTATTTCATCAAAACGGTTAATGATTTTAATAATCAGCTTCAATAAAATGTCAAAGCAATCCCATTTGCACCCTACCTGCATCGTTTTCCCTCACCACCACCTCTTGCTCACCCCACTCTGCATTCTTTTATATGGGTTCAACAAACAATGCTATCTGATAATATTTTCATAAAATAAATGCAATTGAAACTGCTATTAGCTTAGTTGAAGCTAATTTCAAATTCACTTCTATTGACTGCTGAGGATTATTATTACTCCACATCAACTTTAACAAACATTTTCTACATAAGGTAAAAGGCATATTTCTTGGTAACAAGGAGAAAGCTAAAACACATCTGTGAAATAGCATTGCTTTTTCATTACAAAACAATGCCCCAGAACCACTTTCTTGTGTGGTATAAGTTTTCAGGAACATTCAAGATGTGGCCATCAAATATTTTTTAAATATTTCCTGCTGCCAAACCACATTAATCAGCAAGAAAGTCACCAGATTTTATTTAAGTATTATAAATGTGCAATGACAGATTAATTTTTGACAAAATTATTTAACCACATTATAAATTCCTTATAAATTGAAATGAAATGACTACACACGATTTCAAACTGCAAACAAACATTTCCTTTTAAATGGGGCAAGGACTCTAACCATGAACAATTTGTTTGTCTACTCGCAGAACAGACAGTTCATTGTTGATAGTGGAATCACTATAGCCAGCGACACCGTGGTTTCACCTTTTCTACTGATTAATTTTGTGCCCAGATAGCTGGCTTGGTGTACGTTGCCAAGGTATCTGAGGCTTCAAGCTTAACTTTATGTATGTTTTAAAATGCATCCCTAATGCCAGAATTTTATTCTCATGTATGAGTAAATTTCAGCTCTTGACATTGAGCAAAGGGTGATCGTTTCACTAACAGCCCCCACCCTTATGTATACTCCTGTCCTCTCACGCCAAGCCTTGTAGTGTGCTCTCCACCAAACTGTGGAACGCTCAAAAAAATACATTGTTCTAGTCAATGTAAATTCATTGTGCTCTTACAAGCAGAATGCAGGGACTCTTTTGTTTAAGTCGAGTACCATGCAATCATGCTTTTATTGCAACTACTATCCACTGACCCCTTCTTCACATGAGAGCCTATTCATTAGAAAATTACACCAGATCTGCAGTGGAAAAATGTCCCTGTGTTTCAAACCTATTCAATTTTGTGGCCATAAAGGTGAGAAACATAAGTGTAAGCCTCTTCTCTCCCAATTCTGAATGCTCACTGACATGCAAAGGCTTATTGAGATCAACTGGCTTTGTTTCCCAGAGAAAAGCTAGTTCAAAAATATATTGGTCAATAAAGTTACCCAAACTCAATTACAATTTGCAAAGCAACAGACCCTAATTGTGGATATAACATCAAGGCACAACACGTTTGTATATAAATAGTCACGTTGCATTAATTGTTTTAACTGAACAGCCTTTCTAAATACATTTTCTTTAACAAAATTATCCACAACCACAAAAATACTCATGGAATCTTAGACATTTAATACAAATGCTAGTTGACTTACCTCCCCAGAATGTTCCTTTTTAAAATAGTTAAGTCTAGTCCTGTTCCTGCCATGTTCTTTAACATGTTGCATCAATCTGGGATTGACATTAATTGCTAATTAGTAAAGATTAATGGTTATGGAAATTGCTGATCCTGAAAATTGCAGACTAGGATTTTCTTAATTCTAATATTGTCATGATCCACCTCACATAATTGTGGCATCATTGCACAAAATATTGCTGTTCACTGTGGAGATAAAAGTTTGATTGTCTCTACAACCTATGTTATTAGGGATAGGTGTGTCTGTTACAGCCTGTTTGGTAGGCAACAGGTCAAATAACAAATCATTCACCATTTGCTGTTGAACCAGTCTGAGAATCAAATCTCTTGAAACTTGCTTAGCTGAACAGTAATGGTACTACATATTTGTGGTGCGCATCAAAGGTCCCTGTTTTGACTGTATTCCATGTCCTTGGTTACCTTTGTTTTCTACAAACAATTTTCAGGTGCAGGATAGCTGATTTGGTTATTGTTTTTTTTTGAGGGGGGGGGGGGGGTTGTTGGAGGAATGCATAAAATGTAGCCAGTATCAGCAGCAGAGTTACTTTGACTTTGTTTAATCTAAATCCATGATTTTTGAAGGAGTTTGGAATCAATGTCGAAGAGCTCCCTAAGGTACTGCCCTCATCACTCAATGGATGTTTGTTGTTGAATATAGTTAAGACTGAGATGGATAGATTTTTAGATCAATGAAGTCAAGGAAACTGTAGATGGAGCAGGCCATTGGAGTTGAGTTAGGAGATCAGCCATCTTCTTGATGTCTGATAACAATTTTGAGGAACTGCTCCTGCTCTGATCCATTAAGTTTCTTATCTTCTTATAATAAATAATAGTGGAAGAGTTGAAATTCACCTCTGTCTTGAAGTTGATGTAAAGGCTTTACATGATCACATAAGTCTGTAAAAAGTAGGCAAAAGAAATAGTCTTCACAGTGGCAGAATTTATGTGGCAGAAGTGTATCAGGAACCACATTATCTCCCTCACTGCTGTTGTCAATTTGTTTCCGCAAAATAACAGATTGAGTGTATCTTCTGCTTTGGCCACTTCTGACATGACAGAGGTAGATGCTGGGATCACAAGAGACTGCAGATGCTGGGATTTGTAGCAAAAAAAAGTATCACAGAGGTAGACCTGGTTAAGCTGGATATGTGGTTCGTCAGGCTTTATATGGAAGCAACTGTATTTTAGTTTAGTTTAGAGATGCAGCGCAAACACAGACCTTTTGGCCCACCGAGTCAGCGATGACCATCAATCCCCGCACACTCACACCATCCCACACACACAGGCGACAATTTGCAATTATATAAAGCCAATTAACCTACAAACCGCATGTCTTTGGCGTGTGGGAGAAAACCGGAGATCCCGGAGAAAATGCCTTGCAGGTCATGGGGCGAATGTCCAAACTCCATTCAGACGCACCGGTAGTCGGGAACAAACCCGGGTCTCTGGTGCTTCTCCTTCCTATCGAGTCCATACACTAGATTAGAAATTGTTCAGCCAGAGCTGAGCACACTTCACGGCATCTGCATACAATGGTGTCTGTCTTGCGCTCCTTGTGCTTCTTGTGCGTGGTGGTGGAAAGATTGGTGGAAACAGGGCTGCGACATGAACGCTCCTTCCTTGACCCCAGTCTCTGGTGCTGTAAAGCAGCAACTCACTGCTGTGCCACCGTGTGCCCCGTATGACTGTATGTGATGTTACAGAAGTATTATGGAGATTAATCCTTGTGGAATCCCTGAGGCTGAAGATTAGGACCGAACACAAAAACTGTTACTGAAGATGTTCCAGCTGTCTTTGGACAGATGAAAATGGAACCAGGTGAGGGTAGTTTCATGAAGCAGGGCAACAAAGGAGATGTGATAAGAGAGGTTGTTGGGCTTAAATATTAAATATTCGGGAGAAATTGAGTAGGACAAGCTGCAATAACTTGAGAGAGTCATTCATGAATTTGACAAGACCATCCTTGTGCTAAAGATGGATTAAAAGGTTTCAAATTGGGAGTTTCTGAAAAATAAGACAGCACTGGGCCAGGAGAACAAAATATGTTCATCAGTTTTAGCAAAGAAAGGGGGGTTGTGGATTGCATTGAGGTTGGTGAAGAAAGATAGTCGAGGAGTTGAATATGTGAAAGAAGGGTGCTGTTAAATATTTTCAGAATGAAATATTTTGGACTCCCATTGCACAGACACCATTTACTAAACTGGCCAACATGGAGCTTAGGGATGTCAATTTAGTTGTCAGTAATTTAATTAGGTGTAGACGAAAAATCAAAAGTTGTGCAAAATGTGTTTCAAAGATGAAAGTATCAGAAAATGTGAACGTTAAGGGCCTGTCCCACGTGCGATTTTTCTGCGGACTGCCGCCGACTGTCAAGTTCCCGGCAGTCGCCTGCAAAACCGGAAACTGGAATGGTGACTGTCAGAGTAGAACACACACACACACACACACACACACACACACACACACACACACACACACACACACACACACACACACACACACACACACACACACACACATCGCAAAGGCGAGGGCCAGGGAAAGAGGTTGGGAGCGCTGTCTGAAATTCACACGGTGCAAAGCCAAGGTGATACAGACACACCGTGATGAACAGGAAGGTTAAGACGGCTAGCACAGTGTACAGTAAGTCCTTTAAAAGAGGGGAGGAGGGGAGAAGGGGGGAGAAGGAGACACTTTTAAGAAGCCAGACAACTTTTAATAAGCCAGAGATACACAGCTGTGACATTTGGTGGGCATTTAAGATTACCGGACGGTTATCCTTGGTTCTGAAAACTCGTGCTTACTTTTTCTTCCCAATGAGTCAGCAAAGGCGATTAACTAAAACTACCTATGACTACGTTGACTACCCATAACTAAATGGCGACCCCACTACAACTGCACCTATGACTACAGGATAATTCATTCTCTCCATGACGACCAATTTTTGGTTGCAGAAAAAAATTCAACATGTTGAAAAATTTGCGGCGACCATACTAAGGCCGCGACCAGTTCCCAGAATTTGGGAACTCCTCGTGACCATGAAAGAGATTCACCAGAGACCACCAGCGAACATGTAGCGACCATGTGGCGATCATGAGGCGAACGCAGAGTCTCCTGCACTCGCCTAAAAAGTCACCTAATTGGGACAGGCCCTTTAAGCAGGGAATGTATGTGTGGCAGCAGAATGCAAAGTGGCATTTGAATGGGTTAGCTCAGTTTTAGAGGCAAGGAAGTCTATGCAAGATAAAACTAATGTGGAATTGAAATCCTTAACTTTTTATGTTTATATTGGGCAATGTTAATTGAATCTATGTAATAGCAAACAACACTTGAGAATAATTGCTTAATAATTTTAAAAAATGAACTGGAGGGCAGTTCCTATTAGTCAGTAATTATTTTGCAATGTTGGAAAAAACTTTAGACTATTATAATAACCACCACTTTCCCTTCAAATTTAACACCGGCTTTGTGCTTTCTATCTTTGAAGGTGCAAAGTTTTATGGTCACTCACAAATCAGAAAAATCTGGTTTCTGGTTCACAAAACTTAAAGATAGTCATATACTGGGGGAATTTGGTCCCAAATGAATTTCCAGATGTAAAATTAATCCCTCAAGAAAGCCATTTCGTACCAAATGGATGTAGCCCAATATGAGGAATAGCTTCTGACCACAATGAAACTGAATTTAGAAAACATTCATGTACTATAATTTCTTTTTGTCTGTGACTAAAATAATCATGCAATATTTTTAATTGTAGCAACGTGTACTGAGATTGTACTGATATTGGCATAAGGACAATCACTCGGAGGACTTGTTCAGCATCTTGTCAAGTAGGAGAAATAAGTATTTTGGAAATATTTAAAGAGTTTTATAAAAGTCCTGGTCAGTACTTATCTTCAAACCTCACCATGACAAAAAAAAAAATATGTTTCTTACTTTAAAGTAGCTGCAATTCAATGGCAATCATAAGGGCACACACAACCAGAAGGAGAATCGAGAGATACTTTTGGATTATGGAATTTTAGATAAGGAACATGGAACACTTTTGGATTTATTTGAGAACTTATCACCAAATATTGTTTTAATATTAGTGCTTAAATATAGAGCATAGAATCTCAGTGACATTTTATTCCTCAAGGGACTGTCGGAGCAAAAAAGCTGAAAAATCCACACTCCATCAATTGCTACCCCAGGAACTGAGACTAAAATTGACTCCATTAATTATGCTTGAATGCATTTCAAAGGCAGATTACAATGTATTGTAATAAATATATAGCATTACAAATGTTACTTATAGAGGATTAATTTCTAGGCAATAGTTCTTTGTCATGGGCCATTGTTGAAACATTATTGTATGTTTTGTGACTGATATTATTATTGTTTGATGAAGATAAATCCAAGGCTATGTTGAGTATGTATTTGTTTCAGATAGCACTGGGAATGAGCGGACATATGGTTGGAGGGTAAATGGACTTTGTGCTATATGCTTGTATGATTTAAAAGTTAAATTTGTGCAAGTTTTAAATTGCAGAGAAATAAGAGGGTGTGTTGAGAATAACACGGTACATTACATGAACGGCAGTGTTGATGTAATTAATGGTCAATGGTTCAATGGGTCTTTATTGTCATATGTGCAAACGCACAGTGAAATTATTTTCTTACATTCAGTCCAGTAAAGTATTGCCATATTTAGGCACAATCCCCAATTACAAAAGTATACAGAAATAGTCTACTAAGCCCGCAAACAAGATGCGCCAGGTTTTAGCTCTATTTCCAAAGACCATACCATGCTCTAGGTCTGATGGGCGTTGCCCGATCCATGCAGGCCCCAAGCTGCTGTGGACTTCCAGCCATCGCCTTCCATGGATGCGTGGATCAACCAGCGAACCGACGTCCCTCTCCTCGCTAGTCCACATCTGTGCCCTGGGTGCACCTCCCGCAGTCAACCTTGAAGGCACGGTAGGCCAGACACTGGTAACTCTCCAGAATCTCCAGATGGAGAGAATCTTGGGACGATACTATCCGGCCCACAGCATCAGCAGCAGCTGATGTAAGCACATGTTCAGTAAGCATTGTGTATAATGGGTATTATATCAGGCCACTTTTCATTTGAGTACAAAATATTTATAGCCAAACCACACTTCTTCTCGTAAGTAGCAAAACAGATTCCATGATATTTAGAAAATAAAAATAAAATATAGAGCTTGAATTAATTAAAAGCTACTCAGGAATTAGTTCATAGTTTGCTAAATCACTTTTCATTTACCCACCCTGACACTAAACCTCAAATATCTTTCTTACATGCGGTTAGAAGAATGTGGCCTTTAGCCTGAAGATTATATTATTTCCGGTGTTGCATATTTTCATGGATTGTCCGTGGATTGTCACCTTGTCGTGGTGGAGAAGCTTGTGTGGTCCTGAGCTCCAGAGAGCGATGCCATCTGGAGCTATGCTCCTGGTAGGGCCACTCATGGCAGTAAGGTCGAAGGGGAGGACTCTGACAAAAAGCAATCCAACCAAGACCTCAACGGTGGTACAGGTGGAGGAAGATGGCTGACCCCGAGTGGAGTGTCACAACAGTTGCAAAGGCGGATGAAGGCTTCAGCAGAAAAGGGTTTCCGGTCTTCTTGGACTCCATGCCACTGGATTCTGACCCAGATCCGTCAAGGACCATGTGGTGACTCTCTGTGCACCAGTCTCCCCACGTTAAATGAAGTCACAAAATGGCCTCCTCCAACGCTGGAGATACCAATGGTCAGCCATGACCAAAGGGGGTCTAGGTAGAATATTTGTATTTAAATGGTATTAAAACACAGAGTACAAAATTGATCAAAATGACTTGACCTGCTTCTGCAATTGTATATCGTTCTGAAGTAATGTCAAGCTGGGATTTTCAGATTTGACAACATACATTTCACATTTCTACTTCACAACCTTAGTCTGTGGAGTCAGAATTTGAGAGAAATAATCAAATATTATTACAAATATTGGTGTTTAGAATAACAATACAATTCTTATGCAGTGTTTATTAATTATTTGAGTATTTCAGATGGCACAGTGGCTTGCAATGTACACAACCTTCAGAGAGCTGTGTATGTATCACAGTGATTCATATAAGCCATTAAAGCCAAATGGAACCTTTTTGTCTGAGAGAATGGAGCAGCTGGGCTTGTACACTCTCGAGTTTAGAAGGATGAGAGGCGATCTCATTGAAACATATAAGATTGTTAAGGGCTTGGACACACTAGAGGCTGGAAACATGTTCCCGATATTGGGGGAGTCCAGAACCAGGGGCCACAGTTTAAGAATAAGGAGTAAGCCATATTCTTACTTGGTGCCAAGTAAACAGAGACGAGGAAACACTTTTTCTCACAGAGAGTGGTGAGTCTGTGGAATTCTCGGCCTCAGAGGGCAGTGGAGGCAGGTTCTGTGGATGCTATCAAGAGAGAGCTAGATAGAGCTCGTAAAAATAGCAGAGTCAGGGGATATGGGGAGAAGGCAGGAACGGGTTACTGTTTGGGGATGATCAGCCATGATCACATGGCTGGCTCGAAGGAGCAAATGGCCTACTCCTGCACCTATTGTCTATTGCCTATTGACGCACAAATGAAAGAGTATATTGGTAGTATGAGTTAGTGTGAAATATTGGACCTGAATATTTAATGTACACTGAAGATTGCAAGTCACAATCAAGCTGTCACCTCAGGAATAGATCCCTGCCTCTTACCTTTAATTGCTCCCAACATCAGATACAGAACAAAGTTATCATTAGACAGGCCATTTATAAGTACACAAACAATAGCAGCCCATGACGTGATTTACGCAGGGAGACCTTTGGGAAGGAAGTTGGCCATTGTCTGAATTAAGGGCCTGTCCTACAAGCATGCAACTCTATGCGATTAGCGCGACCTAACGTGGTCGCTTGAGCCGTCTGGCGTCGCGGGGCCGGTCCCACTTTGATTGCCGGAGCCGTGCGGAATTGTGCGGAGTTCGTCCCGAGTTCGTCCCGACATCGCGCGGGGCTCCGAAAAACTGACTATGTCCAAAAATTCGGCGCGGCAACGGCTTGTCGGCTCGCAGTTGCCTCGACGCATTACACACCGCTCTGACATCGTGCCTCCGTGAACCTATCTGTAGGTGCCTCCGTGACCCTCTATGTGTGTTGCTCCGTGGCCCTGTGTGTCAGGATGACAGTCAGGACTGTCTTATGAACAAAGACTGCATAGACTCGGTTTATACTCTCTAGAATTTAGGAGATTGAGAGGGGATCTTATAGAAACTTACAAGATTCTTAAGGGGTTGGACAGGCTAGATGCAGGAAGATTGTTCCCGATTTTGGGGAGGTCCGGGACAAGGGGTCACAGCTTAAGGATAAGGGGGAAATCCTTTAGGACCGAGATGAGAAGGAATTTTTTCACACAGAGAGTGGTGGGTCTCTGGAACTCTCTGCCACAGAGGGTAGTTGAGGCCAGTTCATTGGCTATATTTAAGAGGGAGTTAGATGTGGCCCTTGTGGCTAAGGGGATCAGAGGGTATGGAGAGAAGGCACGTACGGGATACTGAGTTGGATGATCAGCCATGATCATATTGAATGGCGGTGCAGGCTCGAAGGGCCGAATGGCCTACTCCTGCACCTAATTTCTATGTTTCTATGTTTCTATGTGTGTGTGTGTGCGTGTGTGCCTCTGTGCCCCTCTCTGTGTGTCCCTCTCTGTCCTGGTGAACTTACCTTAGACTTCGCTCCAAGTTCACCTCACTTTGCGCCGCGTCGCGCCACTCACCCGACCTCCGCGCGACCCTCGCTGCCGGTTTGGTTGCGCTTGCCGCATGCAGGCACATGCTGGTGGGAACGGCCCTGAATAGGGGATCACCCGACCTCCGCGTGGCCCCCGCTTCTAGTTTGATCGCGTTCATTGCATAGAGTTGCATGTTTGTAGGACAGGCCCTTTACAGTTGATTCAAGAAAGAAGACATTAGTCAGATAGAAGAAATTTAACATAATGTCTTTATTGCATGGTAAAATTCTAAATTATGATTAATATTTATGATTGAATTTCTGGGTTGGTTTTTGACATGCTGATTATTAAATTAATGGCATTTATGAAATGTGCCAATGACCTGAATAAGGGTCGTGACCCAAATTGTTAACAATCCTTGTTCTCCAGAGATGCTGCCTGACCCGTTAAATTACTCCAGCTCTTAATGTCTTTTGTTGTAAAGCAGCATCTGCAGTTACTCGTGTTTAGATTGACATTTTACTGATATTGGCATTATGGGTTCACATTTGATATACCTGTGAGTTACGCTGCATTTGTTTCTAAAATAATGTTTAAGGGTTTATTCAACATTTTTAATTTGTGTTTTCAGCATGAGACTCAAGCTTCTCCGTGTCTTATTACTCCAAGTAATGCAACGTTGTTACTAACAATCTCAACATGAATAAACAAGTTCTAACTCACTTGAATACAAAAATCCAGATACTTTGATGTTGAATGTTTCATGTAATAATTCATTCACCTATCAACCCAAAGCAGCTGTAAAGCCCACATACAAATCCACATCTGCCTGCGGTAAATGACAACAATCATTGGCATGTTTAGGAGGGTTTTCTTACCTTTCAATCTCAATTTAATTAAAACATTTACTTTTGGTTTTTGCATGGAACATTTAATACTAAAGTCATTAATCTATATCAATAAATCTTTTAAACAGATGTACATTTCCACAAGATGAAGAAAACAGGGAGAGAATGAGTTAGTGGGGAACACTTAAAAAAAAAGTTATTTTAGTCTTTTTATATGGAAAATAGTTTTACTGACTCACTGATGTGCATTCTGAAGATTTTATTTACTACATAAGCAGAGATTTAAAGACCTGCCCTTATTTAAATAGCCAGGCCTATTTTGCAGGGTTCACCAGAATTTTGTGCAGCGTCAAAGGTCAAGTGGAGTACAAACACTTTATTGAATGCTCTTGGAGTCTTGGTTGCTGAGATTCAAACATCTTGGTTTTTCTTTTTTTGGCATCAGATTTTGAAGATAATGCATTTAGCCTTACGACAGATGATCTGTCATTTAACCACAAAGCCACCCGCTTTGGTATGATAAATGAATTGCCCAATGGCATTAAAGCAAATTAAAGTCCAGAGGCACTTTAGATATCACTTCAAAGTCCTTCAACCAATACAAGATGATTTGCTATGTGGGTCTAATTTTATGTTGCCTTTGTTCAATCTGTTTCCATGTGTAGGTTTGCTGGTCTATTTATCATGTTTGATGAATGGTTATTTGTCAGGAATTAACTAATTACAGCACATGCTGTTTTACATTAACCCTGACACATGAACACTGATGTATACATAATAGGTAGGTTACTGTACAGCAGGAATGATTGATATAAATTCATGATAACTCTCGAAGACACCATTTTATGGTTTAGTAAAGATTACAGTTTTCAGTCAGAAACAGCAATGCTGCATTATTGGGGATTAAGGCATGCATATTCAAGTATCTGCCATTAATTGAATGTTTTACCAAGTCTGCTGCACTGGTGGTTGATTTGTTAATCTATGAATGCAAGTGTACACACATATCAATTTAAATGAATGTGCTCAGTTGTTATTTGCTGAAACAACAGCTGTCAACACATAAGCAAGGTAAAATGTAATCTAAAGTATCCGAAAAGGATTTTATTTTCTCTCTTGCTTACTCTCTCCCTCTCTCTCCCTCTCTCCCTCTCTCCCTCCCTCTTTTTTTTTTTTTTTTTTTTTTTTTTTTCATTTCAAAAACTTTATTCAACACAAATCATAAAATACAACACATCAAAACACAATCAAAAATCACACTATAATGAACAGATCATTGTAGTACAGCAGTACATTCATTTATAATCGCCTCAACCCCACGCGGCGACCAGCGCTGACGGAAGGCCTCCAGAGTCCCCGTGAACACCGCGTGTTCCCTCTCCAGGGACACACGTGCACGGACGTAGGCCCGAAAGAGGGGCAGGCAGCCGACTCTCGCCAGACCGTCGACCGCCCGCTGCCTGGACCCACGAATGGCCATCTTGGCCAGGCCAAGGAGCAAACCGACAGGTAAGTCCCCCCCCCACACTCGGCTCTCCCCACTCCCCGCCTTGTGTCCAAACACCAGGATTGTGGGGCTAAAATGCAGCCAGAACTTGAGGAACAACCCCTTCAGATATTGGTACAGGGGCAGTAACCTCACACACTCCACATACACATGGAATACGGTCTCCTCCTCTCCGCAGAAAATACATGCGGCAGACGAGCCCGTGAACCGACTCAAAAGTTTATTACAAACCACCGCCTCTCCCTCCCTCTCTCCCTCTCTCCCTCTCTCCCTCTCTCCCTCTCTCCCTCTTTTTTTTTTTTTTTTTTTTTTTTTTTTTTTTTCATTTCAAAAACTTTATTCAACACAAATCATAAAATACAACACATCAAAACACAATCAAAAATCACACTATAATGAACAGATCATTGTAGTACAGCAGTACATTCATTTATAATCGCCTCAACCCCACGCGGCGACCAGCGCTGACGGAAGGCCTCCAGAGTCCCCGTGAACACCGCGTGTTCCCTCTCCAGGGACACACGTGCACGGACGTAGGCCCGAAAGAGGGGCAGGCAGCCGACTCTCGCCAGACCGTCGACCGCCCGCTGCCTGGACCCACGAATGGCCATCTTGGCCAGGCCAAGGAGCAAACCGACAGGTAAGTCCCCCCCCCACACTCGGCTCTCCCCACTCCCCGCCTTGTGTCCAAACACCAGGATTGTGGGGCTAAAATGCAGCCAGAACTTGAGGAACAGCCCCTTCAGATATTGGTACAGGGGCAGTAACCTCACACACTCCATATACACATGGAATACGGTCTCCTCCTCTCCGCAGAAAATACATGCGGCAGACGAGCCCGTGAACCGACTCAAAAGTTTATTACAAACCACCGCCTCTCCCTCCCTCTCTCCCTCTCTCCCTCTCTCCCTCTCTCCCTCTCTCCCTCTCTCCCTCTCTCCTTCTCTCTCTCTCCCCCTCTATCTCTCCCTTATCTCTCCCTCTCTCCCTCTCCCTCCCTCTCTCTCCCTCTCTTTCACTCTACATAGATGAAAAGTGAGAGAGACATTAAGGTTGTTTTAAATGTGGATTCTGATGAACTGCAAAATTCAATGCAATGTGTAAAGGAACAAAGGGATTGTGAATGTATGTTCACAAATCCCTGAAAATAGCAGAGCACTTAGTTATGACAGTTAAGAAGGCACAAGGAATCAAAACTAAAAACAGAAAATGCTGAGAATACTCAGAAGGTCAACCCATGTCTGTGGGAAGAGAAACAGTTAATGTTTCATGCTGAAGACATTGAGCATTTGCAGTTCTACTTTGACTTTCCGTCTTAAGGGACACTAGTCTTTAATGGCTGAGGAACAGAATGGACAAGAGGGGGAACTGTAGAATGTTGGCATTCTACAAACAATGGTCCACATGGGCCCAAATTATCACTGATGTAATATAATTTGTCTTTATTTTTGCCCACCAGGAGCTGAGCCACTGTTTCAGAGAGAAATTCCACAATTCCACAAGACATAGCAGGTCATTGTGGCTAACTAGACTTCAAGCAGAGACGCAAATACCTCACTTACAGATTACCCAGATGGCCTTTACAGATCACTACTGTCAAAGGTCTTTGTGTTTTGAACCTTTAATATGTCTGATTGGAAGAAATGTTTAAGAATAGTTCAAAGTCCTGTTGGAAATCAGCAGGTCAGGTAGCATCTGCAAGGGAATGGACAGACATTTTGGGTCAGGACCTTTCTTCAGGCTGATGGAGTAGGGGGAGAAAGCTGGAAAAATGAGGTTAAGAAGTTTAGTTTAGTTTTATTATTGTCACATGTACTGAGGTACAGTGAAAAACGTTTTTGTTGTGTGCTATCCAGTTATAGAAAAGGCTATACATGATATGGGGCTTTGCTTGGCAGTTGGCTGGAATAGGTGACATAGCCTCGAGATGGAAAGCAGACAAAGGGGCATCAGATAAGGAGAGAAGAGGAGGAATGAAGGAGCTGGAGGGAGGGATATGGGTGGAAGCAGGGAGCAGAAAGAGGGAGATATGTGACGGAAGTGGGGGAAGGAGCATGGTGGCTGATCGGTTGGTGAAATGTGAGCGCACCAGGGTGGAAGGGATGAGAGCCCGTTTTTCAGGCGACTGTCAAGTCGTAGCAGGTCGCTGAAAAACCAGCGACTGGAACGGCGACTGTCAGAGTGGACCACACACATACACACATCGCTTCTTTCTCCAGCCCGTTATGTAGGTGGGGGACAGGGCAAGCAGGGGGAGCACTGTTTGAGTGAAATTCACATGGTGCAAAGCCAATGTGATACAGACACATACCACGATGCACAGGAAGGTTGGCGCTGTAATTAAGACGGAGAAAACACAGTGAACGGGAAGGGTCACTTAAGTCCTTTAAAAGAGGGGGAGAGGCGGTGAAGGGGGGAGAAGGGGAGAGAAGGGGGAGACGAAGTGGGGAGATTGAGTGGAGACAACCTTTAAGAAGCCAGAGATACACGGCTGTGAACCTCGGCGGACATTAACATTACCGGTCGGTTATCCTTAGTTCTGAAAACTATTGTTTACGTATTTTTCCCAATGAGCCAATGAACTTCACCGGTCAGCGCTGGCGACAACGACAACTTATGATAACCTACAACCTCCTGGCAACCCACTACCACTACACCTGCGTCACGAGAATTTCATTTCGGAGTCACGTGAGTGACTTCGTGAAGAGCCCGCCGGCGCGCATGCTCGACATATCGTCGTATCGCGTTGCTGCGACGGCTGGCGGTGGAGCGCGCTCCTCGCCAGCCCTTCGTAAGGGAACCGCTAAGGTAAGTATTCTACCTTACGTTGGTGGTTCTTGTTGTGTTTTGTTTTCACAGCAAGGACATGGATGGGAGCGTTAAAGGCCGGAGAACGTCTGGACGAGGTCGCCGGTCAACAGTCCCGGAGCCAGTGATATCGGCGGTACCTGCAGCGCAGGCCGGGACAGGGGCGGAAATGTCGGTGAGCCCTGTGTTTACAGGTCCGGATCCGCCAGCACACCACAGCTCGGAGGAGTTTGACGAGGAGGAGTGTGGTGTGCCGCCAGAGCAGGAGGATCCTGCCATGGCAGTCAGGTCGTCGGCAGGCTTGCTGGGGGCCTCGAGCAGAAGGGTGCATGCGGCTGCACGGCCCTTTTCACCCAGCCCTCCGCGGAGGGGAAGGGCAGGAGCCCGGAAGTCTAACCCTGTTGGGGCTAAGGCTTTACCTGCCGCCGAGGAGCGGTCAGGTTCCAGGGCGGGACCCGGGGCGGCTGTGAGGTCCAGTCGACGCCCCCCAACTCTCGACGTCAGGACGGGTCGGTTGGGTCGGGTCTCGTCGCGGTCGCCGAGCCCCCCATGGATGGGTGGGCGAGACCATGCGTTGGCGAGGTCCACGACGTGGGCTGCCGGCAAGCCTGCGCGGGCATCGGGTATCCAGGCTGCGGCTGGTGCCGACATCACGCCGCAAGTGTCCTTAGTGGCAGCGGCGTCCGCTCCCGCTAAACGGAGACGGTTGAACACGCCCGCGCAGGAATCGCGCAGTTTCGCTTCGGCGGCTGCTAGCGACGACTACCGGCACCGGGTGGGCCTCGATGAGGTGCGGGCCGATGATAGGGGCCCCGGCCATTTTTCAGAGCCGGAGGACTCCGACCACCTGAGTGTTCAGGGTGAAGGGCGTATTGACCGGATGGAGCGGCTGCTGGAGCTCCTGCTTCATGGTCAACAGCAGCAAGCGTCCAGCAGCGACAGGTACAGGGCAACTCGAAATTGGCAGCCACAGTGGACTTCCTCAACAACCATCAGCTCCAGGAGGAGGTTCTCATTCAGGCCATGAGCCGTCACAAGGCTCCATCCAACTGCAACTCCCTCAACGTGCCTGTGGTCAATACGCCGATATGGGGCAACATCAGTGCGGCTATCCGTCAACAGGAGCTGAAAATTCAGCGGATCCTGAAGCTCCTCACGGCTGGTATTACCGCCTTTGTGCGGTCGGTTGATGGGGATGACTTAAATTTGGACCAGGAGGATGCTCTGGCTCTATTGTGCGCAACTCAACATGAAATCAATGGGTTCCGCAAAAGCAGCATCCGCCCGGCGCTCAACCCTAAGTTTGCAGGGTTGTGCAAACCACCGCCGCCCCGTCAGCTCTTTGGCGAGGATCTCTCTAAGAGGGTCAAAGAGCTTGACGAACAAGCCAAAACGGTGGGACTCATGCGCCCTCGCGGTGCCCCCACGCCGTCAGGCTCGAAAGCTCCGCTTGTTCGACCACGAGGGTCTGCCAGCACCTCTACGAGGACCTACCCTCCAGCTCCACCCCGTTACCAACCGCCCCAGCACCAGGGGGCTTTTTTAGGACAAGGTCGGCAGAAACCCTGGTGGAAGATGAGGACGCCGCGCCCTCAAGCCAACCCAGCACCTCCACGTCCACCCACATGTGTCAGGGACCGCCGGTAACCACGGAGATGAGGCGGTCTGGTTCTCTCTTTTCTCTTTGTCTAACCTCACATGTTGGTGGGTGCCTTCGGTTCTTTTTGCGTGCATGGGGTGATATTACTGGTGATGAGTATGTGTTACGAAATGTTCAGGGTCATAGCATTGAGTTTCTTAATGGGGACATTCCTCCATCCCAGCACAGGCCTGGTCGAACATTTAAATTGTCTGCTGCAGAACAGGCAGCAGGCTATAAGGAAATTTTGAGGCTAGAACAGAAGGGAGTGATAGAGAAAACGGTTCATGAGCCCGTGGAATTTGTTTCCAATATATTCACTCGACCAAAGAAGGATGGAGGCTGTCGAGTCATCATTGACCTGACTAGTTTAAATACTTTTGTAACATATACTCATTTCAAAATGGACACTTTTGAAACAGCCAAATCATTGATTTCACATGGTTGCTTTATGGCATGCATTGATTTACAAGATGCGTACTATACTGTATCCATTCAAAAATATTATAGGAGGTTTCTGAAATTTATCTGGATGGGTCAACTCTGGCAATATAGGGCTTTGCCCAATGGGCTTACCACAGCCCCTCGATTATTCACTAAATTGGTGAAGCCAATTATGGCCTATTTACGACAACGACATCATATAGTAATGGCCTATTTAGATGATATCTTAATTGTGGGCCACACCCTGGAATTGGCTCAACAGGGTGTTGCAGCTGCAGTCAATTTATTTCAGCAGCTGGGGTTCATTGTCCATCCAGCCAAATCAAAGTTCTGCCCCTCCCAGGTAATTCATTATCTGGGGTTTACGGTGGACTCTATTCGCATGAGGGTCACCATACCACCTAATAAGGTTGAGGAGGTCACCCAGGTGTGTCAAGGTTTAATCACCGCTGGTATACCATCGATTCGTCATACAGGTACAGTAATTGGCAAACTTGTAGCTTTGTTTCCGGCAGCCCGATATGGGCCTTTGCATTATCAGAATTTGCAAAGGGCCAAGATCGCTGCGTTAAGACAGCACGCTGGTCATTATGATCGACCAATGCAGCTGCCGCCTGAAGCGACGGATGAGTTACGATGGTGGGTGCGCCACATTAGTAACTCGTTTAAGCCTATTATTGAGGCTAATCCGGTGGTATACTTGCAAACTGATGCGAGCTCTTATGGCTGGGGAGCTACGGATCATTCCTCTAGTTGCGGAGGCAGATGGGATACCCTTGAGGCTACTATGATGTTGTCACACGGGATCAACTATTTGGAGCTACTTGCAGCATTCCACGGACTTCGTGCTTATTGTTCCAAGTATTTTGGGGCACATGTCCGTCTCCAAATAGACAACACCACAGCGGTGGCATATTTAAACCATATGGGCGGTACCAGGTCAGTTTCGTGTGATAAATTGGCTAACTCAATTTGGCTCTGGTGGGTTCAGAGAGACATTTGGATTTCAGGTACCTATTTGCCAGGTGAGCTTAATACTGTGGCGGACACCAGGTCACGCAAGTTCAATGACAATATTGAATGGATGTTGCATCCTGAAATTTTTGCCAAAATCACAGCCAAATTTGGGAAACCGGATATTGACCTTTTTGCGTCCCGGTTGAACCATCAGGTACCAACCTACGTTTCGTGGGAACCAGATCCTGGGGCTATGGCGCTAGATGCATTCTCGCTGGACTGGGGGAATTGGTTTTTCTATGCATTCCCCCCGTTTTGCCTCATCAGTCGGGTATTACGAAAGATTCAGATGGATGCAGCTAAGGGCATCCTTATTATACCCGACTGGCCTACACAGCCGTGGTATCCGGTGGTCTTAGACATGCTCAGTGAGCCTTGGGTCCTTTTGAAGGGTTGCCCAGAATTAGTTACTCACCCTGTCTCAGGGGAGCCACATCCCTGCCATGGCTATTTGCATTTGTTGGCTTGCAGGTTTTGAACAGGCCGTTAGCCCAATACGGCCTCTCAACTCGGACCATGGATACCATTGCGGCGTCGTGTCGAGAGTCAACAAGGTGAAGATACCGCTCACATATCAAGAAGTGGGAAGCCTTCTGCAGCCACTCTCGCATCATGTACGATGCCGTGACTATAACCGACGTCCTGGAATTCCTCGCGGGGTTGCACCATGATGAACACTTAAGTTACAGTGCCATCAACAGCGCCAGGAGCGCGCTGTCATTCTACCTCAAGATTGAGGTGGGATCCAACAGGCTAGTGTCCAGGCTCATGCGGGGTATATTCAATATGAATCCGCCTACACCACGCTACAATATCACCTGGGATGTCAGGGTCGTTTTAACCCTGCTCAGGACGTGGTCCCCCATGGAAGGGCTCCAGCTGGACAAACTCACCATGAAGCTGGTGATGTTGCTAGCGCTGACTTCAGCACAGAGGGTACAGACACTCCATAAACTACGTGTCGACAGCATGATGTCTACCCCTACCGAAGTAGTCTTCTTCGTTGATGAGCTACTAAAGCAGCATAGACCTGGGTGCACAGGGCTGCAGCTGAAGTTCTCGGCATACCCCGCAGATGCTAGGCTGTGTTTAGCCTCCCATATCCGTCACTACGTCAAGGTGACGGCAGGCATCAGAGGAATGGAGAGATACCTGCTTGTCACTCATAAAAGACCTCATCATCGAGTGACAGTCCAGACGATATCCAGGTGGCTCCGGGTCGTCTTGGGTAAGTCAGGTATCGACACTAATGTGTTCACGTCTCATTCCACCAGGGCTGCATCGACGTCGGCGGCGAGGGTCATGGAGGTGCCCATGGACCATATTCTCGCCACAGCAGGATGGGCTAATGAAGCTGTGTTTCAGCGATTTTATAACAAGCCTGTTGCTGCTCCTCTACAGTTCGCGGAAGCCGTGCTGAATGCAGGTCGAGAACGTGGAGGTGTCCCCGCATGAGGGGTTTTTTGATTTGTTGTTAATAAATATGCTCTTGTTTTGCAGTATGAACTATTTGAGCAAGTTTGTTCCTCCCATCCATCCCTGCTAGTGGTGTGTCAGCATGGACGTGGTCCAGGGCATGTAATCACAGAAGCTTTGAAGTCTTCACGAAGTCACTCACGTGACTCCGAAATGAAATAGTAAGATTGAACGAGAACTTACCAGTTCGAAGGTTGATCGTTATTTCATGAGGAGTCGCGGTGAGGGATTTCGTGCCCTCCACGCCCAACCCTCAATCGCCTTCACCTGGTAATTTGAGTCTCTTTCATCTTACTATGCAAAGTCATTTCTGTTATTGGTTTCTGTGATTTCACACCGCTACTTTGAAGAATGTCGAGCATGCTCGCCGGCGGGCTCTTCACGAAATCCCTCACCGCGACTCCTCATGAAATAACGATCAACCTTCGAACTGGTAAGTTCTCGTTCAATCTTACTATTCTCGCTACTCTCCATGGCATCAAATTTCAGGGCACCGCTAATTTTTCACCATGTTAAACAATTAGCAGCGACCAGAATGAAGCCGCGACTAGTGACGAGAATGCAGAAACTACTCACCACCATGCAGGCGACACCCCGGCAACCTCTGGCGAACATGTGGGGACCTTGTAGCTACCTCATAGTCTCCTGTAGTCGCTCAAAAAGTCATATGTGGGACAGGCCCATTACTGTTGATACACCAGGCACACCCAAGACTGGTTGGGTGGATGGCTTTCTTCCACCTCCCTTCTGTTCAAAGCAGGCATAGAATGCATTTGGTACTGTTCACCCTCACTTTGTATCCCCTTATAGCATGCAAGCCTTGCCACAATCTACTGGTATTCATTTCATTGCCTCGGTACTCCAGCTTGCTCCAGAATTCCCAGAGCCAGAGGGGGCGCTGTCCTATACAGAATTCAGAGCCAGAGGGGGCGCTGTCCTATACAGTTGCCAGACCTGCAGCTGTCCGTTTTATTTCACTTCTTTTCTTTATTTTTAGTATGTTAAGAGTGTTAGTTGAGGTCTAATCTTTTTGTGTGTGGGGGGTGGTGGGGGGGGGGGGAAGGGGGAAACTGCTTTCTCAAGTCCCTACCTGGTTGGAGCGGCGGCTTTCCTCGAGCAGCAACTTCGACCCGTCCTTGCGGCCTACCAGCAGGGTCTGGAGCGGCGTTTTCCTGAGGGGACCAGGCCAGAACCTCGGCTTCGGAGGCGACGCAGTGCTGGAGCGCTATCGCGGAGCGGGTGATGCCTTGCCTGGGTCGCCGCGCTGGAACTCCGGTATGCTGCGACCGCAGATAAAAACATCGCGGAGCCGCGGGTCTGTGGAGCGGCCAGCAGCGGGCGGCGGCGCTGAACTTTACATTTGTGGAGCCTGGGATCTCTTGCCGAGATCGCCAGTGTGTGGAGCTCCGTACAGCACGGCCTGTTGGCTTGGAAGCCGCGGTCTCCGGTAAGGAGGCGACTGTTCCTGGCACCCCAAGCCGCTGAGAGGGTCCACTGACGCCGGAGTACCATCACCCGGTGAGAACAGCCGGGAACATCGGGCATCCGTAGCGGCGACTGTGGAGGCCTCAATGGGCCCGACTACTTTGGGTGGACATGGCGATGGGGACTTGACTTTGTGCCTTCCCCCACAGTGGGGGAATGTTTTATGTTAAATTCTTTACTGTTGTGTTTTATCTTTATTGGTGTGCTGCAGATGGCTCTGGAGGCGAGAGTGAACGCTGGCACGATTGGCTGCCGCTGCTCTCTCTCCGAATTTATTGTTTTAGTTACTTTGTTTTACTATTCATGCATTTGTCGTATTGCTTGTTTTGTAATTTTTGATTATTGGTTATTTTGTTGTCCTGTGTTGTTTGGTTGTTCTGCTGTCTTTTTACTATGTTATTCTTTTGTTTTTTTTTCCCTGTAAAGCACTATGAATTGCTGCTAGTACGAATAGTGCTATATAAATAAATTTGCCTTGCCTTTGCCTTCCCCCATCACCCTTAATGGGTCCGCGAAGATCCTAGATAGATTTATTGTAAATTACTCAGGATCATTTTACCTGATTGCTGCAGACCTGGACTTCGCCTGGGAGGCCACCTCACTGTTCATCCATAGTTTTTGGTCGGAGAACACATGTTTCGTCTTCTCTGACAGTCCTCTACAGACTTGCTGATAAAATCTGTGACAGAATTTTATCAGCAAGGTTAGACACAGAGTGCTTGAACATGGACCAATCCACTGACTCAAAGCTGTCCCAAAGGATTTTATCTGTTTCCTTGGACCAGCACTGCACGACCTATTTATACCTGATCCTCTCGCTTCAGTTTCTGCTTATAAGCAGGGAGTAGAAACACATCTAGGTCATCAGATTTACCAAAGCACAGTCTGGGAATGGAGCGGTATGCGTTATTGATAGTTGTGGAACAGGGTGCTTGGGCCTCTGATTGGGTAGGAGATGTGCTGCTGGTATTTTAGCAGCGTGCTCTTGGTGTTGGTCAAACTGAAGTCCCTGGCGATGATGACCATTCATATTCAGAGGACATCCAAGCCATATTCTCGTTGCTTACACCATCAACATTACATAAATGCTCGCCAATCACACTAAGGTTTTCAACGTGCTTACAATAATTTATAACGGATCAAAACATTGTATTTTTATAATGTTTTATCAATGAAGTAGAGAACATTAAAGTAGACTATTCAGTCTCAATGCTGTTTAAGCAAAACTTTATTCAAGGTGGTTGAGTTAATTCTTGATCCACAGGAAACCGTTTATGATCTGATGACTCACAGTGCCTTAATCTACTGTTTGAGATAGATGAAGTATTATTCTACTTACTTCTGTTACTTGTGAAGGAGACGGGAGTGAACTAATTCGCAAACTAACAAAGTTAATATTTAAGTTACAAATTGAGTGCAAATAGATGGAAATGAATGCTAAATCTTTTCCAATGGGTTGTGCCATGAACAGTGCTGTAGCTAAGTTTTCAACCAATGGCAATGCTAAAGATGAACTAATGAAGCAGTTCTGAAATGAGTGACTGAAAGCCCTGCACTTGGATTTCCTGCGATGGCTACCATCTGAAGTAAACAGTTCCTGAAATCTCAGAGGTACTGATGCAATGTGTAGGCTGTCAGATTCTTAGATTCAGTTGTGGCTGTAGAACCCTTCAAAGAGAAGGCACGGTTCAGGTCGAGACCACAGTGCTGTACTGAGGGCATACAGCATTGACTAAGCTGCTGTCCTTTGAATGAAATCGTATCTGGACCCTCAGGTGGAAATAAAAGATCCCATGACCCTCTTTCTCATAGCATCTTGGCCAATATTTATTCCCTAACTAATTTAATCAAAAACAGATTAACCTACCACATAGTTGTTTATAAAAACATTGGCGACTGTAAATTGACTATTTTCAATATTCCTCATGTAAATAGATCATAAAGGTTTGTCATAGCTGTAAATATGTCTTTACTTATTTTCAAAGAAAATTCTGACAATGTCAAGGCAGCAGTTTATTTTTAAATATTTATTTGTGTTTCTGTGCTTGCCTTAAGATGCTGCTGGTAACTTCTGTCATGCTTCATATTTTGCCTCTGTTCATTAAAACCAACCTATTGCACGCCAACTTCTCATCTCCCTTCTCCTCCCCCATTAATTCTTGTATTTTAGCTTATTTGGAAAAAAATAAGTATGAAAAATCACAAATGTTCTTCATGACTCTGAAGCTGTTTGCCTTGGCCTACCATGATAAAATAATACAATTTTCCTGTCACAGAATAGAGAATCTCCCCTCCAGCTGATTTGGCATATGTTTATCACTATGAGAAATAAGTTAAAAGGCTTTGAAGGCAAAATTATTTTTTTGGTTTACTGATCCTATTCTTATGCAATTTCATTGTCCAGTATAATAATGCACCCAGTGTTCAGGGTAATAATGTCTCCCCAAAGACAGCAGCTCAACGTAATTCACAGGAGTCAGAACTATTACATTAGTATGATTTATAAACCAGAGCTTGTGAAAGATATATGTAGAGTAATGATCATAAACTGTGAATATCCATTATTGCACTATAATGCCAACTGCCTTGATAAAAGAAAACCTGCTGGCTTTCTATTGGAGTTATTGATTGTATGTGTCCTTTTAAAAAATATAGACTTTTTAGGAGATCAAGTAGATATAACAAAGACCTAATGATAAAGCAGTACAACCATATGATCCAATTCCATGGCAGTCTTGACACCACTCTCCGAAACTGCTCCCAACTGCAGGGATACATATTTTCTTTGCAAATCTTCAGTTTCACTGAATTTTGCAGCGACAAATTGTTTCATTCCAATTCATGTTTTATTCAGTGGTAAAACTAATAATTCTTTAAACTCTTTTGTTTTCTAACTGATGAACATTTCAAAATTGCATAAATAAGGATAAAACCACTTCAAAGTGACTTCAAATATTAAAGCATGTGACAGTTTCAAATCATTCTCGTGATATAATCTGATCATGGGCAAGAGATTATCCACAATAGCAAAACATTAATATAAAGTGACTACTTAAAGTTTTGAATTTATCAGCCTGGTTTGCCCAGAATATTTTTACATATTTACCTATTTTGTTATACTCACTGTTCTACAATATAATCTGGAGCTACATTTCCATAACTTTAGGATATATATTTTAAGAAGATTGTTTGACAAGGGGAAGGATTGTGTAAGGCATGAAAAAGAAAAGATCTTCTCAAAGAATTCTTATAAATGTATCAGTTATCTCTTGAAATATGTACGAGCTACATCAAACCATTCTCTCTTCATTTAGACAACAGCAATTTTATACTTAATTGAAGTCTCTAAATATTCCCTAAATGCAGATATTAAACTAACTGGCCTGTAATTACTCAGAACAGTGTTGTTTGTAAAATGGATATTACAGAGACCACCTCAGTTCCCTGGTCAACATCCACATTTAAAAAGTATGCTGAAGTACGGGTGGCAATTTTAACCACTGCCACCCACCCACCTACTTCCCTTGTTGAGCAAATTTTAATCCAATAGTTAAATCCTTAAAAATTGAGATTCAGCCTCTAACTTGTCATGTTCCAAACCATTGTAGTATTTACAATGATAATTCAAACCAAGCTAAAGGCCACCAGTGGTCTATTTCTAAAAGTTGTGGCCAGATGTAACATTAGCATCAAGGCAGAACTCCAATACAGTTTCCTGTCCAACAGTAGAACCACATCAGGAGGAACCAATGGCAGGAAACGCCAAGTGAAATTTAGGAAATCTCTGACTGTTTGTGGGCAAAGGACCAAAATTGTCCAGCCATATGATCTCCACAGCCACAGCCTCCCCTAATCATAAGAGGATGGTCGTCCCCTTTCCTCCAATCTATTAACAATCAACCTTGTTCCCAGCATCCATCCTCCTACAGAGCTGAAGAAGCCACCCACATAAGCCCCACTGCTAAGGGAGATGTACCAAGGTGGTCTCTGCAAAACCCAGTTAAAATGGATCATTGTTGTAAGGAATGGGCTGGCCTGTCCACATGCTCAAGCCCTGTGGGTGCTAACCCGATATTAAGCCCAAACTATTAAGGAATTCTGCAATTTTCTTCTTTGATACATTTTGGACCATAGGCTATATTCTAATGTTCTGTAAATCTTCTTTTCCTTATTGGCCTATCCCACTTAGGTGACTTTTTAAGTGACTGTAGGAATCTATACGGTCGCCACATGGTCCCCACATGTTCGCGGGTAGTTGCCGGGGAGTCGCCTTCATGGTCATGAGGAGTTCCCGCATTCTAGGAACTAGTCACGGCCTTATATGGACGCCATAATTTTTTCAACATGTTGAATTTGGCCGCCATGGAGAGTAGCGAGAATTCTCGTGTCGTAGGTGCAGTTGTAGCAGGTCGCCAGGTAATCATAGGTAGACATAGGTTGTCTCAGTTGTTGATCGGTGATTTTCATTGGCTCATTGCAAAAAAGGTATGTAACAGCTCCACGTGGTGACTCGAATGCACTGCATTGCATTTAAAAGAAGATTATTTTAAACATTAAAATACAAGCAATGCAGTGCATTTAAAAGATTAATTTTATACATTTTGATGAATAACAAACACGAAAACACAAGCAATTAACTGCATTTACAAGCTGAATCTTTTTATATGTTTTGATGAATAAAACAAAAACAAGCAATGCATTTTAAAAGAAGATTCTTTTTATACATATTCATGAATCAAACACACACAAAGACAAGCAATGCACTGCATTGAGAACAATTATTTTAAAATATATTTTTGTCATTGAAAGAAACATAAACTCAAGAAGTGCACTTCATTTAAAATTAAACTCTTTTGGCAGGATGTGGATGTACCTGAAAAGGGACTTATCTTGTGGTCTGCAGTGGGCTCTCCTCTTGGAGTGGTGGACTTCTGTTTGTGGTGTGAGATGTTTGCTGCTGGTTTTCATAACATGCCGTTCTGCCGTGATACACTATCTTGTTTGGAGTTGTAGTAAGAGCAGAGATGGTCTCTCTCTTCCTTGGCACTCTTTCCGACGGTGTTTCCTGGCAATCACTCCAGTGGCACCTTATGTGCAGCCTGTCCTTCAGTTCTCCATGAGCCTGGTGTGATGTTGCCTGTCTGGTTGTCCACTCGGTCACCCTCCTGCATGGCTGCTGCTGCTGCTGCACTTCTAGAACGTATGAGGTTGTGGAGGACACATGCTGTGTAGACACTGGTCTCCACATTCTTGGGGTCCTGCTCCATCGTAGTCAGCAAGCATCTGAATCAGCTGGCGAGGATGCCAAAGGCGTTTTCCATGACTCTCCTAGACCTGGACAGCCTGTAGTTGAATATCCTCTGCTCCCTTGACATCTGACTGTGAGGGGAAGGCAGAATCAGCAACCAGTGTGTAGTGGATGTTAGGGTTGTCTTCTCCTTGAAGAGGTTCTGGATCAGGAAAGCCTGCTGTTCCTTATTCCACTACTTTCTTAATGGAGGTCTCTTTCCAGATCCTACCATCTACGACACTGCCAGGTGTGCCCACATCCACCAACAGGAAGTTGTAGCATGCATCCACCACAGCTAGGAGTATGATTGAATGGAACTTCTAGTAGTTGAAGTGCATTAAACCTCCCTTGGGTGGACCCATGATGGCCACATGCTTGCCGTCAACTGCCCACATGTGTGCTGGAAGTTCCATCTTTTATCAACGCCCTGCACCACTCTCTTCCACTCACCTAGTGTACTAAGGCAGTCCTTGAGCATTTTTATAAGCCTTTATGATGGCCTCACAGGTCTCTCGGACAATCTTGCTGATGGTGTTGTGGGCCACAAGAAAGTTGTATGAGGCTCTTGTACCAGTCTCCTGTTGCCAGGTAGCAGAGGGTGATGGCTATGCGCAGGCCTGTTTCCAGTGGTTTCCTCATATAGGTCTCCTTTTTTTCTAGGAGAGGCCCCACCATTGCCTTCCGCTCCTGAAACAGTTCAGGGGGGATTCTAGTGAAGTTTTTGAGAGCAGCCATATTGTCTTCATGGAGCACATTCATCAGGTTTTCATACTGGCCCAACCTGCATTTCCTCCGGAAGAAGGGCTTCACCCACTGAGACGTCTTCTTGGGCTTCTTCTTCACCATTATTCTTGTCCTTCTGTCTTCTGGATGGGCTGCTGGAAGCAGCAGAGATTGGATTTCTACTGAACGTAACGCCTTTTGAAGTCCTTTATGGCAGTCATGCCTCAGAATGATTTGAAAACCCACCCTGCAAACCATTTATAGTAAAATACGTTGATGCCATTGTTTTGGTGGTAATTTTGATGCCTACAGGGTCGTAGCTTGTCGTAGCTTGAATTCTGTGATCGTGGGTATAGTTGTAGGTGAGTCGAAGGTGATCGTCCTCAGTCTCCACTACTTGGTCACCGGTTGTCGGGAGCTTGTTGTAGCGTGTTGTCGACTAGGTCATAAGTTGTCGTAGCTTGTCTTAGACATAGTCGTAGGATGGGGTTGAGTCATCGGATTTTCGATGATCCAACAAGACTATGATAGTTGCCGGCAGTCCCCTAGAATGTCCATTAGGGACAGGCCCATTAGAATTACGAACTTATCCAAAATATTTACTTGATCTGTCAATAACATCTCCTATTGGATTCTAAACTATTTAAACATTCATTCCATACAACATACCGTTACATCACTTTCACAGCTCAGAAACAGTCCATTCAACCTTTAGACTTTCAACTTACAGGATGGAAACAGACCCTTTAGTAGCAATGTTACAAAATGTTGAGATTTTAAAAATCAAGTCTGCAACTTATCCCATCAGATAAAGCATAAAAAGAAGTTTAATTTGACACCTAATTCACTTTCATATCTTCACTATTAAGAAAGTTACGACCATTTTCATACTCGGAAATTAGCATCTTGTTCCCCATTGCCTTTCAATTGACTTAACTCAAAAGCTGTGATCTAGAACAGTCAAAAGCCCATAACTTTCTTAACAATTAAGATAACTCAATGACATTTTCAGTTATTATAAATTGAAGCATTCTGAAACAAATATGAAACAATCTTACTTGGATGACATGAAATTAAAGCATATAATTAGTTAGTTATCTAATTGTAGCTAATTACAAAATTCAATGAGTAGATCTAAACATCTATCCATTTCTTAAGAAAAGATAAACTTTTTTTAAATTGCCTAAGTGTCCAAATAACATTCACACTACAACCCACAATATAACATAATTTTTAAATCTAATTTTCATGAATTTATAGGCCAAATTGAAGGAATTTAGTGTTTAATGCCTGTAAATTAATGGCCATTTAAATCAACTAGGGAGTGGGTTTTAGTGGAATGCGGTGGATTAGAACGTTGTGGTTTGCGGTGAAGTCGGTGTGAAAAATACAGCCTGAAAGTGTGATTAAAGCCTTCCTAAAAACCAAGTTTTTATGTAAAAATAAACTGTGTAGCTTCTTTTATCGCCTACCTTAGGTCCATTCCGCTGTCACCATTCAGAGCTTTAGAAGATGATTTTTAAACTACTCTAGTTAATAAATAATCTAGCGTAGTTTAAAAATACCTTTATGAATGAAATGCCGGAGCGATTTCTCTTTAGCGACGAAATCGCCCGACATGGATCGACTTGGACTGCCTAGAAAAAATCGGCATTTTAAACCTGCCCCCCTCTGAAAGACGCCAAAGTCGCGCACACGGGGAGCGGCAGAACTGCAGCGCTGCTAAAGGTATGTGTTGTAACATACCCACCTTTAGCCCATTGCATCCCTGCCGACCAGCGATTAGCACCATACCACAATTTACAATTTACAGAAGCCAATTAACCTACAAAGCTGTTCAACCTCACAGCATGTAGATAAAAAGCTGCAAATTTTGTTTTTGTCAAAATAGACAAGTTTTCCATTTTCTCCCATTGTACACCATTTGACAGATCTTTTCATATCCACAAATTATTTATATCCACTTACTTATTTATATTAACTTACCTTAGACTTCGCTCCAAGTTCGCCTCACTTTGCGCCGCGTTGCATCACTCACCCGACCTCCGCGCGGCACCTGCTGCCGGTTTGGTCGCGCTTGCCGCATGCAGGCGCATACTGGTGGGAACGGCCCTGTACAGGGGATCACCCGAACTCCGCGCAGCCCCCGCTTCTAGTTTGATCGCGTTCATCGCATAGAGTTGCATGCTTGTAGGACAGGCCCCTTACTTCCATAGGCTGAAAAAAACCTACTAGCCCTTCAGATCTTAATTATTGCTTGAGACCTTCAAAAACTTTCAACAATGTAATTTATTTTGCCTTTTTCTGGTTTCTTTTTTTTTAATATATTTTTATTAGAGGCCATACATATTACAAATATTCTAGCAATTTTTTTTCAGATATTATTAATACATCTTTCCAAAATTATATAAATATTAGCAAACCATATATATAGGCCTCACTTTTTTATATAGAGTGAAAAAGAGAATAAGAAAAAAGTATAAAGAAAGAATAGTGGATAATTAAAAGAGTATGATTATATTTGATTAATATTAAAAAAATGTAAAAAATAAGAAAAAATAAAAAAATAAAAAAACAACAAACAAAAAACAAAAAACAAAAAACAAACAAAAAAAAAACTATATAACTAGTAAACTGTTATTATAATTGTGGAAAAGAAAACAGTATACATCTTATCAATGAATGGAGCAATTTCTAAATATAATATATAGAGACGAGTATATAAATCTGAAATTAAACATTTTTATTTGATCTTTCCACTGGGTACTTATTGAGTTTCAATGCCGAGCCCAGCTACCCCTTCATATAATCAGTGAATGGAGACCATATTTGTTCAAAAAGCTCAAGTTTATCCATTAGGATAAACCTAATTCTCTCCAGTTGTAATGTCTCCAACATTTCCACTGTCCACATTTTAATTGTCGGGGATAATGGTCCCTTCCAAAATTGTAATATTATTTTTTTTCCAATTATTAAACAGTAATCCAGAAAATGTCTTTGATTTACTGTTAAAGTTTGGTTTGAATCTAAAACCCCAAATATAATTAATTTTAAGTCAGGACTTAATGTGATCTTTAAAACTATGGAAATAATTCTAAAAATCTCAGTCCAATAGTTATTAAGTTTTGTACATATTACAAAACTATGAGTTAAATCGGCTTCTACGTGCTGACATTTATCACATAATGGTGATATATTAGGAAAAATTCTATTTAATTTCTTTTTTGAGTAGTGTAATCTATGTATTACTTTGAATTGTATCAAAGTATGTCTGGCATTTAACGAACAGCAATGAATTTGTTGTAAGCTTTCTTCCCAAAAATCTTCTGATATAGGTAAACCAATTTCATTTTCCCATTTTTGTCGGAATAATTCAGTTTTTGGCATTTCCCTGTCCAGAAAAAATATTGTATATATATGCTATTAATTTTTCTGTTGTTGGATGCTTGTTAAGTACTTCATCCAGTAAACCTGGATCTCTATTTCTATAATTTAGCGTATTTAATTTGACATCATCTCTAATTTGTAAATATCTAAATAAATTATTTGCTTGCAATCCATAAATCTCTTTCAACTCCTGAAATGAGAGGAATTTCCCATTCCTATAAAGATGTTCTATCCTTATTATTCCTAAATTTTTCCAATGTCTAAACCCCACATCCAATGTCGAAGGTTTAAACATAGGATTATTCATAATTGGTAAACAAAGTGGCATAGTTTCTAAATGTAAAGTCTTAATGATTTGTTTCCAGGTACGTATATTATTTAAAATTATAGGGTTTTCCTTATATGATTTTTTTTTGTACCACCCCAGGGGCAAGGAGTATTGTGCTTATGTCGAATGGGAAACAATCTTCCTTTTCAATTCTTAACCAAACCGGGTCCTGTTCCATCTGTATCAACCAATAATTAAAGTTCTTAATCTGAACCACCCAAAAATAATATTAAAAAATAGGTAAAACTAAACCACCATTTATCTTAGATTTACATAAGTGTGTTTTACTTATTCTGTGATTGTTGTAATCCCAAATAAAGCTATTAACTATAGAATCAAATTTAAAAAAAAAAAATTTAGGAAGATATAACGGAATGGCTTGAAATAAGTATAGTAATTGAGGTAAAAAAATCATTTTAATGGCATTTATTCTACCGATCATTGATATCGGTAATGTTTTCCAATATAAAATATTATTTTTTAATTTATTTAATAATTGGGGAAAATTAGATTTAAATAAAGAGTTATAAGATTTTGATACATTAATTCGAAGATATTTAATTTGATTGTTGGCTATTTTAAATGGAAATGTTTGTAATTTATTCAATTTAATTCCTGTTATAGGCATAATTTCACTTTTATTCCAGTTAATTCTATATCCAGAGAACTTACTAAATTCATTTATCACTTCAAGTACTTTAGGGATACTAATCTCTGGTTTTGTTATATATAATAAAACATCATCTGCATATAAAGATATTTTGTTAATTGTAGTTTTGGTATTATATCCATAAATTTCTGGTTCTACTCTAATCCTTTCGGCCAATAATTCTATCGCGAGTGCAAATAATAAAGGTGACAATGGACAGCCTTGTCTACAACCCCTAGAAAGATTGAATTTTGCTGATAACATTTGGTTTGTTAGGATTCTTGCTGTTGGGCCAGAGTATAAAATTCTAACCCATTTGCAAAATCCTTCTCCCAGTTGAAATTTCTGCATTATCCTAAATAAGTAAGGCCATTCAACCTGGTCAAACGCCTTCTCCGCATCCAGGGATATAATTGCTAGTTCAATATCAGTCATTCTTTTCGAGTAAATGATATTAAATAGACATCTTAAGTTATAAGTAGAGTAACGTTTAGGAATAAAACCAGTTTGATCATGATGTATTAATCTATTGATCACTAAACTTAACCTTTGAGATAAAATTTTTGTTAATATTTTTTGATCTGTGTTTAAAAGAGCTATTGCTCTATATGATCCTGGGTCTTCTGGATCTTTGTCTGCCTTAGGAATATGTGTAATTGTGGATTATTTTAAGGTTTCTGGAAGTTGTTCTTGTTCGTAGGCAACTTTGTACATAGTTTGTAGCCGTGGGACGATCAAATCATGAAACTTCTTATAAAATTCAACCCCCAAACCATCGGGTCCTGCAGCCTTACCATTCTTCAATGATCTAATTGATTCCTCAATATCTTTTGCTGATATTCAGCATCTAATAATTCTCTACCTTCCCGATCTAATCCATTAATGTGACATTTCTGGAGAAACGTTTCCATTCCCTCGGGTTGATCCATCACCTTTGATGTATAAAGTTTTTGATAGTATTGTTGGAATCTATCATTAATGTCTTTTGGTAAAGTTAATATTTCTCCTTGTTCAGATTTGACCTTATATATCATTTTTTCTTCTTCTGATTTTCTTAGTTGCCGAGCTAACAATTTATGCGGTTTATCCCCAAATTCAAAATGTACTTGTTTGGTCTTTTGAAAAAGTTTAATAACATACTTTGATTGTATCTCATTTAATTTATATTTTAATGTTACAATTTTATTATGTATAACCCTAGACAGAGACATAGCATTTTCCATGTCCAACTGCCTTATTTCATTTTCCAATTTCTTTTGGATCTTTCTATTTTCCTTGTTCAGATGTGCCTGTGCTGAGATTATAGCACCCCGTATAAAAGCTTTAAATGTGTCCCATAAAAGAGATGATGAGATTCCAGGTTTATCATTGGTTTCAAAAAATAATTCAATCTGTTTAACCAGATAATCTGAACACATTTTATCATTTAATATATGAGGGTTAAGTCTCCATTGCGAATATCCTTTAGTTATACCCTTTAAATTAATCTTGAATGTTAATGGAGCATGATCCGAAATAATAATATTATGATATTTTGAGTCATACGTAAATGGGACAAGTTTTGAATCTATTAGAAAATAATCTATCCTGGAGTATGTTCCAAATACCGGGGAATAAAATGAGTATTCTTGACCATTAGGATTTACATTTCTCCAAATATCTTTGACATTAGCTGATCTAATAAAGGAATTTATAAATTCGCTGGATTTAGAAATAGCCTTCCTTTTGGTTGAAGATCTGTCCAAATAGTTATCCAAAGTGCAATTTAAGTCACCCCCAATTATTAGATTGTTCTGTGTTACTGTAGGAATAGTATTAAATATTTTCTTAAAAAATAGCGGATTATCAAAATTTGGGCCATATATATTCATAAGTACAACCTTCTTTGAATATAGTTCACCCGTAACTATTATATATCTACCTTCAGGATCCTCTATTATTGAACTATGTTTAAATTGAATACCTTTACGAATAAGAATGGCAACTCCTCGAGATTTATGAGTGAATGATGAATGATACACCCTAGAAATCCAATTTGCCGTTAACCTATATTGTGCCTCTTTTTTAGATGTGTCTCTTGAAGGTAAATTATATCAGCTTGCATTCTATTTAATTGCGCCAAAACCTTACCTCTTTTAATTGGTTCATTAATACCTTTTACATTCCAACTACAGAAGGTGACTCCATCACCCCCCTTTTTCCTATTAATGTCTTGCATGGATATTATGGTGGATTATAATGAGGTAGATGTCTCAGCACATATATCCCAATTTCGTACCCTAGTTTATGATCAACTAATACTAATAACATTATTTGACATACATATCCCCTCCAGTCTACTGTATAATACCATTCAAAAGTAAAGTAATATAATTCCACATATAATATATAAAAAAAAATAATATAAGAAAGAAAGAGAAAAAGGTTAGTAATATTATTAGAAAAGTGCAGGAAAAAAAAGTGTCTAAAGCTATGTAACGTGGTGTTAGTGTAAGCCACACTAGCGTGGCTGTTAAACTACGGACTTCCGTTGGGGAAAAAAAAAGATGTTTATATTTCCAGTTCCGTAAATGCCTTAAGGGCAATATATTTAGGGGTGGGGTGGTACATTTCCATTCTTATTAATACTGTATTGTTTTAATTTGCTGCTATCATTTTAGGTTATTTAAGGAGGTATCACATACATTTGTTAATAATGGTTAATAATGGTTAGTACTGAACTAATACTAATATATATTAATTTATTATTAATAATCATTGAGCTCTCCAAATCCAATACTTTTAAAAGTTCATCATTCTTCCTCCTTAATGTTGTGTGTAGATCGACATCAGGTAAGTGTTGAGTATAATTCAAATTTGTTACTCTTCGTCCTCATCATCGTCATCTCTCTGTGTTCCCTCTGCTTCTCCTTCTTCCTCATCCAACTCCTTCTCGATTTTACGTGCGAACTCCAGAGCTTTGATATGTTTAGTGAAGTGGTGCTCTTTATTGTCGTAGCTCACTCGTAATGTGGCAGGGTATATCAGACCATATCTCACGCCCTTTATATTCCTGAGTTTCTGGTTTCTAACTCCGATCCTTCTTTATCTCAGAGATAACAGCAAATTGAATTAGCCTGGTCTTGAAACTATTCCATGCTCGGTTTTGGCATCAAAGAAGGCTTGCTTGTCAAGTTAACGTTAAATATAAAGAATAAAGACTGGAATTGTGAGGGCCAAAGAATAGAGTTCTTGGGTCGCTCTGACATCATTGGCCTCAGCTCAGTGTGCCTGACTGAGGCACTGCAAGTTCCTTCAGCTTACAGTAGGGAGCTGAGCAAGTCCAGAGAATCAAGTGTCAAGAGTATTTTATTGTCATGTGTCTTAGATTAAACAATAAAATTCTTTCTTGCTGCAGCACAACAGAATATGTAAACATAGTACATTATGAACAATATGATAAATGAGAGAGAAAAAAAAGTCCAGTGCGTATATATACACATACTCACAAGTACACACACACATATCTATATAACTAAAAGTCTCATCTTGGCCACTTCCTGTCTGCACTGTATATTGATTTTAGAAAAAACGCTACGCTATATCGCTATGATTTTTGGCCATCTTACTCACAGACGTCCTCCGCTGAGGCAGCCTCAAGGATTTTTCCGATCGATGAAAAATAATGAAGTTAAGAGTACTTAAAAAATCTTGAGATCAGCTGATTGGTCCTCTCGCCTGTCAATCACCATGATGAAGATGTGCAGAGACCAAGTTTTGTGAGGTTGGTAACCAGCATCTTTTTTTAAAATCAAAAATAGTTATTCAAATATCAAAATGATATATACAGTAGAGTAAAAAACAAAACAGAACCTATACCCATATACACGAATAAAAAAATTATTATGCAACTATCTTACACTCCTTGCCAGCGGTCCCGGAAATCCCAAGGCACCCGTGGACAGCGTGTAGTCCCTCTCTAACACCACCCGGACAAGGACGTAACTTCGGAAAAGGGGCAGACAGTCGGCTTGGGCAGAGCCCTCTTCTGCCTGGCGCCATAACTCGCAGATAGCCAGCATGGCCAGGCCCAGGAGCAACCCAACCAGGACATCCTTGGCCCTATGTTCTCCCCAACGCACAGGGTGTCCGAAGATGAGGATAGTGGGCGAGGAATGCAGCCAGAAGTCAAGGAGCAGCCCCTTTAGATAATGAAACAAGGGCTGCAACCTCACACATGCCATATACACGTAGTACACAGACTCTTCCAGCCCGCAAAAGCGACACGCAGCTGGTGCATAATGGAACAGGGGCTGCGGTAACAGCTTGGAAGAGATGACGGCATTGAATGATGATCTGGAGTTTATAAGCAACAGCCTTATGTAAGTGTTTTTATTGTCCAAGTGGTCCAGTGCAGAGTGGAGAGCCAGTGAGATTGTATCCTCCGTTGACCTGTTGTGACGGTTGGCGATCTGTAATGGGTTATGGTTCTTGTTGAGGTAGTTGATATACACCATAACCAACCTCTCAAAGCACTTCATCAGCACGGATGTTAGTGCCACTGGTCGATAGTCGTTGAGGCACGTCACCTTACTCTTCTAGGGCACTGATATTATTGATGCCCTCTTAAAGCAGGTGGTAACCTTGGACCTCAATAATGAGAGGTTGAAAATGTCCGCAAACACTCCAGCCAGTTGGTCTGCACAGGTTTGGAGAACTGGACCAGGTATCCCATCAGGTCCAGGCGCTTACTGAGGGTTCACTTACCTGAAGGATCTTCTGACGTCAGTCTCTGTGACTGTGACAGTAATACCATCAGGGCATATGGGGGCTCGGGAAGGCACATCAGTGTTCTCCCTATCAAAGCATGCGAAGAACACATTGAGTTCATCACAGAGTGATGCTTCGCTATCGCTTGAGCTGCCTCCTGATTTTGCTTTGTACTAAGTGATGTCATTCAAGCCCTGCCACAGTTGCCGAACTTCAGCCCCATCCTCCAGCTTTGAGCAGGTCCCTTTTGGCCTTTTTGATGACCTTGTCAAGGTCATATCTGGACTTCTGAGGCCCCAGATCATTTCAGGTTAGGCCTGAAAGTCTGGGATCTGGTCTTCAGAAGAATACAGATCCCATGGTTCATCCACTTGTTTCTGATTAGGAAACACTCTGAAGGTTTTCGTTGGAACACAGTCCTCCACATATTTCCTTATCAAGTCTGATGACTGTGGCAAATTAATTCAAGTCCGTTGCTGTGTCCTTGAACATTGCACAGTCTACTGACGCCAAGCAGTCCCGTCGTTGTTACTCTGCCTCCCCAGACCAGCTCTGTGCAGTTCTCACCTCTGGGGGTGCGCTCTTCAGTTGCTGCCTGTATGCAGGAAGAAGCAACACTGCTGAATGGTCGGATTTCCTGGTGAGGGTGAGGGATAGAGCGATAGGCCTTTTTGATGGTCATTTTGCTGTGGTCAAGGGTGTTTAATCCTCTGGTGCTGCAGAAGACGTGTTGGTGGTAGTTTGGGATTAATTTTTTCAGGTTGGCTTTATTGAAGTCCCTGGCTATGGTGGTAAAAGCTTCGGTGTACGCTGACTGGTGCTTGTTGGCCAAGGCGTGCAGCTCCTCCAACGTTAGACGGATGTCTGCCTGTGGTGGGATGTAGTCCTCAGTCAGGATGATGGAGGTGAATTCCTTCGGGAGGTAGAAGGGGCGGCACTTCACCACCAGATGTTCCAGGTGTGTAAAGCAGGAGTTAGTAAGAACTGCCGACAGAATCTTTGCAGGCAGCTCATGCAAATGGCACTTTCAGTTTTCAGGGAGTGTTGCCACTGGATAAGGCAATGCTGCAATTATGGGAGAAGAGTGGGAAAGTGTTCTGTGAGAGTCAGAGGAAATAGAACATCATCTGCAGGAAGCATGTTATTTGCACAAGAAGGTACTCAGGGGTAAACAGGACATTAGTGACAAGAGGTTCTAATCAGGTCTCATTTAGACCATGGGTCCAGTCTGTTGAGTTTCTGTACACTGTGGACGCCTACAAAGCAGAATTATGCCTGTACCCACTCTCCCAGCTCTTGTGGGCCAATGGAAATGAAGACAACGTCTACTTTGCTCCATTAGGGAGTTTGGGTGTCCTCCCTACTGCAGCAGTGAGCAGCAAACCTAAATGTTACATACATCATATTAGCAGCATTCTGGATGATCAATTGCATTGGAAGATTCAGGGGACTATGATCCTGACCTCCTGGCAACTATATGTTGGCAAAGCAGGCAATGCATATGGGAGATTGAATTTTAGGGTCACAGGTGTTCACAAATCTCAGTAAGAAAAAATAATGCAGTTTGCATATTGGTTCATTACAAAATATGGTTTCAGGGGAAAAGACATTACTAAAACTTAGCTGGTTTGTGATTAAATTGTCACATTTATTTTCAGGCCAGTTAAGCTGAATTTTTAACTTTAGATGAATATTTTCATGTTGTACTACTGTCGATATTATTTGAGGAAGCTTAATGCCACAAAAAATGTGAGAGAAGTCCTGTTGAAAATTCCAGAGTCAAGTTTCCTTATGAGAACCAAGACATCCATTCTTGTACACAAAACTGCAGTAACCAAGATTAAGCAAATGTTTTATTGCACAGCACCATCTATCTTGGAATTGTTATGCATAGGAATTGCTAGGATAGTAAACAAAATATCTTGGAATCTTATTTTTTGAGGCCTCTATAGAGGGCTGGCATGACAAGAAATTGAATGCAACTATCCATTCATGTCTCCATGTTAAAATTGCAGTTATATCCCAATGATATTTTCAGGATCTGACATATGTTGGAAAAGACCACATTAGCTTTGGCATTACTGTCTATTGGTTCAGTATGTGGCTATAGGTGATCTGAGTATTGTTAGCTGCCTGTCTGTTTGGTTTCCATCCGATAGCTAGAATAAAGCTACCTCTATTTTATTAGAAGCACCAGTTTTCTCTCAACTTATTCCTCTCATCTTACAGCTGGATGTAAGATGAGTAAAATTCTCAGGCAAACACTGGAATTTAAAACTAGTTCATGCTATTTTTAAACTGAAGGGGAGATTAATAGCTTTTCAGTGTGCATCCAATTATTTCTTTGCCAGAAACAATGGCATGTGTGCATCACGTATTTTTATTAATAATCAGGCTTAACAATCAATACTAATGACTTCTGCGTGCTCTTACATTCCTTACTGTTGAACAAAATGTATGCCAATGTACACCATTAGTTATTTTTAAAAAGTTATTTTTATGCATTTGATTGTCAATAGCATGCAAGGGAGAGTTAAATATTTTAACCAAATTAAGCCGATTTAGTACATTTTAATCAGTTCCACACACGACATGAAGATTTATTTGGCTCTTTAGATTTTGGAACTTTTAAATAATATTTAATGTTGACTTGTTAGTCAAGTGACCTAATCTATGCTCCTTTGACCTATGATGGAACACACATGAGGATTTTAGTGAAGGATGTACTTGCCTTGTAGTTTGTACAGTGCAGATTCATTAAGCTGGTCCTTGCAAAGACATTGCCGCCCTGTGTGATGCAGGACTGATGTCCTCATTTGAGTTTATTGAATTGAATAAATTGAATTGAATTGAATTGAATTCATTGGAGTTTAGAATGAGAGATGATCTCATTGAAATATCTAAGAATCTGGATGACAGAACAGATGCAAGGAAGCTGCTTTCTCGTTCTGTAGTGTCAAGGACAAGCATCTCTGAATGATGTGTCAGGCATCAGCAGGAGAAATGCTGAGGACTTGTAGAGTGAGCAGGATGATGGATAACCAAAAGGATCAATCGCAATACTATTAAATGGTTGAACAGCCTTGTGAGGCATTTTGACTTAAGGGTTCGATTTTTATAATTCTTACAAAAGTTAATAATAGATCAAGCCAATTTATTTTGAAGGTTGTGATGATGTATCAAGACTATAAATGAACAGAGTATGTATTGACTGAAGTAGAAACAGCTTAAGTACTTGGTGCACAACAACCAGTCCAGTGTAATGTCCAAATGATATAATGACCAACCAGCAACAGACTGCAGGCAGGCAGCTTTTTTTCTGATTGTGGAGAACAATCAAAACAAAAGCAAACCTTGGATCTGAAAATGACTGCCTCCGGAGTCAGCACTTTATATATGTGATTTTTCAATTCCAATACTCCCTTTCCTGGAAGTACAAATATGAATGAACATAAATTGTGCCCTTGACAAATTCCTCCCTGTAAGTTCTTGTAGGAAGGGACCTGACCAGTCTGAAGAAGGGTCTTGACCCAAAACGTCGCCTATCTCCTTCGCTCCTTAGATGCTGCTGCACCTGCTGAGTTTCTCCAGCTTTTTGTGTAACCCTCGACCTGATACATTTGTTGATGCGATTTAGAAGATCACCCATTATTCTTCTGGTTCAGATGAGCTGCTGCTGAGGAACAAATGGACACAAACTTGCTTATTCTGTGTAATCTCATTGTGATACAGCTAGTGTTCCACTCTCTGCCTCATGCAGCTCTGAAAGCTTTCCCAGGGAACTGCTTTTGTCTTCATTGCGAAGGAGATCCTTTATTGCACCCAGCTCCCTGTCCTCCACTCCATTGCAATAAGACCTGTGCTATTCAGCTGGGAGTTTCCTCTTGCTTCAGGCACTGCCTGCTGACACATGGTCTTGTCTGTTTGCTACTCATCCTCTGGCACTGACTTCAGTTGACTAGGTTCTTTAACATGCAGTATGCCATGATGGCCTGATTGCTGTGTATAACAGAATGCACCTGGATTATTGCAGGCAATGAAATCTAATTCTTAGAATGGCATCAGTGATGATTCTGTGTAACATTTACTGCAATTGTTGTGGCAAGTGTGTGAAGTGTGTGACCCTTGTTCCAGGCAGTGCTGGCTGCTGAACATGTCCAGCTGTAAGGTCTCTCCCAGGATAAAGGTACCATGGAAGATCTTCTGATGATCCAAAGCCAGCTACCCCACGAGGGAGTGAAAACATCTCCTGCTCAGGTAAAGGCCCAGGTTTGTACCGAGATCCTTTAAGAGCACATGAGAGCACTCATTGGTGTGTTCCCGTCTACACTTGTGGGAAGCAAGGGTTTGTTTGCACAAACGCTGTCTGGGTTGTTCCATTTAGTTTGGTTTAGTTCAGTTTATTGTAGTACAGTTTAAAGCTTTTGTTGCATGCTAACCAGTCAGAGAAAAAGACAATACATGAGCCATCCACTGTGTATAGATACAAGACGAAGGGAATAACGTTTAGTGCATGATCAAGTCCAGTAACGTCCGATTAGAGATAGGCTGAGGGTCTCCAATAAGTTAGATAGTAGCTCAGGACTGATCTCAAGTTGTTGATAGAATGGTGCAGTTGCTTGATAACAGCTGGGAATAAACTGTCCCTGAATCTGGAGGTGTGCATTTTCACACTTCTATTTCTCTTGCAGCATTCTTCCGGCATTCTATTTTCTTTCAGGAGCCGTGTTCAAGAACCGAGTAATTGAAGAACAAAACATAGAAAACTACAACACAGGAACAAGCATTCATTTCCTTATGTTTGAGATGACCATGATACCACATTAAACCCTCTCCTGACAGTGAGTTCCAGCCACCAAAATCTTGGGACCTTGGGAAATACAGAGTTACCATTTCAGTGTATTTTTCATAATGTAATCCATCCTAGCACTGTTTCAAAACTCTTTTTGACCAATTATTTGCAGGGGAAATGCCACACCAGATGCTTCATCCCCCACTTCCCCAACCCCCTTACTTCCATTGATTCCATTCAGGGGAAGTTAAACCACCATTGGATCTGGTCTCTGGAGCGGATGCATAGCTGACTAGCAGACTGAATTAAAATCAGGCATGCTGTATTAACCTAGTGAACCACATTGAAGGGTGCAGCATTTGCTTTCAAGATAAACATAGTTTTTTTGATTAAGAAAAATTCTCTAATCTAATTTGTATGGGACGTTACCTTTGGGGGGAAAACTATCAAGGTTTTTAATCTTGATCTTTGTAATGAACATGCCTGCTTGTAAAATGCAGATATAAAAGCAACATATTTTTCTGACGAAGAGTTAATCAATAAGGCCATTTAATATCATATGCATAACTAAATCCAAAAAAGTGATGTAAATACAGTATGGATGTTTAAGATATTGAAGCCTTGAAGCAGTTGGCCAGCCACAACAATTATTTCAAGGCTTACTGTTCTCTCAATAAAAATGTGGTGCTTTCCTTGCAGTCTAGAATCAGGACCAGCTGTATATAATTCCAGCAACGACTCGGCTGTAGCTAATGTTGTTTTTTCTCTAACCGCTACTATAGTTCCAAATGAAGAGACTGTATTTTTCAAACAGACTTATCATTGGCGACTCCACTCTGTGATCAAGTGATGTCCTCACATTTGGTCATCTCTCTTCTCCTTCATTTTGGTAATGTTATTTTCAATATTCCCACTGAAAGAGAAACACGTGACTTTTTTTATTGGAGAAGGTGTGCTCCTATTCTCTATTGCACTAAAATGATTTATGCAGACTGCATTTTGAAGAGCAGAGTGCTCCTTGGAACTTTGCCCAAATGTTTTCACTGCGCTCTATGTAAACACTTGTATCATTTTTAACACACGGGAGCCTCCATTAATTCAGAGCCTCCGCAGAACACTGATTAAAATACATGCTGCTTTGTATGTTGAAAGTAAATCTTGAACTTAAGTATGCTTGAATATTACTGGAGCTAAAACATCCTTATTTATTACGAAGTTTATCTCTTTATGCTATATTGTTAAACAAAATCAGAAATTGATCAATTTTAAACATTGCCTTTCATATTTTAAATATTTTTTTCTCACACTTATATATATTTTTATTTATGAGATTTAATAGTTGCCATAAAACTGTAGTCCCTTATTTCTCAAAAGTTGAAATTCATGCAGCTATGGCAATTATACTGAAGGGTATGCCCCTCTGCAGCAAGTATTGACAGCTATTTGACTGTGTAAGCATCACATTTGTGCCTGCTTCTGTCCACACTCAATATTCATAACATCAGTAAAGAGTCACAGGAACATAATTAGGAGAAAGTGCTCTTCTAATCCTTTTCCATGTTGATGAGACTGATTATAGCAGGCAACATTGTCACTATTCTTGCAATATTTTGTTAACTTTATTCCCAGAAAACATGACTCCAAGTAATGACATGCCCCACATTTATGATTTGATTCATATTTAAATGAACCAATGTAGATTGACATATCATAAGTGCATCTGTAAAATTAAAGAATGTTCAAACACAGTCACCTCTTCACTATTTTTTTTTTTTTTTTGTTCTATTTTCAATGAAGTATTGGCAACTGTATAAGTGATTTAAAGGTTATTAGTTTATTCACATGTCCTTCCAGCTTATGTAACTAAGCTGCTTTCACATGCAGGAAGCCCCAGTTATTGAGTGTTCAAGGGGTCAGACAGCATCTGTGGTAAACGAGAAACAGAGTTAACATTTCAATTTTGTGGCATAGGTTACATTAGCTATAAAGTGTATTTGTTACTTTAAGGTCAATCCTGCTGAATAAAGTGTCACGTGGCTCACTTTTCTCTGACCTGCAATATTATCTTCAGAAGCTTTCAGTTAGGAATTAGCAGGCACCATGCTCATCTATAGTTCATTGAGTTTCACAATCTACATTAATTTATTCAGCATTGTACAAGACAGCTCAGTGGGAATCAGGAACACCATGCACTGGCAATGAGGATCAGATGAACATAGAACATAGAAAAGTACACCACAGAAAAGGCCCTTCGGTCCACAATGTCTGCGCCAAACATGATGCCAAGATAAACTAATCTTGTCTGCCTATATATAATCCATACCCCTCCATTCCTTGCATATCCATGGATGGATACAGCCAATTTGTAATAAGGCGAGAAAGTAAGCAATGGCTGACAATATAGCAAGCATTAATAATTAAAATCAATGTAAATCTTGATGGCCAGAAATGGGCTTGCAGATCACCACAGAAATGTCCTAAATACAATCAATATGGAGGAAAGCACAAAGAATGACAAGAAAATCAAGCTGTTAATTATTGTAACAGATCATGTCAAAGCACTGCAGTGTTGGGTAGAAGATCAGCCTCCTTGAGACAAAGGTATAAATGTTCAAGTGATACAGTGTGGAAACGGGCCTTTGGCCCAACTTGCCCACACCGGCCAACATGTCCCAGCCACACTTGTCCCACCTGCCTGCAGATGGTCCATATTGCTCCAAACCTGTCCTATCCATGTACTTGTCTAACTGTTTCTTAAATGTTGGGATAGTCCGAGCCTCAACTACCAGGTTGTTCCATACACACACCACTCTTTGTGTGAAACAGTTACCCCTCAGATTTCTATTACATCTTTTCCCCTTCACCTTGAACTCCTGCACTCCAAGGAATAGAGACCCAGCCTACTCAACCGCTCTCTATAGCTCACACCCTCTAGTCCTGGCAACATCCTGGTAAATCTTCTCTGAACCCTTTCAAGCTTAACAATATCTTTCCTATAACATGGTGCCCAGAACTGAACACAATATTCTAAATGTGGTCTTAACAACGTCTTATACAACTGCAACATGACTTCCCAATGTCTTAATAATCTATACTCTGACTGATGAAGGCCAATGTGCCAAAAGCCTTTTTGACCACCTTATCTACCTGTGACTCGACCTTCAAGGAACCATGCACCTGCACTTCTAGATTCCTCTGCTCTACAACACTCCCCAAAGGCCTACCATTCACTGTGTAGGTCCTGTCCTTGTTGAACATCCCAAATTGCAACACCTCACACTTCTCTGTATTTCCATCAACCATTCCTCAGCCCACCTGGCTAATCGATCCTGATCCTTCTGCAATCTTTCACAACCATTTTCACTACCTTCAAAACCACCCACTTTTGTATCATCAACAAGCTTTCTAATCTTGCCCTGTATGTTCTCATCCAAATCATTGTTGTAGATGACAAACAGTAAGGGGCCCAGCACTGAACTCTGAGGCACACCACTAGTCACAGGCCTCCAGTCCAATAAGGTACCATCCACCATCACCCTCTGCTTCCTTCCATGGAGCTAATTTGCTATCCATTCAGCTATTTCTCCTTGGATACCATCAGATCTGACCTTCCAGAGCAGCTGACCATGCAGAACCTTGTCAAATGCCTTACTGAAATCCATGTATACACATCTGCAGCTCTGCCTGCATCAACCTTTTCGGTCATGTCTTCAGAAATATCAGATTTGTGTGACACGACCTCCCACGTACAAAACCATGCTGACTATCCCTAATCAGCCCATGCCCATCCTAACGCCTGTATAACCGATCCATCAGAATACTCTCCAGTAACTTTCCAACTACAGATGTTAAGCTCAGCGGCCTATAGTTCCCAGCATTTTCCCTTCAGCCCTTCTTCAAAAGAGGCACAACATTTGCCACCCTCCAGTCATCCAGCACCTCTCCTGTATTTAAAGACGACTCGTTAATTTCAACCAGGGCTCCCACAATTTCCTTGGATATATCTGATCAGATGATCAGACCCTGGAGATTTGTCTACCGTCATACACGATAGTACTTTCAGTACTTATTCGATGGTAACACTGACTGCTCTCAAAACGCTTCCATTGACAGTCCCAAGTTCCTCCATCCTACTGTCCTTCTGCTCGGTAAATACCGAGGAGAAATACTCATTGAGGACCTCGCCATCTCCTGTGGCTCCACACGGAGGTGACCGCTTTGATTCCTGAGAGGTCCCACTCTTTCTCTAGTTACCCTTTTCCCCCTTAGGTATTTATAAAATCTTTTAGGATTGTCCTTAATGCTACCGGCCAGAGCTATCTCCTGGGCCCTTTTCGCCCTTTGATCTCCTTTTTCAGTTTACTCCTTAGTTCCCGAAACTCCTCCAGGGATGCACTTGATCCCATCTACCTATACCTGTCCCATGCATCCTTCTTGTTTTTGACCAATGCCTCAATTTCCCTCGTCAGCCAAGCTTCCTTACATAGAAACATAGAAATTAGGTGCAGGAGTAGGCCATTCGGCCCTTCGAGCCTGCACCGCCATTCAATATGATCATGGCTGATCATCCAACTCAGTATCCCATCCTTACGTTTTCCTTTCCCCTCAAATAACCTGCTCCAGTCAACTTTAGCGAGACCTTCTCAAAAACCTTTAAAGTTGGCCTCACCCCAGTTGAGCATTTTAACACTTGGGCCCTCTCTGTCCCTAGCCATAACTATCTTAAACCTAATCGAACTATGTGCCGAGTCCCAAAAGACTCCTCCACACACACTTCATTTACTTGCCCTTCCCAATGTCCCAGTACTAGATCCAGGGTTGCCCTCTCATGTGAGGGGGCCTCCACATACTGCTTGAGAAATCTCTCCTGAACACTTTTGAGGATTGCACCCCATTTAAACCCTTCACACTATGATTTTCCCAGTCAATATTGGGAAAGTTAAAATCCCCTACTACAACAACCTTATTTGACCTGCAGCTGTCTGCAATCTCCTGGCATATTTGTTCTTCTAATTCCCATTGACTATTCACGGGTCGAAAGTACACCCCAACAAGGTGATCATCCCTTTCTTGTTCCTCAGCTCTACCCATATAACCTCACTAGACGAACCGTCTATAATGTCACCACTGACTATTGCCGTGACATCGTCTTTAACCAACAATACAACTCCCCCCCTCCACTTTTTCCCTCACCCCTGTCCCTCCTGCAGCACCTGTACCCCAGAACATTGAGCTGCCAGCCCAGCCCCTCCTTTAACCAGGTTTCAGTCATGGCTACAACATCGCAGTCGCTCGTACCTATCCATGCCTTAAGCTCATCTGCCTTAACCGTCAGGCCCTTTGCATTAAAATACATGCAGTTTAAACCAACCCTCTTTCCTCACTCTCTGCCTTTCACCTGCCTTGTCTGTCCACTAACCTTTCTCTCACCACCCTCCATACCAACTTCTAACCTCTCACCTGCCTCTGTCCTTTATGAGATCCCACCCTCCTTCCAATCTAGTTTAAACCATCCCGTCAGCATTAGCAAACTTGCCCGCCAGGATGTTGGTACCCCTCCAGTTAAGGTGCAACCTGTCCCTTTTGTACAGGACACCCCTGTCCCAGAATAGATCCCAGTGATCCAGAAATCTAAATCCCTGCCCCTTGCAGCAGACATGCATATACATCCTTGTGTAAATTAATTAAATCACGTGCTGATTTTGTTACCCCTGAGGTGAAAGGTGACGAAAGCCATTTCTTGGTTCGGGGCCAATGGAGCCAACAGGTTTGCACATACACAAACCAACACTTCAACCCCTGTACCATGAGCCATCTTCACCAGCCCCCCACCCCGAGATTCTTGCACCCCTCTCCACTTCTATCACAGCTTGGCAGCCAAGTTTAAAGGAAGCAGTAGCCTGAACCCCGAGTGACCTGAAAGTTGCCTGGCAAACCCAAAATCCCCCACAATAACTACAAACGTGAAAAAAAAGCATGCAGGTTGTACTGAACTCTACCAGCACCTCACTATGGTCACTAATCAATGAGTGGTGTCGGCTGCAAATTATTCTCCGCACGCTGTATTTTGCTTTCCAGATTTGGTTTCTTTTCTTGCTGACAACAATCTGCTGCAGCCTTTGTCAACGCAATAGCAAAGATATTATTCGCCTGAGCTGCACAGCAGCCTCATAATTCTCCTTGAAGTACCACACAGACAGTGCATTTCAAGAAGGAAAATGAAAACAGCTGTGTGGGTTTTTGGTTACACTCCTGCCAGCCCTATCCTGGTGGTGCAGAAAACCCTCGCACAGCTCATTGTGAATGACCCAAATTTGTCACTGCTTGTTAAAGTCTTACTTTCACCCCTTTTAAAATAAAAACATATTATGTGCCTTTAAAAAAATTTCTGAAGTTAGTGACAATGGAATTCAAGATACATAAGAATAAAACCCCTTTAAAGCAAACTGAGCCTTTTTATATATAAGTAATGAAAAAAAATTTAAGTGGTTTTGCTTTTGAAATTGATTGACATTGTAATGTTTGTTGCCAAAAGTTTCCTCCATTCCCATCGTGTTGCTACATCATTAATATGTTGTTCTATAAAGATGCGGTCAAAAGGGATCAATGGAGGTTGTGGGTGATATTGCGTCAAATTCTATTTAATTATTTTGCAATGAGTGAAACTTCAAAGTGAAGCCTACCACTTTCCACCACTGCATATTATGGTTTATTTGGTGTGTTTTTTTTTCCAGGAATCAGCTTTTACTCAATGCTGCCATCACATATATTGTGGGCTATTTGTATTTTTAGTGGACCTCCTTGGCTGCCACCTTGGGTTGTTTAAATAAAAAAACGATTTAATTTTCTTGTCTTGACTTCCGTTCGGAAACTGAACATTTCGTAAGCTGGTGGCTTTTGACGAGTATGGACCGAGCCTGATTTCTCCTGCAGGGCAGGAGACAAATGCGTAGTAAAACTTAGAAGCAACTTCTCAAGAAGGGAGGCGCAAATCGACGGGAGAGGCTGGCTTCCAGGGCTTAAGCGATACGTGGAACTTAAGTGATAAATCATCTTGCCTTAGTAATTATGTGGGGGAAGGAGAGAGAAAGCAAAGAGGTTCCTCTAGTCATCTGGTGTTATGGTATGACAGAGAGAATTGTGGGAACCTGTATGGTGGTCATGAAAAAAGTGAAACATGTTCAATGATAATTGGTTTCAGTTCCTCTACTTGCCTCTGCAGCTGACCTAAATGTGTCCAACTGTTTCCTACTTTTTTTGGTTTTGCTTGCCTTGCTCTTGTCACCCTAAATGGCTTAATTCAACAAAAAATGTCTACTATTTCCTGTAACCTCTGCCTTTTCTCATTCTTACAATCAAAATTGTTTTTTTGAATCACCTAAGAGTCCCTCTGCTTCCTTCACATTGATGTTAATGTTAATGTTGTTGACTGAAATGGTTTTGACTTCAGGCAAAATCTGAGGTAATAGCCATTTATTTGTCTCCACTTTGAGCTCACAAGGCCTTTTTTGTTTGATCCAGACGCTTGAAATACTGACACAGTGCATGCCCCTGTGACCATAGGCAATTTATGGAGAGAGAAACAAAAATAACCATTCATATTTAAAGGCAGAGGAAGCGGCTGTAGATTAATATTTGTGCATTTGCAAATAAATTTCCGATAGCTTTCTAACTTATTCAGCCACCCTGGTTGAAAGGCCTCCAAACATGTGAGGTAAACCATTCCGCTGGATCCAGGGAGTTGTTTGTCTGTTACTATTGGATAGCTTTCAAAACTTCTTCATTTACATACATTTTTGCTGCCTGATTCATCTGAAATATTTTAGACTGTCAATTGCAGAAAATTTCCAAATTGTATGCCATCAGACATTGGAATCGGTACTACATATTTTGTTTTTTATGCACACAAGATTCCTTTGAAGCCAAAGTTTGCAGAATAACATCAAAGTAATTAGTACAACAAACATCCCCACGTTTGAATGCATGGAACAATTTTCTATCCTCCTCATGATTTCTAAAGGAGTATTTTAAAATCCTGAAAATCAAACCAGATTATCAAGCCTGACTATTATTAAAATTGCGTTTTATAGGCTAATAGTGAACTGAATCCTAAAGGAAAAATAATGATGCGTGTCATTATTATCACACAAATTGGCCAACACTTTAGATAAAGAGCTAAGTTAAGAGTTCAGTTAGGTCCACACTAACTGATTGATTTACTCAGACTGGTAATCTTGACAACAGCTTCCGTGCTATCTACTTGCTAGATTTGCTTGTGAATGTTATTGAATTCTGCATAAATACCGTGCTTGTATTAAAAAGTGGAAGCACCTATTATAAATGTGATCATTTAATTCTGATTAAACTCTTCAGCAAAGAAGGGAAATAATTTATTTTTTGTGTTTCTTCATGCATGCATTAGATTGAAAATATCAAGTTTAAATGTTTACAAGTTTTCATCATTTTGTTTTTAATTTCACTTTCTCTTTCTCTATCCTATTACAATTTTTGTTCCTTCTCTTTATGTACTTGATTTGTTTTCTATCATTCTCTTTAATTCTATCAAATTTAAAAACAAGGTATTATTGAAGGAAATACATTGCTGATCTTGCCATTCCTTAAAATTAAAAACAACCGATGATCTTTATGGTGCTGCAATCAGCTTTCGTTTTCCACAAGTTACAACATAAACATCTCAGGATAAATAGCTCAGGAAAATATAAGTTGCACACTGTGTGGTGCCCTGCATCAACAAATCTTCCGCCAATGTTTTTAAAGGTGTAGCTTGGAAAAATACTGTCTAAACAGAGCAACCAAACCTGCGGTTGGTTTTGCTTTGCCTTCCATCTGGGGATTTCTGAGTATGCTCAATCAAATGGAGGTTCAATTTTCAAGTCAGGGAACATCTAAAGGGATAAATAATTAATAATATTAAATACTAAAGGTATGTTTTGATCCCCTACTGGCAAGGAAGTATTGAACAATTTTGCAACTGTAGCTGATGCAAGGCTGTTACGCTCTGAACTATCCATTTGACTTGGCTACTGCCCTTTGATAAAATGGAAAGTAGAAATTATGGCACAATATTTTGTGGTATATGTATGTTTGAGTTGAATTATAGTATTGTGCCCAGCCAGCAGGTAGGATATTTTCATGGTGGTTGCAGTTGCTGGCATGAGATTTTCTTACGCATAGCAAGTTGGCCAAGACATTGCAACAGCAGGATGGATTTACAACTGTCAAAACCTGGCAATTGTAGGATGGCCAAAGAAAAACTCATAATTGCTTTTTCTCTCCAGCTGGTTTAGAACATAGAACAGTACCGGATGAGAACAGGTTCTTCAGCCCCATTATCCATGATGATAATAATGCCGAATTAAACTAATCTCTGTTTGCACATGATCAATATCCTTTCATTTCTTGCATATCCATGTGTCTATCCAAAGGCCTCTCAAATGCCACTATCGTATCTGCCCCGACCACCCACCACCAGCACATAATGCACACGCATTATGCACAGACATCTCCTTCAAACTTGCCCCCTCTAAACTTAGAGCCATGCCTTTGACTTTTCTTATAGTTTTCTTATGATTAAGAGTCTGATTGGCATTGGATTAAGCAATCAAAAGAGAAAGGAAAACAAGATATAGACACAAAATGCTGAAGTAACTCAGCGGATTAGGCAGCATCTCTGGAGAAAATGAATAGGTGATGTTTCGGGTCTTGATCCAACTTCTGACAAAGTGTCTGAAGAAGTGTCTTGACCCGAAACATCACCTATTCGTTTTCTCTAGATATACTGCCTGACTGGCTGAGCTACTCTAGCATTTTGTGTCTATCTTCGGTATAAACCAGCATCTGTATTTCCTCCTTACACATAATAAGTTATTGAGTTATGCCTCATTATTTTGAAAAATCTGAGCTTGAAATCCTGGTTGATACCAACAGAGAAGGTAAAAACTGGCATCTAGCTGGGAGAAATGTTTGTGTTGGATTTTTAAAATAAATTACATTTTCTGTATTTGTGAATGCAATAAGCCAGAATATTTCTTCCTCTCACAGGAAGAGAGTCAAGAGTGTTTTATTGTGATATCCCAGATAGAACAATGAAATTTTTACTAGCTGCAGTACAGAAGAATATGCAAACATAACCCACTGTAAATAATTTGATAAACGAGAGAAAGAAAAAAAGTTCAGTTTTACATATATACACATACTCACATATATTTATATACTCAAAAAACAAAAAACAAACATTAAGTTCAAAGCCAAAACCTGAAACTGTACAGGTATCCTGCTGAACTCCCTAATGGGCCTATCCCATTCCGGTGACTTTTTAGGCAATTGCAGGAGACCATGCTGTCGCCACATGGTCAACACATGTTTACGGGTGGTTGCCGGGGAGTCGCCTTCATGGTCGTGTGGAGTTCCCGCACTCTGGGAACTAGTGGCGGCCTTATTATGGTCGACTAGAATGCAACCACCAAGGAGAGTAGCTAGAATTCACATGCCGTAGGTGGGTCGCCAGGAGGTCCTAGAAGGTTGCCAGGAGGTCGAAGGTACTCGTAGGTTCTCATAGATTGTGGCCGATGCTGACCAGTGAATTTCATTGGCTCACTGGGAAAAAAAAGTAAGCAGTAGTATTCAGAACCAAGGATAACCGACTTGCTAAATGTCCGCCCAGCTTCACAGCCGTGTATCTCTGGCTTCTTAAAAGTTGTCTCCACCCCTTCTCCCCCCTCTCTCCCCACTCTTTTAAAAGACTTACCATACATTGTGCTTTAGCTGTCTTAATTACAGCGTCAACTTTCCTGTTCATTACGGTGTGTGCCTGTGTCACCTTGGCTTTGCACCGTGTGAATTTCACTCAGACAGCACTCCCCCCGCATGCCCTGTCCCCCGCCTGCATACTAGGCTGGTGAAGGAAGCAATGTGTGTGTGTGTGTTTGTTCCACTCTGACAGTCGCTGTTCCAGTTGCCGGTATTTCAGTCAACTTGGCAGTCGCCGGTGGTCACCTGAAAAATTGCCTAAGTGGGACAGGCTCATTAGAAAGATCTGAAAGGATATCCAACTGCTTTCTGACTTTAAAAATACAACTGGTATTTAGATGTCTGCAAGCAGTGCTCTGTGCACAGAAATATTTTGTGTTGTTAAGCCCCATGTAAATACGCCATTATCTGCACTGTCCACCCACAGCAGTCTGAACTTTACTGTCATTTGAAGACTTCTTCTTCTTGCATATGGCGTGCACAGCCTAAAGTTGTAGGACAACTTGTTCTATTTGATCTTATTTGATTGTGCACTCCAGGTTGATTGCACGTCGAAAAAGGGTGGACCATGTGAAGGTTGCAATCTCCTAGCCCATTTGAAGACAATAGGTGTGAAATGTCTATAGGACTGGAGTTCTAGAATGTTGAGAACTATATTCTGCACTCTATATCTTTGCCTTTGGACTTGAGATTGAATATATTTATGTGTAGTATTATCTGATCTGATTGGATGGCACACAAATCAATGCTTTTCACCGTATTCAGTACAAGTGACAATAATAAATCTAAGCCTAAACCTAACATTGGTCAACTCATGAATCTTCAGAATCTTCAGAATCAGAACTGTGTGTGTCTGTGCAATGTCTTTAAAATGGGCAAAATGCCATCCAACTTTGATCCCAAATAGTGCACTACAGAGAGCTTTTTAAATCTATTTTCCTAACTAATTACTCTTGTCTTTTTAATAGCACTGTTTTCAGGGCCAAGGGAACTTGTACCAAAATAGTATCTCTTTGGTATGAATGTTGATTTCTCTAACATCAAGTATCCCCGGCATTCCCTCTCTCTCTATCCCTCCCCCACTCAAGTCGCACTAGTACCGGTTTTCACCCTACAAACAGCTAACAATGGCCCGTTTCCTTTATCATCATTACTTTTTTGCATACCTTTCATTCATTCTTCTTTATTTCTCTACATCATCATCTATATCTCTTGTTTCCCTTTTCCCTAACCAGTCTGAAGAAGGGTTTCAACACAAAATATCACCCATTCCTTCTCTCCAGTGATGCTGTCTGCCCTGCTGAGTTACTCCAGCTTTTTGTGTCTATCTTCAGCATCTCTATCCATTTACAAATCACCATATTGCCAATGGCATGTGCTGTTAATGGATAGAATAGTAAGATTAAATGAGAACTTACCAGTTTGAAGTTTGATCTTTATTTTATGAGGAGTTGCGATGAGTGATTACGTGAAGAACCCCGCCAGTCCGCATGCGCGCCAATCTTCAATGCAGTGGTGTGAATTCACAGATAACAGTAATTTAAGTAACATATTAAGATTAGAAACATAGAACTACCAGACAACCTTTGTGATTTGAGGGTTAGGAGTGGCGGGCACTTAATCACTCATCGCAACTCCTCATAAAATAAAGATCAAACTTCAAACTAGTAAGTTGTCATTTCATCTTACTATTTTACTTCGGAGTCACGTGAGTCTCAGGCGTCTCACTGTATCGATTGACTCAGGATGAGTGAATAATCAACAATTCATTAAACCATGACATTGATTTGAACGTATTTATGGTTTATTTTAATAAAGAAAAAACACTAGCAACCCCTCTGGCCCAGGGGGAAGCTATAAAACAGAACTCAAAGCTGAATGGGCAAATACCCTTGGTTCGGCAATCGGTTTGTGATAGAATCTTTGAAAAGTTAATTCACTTGACCATCCTGCGGCCATGAGGATATGGTCGAGGGGGACATCCATTGCCTGGCCGCTGACGTTGATGCCGCCCTGGTGGAATGAGATTTAAAATTGTCAGTGTCAATACCTGCACAGACCAGAACCTGCTTCAGCCACCTTAAAATGGTCTGAACCGACACTTTCCTATGCGATTTTTATGTGGCTAATAAATAATGCTGATTCCACACCTCTGAGGCTTTTGGTGGCCTTGATATAATATAGCAAGTGTGACACCACACATAGTCGTGAATCCGTGGGGTATGCCAAAAAAATGATCTTACACCCTGTCACCCCTGGTCTGCTCTGCTTGAGTAGATCATAAATGTAAAATGTAATGGTATCTGCAGACACTACCATCCGGTCTAGCCACAACTTATGCAATGTCTGCACCCATTGTGCTGAAACCAGTGCCATGAGCATGACTACCTTCATGGTGACTTTGGCCAAAGACAGGGATGTGACGGGAGTCTACTGACGAAGCAGCATGAGTACCACGCTTACATCCCAGATTACCAAATACCTGGGCCTGGGGGGATTGGAATTAACAATTCCCTTCGTAAATCGAGATGTCTCACCCAATAGAATGTTGTTCTGATCCCATCCACAAGTATGAGGACAGGGCACTCCTGGCTGTATTGATCGCATTATAGCTTAACCCTTCATCGAAATAGAGAGTTGACAGGAATTCTAGCACATCTGAGATGCATGCCGTGTGATATGTAATTTGCTCCCGCAAGCAGAGCACCTCCCATTTCCTGACATGAGAGATGTACTGCTTTTGGGTACTATCCCTCCAGGCCGCAATGATCACAGCCACAGTTCGATCGGATTGTCCTCGCCCCAGGTATGGTCTCCTCAGAATCTGCAAATTAACAGATCAATACGGTCATGTAAAGGATGTTGATCACCAGTTACAGGGTGCACCAGTAGGTCACTACGTTTGGGAACAGTCATAAGGGGCTGTGTAATTATCTCCAAAATGAGAGGAAATCATGGCTGTGTAGGCCAGTCGGGTACCACCAACACTCCTGAGGTGGAGTCCTGCTTGATCTTGAGCAGACACCGACTGCTGAGGCAAAATGGAGGAAATGTGTATAAAAACATTCCACCCCAATGCAGTGAGAATGCATCAACCACTACTGCCCCAGGGTCTGGTTCCCATGAAACATATTTAGGTAACTGGTGGTTGAGTCTGGATGCAAACCAATCAATATCTGGCATCCCAGTACTGAGCAACAACGTCGTTAAATACCTCATGATTCAACATCCATTCTGTGTTGTCATTGAATTTGCATGACCTGGTGTCTGCCACTACGTTGAATCTACCTGGCAGGTAGATAGCTGAAAGCCAAATGTTTCTGGTAGTACACCAGTTCCAAATCAGATTAGCCAATCTATCTCAAGATTCCGACTTGATTCCACCCATATGATTAACATACGCTACTGCTGTAGTGTTGTCTATCAGAAGCTGAACATGTAAGTGACACTTAGTAGAGCAATAAGCCTTAAACCCATAAAATGCTCCCAAAAGCTGTAAAAGTTAATCCCATGTGATTGCAAAAGGGGTGCCTCATGCATATTCCATCTTCCTCCACGGAAATGGTAGCAGTAGCACCGCAACCTAGAGCACTAACATCAGTCTGTAAGACAATGGAAGGTTAGTCAACCAGAATTATGCTGGAACAAATTGAGATGTTCATTATCCAACAGTGCACGTCAGCAATGGCTTCAGCTGGTAATTGCATGGGCCTGTCATAATGACCTGTATGTATCCTGAGTGCCTGTATCTTTGCACATTGTAAATTTTGGTAATGCAAAGGTCCAAACTGCGCAGCTGAAAAAGCAGCCACTAATTTGCCAATCAAGCTGGCCACATGTCTAATTGAAGGTTGTTGCTCCTCTATGAGCTTGATACATCCTTCAATTAACTCTAGCCTTTTGTCCTTGGGCAGAGTCACCAACATGTGGTTTGAGTTAATAGTGAATCCCAAATAATCAATAACTCGAGAAAAACCAAACAGGTCACGGGGAGAACGTATAAACTCCGTACAGACAAGTCAAGAGAGTTTATTGTCATGTCCCAGATAGGACAATCAAATTCTTACTTACTGCAGCACAACTGAATATAGTAAGCATAAATGCAGGACAGTTCAGTGTGTCTCTGTAGCATAGACCATATATATATACACATTAATAAACAGATAAAGTGTAATCTGCTGTTACAATCCAGAGTTTGTTTGATTGCGAGTTTAATAGCCTGATGGCTGTGGGGAAGGAGCTGTTCATGAACCTGGATGTACCAGATTTCAGGCTCCTGTACCTTCTACCTGATGGCAGTGGAGAGATGAGTGTGTGTCCAGGATGGTGTGTGTCCTTGATGATGCTGGCAGCCTTTTTGAGGCAGTGACTGGATAGATCCCCTCGATGGTGGGGAGGTCAGAGCCGATGATGGATTGGGCAGTGGTCACAACTTTCTGCATTCTTTTCCGCTCCTGGACGCTCAAGTTGCTGAACCAAGCCACAATGCAACCAGTCAGCATGCTCTCTACTGTGCACCTGTAGAAGTTCAGGAGAGCCTCTTTGTCATACTGACTCTCAGTAATCTTCTCAGGAAGTAGAGGTGCTGATGTGCTTTCTTTATAATCACATCAGTGTGCTGGTACCAGGAAAGGTCTTCGGAAATGTGGACGCCCAGGAATTTGAAGTTCTTGGCCCTTTCCACCATCATCCCGTTGATATATATGGGATTGTGGATCCCTATCCTACCCCTTCCAAAGTCCGCAATCCGTTCCTTGGTTTTGCTGGTGTTGAGAGCCAGGTATTTGTGCTGGCACCATTTGGTCAATCGGTCGATCGTAGACAGCACCCATAGTCGAGATCGAATCCGGGTCTCCGGCGCTGAAGCACTGTAAGGCAGCAACTCTACCTCTGCGCCAGATAGAGTTACTCCAGGATTTTATGTCTATCTTGATGCTGTTCACTCCTCCGCCATTGATGACGAGTTGGGTTTACAGATCCTTGGCTCTCCCTTCATGAGGTCAACAATCAGCTCCTTGGTCTTGCTAAACACACTGAGAGCAAGATTGTTGTTTGAGTACCACTCAATTAGATTATCAATCTACCTCCTGTACATAAAGATGCTGCAATCATGAGAAAAAGTAAACTGGTGGAGGGGCACAGCAGGTCAGGCAGCATCTGCCTTCCCTCCATAGCTGCTGCCTGACCCACTGAGTCCCTCAAGAAGTTTGTTTTTTTGTTCAGCATTATCAATGCCTGTCAATCTGATCTACATAGGGTGTTCCATTAAAGGCCAATGCCAGATGTCCAGCCTGCAGTGTAATCCCTGCATACTATGGTGGTTCACTGTGTAAACCATGTTTGAGCCACTACATCAGTGTTGAAACAAACTACAAAGGGGTTGAAATTCTCATAAAGTGTGAAATTTTTATGTGCTGCATGATGGATTAAAAACAAAAATTCCTGATCATTAACCAGCAAGGGCTACTAAGTATGCACTTCAGAAAATTAGTCAAGGGTCCTCCATGTGTACAGTACTTACATTCACAGAGACTGCTGGACATGTACTGTGACATCCAAAATCATGTCGAATTTGCTTTGCCATCACTTGTGCAAGATTGAACTCTGCAGACAAAGTCTGCAAATAGCCTGGGTTTTGCACACTGATACAAGTCTTAAGTAGCGTGCTGTAATGTAAGCTAAAGATTGCAATTTTACCTGGATTATTGCTTGGGAATTAGGAAAGTCCCGCTTCCTCCATATACGTAGGAAAAGAGGTGTCACAGTGGCGCAGGGGTAGAGTTGTAACATGGGAACACAGAGAAATACTCTCCCTCTCTCCTGAAAAGAGGAAAGAAAAAAAATGGGGCACCATGGTGGTGCAGCGGCAGAGTTGCTGCCTTACAGCGGCAGAGACCCAGGTTTGATCCCGACTAGGTGGATTTTCTTTTGGTGCTCCAGTTTCCTCCCACATTCCAAAGACGTTCAGTTTTGTAGGCTTCTGTAAATTGTGTAGGTTGCGAAACTGGGATAGCAAGTGTATGGGTGATCGTTTGTCAGCATGGACTCGGTGGGCTGAAAGGCCTGCATCCACACTGTATCTCTAAACTAAACTAAAATCACTCAGGGATGTACAATGGGACTGATTGGGTCTCTGTCTGGGGAATGGACATAAAAAGGGACTGGATGTTCATGGTAAGCATGAGGCAATGGGAATCGAGGACCAAATATTGAATCCTCACCCCACAGTGATGACCTCTTCTCCCGTCTCCAGCATTCCACTCTTCCACATCTTCTACTCTCTCTTGACATTTTTATTTCCAACTGCTGGCATGAACGGTCTTGACTTCTCCACTCCCTTTACCCAGTCCAATCTCACCCCCTCTACACATGCCCAGCCCTCCGCTCACTCAGTAACAATATATAGTAAAAAAACCCACTAACAAGGGAGATGCCATTGTAGTCTGGTGGGCTGACCTATACAGTGCTGAGGCCAGGTGTCAGCTCTCGGAAACTTATTGATTTCTATTCCTTGACCTAGGACGGACACTAGGCCACCATCTTCCAGATGATCACCAATCTCATGGCCTCTGGCTATTTCCCCCACCCCCCAAAACCTCCAACCTTATAATTCCCAAACTTCGCTCTGCTGGTTTCTATCTCCTTCACAAAGTTCACAAACAGGACAGCTCCAGATGGCCTATTATTTCTGCCTGCTCCTGCCCTACCAAACTCATCCCCAAATACCTTGATTCTATCTTGTGCCCTTTGGCCAGTCCCTTCGGATGCATATCCAAGATATCTCACATGCTCATCACACTTTCTATTCCTACGTCCCATCGCCTCATCGTTACTATGGACATTCAGTTCCTTTTTAGCTCCATTCACCACAAGGAAGGCCTCAGGATCCTCTGATAAGTTCTTGAACAAAGACCAATTCAGTTCTCCTCCACTAATACTCCTGTCCGCCTGGTGGAACCTGTCCTCACTCTTAACAACTTCTCTATTGACTCCTCTCATTTTCTCCAAGTCCCAGGTATAGCCATGGACACTGGTATGGGCCCCCGCTTTGCCTGTCTTTTTGTTGGTTAAGTAGAACAATTCATATTTGAAACACGCCCTGGGATCATCCTCCAACCCTACCCTTCACTACATTGACAACTGCGTCGGGGCTGTCTCCTGCACCCTTGCAGAACTTGTTGATTTCATCAACTTTATTAACTTTCACAATCCCCTCAAATTCACAGACAATCTTTTACACTTTTCTCCCCTTTCTTGATCTCTCTATCACAGGGGACTGATTATCAACTGATGTCTACTACAAATCTACCGACTCCTGTACTTACCTTCACTATTACTCCTATCCTATATCCTACAAATGATTATTATCATATAATCTCAATTTCTCCAAATCTGCTCCCATATTGAGGTTTCCCAGTCTGGAACATCTATGTCCTCTTTCAGCCGCAAACATGGTTACCCCACCATTGTTATGGATGGGAGTCCTCACCCATGCATCCTCTGTATCTCGCAGTTTTGATCTCACGCCCTCTCCTCAGATGGAACAAGGATAGAATTTCCGTGTGCGAACAAAATGTCGAAGGACGAGAAGCTGAAGCCAAGATGTGGACGCCAAGATGCCGAACATACATCACGCCAAAAAGCCAAAAATACCGAACCGACACGATGCCGAAAGTACATGAAGCTGAACAGACACGATGCCGAAAGGATACTAAGCCGAACGGACAAGACACAGAACGGGCATGAAGTCAAAAATCCGCCGAACGTAGATGACGTCTCCAGGGATGGGATTGGTCCGAGACCTTGTCAGCGATTGGTCCAGACCCTTGCATCCATCACATCACTGGCCGGGGGGAGACGGGAAGGTGGGGGGAGTTTGAGCTTGCCTTTGTAAAATGGTGACAGTGACTCCAAGCTGCTGCGATTGCCACAGAGGTTTTTCGACATCATGTTCGTTCCCCGTCAGATTTTAAGCCGAAGTAAAGTAAAAAAAGATCTTTATTTCAGAATCTTGATGTCATGTCCATTCAACATCTTTTCGACGTCATGTCTGTTCTGCATATTGTCCATTCGGAGTCGTGTCCGTTCGGGTTCGTATCCTTTCGGTGTCATGCTCGTTTGGCTTTGTGTCCTTTCGCCGTTGTGTCCGTTCGGTATCTTGGCTTCTCGGCGTGATGTACGTTTGGTATCTTGGCTTCGGCTTCTCGTCCTTTGACGTCCCGTCCCGGTACCGACGGCCTATACTCGTGAAGAATGAGGGGGAACCTCATTGAAATGTACAGAATAGTAAAAGGCTTGAATTGAGTGAATGTGGAGAGGATGCTTCCACTGGTGGGAGAGTCCAGCATGAGAGGTCATACCCTCAGAACTAAAGGACGTTCTTTTATGAAAAAGATGATGAAGAATTTCTTTAGTCAGAGGGTGGTGAATCTGTGGACTTCAGCTCCGCCTTTAACACTGTCATACCCGTTAGCTTGATCACCTAACTCAGTGGTCTTGGCATCTCCACCTCCATCTGCAATTGGACACTGGATTTCCTCACTAACAGACCACAGTCTGTTAGGGTCAACAACCTCACCTCCTCCACTATAACACTGAACACCGGTGTGCCACAGGTCTGTGTGCTTAGCCCTCTCCTCTACTCCCTCTTCACCCATGACTGCATCCCTAAGTATGGCTCCAAGTATGGCTCATAAAATTTGCTGACGACACCACTGTGGTAGGACTGATTAGTGACAACGACGAGTCAGCCTACAGGGAGGAGGTCCAGCACCTGACAACCTGGTGTGCCAACAATAACCTCGTCCTCAACTCCCAGAAGACGAAGGAAATCATTGTTGACTTTAGAAAGAACAGAAGGGGCAGACACACCCCCATCCATATAAACGGGACTGAGGTGGAGCAGGTCTCCAACAACAAATTCCTCGGGGTACACATCTCGGAGGATCTGAACTGGTCCCTCAACACCTACAAGCTGATCAAAAAGGCACAGCAGCGTCTTTACTTCCTGAGGATGCTCAAAAAAGCCCACCTGTCCCCCCAGATCCTGACCAACTTTTACTGCTGTATCATCAAAAGCATCCTGACCACCTGCTTTACGGTATGGTACAGCAGTTGCACCGTAGCAGATAGGAAAGCACTACAATATTGGTACTCTGGTTTCATTGTTACTTTGGAGTGCTGGATGATATCTGTGAGTTGTCTCACCCTTTGAATACATCTCACACTGGAAGGTCTGACTGACTTTGGAAGAATTTCAAAAGATAAAAATCCATGGGGATCTCATAATTTAAACATAACTGACATCCAAATCCTGTTTGGAGATATTTAGTCAGATAGATATGTGGTATTTCTAAAATATTTTCTTTTGCAAATGAATATCCATCAGTTCTGAACCCAAAGCTATGGGCAGCCTTTTCTTTGGAGCCAATGGAAGATGATCAATCACCTACATTCATTTTTACCAATTCTCCAACCTTCTTTAAATTACCTGATGCCACACCTTTATTCACACAATTTAACATGTGACTTGGTGCAGTTAACAGTGCCTCTGCTTCAGCACCAGAGGCCCAGATTCAATCTACTTTTCGTTCCTTCCATAGATGCTGCCCGATGAATCCATCTAACATTTTTTTTTTGCTCAAGATTCCAGCATCTGCAGTCACTTGTGTTTCAATCCTGATCTATATCTGTGTGGGGTTTGTATGTTCTTCCTGTGACTGCATGGGTTTCCTCTAGATTCTCTCATTTCCACCCATATCTCAGGAACAATGCTGATTAGTGGGTTAATTAGCTAATATAAATTGTCTTGTGTTTAAGTGAGGAGTAGAATCTGGGGTGAGATGTTGAAAATTTGGGAGAATAAAAAATTGAATTAATGTAGGTTTGGTGTAAAAGGGTGGTGATGGCCAGGTATGGACTCAATGGGCCTGTTTCCATGTAATTGATGCAACTGTAGCATATTCCAACCACAAATCTGTGAATACTTTTTTAAATTTTTATTGTGACTTTCAGTCCTAATTGACTGAGGTGGAGACAGAAATGGAATAAAGTAAAGCCATGAGCATTACAATGGATTTTGTTTTGTCCATTCGCACAAAATGATGAGGAAGTTAAACAAGAATTGAGTAACTTTGCTGTTTTCCATACAAGGAAGACTGGCATACCCTTTTAATAGTTGTAAGTTAAGCAAGGTTAAAGAGGACAAAATCAATTAAAACATTTACATTACTGCCATCCCATATTACTGGTGTCCTTCACACTATCAGGGAGGAATGCAACTGCTCAAGAAGAAGATTAAAGCTAAATGCCAGGCAGGAAGAGATTAATTGTTCTTAATCTGGACATACCATCAAATATCACTCCTCTGTCAGCTTTCACCACAGACATTTGATGGGAAAAGTATGGTGATCAATATGATTATGACATTGCCAATCCCAAGTGCTGCTATTTTTATTCCATTCTAATCACTGCCAACCTGGGCTTCCCCCCAGATAGAAAAGCCCATGTTGCATGGCATAAATTAGTAAATTACTTTTATAGACTTCACAGTTGATAGTAGAAACATTTGCCATTGGAAGTATAAAGTAATAATAGGGAGGCAGATCCTACAATCATTCATATATTATTCTCAAATTGATGACAGTTTCTAACATTAAAGTCATCTGTCTTATCTACCATATTTATTGTTTATATTGCCACATATCTCTCAGATCATTATTTTATCATATTGTCAATCATATATCCTCTCGGAAAGGTATAAACAACCAAGCACCAGCCAATAATTGGCCAGCAGAAATATTAACTCGGTTCAACTGGACAGTGACAAAATTATCCGGGATGGTGATGGAGTCCAATTTCTGACAGTCTAAGTTAAGAAAGAGATCTGATAGCAGCAGAGAATGTTATTAGCACTTACAGTCCAGGCAGTATCTCTGGCAATGGAAACAGAATTAATGTTTCAGGATTCATTAGATGCTTTCCATAGATGCTGCCGGACATGCTGGATGCCTCCAGCATGTTTTGTTTGTATTTCAGATTTCCAGCAATGTTGCTTCGCATCCTATCTGTTTCATCCCAGTTATTCCTGCCATCCTAACAAGGGTGTTCATTCTTGTGATAAGGTGATCCCACAGATGCCAGACCCTGACCCAAGTGACTGCCCATCGTGTGGGTATTCAGGCATTGTGTTTTGCACTGAAGCTGAATTCTCCCTCCACTCCAGTGTGCGTGCATTTCCAAGCATGAATCACGAGACACCACCATTAAGCATTGGCTCCTTTCATTACTACCAACCCCTCACAGCAATAGGATGCTGAAACCAACTATAGCCTCCCAGCTACTAATAACAATTGGCAACAGTATACAATGACAATCAAGGCTGAGGACTTTCTGGTCCATTTTGTCAGAAAATAACTGGAGGCTGCCCCTTCCTGCTCCCCGGCTTTATATTTATGGATAATGTGTGCAAATGGGATTTTCCACCATGCTGCTGGCTGATACAGAAGAGAATTGGGAACGGCTCCAAGGAAATCCCTGACTTACAATTTAATTTCCCACATGCATTGGCCAGCTAAACCAATATTTAATAATAGTTCCAAGAGGAACATGTAAGATTCAGAATATTGCTTGCTCTAAATATTTTGGGAACAGTGTAATTGTAATAGTTCCGAGCGAACCAAAGCAAAACCAATGCTACATGTGAGATAGCTGTAAGTTTCTATTGGCACTCAAAAAGCAACGAGTTCCAAACTGACAGTAAAATCATTGACCCAATTCTGATTCAAGGCGGTTCCAGCATCCAAGCGAATGTTTTTGAAAGCTGAAGCATCAGTAAAAGCAGTTGCCAGAAATATTATTTTGTCCCTTGAGCCTACGAAGAATACAGTTGACTCCGAGTGATTATACTGAAAATACAATGCTGAAAAATCACAATTTTTTTCCGAGGAATCACATAACAAGCCTACATCCAAATTATAAGGCATGCCTTGTCCTGAACTCAATCTGTAATTGATAGGCAACCATATACAGTTTTAGGAAGTGTAGGGATTTATTGATAATGTTAATCAGAAACACGGTATACAGTTTCAAAAATCCTCAAGTCATTTACAAGGGTGATAATGGGAATTGGGGAATTCAGTTCTGTGGTCTGTTCAGGAGAGTTTCCATTCTAAGGAGGGAGAATGTTCTAAAACTGGCAACCAGCATCAGTTTGAGAGCAGCAAAAGGGCACAGTGAACATTAAGTGAAAACCTCTTAATTCAAAGGAGACTATAAAAGATCCTAAATATTGGTAATCATCTTCATTGTTCCAGGCATTGGTTATTGTAAAGGGTAGATAAGACATGTCAAAGAACAATTTTGCATGAAATATAAGTAGTAGTAGTCCGGCATTTTTTTTGCTGTGGATAAGTTTGTGCTGATTTACAAATTCCAGTTCTGTATAGTTTACATTCCAAGCAGAGAACCGATACTCTGTTGGTACTTCCTCTCAAAATAATATCGTTACAGATTACGGTGAAGTTCTTTTTTGAGTCGCCAGGATTGGCGCCATTTCCAAAATCTGGTCCATGGGCTCGATCTTATGGAGCAGCACCCAATCCAGGTGAGCCCCAGGCTTCTGCAGGGCTACAGTCGTTGCCTTTGTCTGGATCATTCAGCCTACTGACGATCCTCTCATTGCTCAGCCACCTTTGTGCCCCGGGGATGCCACCTGCAGCAGATCTTGAAGGCGCAGAACTTCCTCTTCAGTTCTCAGGGCTTCAGGGATTGAGCTTGGTGGATTCTCCCCTGCAGGCCATAGCCCACTGGGTCTTTCTTCATTCGGCCACGTGGCCAGCCAGGTCTTTTTGCATCCGGATGTGCAGCCCACCAGGTTCCTGATTCCATGGCAGGCAAACTAGGTTTGTTGTTGGGTTTGGCCATGGCTCGCCGGGATCCTTCTACCGTGCGTCTCGCCGGGGTTCTTCCATTATTATTTTCACATGTACCTAGGTAGAGTGCAAAGCTTTGTTTTGCATGCTATCACACCACATTAGACATATTCTATACATAAATACAATTGTCAAACTCAAGTACTATAGATGGGGCAAGGGGGAAGGTACTGAGGGCAGAATATAGTTTTGTTTTGTTTAGTTTAGAGATATAGCATGGACACAGGCCCTTCAACGCACCAAGTCCGCACACCGGCCAGCGTTCCCGCACACTAACACAATCCTACACACACTGGGGACAATTTACACTCACACAGCATACAAACCCAAGCCAATTAAACTCCAAACCTGTACGTCTTTGGAGTGTGGGAGGAAACCAAAGATCTCAGAGAAAACCTACGTAATCACAGGGAGAACATACAAACTCCGTACAGATAGCACCTGTAGTTGGGATAGAACCCGGATCTCCAGCGATGCAGCAACTCTACCGCATTCTCAACATTGCATCACATCTGTCCCATAGACAATGTCCAATGTCAGCAATGGGCTAGAAATGATTCGGACAGTGCCTTCGCTTATGGAAAGACCATTCAGAAGCCTGATAAAAGAGGGGAAGAACTTTTTCCTGAGTCTGGTGGTGCGTGCTTTCAAGCTTCAATATCTTCTGCCTGACAGGAGTGGGGAGAATGATCAGAGTGGGACAAGTCTTTGATTATGTTGGCTGCTCTTCCGAGGCAGCATGAACTGCAGATGGAGTCAACAGTGGGGAATTTGGTCTGTGTGATGGATTGGGGTATTTCAACAACTGTTTGCAATTTCTTGTGGTTTAGGGCAAAGCTGTTCCCAAACCAAGCTATGATGCTGTCCGACAGTCTGCTTTCTATGGTGCATCTGTTGAAGTTTGTAAGAATCATTGGAGACATGCAGCCGAGGATGTTAGTGATTTACATACCACTGCATTTTGATCCCTGGTCTCCCTAGTCTCCCTAGTAAACCTAACTGAATAATAACCACGATATTTTTCAAAATATTTCATTTTCATTTCATTATTTTATCATTGTTCTACTATCAAAAAAAAAATTAAGTATCCCAGGTTATTTTACTGTTTTCATTGTATGTCTCTGAATTTTGGATTATCAGTTGGATATATGGAAAATAGAGCCATTAAACCTAGGGATCATCATTCATTCTAGAGTATAGAGGATGATTCTTGCATTAATTTATCACGTTCATGGAATTAGCAAGTGAAACTGCATGATTTTGATGAATATTTTCAAAGTTTACTGCTTATATTTCAAATTTCACCTTTTGCAATATTTTGCTGTTGAACTGTGATAACTGTGATATGTACTTTCATAACTCATGCATGAGACGTGGACCTCAGTGAAAATTTCTGCCACATCCCTAAATGCCCCTGGCAGTGAGCAGCCTCCATGAACCATTGCAGTATGTGTGATGCCCCAATATGCTGTTTGACGTGAACTTCCAGGAATTTGACAGAATGATCAAGTAACAATAACGTTTCCAAGTCAGGATGTTGAGTGGCTTGGAAGGGATCTTGCCGAGAATGGTGTTTCTAAATGTCCATTGCAGTTAGTCTTCTAGAGTCGATAGGGCAAATTTGGAAGAAAAGGATTTTAGAGAGCCGTCATGTTTCATTGGCTTACATTATGATATAATATTAAAGTTACACGCTTGAAAGTTTATAGACATGAGGAACTGCTGATGCTAGAATCTTGAGCAAAATACAAAGTGTTGGGGTAACTCAGTGGGTTAGGCAGCATCTGCGAAGGGAATGGATAGGGGACGTTTCAGTTTGATGTTCCTTGAACGTGTCAATAGATGATCTTAACAATGTGTGTTTTTGTGCATGCAACATATCTGGTGAATTTGATTGGTTTTGGTGACCATTTATATTAACTCATGTATCAACTCCTCTCATCATACACGATATGTCCGGTCCAGAATGCTGGAACATTCTTCTCATAAAGTGGTCTTTTTAGTGGAACAAAATTTTCTCTCTGCAATATCAATATTGAAATTAATTAACACAACATATTAAAAATGTCATTTTCTGCTCTTAAGACGTTAACCTATTTACAATAAATATGTGACAATAATGAAAACATTAACAAAGGTATTTCCAATAAAGCTGTCAGAAATGCTGCTTTTCACAGTGCAATTTCAGACCATTCAAATTTCAGTAGACAATTTATGTGTTCAAAGGTTAGATTTTTTTCCTGACGTTTAACTGAAACATAGGGGTCGTCTTAATCCTTATGTTACAGAAACATACACCACTGATGAACGTTTCTAAATTAGTAGTTCCATAAAGTGTAGCACAAGAACTATATTTTAGTACGGTAATGTCATTACTGTCTTCAAAACAATAAACTACAGTGAATGCTTTGATCCAGAAGTCTGATCCATTGGACAACCAGTGACATTCAAATTCACTTGCTATTGTTTGGGATGCATTTTCCAATTCCCATTCGAGGCCTTTATTTGAGCCCCTTTTAACAAACATTATTAAAATGGATTGTCTGTATGTTAACACATTTCTTGTTGTTCACAATTTAACTGCTGCATTATCTGTACTGCAACAGAAGACTAAACTCCTTTGAAAAAAGGCTAAATTGGTTGTAGATTGCTTTGGGATATCCTGAGGTCATGGAGGGGAGGATATAATATAAATGCTGATCTTTCTGTTGTTTTGTCTCTGACAAAAGGAGGTAGTTGTTTCTCTGAACACTGGATATTCACAATGCAGTCTTGACGTTTGTTCATCGTAGTATTCTATCCGAAGAAGATTGGATGAAAAATAACAGTTCCGTTATAAATATGAACCAAATGAAGCTCTGGATAAAGTGCTCAAAAATGTAAACTGTTCCAAGAACTGCATCTAAATATGGTAAGATAAAAAGTAATTAATTCCCTCTCCTCTATTTTGCCAATTGTCTTTCATCTACTCCTAATTTCCTAGTGAGTGCTCAGTGTGTGTGTGCGTGTGTGTGTGTGTGTGTGTGTGTGTGTGTGTGTGTGTGCGTGTGTGTGTGTGTGTGTGCGTGTGCGTGTGTGCGTGTGTGTGTGTGTGTGTTGCATACCTTTGGATTCTTGTCTATTTAGACATCTTGTCTACATGGTATCTCAGGCCACTGGAAAAATAATGCCTATGCTGTCGCTACGAAATCCTTCTAATTCACCAGAAGGACGTGCAAATTCAATGTCCTCCTCCAAACCATCTCTAATATTGAGGCCACATTGCACTGAGTCACCTACATTGGGCATTTCAAAAAAGTCCAAAAAGGGGTACTTTATTCTCAGGTCTGTCATGGAAAGAGATTGCCACGTTGATATTCTTTTTCAGCCCCTTTGCTTTCAAAGAAGAATATGGGTGCCTTGGGCAGCATTGGGTTAACTATGTTGGCTAAATGATTCTTCAATGCTGTAAATCTTCCTCTGTTTCTTCACTCGTATTCTTAATACTTTTGTTGGTCTTGAATGGTATGTGTCAGCAAGTTACTCAATCAAGAGCATACTTGAACAGATTCCAACCTGTTCCTCACCCTAAGCCAGTAAGTGGATGTTCGTGAGATTATGATCAGCTGCATGAATCCTAACTTTTCTCCTCCCTAATTCCAGGTTACAGAGGCCAATGGCAGCAATAGTCCTACTGCCAGGCCAAGCAAAAACTGAAGCCTTGCTGATTCAAATCATTCCATTATTCCCAGCAGAGACATTAAATTAGTGAAAAAAACAACCCTTATCAAAATTTATTTTATGGCATTGTAGGCATTTTATTGACTGTAATAAAGCATCTGGCAAGTTAGGAAATGCATTATGAGTCAGTTGTAACAGAATTCTAGAATATTTAAATCTGTGAACTAATTTGTCACACAAGTTACACTTCCGCAAACCAATAATTATTACTTCTCCAAGCCTCAGCCGTTTTATATGCCTAAAATGTTCCATTCATTCACATATCCGCCCAAAGTCTTTAATTAAAATGTGGGATAAATCACCTCAGCTGTTTACAGTTTCTTTCTCATTTTAGATTAAAGCAGCTTGAGCTACAGTCTTTTGTTTAGTCCATCTCTCCTCACTGAAAATCAAGATTGCAAATTATTTTGTTATTTGTGCCTCACACCATTATGGTTTCACTAAGAAATTATAAAATGGAACATTTGCAATCAAGCAGCAAGTGTGAACCACGAGATGCTTTCTATTTCAAGACTATAGCTGTGTATTTTGTATCCAAACATTGTTACGGTTATGGCATGGTAAAATGTCATGATTTGGGTTGAGCTTTTTTGATAGTGGGAGTATATGTGTCTGGAGAGAACATGTGTGACTGCAGGAAATTGCAGTGTTCAGTGGATTTCCCATGAATATCACATACATTTCACAGCTTAGCCATATGTTCTGGAATCCTGCTGCATTTATTCTGTGATGGCCAGAGACACGGGCTGAATTGACAGATAGGGTCCCTAGGTCAGCTGGGAGTAAATTGAGGGCAGATGACACAAAAAATTTAGCTTATTTTTAGAAAGGATTAGGACCGCCCAGGTCTTGCAAGAGAATATTAGATGCCATATGGTCCGTGAAATTTTTCTAATCTCATGCTTATATTTTTCGAGCAAACTGGTTACAATAATGTCATTTCAGTTAAGCTTCAGCAGCATAATTTTTTATCGATAGAGGTGTGCTCCTGTGTCTAATGTTACTTTGTTTTATTGCATTGTCTATTTTTTTACACGGGTATTGGAAATTGACTGTCAGGTCAAAAACGGAGAGAAGGGGATTCCCGCAGAGCCTGAATGTATAAGAATCTGTCTCAGTCCCTTGAGCAAAGGCATGCAAAACCACTGCTCGCAGCCTGGCAAAAAATTATTGCCAGCAAAAATAAGTGTGTTAGCTCTGCTACAAATGTGGCTGCGTAATGATTGTGAGGGTTGAGCTGGGCATTGCTTTGTTATGTCATTTTTTTAAGTTAATATATGAGACTGTGCCTGAGTTACACTTTAAAACCGATTGGCAAATGCAATCTTGGTGAAAAAAACAATAAAAAACATTCAAAACCTCATGATATTAGCTTCTTTCCATGTTTAATGTTATGTCTTACTTTGCTTTTTTCTTGCTATCCTTATTCATAATAAATCCAGTACAAATTCAATAAAAATTTGAAACAAATATCTGGAATGCACGATTGCTCATGTGGATTTGTTAAATCAGTAGGTCAGACAGAGATGGGATTTCTGATCAATAGGTATCTGTTCTGCATAAATTATGGTGAAGATTAGAGGCATTAAGTTGAGCCCTGCAACATCAATTTATTTGGCATGGCAGGCAGGATGTGTGCATGGAGTTTGAATGAAGTATGCCACCTGCCTTACTGGGCAAGGACAATCAAGAAGCTTATTTTATCTATGTTTGAAGCAGCCAATGGAACACTTATGTCACAAATGTAAGTATGGTTATCTTAAAGGAGCGAGTACAGGTTCCAGGGTAAACTTAACTCAGAATTTTTGTTTTAATTGATGAATATCCACAATCACCTTCTTGAGTGACACCAACCCCTCATGCTGCATGAAACCTGCAATCTTCTGTTCCATGATCTTGTTCCTTTCCTCTGACCATGATCCTTCCTCTGATCCTTCCCCCACCACTACCAACACGGTCTTTCACTGATCCGTGTACACAGGCCTCAGTACTTCTTTCTTTAATCTTCCATCACAATTTATTAATCTGATCCAAGGGTTAGGCCAATTAAATGATGATTACAACCATGCCCATCACCTGAGCAGCATGTTAATACCACATTCCTCTGTAACACTTTCCTTTTGACAAGGGCTAGTATCTGAGGTTCCTGAAGTTCAAATTCGAATTCATTCATATAATCTGTTAAATTATTTCTCTCTTCATGAGGCTAATATAAAATGGTAAAACTTTCATTTAGCAATTTACCTTAAAGGACTTTCCTCCATATAACAAATTAATTTGATCAGGCCACAATACCAAATAATAACTACATCCTATAGCTCAATCTCTCATGATGAGCTGTTCATAAAACTATTGTTTCCTTCTAATCTCAATGACATAGTTTATTTGTAGCTAAGTTCCTTGTGTTGCCTTGCTTGAGGCTTTGACCTCAATAAATGATCATGTGTATCCATGACCAATTCTCTGACTTTAATTTTCACTGTACATCACCAACGCATTGTGCCTCACTGTGCACTACGTTGTTGATACCTCTCTCAAATACCTTCAAACATATTTATGGCACAGGAAGTGAACAGTTTTTTTTTTATAGCTATGGAAATATAACAGACATGCTGCTGCACTAGTAATATAGAAGGCTAAACTAATTATTCAGGGAATTAATTCATATCCCACTATGACAACTCAATTTTTTAAATGGTAGTTAAAAGCTGATGACCACAAAGTGATTAAAAGGTTAGCGTCATAGGGTCATACAGCACAGAAACAAACCCTTCATTCCAGCTCATAATTGTTGACCAAAATGCTCATCGCATCTAGTCCCATTTGCAGCATTTGATCCATATCCCTTGAAACCTTTCCTTTCAATGTACTGCCCAAATGTCTTTTAAATGTTATTATTATTTTTGTCTCAAATACTTCCTCTGGCAGTTCATTCCATATTCTGTACATTTCATATACGTAGGTTGTTGTAAAAAAACATAGCTGGTTCTTCAATGTCTTTTAGGAATGGAAACACTCCAGTCTGAAGAAAGGTCCAGACACAAAACATCACCTATCAATTGGCTCCAGAAATGATGCCTGTCCCGTTGACTTACTCCAGCACTTTGTGTCTAACATTCCAATTTATCCTGCCTGGCCAAACTAGTTGACTCTCAACCAACATCTAAAGAGACACAGTTACATAATTTTATTTATGCCTACTATATTCTGTTGTGCTGAAGTAAAGCAATAATTTCATGCTCCTATCTGGGACACATGACAATAAACTCTCTTGAATCTTGAATCTTGAAGTGGGATAGAAAGGCCAACTGCTCCCTGTTGTAGGGCGAGGCAGCCCTCACCAGACAAAATGTTAAAATTTGGAAAATATTTCTTCCCTAAAATTTACACACAAATTGTTATTTTTTAATAATAGCAGAAAGGATATCAAAATAAATGTGGTACAAAACAATCACACACTAAACAGAATCAGCTCTTTCATTAATTGATTTTACAATTCACCTTATGCACTCATTATCTGGCTCACACTAACTAAGTAAAATTCATGATAAGATAAACAAATCACGAACTTGAGGATCTGAACAAGCCGATCATTGTGTTGCACTCCCATAATAAGATTTTAATATAGATCAGAACAGTGAGACTAGTCTTAATAAAAAAATATAAATTGAGCAGCATTATGTTTGATACACCCTCCTCAACTTCCTTTCACTTAATCTGACAGTCAACAGGCAACACTTCAGATTGCTACAATGATGCAATTTCAAGCACCCTCATGTATTTATCTTTGGTTTTGTAAAATATCCCATTACATTTCAACATTCCATTATTTCATCCACTAACATGGGAAACAATTCTATCACATTTGGTTGAATTGTGAAAGGTACTTGGTTCTTGAAGATCTTCAAGATTAACTTGCACTTTTATGTGTTATGTGAATTTATTGCTTCTGAAATAAGTACAATCCACTGAATATATAAACTGCTTACAGACAAATCTGTATCAAGGGAAAGTCTGCTCTAACATTATTTCCCATCGAAGAAAAAAAGAGAAAAAAAACTAACCTACTTTTCATTTTCAGTGGCCTCACAAGTAAATATAAGTGAAATTAACTGCCAAAGTGTAGGACAACATTCCTTTATATTGGGATCATACATGTGGAAATGAAGAGGACAGAAAATGATATGCTTGAAGGAAAAGAATTATCAATTATACATTACTTTGAAAAGCAATATCAATTTTGTAACCAGTCTTTGGTTCAAAATGTTACATGCTTTTTGAAATAGGAACTTGCATTGGGAAGAAAATAATCTTTTTTTTAATACTGTTGTAATAATAAGATTATGTCACATAGGTTTTATAGCAATAAAAACAGACTCGCTCAGAGGAAGAAGGTGCCAGCACTTGTTGCCCAGAGGTCATGCAGCAGAGAATACACAAGGAGAAATTCAAGCCAAAAGACAGCTTGATTCATCAAGACAGACAGCGGGGAGCAAATCAAAACATTTGGGGTTCATTCATTGGACTTCGAAGGGCACAGACTCAGGAAGATAAACAAAGGAACATTGTGGAGCTCTTCGAAGAAAGGTCTTTCCAAGACAGTCATGTAAAACCAAATACAGCAGAACATAACACAGCTGAATTTGGGATAAAAGTAAAATAGTACAACGTAAATAATGTATCGCCTCAGCTTTTTATAGGGACTGAACGGTTAAACAGAGAAGTTCTTGTCCAGATCAACTTGCATGAAAAGTGTATGGCCACACAGTGATTGAGAACAAAGCTTCACTCTGCTTTGTTCAAAGATCTACAAAGAATGAATGGACCAACATAACCATAGTTGCCGTCAGAACAAGCCAAGTTTAGCTGGGCTGCTTAGGTGAACATTTCCACTCACATTAGATTAACTGTTTGATTATTATCAAGTGTCAGTATAACTGAATGTTAATTGTTCTTTATCCCATCAGAAGTTTGTATCAGCATTTCTTTACAGAAATATTCTATATACTGAGTGCTGAATTTGATGGTTAAAACTTGTAGGATGAGATGTCTCATCCTGTATTTGTAACATGTGAAATTAAGGGATAGGGCAGATTTTATTTCGGAGTCACGTGAGTGACTATGTGAGACCACGTCCAGCACGCATGCGCGACATTAGCGTTCATGCAGTGCACCCGTGACGAATGGGAGTTCAAGGCGCTCCCGCTACAATTTGAAAGTCGGGCCGACAGGTAAGTGTTTTACCGTGGCCGTGTGTATTTTCTCTGTGGTCTGCTTTGTGTTCCAGAAGAATGAGCACGACCAGAGGAAAGAAATCTGTAGCTCGCTCCCATTCGTCTCTGGTTGAGGAGCGTTCTTTGGAGGGGGGGGCGAGAGGCGGCAGGATTAACTAGCGAGCCGAGCCCAGCACCGCTAGTGCAGCCTGAGCAGCGGGCTGTAGGTACCTGGTAGTATCCGACGATTCGGATGAAGATGCCTCACCGTTCGAAAGCGGCAAAGGCAGCCGCCTAAGCCGAATGGAACGACTTATGGTGCAATTGCTCCAGCGAGACCTGCTGAGAGTGCAGCAGCAGACTCGCCAAGGGAGCTCAGGCACTCCCGCAGTGTCCTTTACGGCACTGGCCATTGCTTCACCTTCTATTGAAGGCAGCATAGGCGGCCAGGTCTGGGCTGGTCAAGAAGAGGGGTCGTTGGCTGAAGATGTCCAGAGTACGCAGGGTGTACAGGATCAGGAAGAGCTGCTGGGTGTGGTCAACCGCTACGTGGCCACTCCACGAGCGGGTCGGCCTTTAGAGCCGAAACTTGCAGCCAGCATTGACCACCTGTCCTCAAAACCCCTACAAGAATGGGTGGTCAATGAGGCTCTTGAATTATATTCAGCCCCAGATAATTGTACGCCACTGAATGTACCAGCTGTAAACAGCCAAATTTGGGGACATTTGGGGCAGAATAACAGGAACCTGGAGTTGAAGCTCCAGAAAACCCTAAAACTCCTGACAGCAGGAATAACTTCATATGCTCGGTCCATAGATGGTGTGGACATCACCACAAATCAGCAAGATACATTAGCTTTGATGTGCACCACTCAATTCGAGATTAACAATTTACAGAATGAAATCATCAAGCCTGCCCTCAACCCTAAGTTTGTAGGACTTTGCGAAACTCCGGGTTCAGAACCTCCAATTCTGCTCTTTGGAAAGGACCTTCCAAAAAAGGTGAAAGACCTGGAGGAAGAGTCCAAGACCTTTGGTCTCATGAGGGCAGGTTTGGGACCGAGCAGACCTAACAAATCCAGGCGGCTGTACTCCACGGTGTCCACCAGTCGCCGACTACCATATGGGACTGGTGAAAGCTCGGGGTCCGCAACCATTCCCCGTAAGCCTTTTTTAGGCCAGGGCCCAGAGTGGACCCCATGGAAAATGCGCCACCCCCAACATGAACATCAACAGCAACATCAACATCAACATCAACAGCAGCCCTCTACAGCCCAGTGAAGAGGCAGAAGAAGCAACAATAACCATGGAGGTAGGTGGGTCTTGTTCCTCTAAGCATATGAGCAGTAGGGGCTCTATACTAACAGGGGGGAGATTGCACTTGTTTTTGGATGCATGGGAGTCTATCACTAATGACAAATATATACTCAGCAGCATTCATGGCTATAAAATTGACTTTGTTCATGAAAACATGCCGCCAGTTCAGCATATACCCCAAAGGGTATTCACCCTCTCAGTCAAAGAGAAACAAGAGGGTCAAGCTGAACTGACGAGGCTACTAGCAAAAGGTGTAATTGAAAGAACAAAACATGAACCTTTGGAATTTGTGTCTAATATTTTCACTAAAACTAAAAAAGATGGTGGATGTCGCATCATCATTGACTTAACTTCTTTAAACAAATCTGTTAAGTATATATATTTAAAGATGGAAACTTTTGAAACAGCCAGACAATTGATTTCTAGAGGGTACTTTCTGGCAAGCATTGATTTAAAAGATGCCTACTACTCAGTACCCATACACAAGGAGCATCGTAAATACCTAAAGTTTATCTGGATGAAACAGCTATGGCAATTTAAAGGCTTACCAAATGGGCTAACCTCAGCTCCAAGGTTGTTCACAAAAATCTTAAAACCTGCCTTGGCATTATTGAGGAAACAAAATCATATAGTCATGGCATACTTAGACGACATTTTAATAGTAGGGAAAACCTTGGAGACAGCCATTTCGCAGTAGCAGCTACCAAACATTTGTTTGAAACTTTGGGGTTTGTCATACATCCAGATAAATCCAATTCAACACCGTCCACAACCATGGGCTATCTTGGATTTACGATTGACAGTATTCACATGACTGTAACTCTGCCGAAGGGGAAAGCATCAGAGTTGGCACAATCATGCAACGAACTAATGGTTAATCATCACCCAACCATACGGCAGGTAGCTAGTGTAATTGAGAAAATGGTAGCAGCCTTTCCAGCTGAACAATTTGGGCCTCTGCACTATCAAAATTTACAAAGAGCAAAAGTGCATGCGCTAAAGTAAAACTCAGGTCACTTTGACCGAGTTATGAATTTAACAGCTGAATCCATTCCAGAGATACAATGGTGGACAAGGAACATTAGGCTTAGCTCCAGTCCCATAATAATCACCAACCCAGTATTAACCATTCAAACGGATGCCAGTCCTTTGGGTTGGGGAGCAACTAACATGCAATCCAGCACAGGGGACAGATAGACTAATTTTGAATCATCTTGCCTACAGACACGGGGTATTAACTATTTAGAAATGTTGGGTGCATTTAATGGTTTAAAAGCATATTCATCTAATACGCATCACGCACATGTCCGGTTGCAATTATATAATACCGCGGTGGTGGCTTATATCAACCACATGGGTGGTGTAAAGTCAATATCATGTGACAATTTGGTAAACCTAATCTGGCAATGGTGTGTTGAAAGACATATTTGGTTATCAGCAACTTACCTACAAGGTAAGCAAAATACAGTGGCAGACACCAGGTCACGGAAATTTAACGATAACATCGAATGGATGTTAAATCCCAAAGTATTTGCTAAATTACAAAGCAATACAGCACACCAGATATCAATCTATTTGCATCTAGGCTGAATCACCAGGTACCAACGTATGTCGCTTGGGAACCAGACCCTGAGGCAGCAGCAGTTGATGCATTCACACTGCATTGGGGAAAATGTCCTTCTATGCTTTTCCTCCCTTCTGCCTCATCAGTCGGGTATTATGCAAGATTCAATTGGATTCCACTTCAGGAATCTTGATAACACCCGACTGGCCTACACAGCCATGGTTCGCAGTGGCCCTTGACATGGCTGTCAAAACACCGTTGGAATTTCCCAGCAGTCCAGAATTATTAATCCACCCAGTGTCAGTCAGTGGTTTTAAACTGAATAAGGGGGGTGGGGTGTCAAATGGGATAGTCGAGGACGGAGTTAAAGGGAAAGAGAGTAAAGGGATGGTTAATGACCCCAGAATTAACGGGAAAGAAAGCTCACAAAGGGATCGAGAGTATGGCCAAGTGTAATAGGGATCGATGTGAAAGGGGCCACTTGTCAACATAATTGTATAAGGAGTAAGAGTGTTGTAAAAACAAGCCTGAAGGCTTTGTGTCTCAATGCGAGGAGCATTCGTAATAAGGTGGATGAGTTGAAGGTGCAGATAGCGATTAATGACTATGCTATAGTTGGGATCACCGAGACGTGGCTCTAGGGGGACCAAGTCTGGGAGCTGAACATCCAGGGATATTCAATATTCAGGAGGGATAGATGAAAAGGAAAAGGAGGTGGTGAGAGAGGAGATTAATGCAATAAAAAGGAAGGACATTAGCGTGGAGGATGTGGAATCGAAGAGGGTAGAGCTGCGAAACTCTAGGGCAGAAAACGCTAGTGGGAGCTGTGTACAGGCCACCTAACAGTAGTATTGGAGTTGGGGATGGCATCAAACAGGAAATTAGAAATGCGTGCAACAAGGGTAACACGGTTATAATGGGTGACTTCAATCTGCATGTAGATTGGGTGAATCAAATTGGCAGGGGTGCTGAGGAAGAGGATTTCTTGGAATGTGTGCGGGATAGTTTTCTCAACCAACATGTGGAAGAACCAACGAGAGAGCAGGCTATTCTAGACTGGGTATTGAGTAATGAGGAAGGGTTAGTTAGCAGTCTTGTTGTGCGTGGCCCCTTGGGCAAGAGTGACCATAATATGGTTGAGTTCTTCATTAGGATGGAGAGTGACAAAATTAAGTCAGAAACAAGGGTTCTGAACTTGAACAAAGGTAACTTTGAAGGTATGAGATGTGAATTGGCCAAGATAGACTGGCAGGTGATTCTTAAAGGGTTGACAGTGGATGTGCAATGGAAGGTATTTAAAGACTGCATGGATGAAGTACAAAAATTGTTCATACCAGTTTGGCAAAAGAATAAATCGGGGAAGGTGGTGCATCCATGGATAACAAGGGAAATCAGGGATAGTATAAAAACAAAAGATGAGGCATACAAATTTGCCAGAAAAAGCAGCCTACCGGAGGACTGGGAGAAATTCAGAATCCAGCAGAGGAGGACAAAGGGCTTAATTAGGAAAGGGAAAATAGATTATGAAAGGAAACTGGCAGGGAATATAAAAACTGACTGCAAAAGTTTTTATAGATATGTGAAGAGAAAGAGACGAGTTAAAACAAATGTTGGTCCCTTGCAGTCAGAAACATGTGAATTGATCATGGGGAACAAGGACATGGCAGACTAATTGAATAACTACTTTGGTTCTGTCTTCACTAAGGAAGACATAAATAATCTGCCGGAAATAGCAGTGGAACGGGGGTTAAATAAGATGGAGGAATTGAGTGAAATCCAGGTTAGCCGGGAGGTGGTGTTGGGTAAATTGAACGGATTGAAGGCCAATAAATCCCCAGGGCCAGATAGTCTGCATCCCAGAGTACTCAAGGAGGTAGCCACAGAAATAGTGGATGCATTAGTGATAATTTTTCAAAACTCCTTAGATTCTGGAGTAGTTCCTGAGGATTGGAGGGTAGCTAATGTAATCCCACTTTTTAAAAAAGGAGGGAGAGAGAAAGCGGGGAATTACAGACCAGTTAGTCTAACATCGGTAGTGGGGAAACTGCTAGGGTCAGTTATTAAAGATGGGATAGCAGCGCATTTGGAAAGTGGTGAAATCATTGGACAAAGTCAGCATGGATTTACGAAAGGTAGATCATGTCTGACAAATCTGATACAATTTTTCGAGGATGTAACTAGTAGAGTGGATAAGGGAGTACCAGTGGATGTGTTATATCTAGACTTTCAGAAGGCTTTCGACATGGTCCCGGATAAGAGATTAGCATACAAACTTAAAGCACACGGTATTGGGGGTTCAGTATTGATGTGGATAGAGAACTGGCTAGCAGACAGGAGGCAAAGGGTAGGAGTAAACGGGTCCTTTTCAGAATGGCAGGCAGTGACTAGTGGGGCGCCGCAAGGCTCAGTGCTGGGACCCCAGCTATTTACAATATATATTAATGATTTGGACGAGGGAATTCAATGCAACATCTCCAAATTTGCAGATGACACCAAGCTGGGGGGTATAGTTAGGTGTGAGGAGGATGCTTGGAGGCTGCAGGGTGATTTGGATAGGCTGAGTGAATGGGCAGATGCATGGCAGATGCAGTATAATGTTGATCAATGTGAGGTTATCCACTTTGGTGGCAAAAACATGAGGGTAGACTATTATCTGAATGGTGGCAGATTAGGAAAAGGGGAGATGCAACGAGACCTGGGTGTCATGGTACACCAGTCATTGAAAGTAGGCATGCAGGTGCAGCAGGCAGTGAAGAAAGCAAATGGTATGTTAGCATTCATAGCGAAAGGATTTGAGTATAGGAGCAGGGAGGTTCTACTGCAGTTGTACAGGGTTTTGGTGAGGCCACACCTGGAGTATTGCGTACAGTTTTGGTCTCCAAATCTGAGGAAAGACATCCTTGCCATAGAGGGGGTACAGAGAAGATTCACCAGACTGATTCCTGGGATGTCAGGACTTTCATATGAGGATAGATTGGATAGACTTGGCTTGTACTTGCTGGAATTTAGAAGATTGAGGGGGGATCTTATAGAAACTTACAAAATTCTTAAGGGGTTGGACAAGCTAGATGCTGGAAGATTGTTCCCGATGTTGGGGGAGTCCAGAACAAGGGGTCACAGTCTAAGGATGAGGGGGAATTCCTTTAGGACCGAGATGAGGAAAACATTCTTTACACAGAGAGTGATGAGTCTCTGGAATTCTCTGCCACAGAAGGTAGTTGAGGCCAGTTCATTGGCTATATTTAAGAGGGCGTTAGATGTGGCACTTGTGGCTAAAGGGATCAGGGGGTATGGAGAGAAGGCAGGCACGGGATACTGAGTAGGATGATCAGCCATGATCACATTGAATGGCGGTGCAGGCTCGAAGGGCCGAATGGCCTACTCCTGCACCTATTTTTCTATGTTTCTATGTTTCTATTAGTCACCCGTGCCATGACAGAATCAATCTCCTGGCTTGCAGATTCTAAAAAGACCTCTACTGGGCCTGGGACTGTCTGAGGACGCCATCAACATGATATCCGCATCCCACCGGGAGTCCACCAAGAGACAATACCTGACCAACATAAGGAAATGGGAACGGTATTGCTCCAAAACAGGAACTACCTACTCAACAGCAACAGCTACCAGTGTTGTGGAGTTCCTGGGTGGATTACAACGGGATGGACTCAGCTACAGCGCCATCAATACAGCCAGGAGTGCGTTGTCAGCTTATTTGGTTCCAGCTGCTGGAACAACTTACCCTGAAATCAGTCATGGTCATGGCACTAGTGTCAGCACAAAGGGTACAGTCCCTCCACCTTCTGAGGCTGGACAGCATGACAGAGTCATTGGACTGTATCACATTCCATATTCAGGGTCTGGTCAAACAAACTAGACCAGGAACCATGCCTCCAGTTATGGAGCTCTGGGTATATTCATCTGACCCAGGGCTGTGTGCCAAGACCCATCTCGCCATTTACATAGACACAACATACAACTTAAGAGGGAGAGAAAAAGCCTTATGGATAAGCCACAAGAAGCCCCATGGCCAGGTGATGAGCCAAACCATTTCAAGGTGGCTCAAGCAGGTGCTTAAGTCCGCGGGAATCAACACTAATGTTTACCAATCTCACTCCACCAGGGCTGCATCCACGTCGGCAGCTAGGCGAATGGATGTGCCCATGGACCATATTCTGGCCAGAGCAGGATGGTCCTCGGAAAGAACTTTCCGAAGGTTTATAATAAGCCGCTGGCGGAACCTGCTCCATTTGCAGACAGAATTTTAGAGTCTGCAGATAATATTTAATTTAAGCCCGGGGGAGCTCTCTGTTTTTTGGTGTTATTTATAAACCTTTTTTGTTCACAAACAGGTTATTGTTGATTGTGATAACATACTTCCTCCCTCAAAGGTCTTCTACAGTGAGTGAAGCATGAGCTGGTACACGTTTCGGAAACACAGAGCTTTGAAATCTTCACGTAGTCACTCACGTGACTCCGAAATAAAATAGTAAGATTAAATGAGAACTTACCAGTTCGAAGTTTGATCTGTATTTTATGAGGAGTTACGATGAGAGATTACGTGCCCTCCGCTCCCACCCTCTATTATACAGGTCAACTGGTAATTAAGTTCTTATTTTTTCTTTACTATATTTATTTCAATCGTTGTGTTTTTTCTGTGAATCTACACCGCTGCTTTGAAGAATGTCGGGCATGCATGCTGGACGGGGTCTTCACGTAATCCCTCATCGTAACTCCTTGTGAAATACAGATCAAACTTTGAACTGGTAAGTTCTCATTTAATCTTACTATTTTACCTGTCAGGTCTCCCATCCGGAATTGGCTTCTAGGCTCCAGCTTTACCTGAGTTTACCTGGTCTGGATGTGGAGGGCAGATGTAACCCCAGGGTCCAGCTTAGTAGCAATGCAGTGAGACCCACCCACCTCCCAACCTTCCCACCCACAAGAGATTCAGCCCATTGGAAAAGCTGCCATCAAACCTTTGTTAGCTGTGCAAGCAATCATTGAATTTAATAACATTCAGTGATATTTCAGAACTATTACAATTGAAGTAAATGATTGAACAATTTAAAAAAATATAAAATAATGTCAATCTAACTAATTTATAAATAATTGGAACAATTAAACCACAACAAAACAATTTAAAAACCTTACCTTTCCCATTACCTCCCGAGTCTTTGCCCCAAAGTCAATGGTGTTGGATCACATTCCAGGTCTGACCTGCCGCAAAATCCTAGTGGCGTTTCCCCAGTGGTGAGGTGAATTGACAGATTTGGCCGTCCTTTCCTGCTGACTCTCCAAATCTGTCATTAAGTCCTGGGCTTCTGCTTCTCACAGTGCAAGCATGAAGGTCTGGGTCTTATTTCGGTTTCAATGTTTGGACACTACCTCTTCTAATAATTGGAACCATGAGCAAAAGTCAGCACCACTTGTCTCAATGAGATTTGTTGTGGAATTTTTCGAGTTACTCAATTGAGCGGAAGGTGTAACATGCAGAAAGATGACTTTGATGGATTTCCTTCATCATTGTAACAATAATAATAAGGTATGTCATGCTGACATATTACAGACAAAAAAATAACCTCACAATATGTGCACCCATAAGGTAATCATCACTACTAATACTGTAATAAATGTGCATCCAGGCATTATCTTGCATCAGTCAGTCCACTAAATGTTTGTTTCTCCTCATCTGTATGATGAGTTGAGGCCAGTATTTTTATGCAATGCCACATGCTATCAATTTATGAAAGCATCGTGCTGCAACTTGTCTGCTAACCCCTGTCAGAATTTCATACATTTCAATGAGGCAGTGTCCTTCAAAACTGTAGGTAATACAGGGCAGTCAATCCTATTTCTCCTCATACAGCAGTACCACCATCCAGAGAATCATTATGATGAATCTTTTCAATGGTATGGAGACAAAAACTTCACACTGTGCTCCAGTTCACCGATGCACAACTTCCTTGCTTCTATATTAAAAATCTCTTGCAATGAAAACTAACGCACTGTTTGCTTTCTGAATCACTTGCTATTCCTTCAGTTGGTTTTCTGTGACTGGTGACCAAGGCACCCAGATCCCATTATACATTATTATTTCCCAATCTATCAGCATTAAATACTCTCCATTTCCTTATACCCTACCAAAATGGGGTGACATTTAACCACATTATATTACATCTGCCTTCTATTTGCCCACTCACCCAACTTTCCAATATAAACTTGCTTATTTTGAATAGTCTGTAATTCCTCATTTTCTTATTTCTCTATTTTTTAAATACCCGGTTATTACATTTGCCATCTACCATTCCACAATCGATAGAATTTTGGAAGAGGAAAACACCCCATCCCGAACTTCATGGCTACAGCTTTAGTGCTCTTGCATGCAGACTATTACGACCTGGATATTTTACACTTATTTACTTTTGACTTAATTGGTGAAATAATCAACAACCACAAAAGGTAACTGTAACATGTGAAATAAGTTCAATGTTCTGTAGATTTACCAGGAATTGAGTTTCTATAAATATATCTAATTTCCCTGAAACAATTACAGCAGTAACTCCCATGGCATTGATTAATTACCTAAAATTGGAGCATTCAGTGTTCATGCCGTTAGGTTGTAAGCTACCCAAGCGGATTATGAGGTGCTATTCCTCCAAAGATAATTAAATTTTCCAATGCACAGACTGATTCCCCTAAAAGATAAACTAAATTAAAAGGAATTGAGAGAATATTTGAATTTGACATATTGTACTGAATTTTACCATCTGCAGTTCAATTCTATTACAAAAGAGCAATTGTGTCATGATCAAAATAGTAAACTTCATTCACTAAGTATCACTTTTCTTCTTTGAAAATATAAAATCTAGAAATATATTTTTGGAAGTTTCCTTCAATTATTTGCATAATGCATTTTAGTGTGGCAATGCATTGGCTAGCAACAGTACAAAGCAAAGGATTGCTTGGTGTCTGAAGATTGTGCAATACAAAGGCTGAGATGAAGAGGGAGAAGAGAACAGTTTTATAAATGGACACTTTGCTTACTTGACTTTAGGCAAGTTACTGTTGATGGGATATTTATCTTTCTGAGCTAACCTTCTTTCTTCGCCTGAGAAGTAGTTTGTATGATGATGATGTTTCCGATGAACCTCCAGGAAGTATTTCCCTAGCTCCAGGCCGAGGTCAAAAATCATCAGTTCCACTTGCAACGTGTCGCTTAATGTGTCCCAGACACAATTTTACGGTGGGAAAGGCTGTACTTTCCAATGCCATGAGAAAAGGATGGCCTTTCTTCTCACTATTAGATCAAGTTGTGTTAATTAGTTTAAATTTACCTCTTAATATAATGTGAGCATAGTTAATGGCACATAAATGAAATTATTCTTAAGCGTAGTTTCTTAATAAATAAAGAAATATTTATCATTTCATTTCCCCATCATACAGTGCTGCAAATTAATATTTTATATGATTACCTGCTGCCTTTTAATTTAGTAAAAAATTAGGCAGGCAAATTTGTGATGGCCTGGCTTTTGGGCAGTGACATTCCAGACAATTTTACAATAGTTTGCCTAAAAATGATATACATGTTGCTAGACATTATTCGTTTGTTCAGTATTCAGCTTCACATATACAGGTAAATGGAATACATGGATAGGGCAGATTTATAGGGATATGGGCCAAATGCAGGCAGGTGGAACTAATGTTGATGGGACATGTTGCCCGGTGTGGGCAAGTTGGGCTGACGGCCTGCTTTCATGCTGTAAGACTCGTCGAATCTATGACTAGGAGATCCTCCTCATGAGCATATTATTTCAGCTGAAGTGATCTGTTTAAAGATGCATCCAGCAGGAAAGGTTTTTACATTCCCCCGATCCCTTTGCATGAGAAATGGTTTTCCTGTTTTAATGTTGCTGTTCAAATTGCCGGTGTGAGAATCACCAATTATGAGGACATTCATCACTCCATTCATTCTAGTAAGAAAATCATTTATAGTGGCAGATGGTTATACATACAGGGTCCCCTTATTTGCTATCTGATATTTTAATCATTGCATAACAAGTGCAGTATTTTTAGCTTGCAGTAACAAAAATACATTTTTAGCTGTTAAGAACAGTGTACACTTGGCAGATTAGTGTCTTTGAAAGGAGAAACGGAGTTAACATTTAAGGTCGATGTCCTTTCATCCTGAACTCATGGCGGGCAGTTGATCATGGGAATCTTGCTTAGAATGGGTCAAGGTTTCCTCACCCCACCTCATCGCCACCCCAATGCCCCAGATGTCCCATTTTGCTCTCAGTCTCCGAATGTGGGAATCAGCAGCAGGGACAGTGGTTATTGACATTCCCCAGCTTCGCTGGACAAGATGGTGCCGGGCAATGAAGTCAATGGGGGACAAACCCTTCCTCAGTTATAGCAGACAATCGGCATTAACGGACGCCATTCGCCCCCCATGGTCCATTATAATGAGGTTTTACACAGTTAAACTTGCAGATATGGATTGACAGGGATTAACTGAGGTGATGGCACACTGTTCATGTAACTAGAATGGCAAGGGCCAGACCAATCTAAAAACATTTTGGGCTGGACGGTGAAGGGCATTGCGCTTACGAAGGAAAATAATTTTGGGTGAAGAAATTAGGAAAACCATGAGATTGCATTGTACCCGAAGTGAAGATATCCTTTAAATTAAACCAATAGAATATGCTTTTGGGTGCCACGGAGAAATGTTGATGTTCTCTTTCCCTTCCACTCTTTGGTGTATTATAAAACATTTTGTGCCGTTGTTTTGCTATCCAACAGGCAATGAAGCACCTGGTCAGCACTGGTGCCACGTCTCACCGCGTCCCTCAGATAACCAGTGAAAATATACACTACTTATATCTGCATCTCAAGGATAAAGAACAGCATTATTGCCTATCAGTAATTAAAAAGAACAATGGATTCTGAATTGGTAGAGAAGATAACACACAAAGATCATGAGCAGATCTTGGCAGGTAACTCCTTCAATTATTAAATGCAATAGAAAAAGGGTTCTTCTATCCGACTACACAGAAAAAAAAAATCTTCTTTGTGGTTCCTACAAAACGTAACTGTGAGGCATACATTCACTTCTTATGTAGTTCCAAATGCCAAGGCTGAGCTTCAATGTCTTCACCTGGAGGACAAATTACATTTGTGTAGGAAGGAACTGCAGATGTTGGTTTAAACCAAACACAAATGCTGGAGTAACTCAGCGGGGCAGGCAGCATCTCTGGAGAGAAGGATTGGCTGATGTTTCAGTTCAAGACCCTTCTCGACCTGAAACTCCATCCATTCCTTCTCTCCAGTGACGCTGCCTGTCCCGCTGAGTTACTCCAGTATTTTGTGTCTATCTTCAGACTTTAACATTTGTCAGGAGAATTGCACTCAAGAATGAATTCCTCAGTCCCCAGGCAAGGCATGAAGTTACCCATTTTATCTAAAGAACAGAAAAACATAGAACACAGCACTGGAACAGGCTTTTCATTCTCCAATATCCATGCCGAACATAATGCCAAGTTAAGATAATCTCCTTAATGCATGAATTAACTACAGAATTCCCTGATTAACTGAAAACCATCCTGAAAATAAAACCCAATGCATCATTAATGCATGATCTATATCCCTCCATATACCTCCATTCCCTGCATATTGATGTGTTTGTCTAAATGGCATATATTATCTGTTTCCACCACCACCATTGCACCCACAAGAAAATGTATCTCCTTCTCATTGAAATGGGATCGCAGAATATGATGAAACAGAGAGAAGCAACTGAGAGAAATGAATGTCCTCAACACACAAAATGACATGTAGTCTCCCAATCAACAATGACAATGGAGCCAAGATAAGAAAGAGTAATATTGAGAAAAGATTAGCTGAAAGATGGAAAAATGTGAAGAAGATGCAAGGATGGAGTTGAGTCAGTGGCGACGATGGAAGCATTATGTCCAGGACAATATTCCTCAAGTAATGATAGTAATCAAGTGAAGTCTTCTTTTGCTTTCACAGAGGATAGATGATGACTCTCTTTTTTTTTCCTTGCTGGATTATTAAACTTTTTGTGTTCTCGTTCTGATGTGGGGAGTATTTTTCTTATCATGTTATGAGTAAATTATTAAGTGGGTTGAGATGGCACAGAGTTGTTTTCAGGTGATTAAAGGTATGTGCTTCTTTTCAGCAGACATTGAAGCATTATTTCTTATTGAGGAGAATATGAGTTACTACCTGGAAAGGCTTCCAACAAGCTTTATATCATTCCAAATTTTAAAGGGAGCAGGTTTTAAACACTATAGGAATGGTCGGACTGAGTGCGCGTATGGTGGGGGTGAAGGATGATTTCTCAGCAGGCAATGGTGACAAATTGATGGATTTGGTGATGCTGGGCTAGTAATCTAGAGTCTAGGTTAATGAATTGAAGATGCCAGATCAAATTCCATCAAGAAGACTGTGGAATTTAAATTCTACTACTTCGATAAATGGGGAATTTAAAAGATATGTGAAATTATCAGTAATGGGAGACATGAAACACCAGATTGTTATAAAACATCCAACTAGTTCACATTTAGCAATATAAATCTGCCATCTGTACATGAAATGTTTTGAGGCATAAAATAATACTTTTTTTTAATTAAAACATCATAATGATGTAGTGTTTTTGCAGATTAGTTTGCAATAAAATAAAGCTATTATGAGTCAATTGTCAATGACACTAAAGTAGTCTGGATATTATTGTTGAAGTTTATGATGAACATATGGAAGAGCATTCATTCAACGCATAACTAATGCACATACATTAACACACTGTGCACTAATGTACAGTACATCCTAACACCACTGTGTTAAAAAAAACTTGCCTTGCACATCTCCTTCAAACGTTGCCCCTTTCATCATGAAGCTGTGCCCTCGAGTCTTTGACATTCCAGCCTGGGAACAAGATTCTGACCATCTATGTGTAGGAAGGAACTGCAGATGCTGGCTTAAACCGAAGATAGACACAAAATGCTGGAGTAACTCAGCGGGACAGGCAGCATCTCTGGAGAGAAGGAATGAGTGATGTATCGGGTCGAGTCTTTAGTCTCGACCCGAAACGTCATGAAACTTCTCTCCAGAGATGCTGCCTGTCCCGCTGAGTTACTCCAGCATTTTGTGTCTATATTTTGTCTATCTACCCCATCTATGTCTCTCAGAAGTTTACATATTTCATTCAGGTCTCCTCTTAGCCTCCAGTGATCCAGAAAAAAAAGCCAGGTTTGTTCACCCTCTCATTATAGCTAATAGCCTCTAATCCAGGCATCATTCGGGTAAACCTCTTCTGCACCCTTCACATCTTTCCTATAATGTGACAAGCAGAACTGCATACAAAACTCCAACTGTAGCCTAAACGAAGTCCTGTACAGCTGTAACCTAGCTTCCTGACTTTTAAACTCAATGTCCTGATCGATGAACGTAAAGGGCCTGTTTCATGGTGAGAGTCCACCCACGAGTGACCCCAAGTGAAAGAAAAGAAACAGACTCGTGGTTGTGTACGAGATTTCACGTTTATGATCAAGTGTTTAACCGAGTTCCCACGTGTATGTAATTTATGCAATGTTCCAAGTTCCTCTCCCGAGTTAGCAAGTTCCTCTCCCGTTACACTTGAGCCAACCGTGAATGAAGGTAAGTAACTGTTCTTTCACATCAGATTGTTGGGAGACGGAGCTCAGGGTTCGCCTCCTGAGCTGCTTTGGTGTCCAGGCATGAGTTGAGGTGGAGGGAGGTTGGGGAGGGGGGCGTCATTAATCTGTCTGGGGTGACAGGGCTCTTGGGTTAGGAGTGGTGTGCAAGGGAGGCTTAATTCTCTCCGATCTCTCCGGACGAGAACAAAGGAAACCTCTCTTGCCAGCGCGTACAAGCCCGTTGTATATTAGGGTCTCGACCCGAAACGTCACCTATCTCCTTCGCTCCTTAGATGCTGCTGCACCCGCTGAGTTTCTCCAGCCTTTTGTATACCCCTGTATATAACTTTGCTGCTGACGCGCACACGCACTCTCTCTCCCTCTCTCTCTCTCTCTCTGCTCTCTCTCACTGCAGCTCAGAGCCCAACCTCGCCATCCTATAGTTGTAACATTCACATTGGGTCCCCTCCACACCCACACCCCCTCTCTCCGACACACACCCCCTACAAGGCAACAGGCAGTGTGAGAGACAGAGAGTTTGTCGGGTGTTGGTTTTGTATATGGATTTCTTTTTAAATTATGAGCCAAGGTCGCATTTACTTATTTTAAACGAAGTTTGGAGCGCTTGACAATACTTTTTTTTTCTCTTTGCGCTCGTTTTCAGAAAGGGTTCAGACCCCGCTTGGCGCGTTGCCCCCTTTGAACCAAGCCCTGCGAGAGGGAGGGAGGGAGGGAACGTGTGAGTGAACAAGAACGCCGAGAAGGAGAGGGAAATGGGGGGGGGGGGGGTGGGGGGTGGGTGGAGGAGAAATAGGGAAGAAGTTAGTTGTTCAGATCAGAAACCTGTAGGCTGGGAGCCATAATGATGAAGAGCGCACCCAGTTCTTCTGAGGAGTGCATAAGAGACTTCGATCGGAAGCAATGTTCCTCTAGAACTGTAACTGAAATCGTGTCCACATCACCTCCTCTTGGCCGGACCGCAAGACCCTGGGTTACCGGTCAGCGCTCTCTGCCGCAAAGGAATCTCAAGAGGGCAATGCCAATGTAAATCGCGGCATCTCCTAAAATATGACTATTCACACACACAATAATTTTCTCTCTCTCTCTCTCTCTCTCTCTCTCGCTCTCTCTCCCTCTCTCCCCTCTCTCTCTCTCTCTCTCTCTCTCTCTCTCTCTCTCTCTCTCTCTCTCTCTCTCTCTCTCTCTCTCTTCTCTCTCTCTCTCTCCCTCTCTCCCTCTCTCCCTCTCTCTCTCTCTCTCTCTCTCTTCCAAGACTGTTCGTGTAGAAGGCACCATTTGCCTGAGCGAAAGATAGAGCGGAGAAAACCCAGCAATCGATTTATAGAATGTACTTGGAAGAGGAAAAAAAAATCCCTTTGTGAATACTCTATTCACGCTGATGATGTTAGTTCGGACTGATCAACGTGGGCTGTGACCTAGCGATGGTTGTGATCGTTTACAAGCTGTAAATCAGGAAACTTGTCATCTTCTAATCGCTATTGGTTGTAAATCTACGCGTCAGGAAAATCCAACGTTCATTGATTAATCTCCATAGTTTTTATAGCTAATTTTCCAAGAAATAACTGCAGTAATCAAAGCCCGAAAGGGTAGGATAGGGCTGAAGCCCAGTGTTTAGACGTTGGGATGTTTTTTTTATCATTCTAATAGAATGATTTTCCAACTCCTGTGTTAATTAAACTTTTTTTTCACTCCTAGTTTTTTTAACATATTTTTAGGATGTTATAGCTGAATAAAATAAACACTTACGAAATGAGTTAATTCATGTATTTTGCTCATGTGACACAAATACATTGTATATAAAATTGTACACATGGGAAAATAAGACAAAAATTACCAAAAAAAACCAAAGAATATTTAGTCGAGGGTGAATTAAATTTTGTGATTAAGATTCGAGCGTGAATGGCACTGAAATCATTTAAAGTGTTCCCACGGTAGACTCACGAATCACTAAGGTAAACGCACGGGCCCTACGTTCTTACAACGAGTCTAAATGTTTCAATTTTAAACTTGAACACTAAATTTGACTCATGGAAAACATGTTTGACTTTTTTCACAAGTTCACAAGGTACCTGCCGTTAGCGCCATGAGTAGACAAGTTGATCGCGCGAGTTCCGACGTTCCTGCTGCGTTGGCTGTACGTGATCACCACGAGTGAAAACTCGGGGTCACTCGTGGGCCAACTCGCACCGTGAGACAGGGGTTTAAGCATACCATATGCCTTTTTAACCTCTCTATCTAGTTGTGTTGCCACTGTCAGGGAGGTATGGATTTGGTATTCATTGAATGATATGAGCCAGAAGACTAAATGATGGAGTTGTATTATATGAACACTTGTTAGTGAAATATATAATTTGAAGTCAAAGCAATTCTACTAATACTGCAGATAGACATAAAATACTAGAGTAACTCAGCGAGACAAACCACATCTCTGCAGAGAAGGAATAGGTGACATTTCAGGTCAAGGCCCTTCTTAATACCCAAAACTAAACTGAAGAAGGGTCTCGACCCGATATGTCACCCATTCCTTCTCTCCAGAGGTTGCTTGGCCCGCTGAGTTATTCCAGTTTTTTGTGTCTATCTTCGGTTTAAACCAGCATCTGCAGTTCCTCCCTACTGATACTGCAACTGATCTCCACGTGTCCAATGCAGTAAATCATTTTTATAAACATAGTATCCTGTGTGAATAAAATATATTACTGATCATCAATTAGAATAGCTTGGAAATATCTTTCCATGCATATATATGTTAAAAATAAGAACAGTAAGGTAAAATATACATTTTCTAAATATAGTTTTACAGTATTGCATATATTGAGACAAGTAAAAGTGAAATTATTTTAAGAAACCTGAGACCACATTCACATAAATTGTTTGTTTATGGGTTCCATTTCCTTCGAACACCAAATGACTTTGTTTTATTGTGATTTTTGACTTTTTCCTTCTTTTCCTGTTTTGCCTACAATTCTCAAAAGTTGTAAACACTTTGCAGCCCCATTCTCTGCCCCAGGGCCTGAATGCTGTCAAGGTGCCAAGAAAACAGAGGCTGACAGGCCTGATGGTTCATACCATTCTGAGGGACTCGTAAAGATAGTGTTTGTTTGTTTTTGATCTGCCTTCAGATCTGACCAGAGACCACTCTTCAGGGAAATACAACTTTTAAATAAATGTTTCAAGATTGTTAAAACATTCCAGTAGTCTGGGTTCTGTTATTATATGTCATTCGTTTTCATGCTGAGGGAGTATGATATTGTAACAATGCTCAAATAAAAATATTCTTCACTTGTAGTGGAATGTGCATTTCTAACATTATTAGATTATATCTTGATTTAGGAGAGTTTACGAATGATTTCACTTCTGTTAACTGTTTCCATTTGTTTTTCAGGATAACAATTTGTTTAATTGCTGTTTTCTTAGAGAATATTTTCCATTGAACTAAGATAGATTTCGCTTTCAATTGTCTGGACTCAAATATCAACTCTGTCCTTGCATATTTCCATTTGTCTGAGCGATTATATAATGATGATAATAGCTAATGTACAACAGGAAACAGCAGTGTGTTGTAAAGTATGCTGGTTAATATAGTCCTAAATTTCGATGTCATTCATGATGTATATTCACAAATGCTAATTGTTAAGTGTCCTGTTTAACAATGCTCCAACTCAATGAAATGCCTACACACATCCTACAAGTGCAGCAGAGGGGTTTCCTCAGCTGCTGCTTTATTTTCATTCAGAATAGTTACTTGAGCAATGCATTGCAAATATGTTTTGACACCAAACCTAACCATTATGTACAATTATCTTTATACACCTTTTATGTATTCATTTCTCAGGATGGAGGTGCTGTTGGCATTTATTGCCCACCACATGTGCACACCAGAAAGTGGTAGTGAGCTCCCTTTGTGAATCACTGCTGCCCTTCTGGTATAGGTATGCATAGACCCAAAATGCTGACTGGTTCTCTGTCCACAGATGCTGCCTGACCTGTTGAGTTTTTCCAACTTTTACTGTTCTTATCCCTGATTTCCAGAATCTATATTTTTTGTTTGACTTAACAAAAATCCAGATTGGAGACTACTCCTAAAATGCTGCTGAACAAGGAGTCCACAGATCTCAATCCAACAATAGGGACAGTAAGATTTTCAAGACAAGATAGTGTGTGACTCAGAAAAAGACAAAGCTGATGGTCATTTCTTTGTCCTACTTGCTGGTGGAGGTCGTGGGTTAGATGAAGATGTCAGAGAACCTCAGTGGAGTAATTGTAAGCATGTTGTGTTATTGTGTACTATGGGTAGAGGGCATACCACTTTGAGTGGTGGATGGGAATACCAATCAAGCAACTTTATTTTCTTTTTTGAAGAAGTGCAGTCATCTAGGTATGCAGAAAGAACGCCATCCACTCCTGAATTGTGCTGTGCAGATGGTGCAAAGGTATTTGTGTCAAAAGATGAGTCACTCTACTCAGGTTACCTAGCCTCTGATAACCTCATGCAGCCTTATTGTTAATGTGACTGGTCCACCTGAGCTACTGATCAATGGTGACACAGTCATGTGCCTGAAGATGTCCCAATATGATCTTGTCAGTCCATTCCCTCCACAGATGCTGCCTGACACTGCTGAGTTCCTCAAGCACGTTGTGTTTTACTAATCAATGGTGATTCCGAGTTTGATGCTGAGGAACTCAGTGATATTAATGTCATTGATTGTCAAGGGGAGGTTCTATCCTGTTAGCGATTGGTCATGTCTGGCATTTTTTGGTGGCAAATGTTATTTAGCTCATCAGCTTGTCTCAATGTTAACTAGGTCTCACTATATATGGGAATTGAATACTTTATTTGCTGAGGTGTAGCAATCGTAATTGAATACAGTGCAATCTGTGAACTTCTCCTCTTCTGCCTTTATAATGGAAGATCATTAATGAAACAGGTAAAGATGGTTGGGCCTGTGACCCTGCACTGGGACCATCTTGCAATCTCCAATCTGGATTTTTTTAATTTTAGGTGTGTTTATGAGGTCACTAGTGTAGTTGTTGGACTTTCTTCAGCCAACAACATGCATCAACACTTCCCACTGCAGATTTCAGGCCAGACTAATAACTGTACGTAACTTCCATGCATTGCCCTTTACAGGAAGGTGGGGGGTAAGTGGGAAAGGACAAAACACCTTGAAGTTCACAAAATTAATTCCCAATGTAATTAAATAACTTTGGTCAATGTAATGAACGATTGTAGATTAAATTTAAGGTAAAGATAGGTAAATATGAGCGTGAAAAGAAAAGAAGGTTATGCTGACGTTAGTTCAAGATGGATAGCTATATAACTTTCTAGGGTATCTTGAGCTGTAGAATGTGAGTTATACAACACAAAACATGCCTATCTTCACACTAGGTCCATACTGATCATCGTCTACATCTACGCTAATCCTACATTTATTCTTTTTAAAAATTCTTCCATCAATGCCAATCAACTCTCCCAGATTTTAACACTCATCTACACACTATTGGAAATTTACAGTAGTCAACTAACTTACTAATATGCAAGTATTTTGAAATATGGGAGTAAATTGGTGCACCCAGGGAAACCCCACATGGATCACAAAGTGAACTCATAAGGTCCACACAAATACCATCAGAGGTTAGGATTAAACATGCATCACACGAGCTGTGAGACAGAGGCTCTATTGCTTAGCCACAGTGCCACTCAATATACTGTACACAGGTTTAGGCAGATCAGCAAATCAGTTGTTTCTGTGACATTTTACTGCATCTCTAGATTCTTCTGTATTCTGCCTAGAATAATTGATATTTTTTTTATTTTATATTTGTTTGCTGTGATTTTTTGTTTAATGTGCCTGTAAAGCTGAAGCAGATAGGAAATTCATCATCCTGCTGCACCCGCTGAGTTTCTCCAGCTTTTTGTGTAACCCTCGATTCTCCAGCATCTGCAGTTCCTTCTTTAACAATTCATCATCCCAGTCCAGTTACATATGTTAATTAAACATTCTTGGTCTTTGCTTGATATCTTCATATATCACAGCTATGCTGTCATTATCAGCTATGAACAGGATAATGAAGAATTGAGGAAACATTTTGCAACGCAAAAATTGTAATTAAAATACGTGTGTAAATGCAACATCCATTTTGTTTGAATAATTACGCTTGCTGTAAAACAAAATAAATTTAATCGGCACAGTTTAATATTAATCTCCTCAATTCCTAATTATGCCAGGAGTTAAATCATCTATCACAATGCTTTCAGTGAGAACATATTTGAAGTTTGATAATGATCAAAGGCTTTTTTATAAAGTTATTGCCATTTTTATTATCTGCCATTTCAAAGAGGTCTAAATGAATGAACCATCTCCAACATCATAATGTATGCATTAGAAATCTGATTTAAAAGGCGGAATGTAAAAATATTAATTTTGGCAACATTACTGGAGAGTGAAACCAAGTTAACTTTTGATTAGAATTGAAAAATATCCCACAATGAAAAGGGTTCAAGGGAGAACAGAGATAGATAAAGAATTGGAAAAAGGGAGGAAAGAGAGAAAAATAGGGAAACCAACAGTGCAAGCCCAAAGGGCTGAATGGCCTACCCCTGCACCTATTGTGTATTGTCTATTGTAAAGAGCAATAATAGAAATGCTTAAATGATAGAAAGGATAATGAAGCAAGGCAAAATTATCACAATGGCATACGTAAAGGTAAAAAAAATTCAGTCTACTGGCGACAACTGTCATTACCGGCACCTGCTAAATAAATAATTTGAGAAGGAGATTGTTGAATCATCAGCGATTTCAGAAGATCATAGAGCACCAAACCATTTAGAGTTCCTTGAGCTCTTTTGGTATATTTTTGAAAGGTGAGAACAAAGAAAACAAAGAGTGAGTGGGATTGAGAATTACAAAGGCAAAGCACCGCAAGCTTAACATCACACTTTACAGAGGTTTCAGCAAAACGATTGACCAATTTACTTTTGGTGTCCTTGATCTAGAGGATCCCTCATTGTGGACACTGAAAACTATGTACTAGCTTGGCAGCATGTAGGTTAGTTAATTATCTAATGGAGAGTCATTATTTGGGTTTAGCTAATGTAAATCTTTTATGTTAATTCCGAATTTGATCGTCCTCAAATCTGAGAGATAATTGCTGGATGGCATTTTCTGTTTCAAGTGTTCAAGTTCAAGTGAGTTTATTGTCATGCATCCCTGATAGGACAATGACATTCTTGCTTTGCTTCAGCACATAGAACATAGTAGGCATTTACTACAAAACAGATCAGTGTGTCCATATATCATTATATAAATACATACACACATGAATAAATAAACTGACCAAGTGCAAATAACAGATAACAGATAATGGGTTATTAATGATCATAGTTTTGTCCGAGCCAGGTTTAATAGCCTGATGGCTGTGGAGAAGTAGCTATTCTTGTACCTGGTCGTTGCAATCTTCAGGCTCCTGTACCTTCTACCTGAAGGTAGCAGAGAGATGAATGTGTGGCCAAGATGGTGTGGGTCCTTGATGGTGCTGCCAGCCTTTTTGAGGCAGGGACTGCGATAAATCCCCTCGATGGAAGGAAGGTCAGAGCCGATGATGGACTGGGCAGTGTTTACTACCTTTTGAAGTATTTTCCTCTCCAGGGCGCTCAAGTTGCCAAACCAAGCCACGATGCAGTCAGCAAGCTCTCTACTGTGCACCTGTAGAAGTTAGAGAGAGTTGTCTTTGACAAACCGACTCTCTGTAATCTTCTCAGAAAGTAGAGGCGCTGATGAGCTTTCTTGATAATTGCATTAGTGTTCTCGAACCAGGAAAGATCTTCAGAGATGTGCACTCCCAGGAATTTGAAGCTCTTGACCCTTTCAACTATCGACCCGTTGATATAAACAGGACTGTGGGTCCCCATCCTACTCCTTTAAAAGTCCACAATCAGTTCCTTGGTCTTGCTGGTGTTGAGGGCCAGGTTATTGTGCTGGCACCATATGGACAGTTGCTTGATCTCTCTTCTATACTCTGACTCATCCCCATCAGTGATACGTCCCACAACAGTGGTGTCATTAGCAAACTTGATGATGGAGTTCGCACTGTGACCGGCTACGCAGTCATGAGTATGGAGTGAGTACAGGAGGGGGCTGAGCACGCAGCCTTGAGATGCTCCCGTGCTGATTGTTATCAAGGCTGACACATTTCCACCAATATGAACGGACTGTGGTCTGTGAATGAGGAAGTCGAGGATCCAATTGCAGAGTATGACATTTGAAAGAACATTTGTGATACATTTGATTACATATATATATATATATTTCTACACTCTATATAGCTTAAAATTAAATATATATAAATCTTCCAGCTGTTGTTGGGAGGTTTTACCTAGTGTGGACCTCTGGGTTAATAGTAACAACCCCAACACTATCAAAGCCCATACACAGCTTTCTGCATTGCAGTTCATAACTATGACGCCAACAAACTATGTTGGTATGAGAGGAGTCTGCTGGTACACTGTTTGCTTGGCTTTCCTGCACTGTAGTGATATTGGCTGCAGATGCTGCATTGTGGTGGGTCCAGTGTTGTGCAAATGGGATTCATCACTTCTAGGGGTAGCAGAGGATGAGTCCACGCTCTACACAGAAAACGGTAGCACAGGAATGGACTATTCGGCCAACTGTGTTAGTGCCAACCATGATGCCAAGCTAAACTGCTCTCATCTGCTTCTACATGATCAACATCACTCTATTCCCAGCACTTTCATGTGAATATCTAAAAGCCTCTTAAATACCACAATCATATCTGTCTCCATCACGATCCCAGGCAATGCGTTCCAGGACCCCACCACTCTGTGTAAAAAACACTTGCTCTGCACATCTCCATTAAACTTTCCCCCTCTCACTTTATAGTTATGCCTTCTGGTCATGGACTGGGGAATAAAGGTTTTGACTGTCTACTCTATTTATGCCTCATAATATTATATTCTTCTGTCTAGTCTCCCTCAAATTCTGAAGCTCCAGTGAAAGCACTCAAAGCCTATCCATCCTTTTCCTATAGCTGAAACCCTCTAATCCAGACGGCATTCTGGAAAATCTCATCTGCACCCTCTCCAAACCCTCCACATCTTGCCAGTATTGGGGCAACCAGAATTGCACACAATACTCCAAATGTTACAGAGCTTATCAGTTGATAAGGAGTGGAGGTGCTTGGATCTGAACAATGTTTTGACGCTGTATGTCAGTAGATTATGACATTTGAAAATACATTTGATTTTGATCATTCACATGTATGCAAGTACTTGAGGCCTGCTTCCTGGCATTGACTTCCTTCAAGTTCAAGTGTTAAGTGTTTCAAGGTTTCAAGGTCAGTTTATTGTCACATGTACCAATTAAGGTACAGTGAAATTCAAATTACTAAATTTTTCCAAATACTAAACAAAGCAACGTGACACACAACCACATTAAAGTTAACATAACTTAACAGAAGTTAACATAAATATCCACCATAGCAGATTCCCCACGTTCCTCACTGTGATGGAAGGCAATAATCTCCAAACTTCATTCTCTTTTATTCTCCAGCGGTCAGGGAAATTGAACCAACCACAGTCAGGGCGAACAAAGCCTCAGCATCGGGGTGATCGTAGCCTCCGCATCGGGGCGATTTATGTCTCCGCGTCGGGGCGATCAAAGCTGCCATGTTGGGGTGATCGAAGCTTCTGCATTGGGGCAATTGAAGCTATTGCAGCTTGGAGCTCCCGAAGTCAGTCTCTGACCAGAGACTGCAAGCTCCGAGATGTTAAAGTCCCACAGACTCCCACGGTAGAACTCAGAGTTCAATCCCTCGTAAAGGGATCGTGAGCTCTGTGATGTTCAAGTCCGTCGACACCCGCAGTGGAGCTCTCGAAGTCGGTCTCCAGCAAAGGCCACAACTCCTCGATGTTGGGCCGCAGTGCGGACGGAGATACTATATGGAGAAAAATGCCCTCTGTCGAGGGAAGAGATTAGAAAAAGTTTCCCCCAACTCCCCCCCCCACCCCACATAAAACAAGCTAAAGATCACTAAAAACAAACAACAAAAGAAAGAAGGGACAGACAAACTGTTGGCGAGGCAGCCATTGCTGGCGCCACCTAGTTTTATGTATAACTCCAAGTTTCTTCTTTTTGGTGCAGTATTCCAACTTTTCCAAACCCAAAGTATAATAAGATATTTAATGGAAAGATAAAAAAAACAGATGTATTATTTTTTAACAACTTTGGGCATGACTCTCCTTCAACAATTAATGTTCCATATTGGGTAAATTCCTCAAAATTCTTGGACCTGTAAAATACGGGAACATTAAATATTTAATATTTGATGTATTGAATCATGCTTATGGAACAAAAATGAGGATATTGTTAAATTAATAATATTGGGACTATTATTTTACAGGATTAGTCATATGCTTTAATATCAAGCAGAAAATATACTTGGCAGTAAAATATGTTTTGATTACTTTCTGGCCAATTCATATTATCTGATACAGATATTATTCAAGATCCAACAATTTTGGATAAATAAAAGACAGAAACAAAGTTATCAACTGACAGCATGACAACCCAACAACAAATGCGCCATGGAAAGCATTTTATTGGGATGCATCATGGCCTAGTTTGGGAACTAAGCCATGATGCAAGAAATTGCTTCATCCAAGACTGCAAGAAATTGCAGATTTGTGGATGTAGCCCAGACCATCATGCAAACCAACCTCTCTTCCAATGACTCCATCTACATTTCGCACCGTCTCGACAAGGCCACCAGCATAATCAAGGACCAGTCACAACTCAGTTTCTCCCTCTTCTTCCCTCTCCCATCAGGCAAGAGGTACAAAAGTTTGACAATAGACAATAGACAATAGGTGCAGGAGTGGGCCATTTGGTCCTTCGAGCCAGCACCGCCATTCAATGTGATCATGGCTGATCATCCCCAATCAGTACCCCGTTCCGCCTTCTCCCCATATCCCCTGACTCCGCTATTTTTAAGAGCCCTATCAAGTTCTCTCTTGAAAGCATCCAGAGAACCTGCCTCCACCACCCTCAGAGGCAGAGAATTCCACAGACTCACCACTCTCTGTGAGAAAAAGTGTTTCCTCGTATCCATTCTAAATGGCCTACTTTTATTTTTCTTAAACTGTGGCCCCTGGTTCTGGACTCCCCCAACATCAGGAACATGCTTCCTGCTGCTAGTGTGTCCAAGCCCTTAACAATCTTCAAAACAATCTTTGAAACCACATACCTTCAGATTCCAGGACAGTTTCTACACAGCTGTAATCAGGCAACTGAATAGTCCTCTCATCAGCTAGAGTGAGGTCCTGACCTCCCAAGTACTTAATTGGAGACCCTTGGACTATCTTTCATTGGACTTTAATGGACTTTATCTTTCACTAAACATTAGTCCCCTTATCATGTATCTGTGTGGACGGCTCATTTGTAATCATGTACAGTCTTTCCACTGACTGGATAGCATCCAAGAAAAAAACTTTACACTGTTGCTCAGTACATGTGACAATAAACAAAACTAAAGTAAATTAAACTAAACCCTTTAGTCTTTAACTGCACATTGTGGACAGCTAGATGGTAATCATGTGTAGTTTTTTTCTATAACTGGAAAGCATGGAAACAAAAGTTTTTCAATGTACCTCGGAACACATAACAATAATATAATAAACTAAACTAAACTAAACTAAAGATCCCTTAAGTTAAAACAGGTCTGATTTCTTTATGTAATTCACATTTGTTTACAATTTTATGCAGATTGGAGCTAAATTTTAATAAAGTGAACTAAGCTTTCTTGCTTCTTCATTTAACTGCATCTCAATTGTGTTTGTTTGTTCCACTTTAAATATTGTATTGGTGTCATGGTTTGCCTCCACCCTCCACCCTCCATATCCTTGAGTTCATTCAGAGCTCTGCTGCCTATATTCAAAGCATGAGCACCTTCGACCCAGCATGTGCCTTGATCTACAGTACATGAATCCAGCTTCACCAAATTGCAAGATTAAAGTTCCTATGGTCATGTCCCTTTCTATCTCTGGAAGAAATATCATCATGACCTCCTGTCAATCTCTGAATTTGTATGATAGACAATTCAGTAGGACAGGCAGCACATCCTTCTATCCGGAGATGCTGCCTGTCCCATTGAGTTACTCCAGCATTTTGTGTCTACCTTTGGTGTAAACCATTATCTGCAGTTCCTTCCCACACATTATGGTTAAATTCCAATACCTCTCCATTGGCAAAATACCTTTGGTTAGCTTGGTCCTTGCTACTGGAATCCCTTTGTTAAAATGTCCTTCCTTGTTATTGAGACCATTGTGCCACATGACTGTCTTTACAACCTTTTTCTTTTTCTAAATCTTTTGTCACCAGTGCTAATGCCTTCTATCTTGGCCTGTCGACAGCATTTGGTTGATTGCACTGCTGTGCCTCAAAAGGCAGCCAGCATCTCCACACCATCCTGACCGCACACTCACTTCACCACTGCCACCGGGAAGAAGCTACGGGAGCCTGAAAACTGTAACATCCAGGTTCAGGAACAGCTTCTTCCCTGCAGCCATCAGGCTATTAAACACTACAACCTCAAATAAGCTCTGAAATACAATTGACGATTATTATTATTATTATTATTATTATTATTATTATTATTATTATTATTGCACTACTATTGTTTGTTTTTTTAGTATGTGTGTATGTGTGTGTGTATATATATATATATAAATATATATATATATACATATATATATTACTAAAAGTATGATCTCGACCACTTCCTGTTGTTTCTATATTGATTTTGGAAAAAACGCTGCCACTTATGGCTGTGATTTTTGCCCATCTTACTCAAAGTCCCCCTCCGCTGTGCAAGACAAGAGGATTTTTCCCATCAATTAAAAATAAAAGAGTTATTAGTGTTTAAAAAATGTTGAGATTCTCTCTCCTGAAGGCCACGCCCCTTCCGGAGGGATTATAAATCCCGGAAGTGTTTAGTGCCTCAGTCAGTCGCTGCAGGATGAGGGAGCGAAAGGATCACGTCTCTCAGTCTGCGCTGTGAATAACACTGAACACATGTCTATTAAACTGTGCGTGTGGTTTTACTGACCTTGAATGCCCTTAATGTGGTTTGAAAATGAAAATGTGGTTGGTTTGAAATAAAGCACAGCAAATGGTTGTTGCTGGTGGTTGGTTTGAAATAAAGCACAGCAAACGGTTGTTGATGGTGGTTGGTTTGAAATAAAGCAATGCAAATGGTTGTTGGTGGTGGTTGGTTCGAAATAAAGCACAACAAATGGTTGTTGGTGGTGGTTGGTTCAAAATAAAGCACAGCAAATGGTTGTTGGTGGTGTTTGGTTCAAAATAAAGCACATGAGTAAAAGTCTAAACTTGACAACTTCCTGTTTGCACTGTATATTGATTTTAGATAAAACACTACCACTTATGGCTGTGATATTTGGCCATCTTACTCAGTCCCCCTCCACTCATCAGATGCAGAGGATTCTTCCCATCAATGAAAAATAAAAATGTTATTAATGTTTAAATTTGTTTGATAATCTCACTCCTGTCAATCATGCCATGAAGGCCACGCCCCTTCTGGTGGGAGGGGGGAGGGATTATAAAACCCAGAAGTGTAGGTGTGGCTCAGTCTCAGCAAGATGGGGGGAGGGAGAGGTCAGGACTCTGAGCTGTGAATCAACTGAACACACTGAATGTCTACTGAGCGGTGAGTGTGGTGTTTAGTTGTGTTTTGTGTGGATTTATGGTGGTTTCACCCTGCTTGAAATGGCATGAAACTGCATATGAATGTGGTGGCCTTGCACCCTGCATGAAATGGTATGAAACTGCACTTGAATTTGGTGGACTTGCACCCTGCATTAAGTGGTAAGAAACTGCACTTGAATCTGGTGGCCTTGCACCCTGCTTGAAATGGTAGGAAACGACATTTGAATTTGGTGGCCATGCACCCTGTTTGAAATGGAATTTGAAGGAATAGCCATCAGTCAACTGTTAGTCCACCAGCCATGAATGAGCTGCCAGCACATCAGGCTTGAGTGACTGAGCTGCCACCCCAAGAATCCATTTGGCCCACAATGTCCATACTGGCCCTCTGGAAACCAGTCCCTCAGCCCACAACACCCATATTAGTGCTCCAGAATGCCCCTCTCCCCCCCACCCCCCCCCCCCCCCCTCACTGGCCACCAATATTGGAATTGGTGGAGATGTGGAATATCGCACCGGGGGACCAGCCCTCCTGTGTGAACATGGGACCCAACGGGTCCCACTTAGTCTAGTATATTACTAAAAGTCTGATCTTGACCACTTCCTGTTGTTCTGAATATTGATTTTAGAAAGAACCCTGCCACTTACGGGTGTGATTTTTGGGCATCTTACTCAGAGTCCACTCCACTGCGCAGGACAAAAGGATTTTTCCCATTGATTAAAAATAAAAGGGTTAGTAGTGTTTACGAAATGTTGAGATTGTCTCTCCTAAAGCCACGCCCCTTTTGGAGGAACCATAAAACCCGTAGGTGTTGAGTGCCTCAGTCAGTCTCTACAAGATGGTCACGTCTCTCAGTCTGAGCTGTGAATAACACTGAACACACGTGCACTAAATTGTGAGTGTGGTTTTATTGACTTTGAGTGCCCTTAATGTGGTTTGAAAATGAAAATGTGGTTGGTTTGAAATAAAGCACAGCAAATGGTTGTTGGTGGTGGTTGGTTTGAAATAAAGCACAGCAAATGGTTGTTGGTGGTGGTTGGTTTGAAATAAAGCTCAGGAAAGATGGAGGAGGGAGATGTCACAACTCGCTGTCTTTAGTGGCCTTGCACCCTGCTTGAAATGGTATGAAACTGCACTTGAATTTGGTGGCCTTGCACCCTTCTTGAAATGGAATTTCAAGGAATAGTCATGAGTCAACTGCCAGCCCACCAACTGTGAGTAAATGAGCTGCCAGCACAACAGGCTTGAGTGACTGAGCCGCCAGCCCAATAATCCATTTTGCCCACAATGTCCATACTAGTCCTCTGGAAACCAGTCCCTTCAACCCACACCCATACTAGCACTCCAGAAAGCCCCTCTTCTTTATATGAATAAAGACCCGGAGGCGGGGCTGAGCTCGCAAGCCGTGCGAGAAGAATGACCAGCTAAGAAGCCAGCGCCAACTGCGAGTCCGCATCGCACCCCCAACCCCTTCCTCTCTGGTCCCCCTCGCTGGCTCCTGCCCCCTCCCCCATAATACCGCACTCTCCCCAAGGCTCCTCCACATCTTTTCTCCCACTGCCCACACACCCCTCACCCCCACATCCCTCCCTCGCACACACCCGTCCCTTCCACACACCCCTCACAACCCTCCCCCTGCCCACCCACACCCCAAGCTCTCCCCCCCCTCCCGCATCTTTACTGCAGCTGCGGGAGGCTGGGGATGAGCTAGCCTGGCCTGACCCAGCCCAGCCAGCGCCGAGTCGGAGATGGTGCCGATGTCGCCAAATGGAAAGCGGAGATTCCCGGCGGAGGGGAATGACCAGCAAAGCGACCAGAACTCGCTGTGAGTCCCCATCACACCCCCAACTCGTTTCCTTCTGGTCCTCCTCGCTGGATCCTGCAACCCTCCCCCATGATACCGCATTTCCCTGATGGCTCTTCCACTGTCTGTTCTCCGAGCTCTCTCCCCTCTGCCTCCACACCCCTCCCCCAACACCCCATCCTCCCCCCCCCCACACACCCCTCCCTCCCACACACCCCTTCCTTCAACATATCCCTCACAACCCTCCCCCTGCCCATAGACACCCATCTCCCACACACCGCCTACCCACACACCACTCTCCCCAAACAGCCCCCTGCCCACACATAACCAGCCACACACCCCTTACCCCCCCACAACCGCTCTTCCCCCCCATACCCCGCTCCCACAACCCTCCCTCCCACAACCCGTCCTCCCACCCCCCCCCCCCCCCCACCACCCGGCCCGGCCCGGCTCTATCACGCTGCCTCAAGCCAAAGGTCGGCTGTTACCATTGATTGCGAAAAGCAGTGGGCAAACTGCCATTCTTTCGCTTGAGCCAGCATCACAGAGCTGGCAACTCAATGGCCTGTCGGCCCGCTGGTGCATTGAGGGCGTACGCAGCATCTCGATGTCGTACACCGTCAAGGCGCTGTGTATGACGTCGAGACACTGCATACGCCGTCGAAACGCTGCATACGCCGTCAAGATAACGTGTATGACATCGAGACGCTGCGTACGCCCATCTTGATGGTGGACGCCTGGCCCGCAGCCTCACTCGGCATCACGCCCACCCACTCCACCCTCACATTCGGGTACCAGATCCAACGGGTCTTCCGGTTTGCGTTGTTTTCATATTTGCGTAAAAGCAGTACTGGATAGCACTACGACTTTCCGCCACCTTATTCGCCATTCTCATATGCTGCAAGTGCACAAGTTTTGTACCGATCAGTGGAATAGTACAAAAGTTATGAAGGTTTACAAATCGTAAAAACTGCCCCTTCTGGCATCCACTGTCAATCACCGGCAGCAATAAAGTTGAAGGAGCAGAGTGTGTTGAGCGAGTGCGGGGAAAGAGAGCAGCGTGCAGGGATAAAGAGCAACGTGCAGGGAGTGAGCAGCGTGCGGGGGGAGAGAGAGCAGCATGCGGGGAGAGAGCAGCGTGCGGGAAGGGATCGGCGTGCGCGGAGTGAGCAGCATGCGAGCTGCTTCTGCGGCGACCAACACGATGAGCTGGGAGCCGCTGAGCGGAACCGGGAGCCGTTGAGTGAAGTCCTAATCCCAGACCGGGAGCCGCTGAGTGAGGCTGAAGGTGCGGGTGAGTAGAGTGAGAGCTGCATTTGCGGTGACCACCCCTCACCACCCCCCCCGTCCCCCACACACCGCCCCTCCACCACACACACTCCCTCCCACACAACCCCCCACACACCCCTCCCCTTCCCCTCTGTCCCCTACCCCCTCCCACATACGCCCCCCTCCCACAAAAACATCCCCTCCCCCACACATCCCCTCCCACACACACACACCCTCTCCCCCACACACACCCTCTCCCCCACACCCCATCTCCCTCCCCCACACCACATCACTCACACCCCCATACACCACCCCTTCCCTCCTCCACACACCCCCATCCACCCCCCCTCCACCACACCCCCACAAACCCTCCCCTCCACAACCCCCCCTCCCCCACACCCCACTGCTCCTCCCCCACCCCTCCTCCACACACACCCCATCCTCCACACACACCCTATCCCCACACCCCTCCCTCCCCCACACCGCCTGCCCACACCCCCCCCTCCCCCACACACACCCCTCCCTCACACAAACCCCACCTCCCGAAACGAACCCTCCCAGCCAAATTCCTTCATTCAATATAAATTCATTCACGACATTACGTTCTATGCGTGATTACCAAGAACATATTGCACAATACTGTATGGAAAATGTTCTGTGAAATATTTGGCCATTGGTTTTGCATACAAATCAGCTTCTATGTTTCCTACTTTGCAGCAGTGACTACACTATAAAAGTAACTTGGTGGTTGTAAGTGGCTTGGAATGTCATGAGGTCATAAAAGAGTCTATATAAAAATGCACGTCTTTCCTAAAATGTCGTACCACCTGGCCACACCAATATCCGCAAAAGCATCATATTTTCTAAAATCGAGTCAGTGAATTATACCCGATCAAATGCTAGTTTTTCATTGCAACTGTACACAAAATTCTACTGGAGAGGCTATTTGAACACTCAGAATACTCAGTCCTTCCACAAGCTATTAAAAATTATAACAGATTTCAATCCTCATTCAAGAGTTGAGAAAGAAAATGAACAGGACCGTGCTTAATCTGCTTTTTGAGATAATCTCAACATGCTTAAAACTGTTGTTGCAACTTCTTAGTATCAGCATTTTGGTTCAAAATTACAATCAGCCAATATAAAACATCGCTCCCAATATTTGAACATTAGGACATCCCAGGACCCTTCACCCAGTTTCTTCATTAGCTTTTCTATTACTTAACACCACAGAACTATAAATTTCTTAATGATTTTTAGTTTCATTGAAGGCAGCAAGCATGATATTGTATTTGTGAAAGGCCCATTATTAATGTCAAAAAATAGGAACAGTGTTATAGTAGGCCGTTCAATCACTTGTCAGTAAAAGCAATTATATCTTAACTTATCTGTTTCTCAATGACCTTGGTAATCTTTGACTGTGAGACGCAAACTCACACAAATCTACATCCCTAATGGATGCTTCTCCTCACCCCCTCTTCCCGCGCACACGCACCCGCACACGCACACACAGATTACAAAGGCAATTGCTTTACAAAAGTCTATCTATGTCAGTATTAACACTTTTCATTAGTTTAGCCTACATAAATGAGGTTTGCTGTTATATGAAGTTAATATATGACCTCATATGAAATCTCCAAATGCTAATTACAAAATGATGTCCCTTTGTGCCAAATTCTTGAAGATTTGTTTTTCCTTATCAATTGTAATCATCTTGAAACCCTTAGTTAAATTACCCATTCATTTTCCTTATTCAAGATAACAAAGACCAAATCAATGAGACATTTCCAGATGGTAGTATGATTATTATCTGGCATCATACTGGTAAAGCTGTGCTCAACCCACTCTATGGCCAATGTATCCCCCCAGGTGTAATGCCGAGAAATAAATGTAATGCTTAAAAGTAGTTGCTCTTTGGTAGTTGCAAGTGATCTTGGTTGTTGGATTTGGTCAAGTTCTTCCTCTGCAGTAGGTCATGTCTCTTCCAGACAGAGGTGACCTGAAGAGGGATGGATTGCACCTGAACTGGAGGTGGAGATTTTTAAAGTCATTTGCACAGGTACATCGATAAGAAAAGGTACAGAGAAAAAAATGTACCCAACACAGGAAAAGAGACCAGAAAATGGTCCCCAAAATAGTTCACCTTGATTGGTATGGATGGGTTGGGCCGAAGGGCCTATGTCCATGCTATATGACTTTGACCATAGAGTTTCCCCAGGGACTTCTGGTTTCCTCCCCAGGAAATAAGTAAAGGCATATCCATGCTTTTCTAAACATGCTGAAAAAGAAAGCAAAACATTATTGCAGTAGATCTGTTGAGAACTGAATCTCTTGGATTTCCCAATCTTAGAGTAATTTCAGCGAATTTTGTTAAAAATATTTTGTCACCTTAGTTTTGATTTCTTGCACATTTAATGCACTATTTTGTGAGCATATATTATGATTTCGAGTGACTCATATTCAGTCAGCAAGGTAATAAACTTGAATAATTGTACTCAGCATTCAAACGGTTTAACTTGTCAGTGATAAATTATATCTAGTAGAACTAAAATGTGTGCGTTTGGCTTGAGCTAATGTAACAGTTGCGAGCCAGTCTGGAATTTATTCACCAACCCGTTGGCCTTTGGTATTAAAGTGGCAGATTAATTACTCTTAGCTGGATTTAGAGAAAAAGTACTCCCCAACCTCCTTTCGGCGGACGAATCTGCTTCCTGAATCGTAGCACCTACTCTGTCCATTTGGGCACACAATAGATGTGATTTTCACCTTCTGATAATATCAACAACAATGCTGGGAGCACCATTATCCACCATACACACACATTATTGTCCTAACAATAGCGAATGATGTACAATAGCCTTTGACTCTACCAGTATGAAGGCACTGCAAATAATACTCCTCAAATATAGCAGCCCTCGGATATTTGTGAGAAGAAGTTTGCTTGAAATCTACATTTTCAAATTAGGCAAGGTTAACAGTGATCCCTGCCCTATTTTCTTCTGAGACATGGAAAACCTAAAGAAGACATCCTAAGATGCCGAACAGGTACCCCCATTGATGCCTGTGCAAAGTCTTTTACATTCACAGGCAGAATAAATATATCAACTCTCCAAGGTGAACATCTCTGTTACTGAGACTCTAATTACCTTCAGCCAGCTCCAATTGGTAAGCCACATCATTCGCATGCCTAACACCTGACATCATTCAGCTTTGAGCCCAAGTATTTTAATTTAGTTATTTTTATTATCTTAAAATGTATCTTACTGTATATATTATTTACAACCAATAAATATATTTACTAAGTAATTAAGCTATGCTCATTCCCAGTGTGTGAAGACATTTAATTTACATTAAAATGAGTCATACAGCTCCAAAGTCAATCATTTAGTTCCATAACTTATTTACAAGTGATGCTGTACAGCCAAATTAGAGTTGGTCAGAATTCAGAAAAGCCAATTATCTTTACATAATGAATCCCCATGAGTTTATTCATACATATACTGTCAGTTTCATTTTTGGAATGACTGATAATTGAATATTCATCTTTAAAATAAATAACCTTTATTTCCTGGTACATGAATACTGATTGATAATTTTCACAAAGCTGCATTAGGATTTTGTACTGAATAATTACTAAAATGTGACAAACTAATTCATTTCTAAAAAAAGCACCTGTTTAAATTGGCGACAGGTCCTTAACTATATTATTTTATATAATAACTGTTAGTCAATGTAGATTCTCCAAATCAAAAGGTAGTAACCTTTAATTTATTAATATGATGCTAGTAATTGTAAATATATAGTTGATTCACATCTTAGAGTAAGGTATAGAAAACAATGCTGAGTTCATAGTTGGTTATAGTCAGTTTTGTGCACACAAGTCTGTAGTGTAGATCAAGAAGTTTCATTTACCACCATCAGAAGTCAAGTTACAGTTTAAAGCTAACAATGAAACAGTAAGCTCTATTTTAATATTATAAAGATAAAACACTGTATGGGACCATGTCTTTGTCTCTAAACATGATCAAAACACAAGTTGTATAAATCTGTGCTTTTTATATATTTCCAGTTTTTCATATAACTCACTTTTAAATTTATATATAAAGGTTAACTTGTGATTGAGAAATATTTTCAAAAGCAATACAATGGCAGCAAGTTCAGTTCTAAACCAAAAATATTTAAAATGTCAGACTTGTATCAAAGCTTTGCTGAATTTTTGTGTTCATTTCTAATGCTAAGATTCAGTGAAACAAATTGTTTACAGGGTGTAGTCATTTGTTCTAATGGTAAACTTTGAACTTACCAAACAAAAAATACATAAAATATCAGCTGTACTTCTCAGGAGTTGTCCACCTTGTCCTCAGATCTTTCCGAAGTATTAAATTAATACATGTATAAGACCTTAGGCTAAGTGAAGCAAACACTGAAGGAAGTTGCCTGCAATCCCAGTGATTATCAGGCTTCAGTTTTGCTGTGGAAGTGCCCATGGTTGGATAATTCTGCTGCTAGATACCAGTGGCTTCTTAAAAACTGTATGTATATTAGTGCATTTCTTAGTAAAGCCTGTAAATAAATTATACCTGATTCCACTTGCAATGGATCTGGGACTGATTAGTATTACCTTATCAACATGAGTATCATATTATTTCATTTCAAAGAGTTCACAGTGAAATCCATACTTCATATATAGCATGGAAATTAAAAAACACAGCTGAGGTTTATTACTGACTGACCACATACACCAATTAGGTAATAAAATGTCTACTGAAGAATTAAAATATGTACTTTACTGGATTAACTTAACTCTATCTGCAAGGCAGCAGTGCAGTTTTGCCTTTAGCTCCAACAAACCTAATTTAAGACCACCCAATTAGCTAAATGAGCGGCAATGTACAAAGAATTATCCAGTATTAGGAAATAATAAATTCGAAAATTAGTTTGGTCATAAAATGAAATCAATTGTCTGAACTAAACTTTAAATGTCCCGTGAAATTAATTTAGCTTATCGCTGCTATGCAAGAAAGTATGCTTTGGGCCAGCCAACATTAATTAAAGAAGTAAATATGTAAAATATTTTGAAAACTTTTTCCTGTCTTATTGGACAAGACACATATCACACATATTTTCGTTCATCATATTTTTAGAAAATGGCCATTGAGAAGTTATATCATTTCAAGCAGAATTCTGTAATTGCATCATATCAGGATAGAGTAAGCAGTTAGTTGAGAATTCATGAGCGCATTGACAATATTACTTTAATATTGGTGCAAACCATGTGGCCATTTTAATGTAACCAGTTGGCCTGGAAATGCGTGTGATTGATTGAATGTCCATTTTACACCCAGCTCAATTTTATCTCCATTGACTTCAATCATGTCTGTTGGTGACATTGGTTGGTGTTTTGGCACCAGTTACAGTATGTTAAGGCCGAGGCCAGAGGTGGAAGTTATTATTCTACAAATAGGCAATAGTAGTGATAGGCAACATAAGGGATATGAAGCCCAGTTCACGGTAGAGCAGCATAAAATGTTAAGGTTGTGTAAAGGAGTGTTCTACGTTCTACCTATTCATTGGGTAAAAATGTTTCTCCTGAATTCCCAGTTGTGTCTGATTCTTTCTGGAGAGATATAACCACTCAGTTCTAATACCTCATGAACATTTTCTACATTCTTCATTATCTCAATATTATTTTAGTATTAACCCAAATCCCAAGGCCAATAGCAAAGGGTTGGTGCCCCTGCCTGAATTCAAGGAAACCTGTGCACAAAGTGGGCTCTGCAGCCTGGAGTTCCAATTTCCCAATGTAGGTTTCTGTAAGGACCCATCTATTGGCAAACAGTGACATCTTATAGTTGTGATATCATTGAGCTGGTCACCAACCAAGCAGGCTTAAGAGATTTTGACAGAGGTTAAAAACTTCAGTTTTTCTCACCTTACACTGACCAAAATGAAGATTAGGCATTCAAATCCATTAAGCTTAAATATAATTAAATATTACTTTAAATGTATTATAATTGCCAGAAGTTTGAAACAGTTATTCTGAGGAAATGAAATGTATTTATTTTGCAGGGCTGAAGAGATTTTGGATTGATAATTACATCAGGATATCATTAAAATCTCTACTATACCTTATCAAATACAATATATTCTTAAATTATATTCTTACTGTAATGTAGTCATAGTTCTTCCATTCTCTGTGCATAAAAAATCAAGGTTCACATCAATTCATTGATTCTGTGTTGATTGTCTTGATGATTGTCTATGAAGGAGAGGGTGGCACTGAGATCCAAGATTTCCCCATGTAACTGTTCTTGTGCAGAACTCATTTAAAACTCATTTTAAACATAATAAAGATAATTGCTGACATTATTACCATCATAACAACCACAAATTCCTTGCCAATTAGTAGACTCCAACATGGGGAGTATAAATACATAATGTGTTTGATTTCCAGCGGCGACTTTTTACTAACAGCCAAACAGAAGAAGGTTACCTGGATCGGAAAAATGGCAGAAATCGGCGCCGTAATTTACAAGCTGCTAGTGCATCTGAAAGCACTAGCGATTTAGTGATCTCCCGCAGCTGCAGGAGCCTCCGACTGCAAGCGGTCCCTGGACCGCTGGAGAGGACCCGACCCATCTGGAAATCAAAGGGACCGTACCTGGAAACATCTGGGAAGCCCTCCGGAGCCGACGAGCAGGATTTCCCAGGAGCAATGGAGCTGGAGCTACCGTTTGTGAGGGAATCCCCAATCGGAAAGGAACTGGAGCTGCCGAATGTGATGGAATCCCCGTTCCAGTGCAGGTTCGTAGAAACAGCAGGTACAGTAAGTACAGTACCTGGAAACAATGGGGAGGCCTCCATTGTGTCTGGAAACGTGGCCAACGGGCAGGGCTTCAGCTCAGACTGAAGCGCAAGGAACTGCGGCCCCCTATCCTACTGGCCAACGTACCGTCCCTTGAAAATAAAGTGGAGGGTTTAAGGGCAAGGCTGCTTTATCAAAGGGAGCTGAGGGAATGCTCTGTGTTCTGTTTCACACAGACATGGCTCACTTCCCAGCTCCCCAGACACAGCGGTCCAGCCTGAAGGGTTCTCCAAATGGACCGTACACAGGCATCTGGGAAAGGGAGAGGAGGGGGCGTCTGCCTCATGGTCAACTCTGTGTGGTGCTCAGAAGTGGCAGACCTTTCCAACTCCTGCTCTCCACACCTCGAACATCTGGCAGTGAAGTGCCGCCCCTTCTACCTTCCAAGTGAATTCACCTCCATCATCCTGACCGCAGCCTACATCCTATCCCGTCTGGCAATGGAGGAGCTGCACGCCATGGTCAACAAACACCAGACGTTTTACCCCGAGGCGTTTACCACCATAGCTGAGGATTTCAATAAAGCAAGCCTTACAAAATTGCTCGCTAACTTCCACCAACATGTCTCCTGCTGCAACAGAGGACCAAACACCTTCGACCACTGCTACACCGCCATCAAGAATGCCTATTGCTCTATCCTTCACCCTCACTTCGGTAAATCCGACCAAACCGTGGTGCTGCCTCTTCCTGCCCAAAGGCAGCAATTGAAGAGCGCGCACCCCCAGAGGTGAGGACTGTAGAGATCTGGTCGGGGGGATTTGTGGGGGGGGGGGGGGGGCAGAGGAACAACTCCAGGACTGTTTGGAGTCTGTCGACCGGGTAATGTTCAGGGGCTCGGCAATGGACCTGAACAAATACGCCACAGTTGTTACAGACGTCATAAAGAAATGTGTGGAGGACTGCATCACTACAAAAACCTTCCGAGTGTTTCCCAATCAGAAGCCATGGCTGAACTTTAAGATCCGCACTCTTCTGAAGACCGGATACCGAGCATTTATGTCTGATGATACATTGGTCTACAAAAAGTCCAGATACGACCTTGGTAAGACCATCAAAAAGGCCAAAAGGGACCTCTGCTCCAAACCGGAGGATGAGACAGATGTTCGGCAGCTGTGGCGGGGCCTGAATGCAATCACCTCCTACAAGGTGAAATCAGGAGGTAGCTCGAATGTCGGCAAAACATCACTTCCTGATATGGTGAACAATGATGTGCCTTTTCAAGCCCCTATTCGCTGTGATGGTATTTCAGTCACAGTCACAGAGGCCGACATCAGAAAATCTTTCAGAGGGGTGAACCCTCGAAAAGCACATGGACCTGATGGTATACTCAGTCGTGTTCTAAAAACCTGTGCGAACCAACTGGCTGGAGTTTTTCAAACTCTCACTTCTGAGGTCTGAGGTTCATTGCTTTAAAAGGGCAGCAATTATACCGGTGCCCAAGAAGAGCAAGGTGACGTGCCTCAATGACTATCAACCAGTGGCACTAACATCAGTGGTGATGAAGTGCTTTGAGAGGTTGATCATGACGCAAATCAACTCCTACCTCAACAAAAACCTGGACCCACCGCAGTTCGCCTACTGCCACAACAGATCAATGGTGGATGCGATCTCGCTGGCTCTCCACTCCGCTCTGGACCATTTGGACAACAAAAACTCATATGTCAGGTTGTTATTCATTGATCACAGCACGGCATTTAATACAATCATCCCCTCCTAGTTGATTACCAAACTCACAGAACTGGATCTCTGTGCATCCTCGACTTCCACATTCACTGACCACAGTCTGTTCGTATTGGTGGAAATGTGTCAGTCTCGATAACAATCAGCACGAGTGCACCTCAAGGGTGCGTGCTCACCCCCTGCTGTACTCACTCTATACTCATGACTGTGTAGCTGGTCATAGTGCGAACTCCATCATCAAGTTCGCTGACGACACCACTGTTGTGGGACGTATCACTGATGGGGACGAGTCAGAGTATAGAAGAGAGATCGACCGACTGACCAAATGGTGCCAGCACAATAACCTGGCCCTCAACACCAGGAAATCCAAGGAACTGATTGTGGACTTTGGAAGGGGTAGGATGAGGACCCACAGTCCCATTTATTTCAATAGACAATAGACAGTAGGTGGAGGAGTAGGCCATTCAATGTGATCATGGCTGATCATCCCCAATCAATACCCCGTTCCTGCTTTCTCCCCATATCCCCTGACTCCGCTATTTTTAAGAGCCCAATCTAGCTCTCTCTTGAAAGCATCCAGAGAACCTGCCTCCACCACCCTCTGTGAGAAAAAATGTTTCATCGTCTCCGTTCTAAGTGGCTTACTCCTTATTCTTAAACTGAGACCCCTGGTTCTGGACCAACGGGTCAATGGTGGATAGGGTCAAGAGCTTCAAATTCCTGGGTGTGCATATTTCTGAAGATCTCTCCTGGTCCGAGAACACTGATGCAATTATAAAGAAAGCACATCAGCGCCTCTACTTCCTGAGAAGATTACGGAGAGTCGGTATGTCAAGGAGGACTTTCTCTAACTTCTACAGGTGCACAGTACAAAACATGCTGACCAGTTGCATCGTGGATTGGTTCAGCAACTTGAGCGTCCAGGAGCAGAAAAGACTACAAAAAGTAGTAAACACTGCCCAGTCCATCATCGGCTCTGACCTCCCTACCATCGAGGGGATCTATCGCAGTCACTGCCTCAAAAAGGCTGGCAGCATCATCAAGGACCCACACCATCCTGGCCACACACTCATCTCTCCGCTACCTTCAGGTAGAAAGTACATGAGCCTGAAGACTGCAAAGTCCACGTTCAGGAATAACTGCTTCCCCACAGCCATCAGACTATTAAACTCAACCCAAACAAAACTCTGAACATTAATAGACCATTATCTCTTTATTTGCACTTTATCTGTTTATTTATCTCCCCCTCTCCCCCTCTCCCCCTCTCCCCCTCTCCCCCTCTCCCCCTCTCCCCCTCTCCCCCTCTCCCCCTCTCCCCCTCTCCCCCTCTCCCCCTCTCCCCCTCTCCCCCGTTTATTGCCATGTGTCCCTGATAGGACAATGAAATTTTTGCTTTGCTCGCTCTCCCTCTCCCTCTCTCTCCCTCAACATTTTGTTTATTTGATGTTTGCCCTTTAATCTTCAGATTTACCTGTGGTGATTTTATATCTCTACCTTCAGATTCCGATTACTGTCCATCTGTATTTTATGAGGTTCTTCTCTGCTGTAACAATGCCATAAATGTTGGTGTTATCAATTTTGAAATAGTTCTTAAAATTCCCAAATCCTAACTCTTTAATAAATAGAGATCAGCAGCGACATTAGGGATAATCTTATGGAGCATCACTTTGAGCCTGAGCGGGCTGAGACAATCTGAGGAAAAATATATAATTATATCTCTCCATTTCATGTTTTTTAGCAGGCTTACAAATCAATCTGCAATCATGCTCTGACACTGTGTGATCTGAAAGGACCTTTCCATTTAGAAGGAAGCTATTTTGGCCGATCAAGTCAATGCCAGCTCATAAAGCAATCCCCTCACCCAGTTCAGTTTTAGTTTATTGCCACCGAGGTACATGGAAAAGCTTTTGTTGCATGCTAACCAGTCAGCGGAAAGACTATACATGATTATAATCGAGCCATTCACAGTATACAGATACATGACAAGGGATGTACAGATACGAGATAAGTTTCTGGCTTCACCCATTAATTTATCTTGAAACCTATTCTTCACCCCAACCCTATCAAGTCAAGTCAAACAAACTTTATTGTCATTTAGAAATACATTGATATATGCAATTCCAAACGAAATTCCGTTGCATTTGGCTCCCTGTGCAACTCCCCCACACACTATACAGTGCATAATAAACCTACCAAAGTACCATCTTTGGAATATGGGAGGAAACCAGAACTGCCGGTGGCTTGATTTGTGAGGGAGCACTTCTATTGGGCATTTCTATGTTTCCCTTGATCATGATTTCCCTTCAGGCTCGGATGTAGAGACACTGATACATAGAAACATAGTAAATAGGTACAAGAGTAGGCCATTCAGCCCTTTGAGCCAGCTCCGCCATTCAATATGATCATTGCTGATCATCCAAAATCAGTACCCCGTTCCTGCTTTTTTCCTATATCCCTTGATTTCTTTAGCCCTAAGTGCTATATCTAAGTCTCTCATGAAAAATCTAACTTGATGTGGAGACATGCTCTTTTCAGGTAAATATGTTGATACTGCGAAGATCGCAAGTGAGAGATGGAATATTCCTCTTAACTAACTGACTGGCTGACGGGAATATTAGTCAACAAGTTTGAATTTTTTTAACAAGTATCATTCTCCTTGTTAACCTTCATAAACAAATGGTATGGCTGATTACCATAGACAAAGCTTTTCTTACTGGAAAAGGCATGTAACAGTTCGAAAGAAAATCATTTCAAGAAAACAAGACTTCTAAAAATCATTTGAGGCCATAAAAGGGTCATATGTTAGAACAACCTTTAGATGCAGGTAATCCTTAAGCCTTAGTTTAAAAAAAAAATCATTTTTGGAGGTTATAACATTTAATATATTTTATAATTGTTGCATGCTTACACTGTGAAATTTCATACTACTTAATATATTGGCCTGCACAGGGAAAACATACAGACCATTATGAGAAACACATGTGCAATTCAATGTTCATTCATGGATCCATCAGTGTACGTCAGGTATATCACTTCATATGAATTATGCCTGCACAAAAACTCTGGCAGCTGGATGATTTCACACCCCCTACAGCATTCCTGTCCCAGTAAAATTGTGAGCAGTGGATTTAATGGAAGAAAAAGCTTTTTATTGCAAGATTAAACATTCATTTTTCTTCTTTTTATGGTTGTGATAAGAAAGAAATATCAACATGATTTTTTTTTTAAATTTTCCAATGCATTGGTGAGGAATATAAAAGGCAGTTATTGGGATAGTTCATGCTCTATATCCACAGGTGATTGATAGAAATCAAGGTGTCAGATGTGGTATGAATTGGAAGGATAGCATGTGCAGCTGATCTGACATTGAATCTGCGATCATATAAATTTGATTTTACAACATACTGGTCCATTATATGATTGGATGAGGGTGTCCCTCAACAATCCATCCACAGTGATTTATACAGAAAATGTTACTCAGACAATTACCTTCAAAGTAGGAATGAAAATAATATAGTTACAGTAATGACACTCATAAAAAATGGTGAAGAAAAGAAAAGGGAGAAAATCTCAAATAGACTGCAAAACCACACACGATAAAGTGTTCAATATGAAAATGTTTCATTCTTTGGTAGCTCTATATCCAGAATAGGGATTCAGGAAGCAGCTGGTCCTTGCTCACATCTTCTTAAATGTAGTAATTGTGCATGGAAGCAAGCCATTGAGCCCATTGCATCACTGCCAACCAGAAATGGCCAATATTTTTTCCTTCTTGCATTCCCATGAACTTCCCTCAACCCTGATTTTTCTGCTATCCACCCAGAAAGGAGTAATTTAAAGTAACAAATAAATCCACCCCAATCTGTATGTTTTGGGGATGTTGGGGGGGGGAGTGAAGTATCTGGGGAAATGAGCAAACTGCACACAGACACCACTGGAGGTCAGGATCAAAAGCAGGACCCTTGTGTTTTGCGACAGAGTTGGAGCAGTTAGTGTTGCCACCTCATCCCTTTTTCTATAAAGGTCGCTGTGGATGGATTGATGAATGCACCCTCATATGTTAGCAGATTGAAGGACATACCAGCTTAACATGTTATCCTTCCAATTCATACCTCATCAGGCACCTTGATCTCAATCAATCACCCGTGGACATGGGCGGAAATCCTGGAGGGGTGACAGGGGGGGCACACCCCCTCCATGTTTTGAGAGGGGGGGACAATCCCCCCCCCCCCCATGGTTTTTAATCCGGATTTTGAAATTTGGTTAAAAAAAACGATTAAAATCTTCGCTTTCTGCGAGACAGTGGGGGTGTCACTGTTAAGTGCTTGCTAAATGTCTCTATTAACACCGTATTAACATGATGTGTCACCAATCGTGTTTGACCTTCCAAAGCTGTCTGATGTGGGTACAATTACCATTTGAACTAATTGGATTTTTGGTGGATGGCAAAGGTTTAAATGGGTATCGGATTTAAGTGGGTCAGGTCATTAAGGAATCTGGTTGAACGGGTTTCCTGGCTGCCTTGCAAGTAAGTCCCTCACTCACGTCATTTAGCTCCCTCTCCCTCTCCCTCTCCCTCTCCCTCTCCCTCTCCCTCTCCCTCTCCCTCTCCCTCTCCCTCTCCCTCTCCCTCTCCCTCTCCCTCTCCCTCTCCCTCTCCCTCTCCCTCTCCCTCTCCCTCTCCCCTTCGCCTATTTGCTTCAATTTTAGTTGTTTGTGTTATTTATCACATTGTAGCTTTTGAAAGATTCAAGCGGGTATCAGATGCTTTCTAAGGGCCCGTTCGTGGGGCCTTTCATCACCTCGTGCAGCTTAAAATCCAACTGCTGCATCGAGACGATTCAGGCGTTCAATGTTGAAGCACCCACCGGCCGATTTTAAGCCACGCTGGGCAATGAAAGGTCCGCAAATGGGCTGATTCAAGCCCCACGATTCGGGGCGGACGAAGGTGCTGTTGCTGGAGTTCAGAGTGGGTCACCAACCAGGTCAGCTCCCGTTGTTACAGTCTACAGGGCCCACGGCCGAGGCCTCCAATGCCTCATGTGTGTGTGTGTGCACGCATGCATGTGCGTGCGGCCACCAAGAAATTGTGTGTGTCCCATGTTTTGATAGCGATTCCCGCCCCTGCCCGTGGATGTAGGGCATGACCTTTCCCAGTAACTGCCTTTTATATTCCTCACACAGAAACATAGAAGCATAGAAAATAGCTGCAGGAGTAGGCCATTCAGCCCTTCGAGCCAGCACCGCCATTGAATATGATCATGGCTGTTCATCCAACTCTGTATCCTGTAATTGCCTTCTCTCCATACCCCCTGATCCCATTAGCCACAAGGGCCATATCTAACTCCCTCTTAAATATAGCCAACGAACTGGCCTCAACTACCTTCTGTGGCAGAGAATTCCACAGATTCACAACGCTCTGTGAAAAATTATTTTCTCACCTCGGTCCTAAAAGACTTCATCCTTATCATTAAACAGTGACCCCTTGTCCTGCACTTCCCCAACATCGGGAACAATCTGCCTGCATCTAGCCTGTCCAACCCCTTAAGAATTTTGTAAGTCTCTATGAGATCCCCCCTCAATCTTCTAACTTCCAGTGAGTCCAAGCCGAGTCTATCCAGTCTTTCTTCGTACGGAAGTCCTGCCATCCCATGAATCAGTCTGGTGAACCTTCTCTGTACTCCCTCTATGGCAAGAATGTCTTTCCTCAGATTAGGAGACCAAAACTGTAAGCAATACTGCAGGTGTGGCCTCACCAAGACGCTGTACAACTGCAGTAGAACCTCCCTGCTCTTGTACTCAAATCATTTTGCTATGAATGCCAACATACCATTCACTTTCTTCACAGCCTGCTGCACCTGCATGCCTACTTTCAATGACTGGTGTACCATGACACCAGGTCTCGTTGCATCTCCCCTTTTCCTAATCGGTCACCATTCAAATAATAGTCTACTTTCCTGTTTTTGCCACCAAAGTGGATAACCTCACATTTATCCACATTATACTGCATCTGCCATGCATTTGCCCACTCACCCAGCCTATCCAAGTCACCTTGCGGCCTCCTAGCATCCTTGTTACAGCTAACACTGCTCCCCAGATTCGTGTCATCCACAAACTTCGAGATGTTGCATTTAATTCCCTCGTCCAAATCATTCATATATATTGTAAATAGCTGAGGTCCCAGCACTGAGCCTTGCGGTACCCCACTAGTCACTGCCTGCCATCCTGAACAGGACCCGTTCACTCCTACACTTTGCTTCCTGTCTGCCAGCCAGTTCTCTACCCACATCAATACTGAACCGCCAATACCGTGTGCTTTAAGTTTGTATACTAATCTCTTGTGTGGGACCTTGTCGAAAGCCTTCTGAAAGTCCAGATATAACACATCCACTGCTTCTCCCTTATCCACTCTACTAGTTACATCCTCAAAAAATTCAATAAGATTCGTCGGACATGATTTACCTTTCGTAAATCCATGTTGACTTCGTCCAATGATTTCACCACTTTCCAAATGTGCCGCTATCCCATCTTTAATAACTGACTCTAGCATTTTCCCACTACTGATGTTAGACTAACTGGTCTGTAATTCCCCGTTTTCTCTCTTCCTCCTTTTTTTAAAAGGTGGAGTTACATTAGCTACCCTCCAATCCTCAGGAACTACTCCAGAATCTAAAGAGTTTTGAAAAATTATCACTAAGGCATCCACTATTTCTGGGGCTACTTCCTTAAGTGCCCTGGGATGCAGCCTATCTGGCCCTGGGGATTTATCGGCCTTTAATCCATTCAATTTACCTAACACCACTTTCCGGCTAACCTGGATTTCACTCATTCCTCCATCTCATTTGACCCGCGATCCCCTGCTATTTCCGGCAAATTATTTATGTATTCCTTAGTGAAGACAGAACCAAAGTAGTTGTTCAATTGGTCTGCCATGGCCTTGTTCCCCATGATCAATTCACCTGTTTCTGACTGCAAGGGACCTACATTTGTTTTAACTAATCTTTTTCGCTTCACATATCGATAAAAACTTTTGCAGTCAGTTTTATGTTTCCTGTCAGTTTTCTTTCATAATCCATTTTCCCTTTCCTAATTAAGCCCTCTGTCCTCCTCTGTTGGACTCAAATTCATTCTCCCAGTCCTCTGGTAGGCTGTTTTCTCTGACTAATTTGTACGCTTCATCTTTTGCTTTGATACTATCCCTGATTTCCCTTGTTATCCATGGATGCACTACCTTCCCTGATTTATTCTTTTGCCATACTGGGATGAACAATTGTTGTAGTTCATCCATGCAGTCTTTAAATGCCTTCCATTGCATATCCACCGTCAACCCTTCAAGAATCAATTGCCAGTCTACCTTGGCCAATTCATGTCTCATACCCTCAAAGTTACCTTTCTTTAAGGTCAGGACCCGTGTTTCAGAATTAACAATGTCACTCTCCATCCTAATGAAGAACTCAATCATATTATGGTCACTCTTGCCCAAGGGGCCACGCACAACAAGGCTGCTAACTAACCCTTCCTCATTACTCAATACCCAGTCTAGAATAGCCTGCTCTCTCATTGGTTCTACATGTTTAGAAAACTATCCCACATACATTCAAAGAAATCCTCTTCCACAGCACCCCTGCCAATTTGATTCGCCCAATCTATATGTAGATTGAAGTCACCCATTATAATGGTTTTACCTTTGTTGCACACATTTCTAATTTCCTGTTTGATGCCATCCCCAACTCCACTACTACTGTTAGGTAGCCTGTACACAACACCCACTAGCGTTTTCTGCCCCTTAGTGTTTCGCAGCTCCACCATATCGATTCCACACCCTCCAAGCTAATGTCCTTCCTTTCTAATGTGTTAATCTCCTCTCTAACCATCAACGCTACCCCACCTCCTTTTCCTCTCTGTCTATCCCTCCGGAATATTGAATATCCCTTGATGTTCAGCTCCCAGCCTTGGGCACCCTGGAGCCATGTCTCCATGATCCCAACCATATCATAATCATTAATAGCTATCTGCACATTCAACTCATCCACTTTATTACGAATGCTCCTCGCATTGAGACACAAAGCCTTCAGGCTTGTTTTTACAATGCTCTTGCCCCTTTTACAATTATGTTGAAAGGTGACCCTTTTTGATTTTTGCCCTGGATTTGTCTGCCTGCCACTTTTCACCTTGCTACCTATTGCTTCTATCCCCATTTTACACCCCTCTGTCTCTCTGCTCACACATTTAAGAAACCCACCACCTCTTATTCTCTGTTTATTATTTTTTCTTCTTTCCCCCCTACGTGTTGCATCTGACCGCTTCCCTTCTCTGCCTCCTGCCTCACACACGGTCTACTTGCTTTCTCTATTTGAGTCCCTCCCCCCAACCGATCTAGTTTAAAGTCTCCCCAGTAGCCTTTGCAAATCTCCCTGCCAGGATATTGGTTCCCCTCGGGTTCAAGTGCAACCCGTCCTTTTTGTATAGGTCACACCTTCCCCAAAAGAGGTCCCCATGATCCAGAAACTTGAATCCCTGCCCTCTGCACCAGTCCTTTAGCCACGCATTTATCCTCCTCCTCGTTCCTTTCCTACTCTCCTACACTCACAAATGCATCAGAATGCAATAGACCCCTTTAGTATATAAAGGCCTAAAAAATGTACAATAATTAAGTACTATGGAACAACTCACAGCATTCAAGATGCAATGTAGATTTAAAATATCAGCCGTGTTAGAGGCACAATCCTTGCATTTGACTCCCTGCTTTGTGGTTCGTATTTTACAAGTATCAGCAGTAGCTGCTCACATTTATTTTCACTGATAGCCCCATTTCTTTATTGGGCTCGATCACATGACCCTGCAGGCTCGGCCTATGCTTGCCCAGTGGCTGCATTAACTTTTTTTGGCTTCCCGGCTGCAAATGGCTCCAAAGCCTCAGCTCTGCAAGGGCTCAGGCTGCATGAAATTGAATTGAATATATATTTTTAAATGATTGAAAAGTCAAACTATAATAAACTTACTTTTAAACACAAAACAGCCGTTAATTGACTGTAAGCATAATATAGTATATAGAGAAAGCAAGAAATCACCATTGATATCAGCATTTCTGCATGAAGGAATGGTATATTCACCATGTTCCCTTGATTGCTCCCTTGTCACGTGATTTCTTGATTAGAACGGGTGTCAAGGGTTATGAGAAGGTAGGAAAGTGGGATTAAGAGGCAGAGATCAGCCCTGATTGAATGGTGTAGTAGACTAGATGGGCCGAATGGCCTAATTCTACTCTTATAATTTATGAACTTGAGATTCCTACTGGAAAAGCATATGACTAGTTAGAGGCTCAGACATGATAGCAAACTCACTATCTGGGTTGATTTCTCCAAAAATGGCCAACCTCGTCACAGTTATTCTTTTGGTTCTTGTTTACTGAACAAAATATCACCTGCATCAAATGCATCTTATGAATACAATGTTATATAGTGTATACTGTGATACTGACAATATTTTAGGAGGCAAATTATGAGTGGTAGGTTTTTTTGATAATCATACAGATAATTTTCAATAATCCAGGTGTAATCAGCTAATTTCTGAATGTGACCAATAGCTCCAACAATAGTGTTTATCAGACGATAAAAAACAAACCACAAACTGAAAAAATCCTGGTCCATAATATACTTTACAAATACAGATATCCCATTGTGATTTCAAGGCTGTAATGCAATCCTTCAGTTCAGATCACAGTTTTAATTTTTGCTTCATGATGTATAATATCATCAGAAACCATCTGTCATTTCATATTTTTAACACTTGGGTGGTCCTATAATCTACTTTTAACATAAAACACATCATCCAAAGGTTATATAACATAATAGTTTATATCCGATATGATCTTGTTGGTCTACTTGGGAAGCACATTTGGGGTTGTACAGATGCTTCACAAAATTTATATTGTGAAGGCTGCTTTGTGCTGATTATTAATACCACAATAGAACCAATGCCAGTATTTACACATGTCTCATCAGTGTGGTCCACTCATCAACAGTAAATGATTAATCATCACACATCTGTTACCTATTTTACAATGTGATAGATAGTAGTTTTAGCCACATTAGGGTTCACCTGTGGCACAAAACAGATGGAGTGTTACATTGCAATGCACTCTTGGAATTGTTTGACCAATACCTTTAAAAAGATTTGTGCAATTTCTCCAATTAATGGTAAATATTTTACACCTTTGAGAAATAGTATAATTTAGTTAAAATGTGTACAAATTGTTTAATTTTTGATGTGCATATATCTGTGTACAAATATACACCATATACAAAACTTACATAGCCTGTTCAAATATTATAATCCATCCCTTCTACCCAGAGATGCTGTCCGGCCTGCTGAGTTACCAACCTTTTTATGTCGATCTTCTTATAATGCTGAGGATCAGTTTGCTGTTCAGTCAAACCAGAAAGATCCAATCAAACCACACCAAACTTGAGGCTTTGCTGCTGTGTTTGGAGGTTGAAGTCACTGGAAACATGTATTCTGGAAGGTAGAATATTCAGAAGAAGTATTATTCAAGCATGAAAGCTCCTTACAAAAATAATCCTGATAGTGTTGCTTGAGATTGCACATATTCCCGAATCAGTGGCTGTAGAATCACCTTTAGAAGGGGATGTGTACATATTAGTCTTAGTTTCTGCAAAAAAAAAGAATTTATGGTGAATATGTGGATTGTACTACCAAGGATTTGCACCATTTAACAAACATTTAGATAGGTACATGGATAGGACAGGTTTAGAGAGATATGGGCCAGTGTAGATGGGATATGGTGTGGGCAAGTTGGGCTATAGGATCTGTTTCCACACTGTAAGAATCTATGACTCCATGAGGAAGACAATCAAGGCACCTAATGTAGAAAGGTGTAAAGAAGAATTAAATGAATATTTCTGCAGTGAACTATTGAAAGGCATTCACATCTGGGGCCAAATAATATTGGGCATTTACTTTTCAAAGGTTTCAAAGGTTTCAAAGGTCATTTATTGTCATATGTACCAATTAAGGTACAGTGATATGCGAATTACCATACAGCCATACGTAAAAAAAAGCAACAAGACGCACAACTACATAAAAGTTGACATAAACATCCACCACAGTGGATTCCCCACAATCCTCATTCTTTACTCATGAGTGGTATACAAATGCAACACAGCAGTTGAGCATACATCAATTATTTATTTGGCTGCCCTTTAACCCTGTGGCTACAAGAGCAAGCCAGTGGCTGGGCATCTGCGGCAAGTGAGTCACCACCTGACACCTCAAACACTTTCCACCATCCACACGGCAAAAAGCATGAGTGTAATAGTATACTCCGCACTTGCCTGGTTGAATGTAGCTCTAAAAACACATGAGAAGCTCCACACCAGCCAGGACAAATTAGCCTGCTTGATTGAAGCCCCTTTCATCATCTTAAAAAAATATTCCTTTCATCGTTCCCATGCTATTTCCTTCAAGCATTTTATGCAAAATAAATTACTGGACCTCTTGCCCAGGCAATTCTGACAACATCTCCAAATCTGCAATATCTGCCATGCAAAAAGCACAAAGACAGCTGGCATAGGGAAACATTAGCAATGTGGGAGACCCTTCAATGGAAGGACTGCATTAGGCCAAGAAGGTGGTTTGCTATCATCTTATCACCTTGCCAGGGCAATTAGGGATGGCCAGTAAATTATTTGGGTTGTTTGGGCTCTGTGAGGCTCTGGCTCACCACATCCATACTTATCATTGTACTTATCTAAACTGATCCCATTAACCCACATTATGTCTGCAGCTTTCCATGCCTCAGCGAAACAAGTACTTGCTTCTTAAAAATCACAAGGGCATCTGCCTCCACCACTTAATTCAAAGGTTCAAAGGTTCAAAGGTTATTTTATTGGTCACGTACACCAATTGGTGTAGTGAAATGTTTTTGGCCATTTATGCAACGTATTCCAGATACCAACCACATTGTGTGTGAAGAACTATTCCCGCCTCAGATTTCCCTTCAACTCTTATCACAAACCTCTGCCCTCTTGTCTTAGATACCACTGCCATGGGAAAAATAATTTTGCTATCTATCCCCCCTCGTAATTTTACATACCTCCATATAGTCAACCTAGCCTCCTCCACTACAGGGAAAACAGACCAACCCATTCAATCTCTTCCTATAATTGAAATGCTTAATCCAGGCAGCATCCTGGTGAATCTCCTCTGTATCCTCTCCATAAGATAATAAGATCATAAGATCAAGCTTGAAAGGGTTCAGAAAAGATTGATGAGGATGTTGCCAGGACTAGAGGGTGTGAGCTATAGGGAGAAGTTGAGTAGGCTGGGTACCTCTTCCTTGGAGAGCAGGAGGATGAGGAGTGATCTTATAGAGGTGTACAAAATCATGAGAGGAATAGATCGGGTAGATACACAGAGTCTCTTGCCCAGAGTGCGGAATTGAGGACCAGAGGACATAGGTTCAAGGTGAAGGGGAAACGATTTAATAGGAATCTGAGGGGTATCTTTTTCACACAAGGGTGGTGGATGTATGGAACAAGCTGCCAGAGGAGGTAGTTGAGGCTGGGACTATCCCATCGTTTAAGAAACAGTTAGACAGGCAAGTGCCAACAAGCACAGGCAAGTGGCACTAGTGTAGTTGGGACATTGTTGGCCGGTGTGGGAAAGTTGTGTCAAAGGGCCTGTTTCCACACTGTATCACACTATGGCTCTCTGACTCTGTGATTCTATGTGATAGGAGCAGAATTAGGCCATTCGGTCGATCAAGCCTACACCGCCATTCACTCAGGGCTGATCTCTTTCTCCCTCCTAACTCCATTCTGCAATGACCCCTGGCACCCGTCTCCACTGCAGTTACATTATTACTGTAAATGAATTTAAATTAATTGTACAACTATAACTTTATCTCACCAGACAGATTCAAATTTGTCACTTTATAACATGGCTTGAGTGTTCTTCAAGGAGACACCACAGTTGGCCAGGGCAAAACATTATTTTTTTTATTTCCTTACACAGTTATTGGACCACCTTCAATGTTTAAAACAAAATTTGCCATCCATCTTAGTGTTAGAAAATGATACTATTCCAACGTGTTTTTTTCCCACAAAAAAAAGCTGTTTACAGCTCCTTTGTCTCTTGAGGTCAGTATGACTTTATCACTGACAGAAGCTTTGTAACTCTACCAGGCTGGTTGCCAGCCATGGTGCAATTGCAGATCTAATCATAATACTTTCAGTAGCTTCTTTTGTGGTCATAACCTCCTTATTTCTACCCAAGCCTTTGCAAAATTTACAAATTAACACAAAAATGCAATTTTTTGTGTTGCTATCCATTACACCTGTGGTATTGCCCTCTTTATACCTTTACCAAAAGCTGTCCTTGGTTCCTTAGAACTTGTTCAAATCCGCCTCAATATTTACTTATATTATTTGCTGCTTTCTATTTCAGGCCTCGGCATTCTGCCTGAATTTGCTATAAGAATTAACAGATGTGGGCATTTAATGGCCCTGTTGTGTCTCAGGAAATGGATGAATTAGACTGGAACATCGGAACAAAGGTTAGATGTTCAGCCCAGAAGCCTGTACCCCATGATTCCATGTGATCATGACAGACCTACACCTTGATTCCAATTGACCATTTTTGATCCATATCCCTTGATCCTCTTATCCAACAAACATTTATTAAACCCACTCTGTAAAATTTAATTTGTCACAACTTTCATTTTGAGTAACTCAAATTGCTTCCCAACTTCACTTTCAAATGACTTTCAAAAGCTATTGACTCTTTGGATTCTCCACTAGAGGAATTCCTTTTTCTTTTTTTAACCTTATCAAATTTCTGGGTTTAATTTCATTAATTGCATTAACCCCCAACGTAAACACAATGGAATATAACCCAAAGTTACGCAAAGTGGCCTCGCAATTCAGCTTCTTAATCCCTGGTATAATTTGTACTGAAGCTGCACTTTGGGGCTGCCTATATCTTCCGTATAGCACAATGCTGAACACACTACTCCAGATTTCAAATAAATAAATACCAGTATAACAAGCAGAACTCCTTCCTTTTACATATTAGGATACATGATTCTGATGTTCCTTCTCTTTTTGTGTATTTATTTACCTTTGCAACAAATTCACCTGAATCCTGTCCACTTCTCCATGGTTGTAATTTTCTCACTATTAAGAAAATTTGATTGCTTTATCTCTGATCCAGAATTAATAACCTCACACATCTTCTCATTAAGCCCCATCTGCTGCCCTATTCCATAGCTTGTTAAATAACTTTCAATATTTTTGTCCACTTCACAGAAAGGTCATGAAACGCACTGTTGAAGAAGGTCCAACTGTGCAAATTATTGGAGTAACATTCAATGCTCCATCGCCTGCGGTGAGGAGCTGAAGAATGGAAAGATTACTTTATTGGTTCCTCCACTCGTATACATAAACACATTAGGTATTGCAGTCTTGTATTTACACAACTGGAGGCACAATGGTGCATGGATAGAGTTGCCGCCTTACAGCGACAGAGACCCGGGTTCATTCCTGAATGTGGGCGCTGTTTTACAGAATATTTGAACATTTTCCCCTCGGAAGTTTTCTCCGGGCGCTCTAGTTTCTTCCCACACAACAAAGGCATACATGTTTGTAGGCTAATTGGCTTGGTAACATTGTAAATTGTCCCTAGTGTGTAGAGAATAGTGTTAGCATGTGGATCGTTGGTCGGCGGGGACTCAGTGGACCGAAGGGCCTGTTTCCACACTGTATCTCTAATCTAAACTAAAGTGGGCTAGTATTTAGGGACCTGAAATATTGATCAATAGAGGCAAGCCTGAATTCCATTAAGACAGCTAGGCAATTGTTCATTTAATTCAAAAATCGGGAAAATTGCATCAGAATGGTGATCATCAGTCCATTGCGTTCATTAATGTGAAGCAAAGAAAGTAATCTGCTGGCTTCATCTGGCCTCTGTTTTATACTGTATACAGTAACTACAGATCCACAAAATGCAGTTGACATCCTACTTATCACCCTCTGAAATGACCCAGCAAACCACCCTGTCCACAGGAATGGATAATAACTGTAGGCCTAGCCTGTGCATAGCTGTAAAAATGACTTACAAAAGCTTACTATGCACTAGGGCAAGTCATTCAGAAAGCTAACTGAATTTTATCATTTATCGGGAGTGAAATAAATGCATAGGTAATGAGGATATGGTCCTGGACGATGATCAGGCCACATTTCTAGTAATGTGTATAATATTGATCTTATTTAAGAAACGTTGGACTGGATAGGCTTATATCTGCTGAAATTTAATGGATGGAAATATGTAAGAATCTCATGGGTCTTCACAGTGTGGATCTGGAGAGGATTTCTCCTCTGGTGCAAGAAGGTACGATAAGAGATCACATTTTAAAAATAAGGAAGTCATCCATTTAAGATAGAAATAAAGTCAAATTTTTCCTTCTTAGAGAGATTTACAGTAAATCTTTGGATAGACACAAAATGCTGGCGTAACTCAGCGGGGCAGGCAGCATCTCTGGAGAGAAGGAATGGTTGACATTTCGGGTTGAGAATCTTCTTCAGACTGAAGAAGACTAGGAATCACTTATGAAGTGTCTCGACCGGGAACATCACCCATACCTTCTCTCCAGAGTTGCTGCCTGCCCCGCTAATGCCGGAGTTACGCCAGCATTTTGTGTCTAGCTTCGGTGTAAACCAGCATCTGCAGTTCCTTCCTACTCACTTGAAATCTTTGCTCTCTTCCCCAAAGTAAGAAGAAAGCCAAATCTTGTTATATGTTTAAGGAAGAGATAGAGAGGTTTTTGATTTTAAAAAAAAAGGCATTGATAGATTATCAGATATAGGCAGAAATGCAGATGAACCAGGATCTTATTTAATGGATAATCCTTGAGAGGGTGTATGACCTACCCTTGTTCCTATTTTATATGTTTGTATTCAAAATAATATATGAGATGATGATCAGTTTTTGATAGTGCAGTGTGATAAAATATTCAGCAGGTCGTCGCAATAATAGAGAACCTCCAAGCAGAATAATTTCAAATTATAACTTCTTCCACTGATAGTCTTCTGCTTTTAGACTGCTCACTGATGGAGTAAAAATGTAATTATCGATTTTTGGAAAAAAAACAATGTTGGACATTAATTTGTAAAGCATGTATTGCATGTTAATAATGAAAACAGCCGACGTTTTATCGCCTCTTTACACTTGAAACTCTCACCATTATTTGCGGAATGTCGAGTAGATCTGCATTTTATTCCTACTGTATGTTTCTCAAGATACACATTGCCCATTTCAGTCCCGTGACAATGGACAGTGGGTGGGCTGTCAAACATTTAACAGGGCAATGCAATTATATTCACTTCCTCCAAACGCTGCATCATCTTTATTGCTTTAGACTGATTCTATCCAAAATGTTATTTATATAAATTATTTTCCACCAGATCAGACTTTAAAGAATGTCTTTACATGTGAGTGCAATTAGCAGTGAGTAAGCATTGTGAGGTCGTACATGAAAAGCTAGGAAGACTGTAGCAAAGGCCAGGTCTCTCTGTGCATCTAAACTATCCATCTGCATATAATTTTTTTTACCTAACCCTCTTGGTATTTGCTGTGAATCAAGAAAACAATATTGTAACTGAACACCATATTGATGTTTAATTTATTTTGACACTTGGGGTGGGTTTGAGAAAACCTGCCAGTCTGTTTCCAATTGCAGTATATGCTATGGCCCAGTACAGAGGAGTGTCAATTTAAATTCCACCAAATCAAACAAAGGATTGCATATTATATGTTTTCACAAAGCTTACAATAATGATACAGAGAATCCCTTGCCTTCCACAACCCCTTATTGTTCAGGCAAATGCATATTTGAAGGAGGCTTTACTATCTCCAGGCATGCCGTGGCAGAGGGTTGACTTTAGAAGAGCTGATGGTTGGATTTTAATCATTTATTAATTAACTTTTCATTAAGGTGGCTTGTTGCTCGCTTGGCATGGATTACACTAATGCAATCCATTGTGCAATCACAGATGATGTGTGAGCAAGTTAAATACAGTTAAATTTGTTGAACTAATCACACTGTGCATCTTTCAAGGTTTAATGAGTGAAGGCAGATAACAGTCAAAGGGTTTGGCATAATCAATGTACATCTTGGCAAACTAAAGCAGAAAGGTTGAATGGAGTAACCTCTGTAGCTCCCACCAGGGAACCTTTTAACACCCCTAATGATGTTTATTAACAAATTACAGCACTAAGGCTGTGTAAAGTGCTAACGCTGGCAAGGCATTAAATGTTCACCATTTTGTTTTACAAGCCAGATTCACTAATAGTCAGGAGCCTGAGTGGGGTGACACTTTGAAATTAAACATTAACTTCTGTCCTCTGCCAAAATGTTTTATAGCCAACCTTGCACAGTGGCTGTACATTTTTTTCACGCTGCAGGCCGGCTACATTATGTCCCATCAGGATCTCTGCCTCTGGTTAAGGGATAGCAGTTCTGATAGCATGGTAACTGTGAACAGCAGTGCAGAGTGCAATCGAAGGGAGAAATATTTGCAGAAGAAAAGCTATTTATTGTCTAGGGGTGGGAAGGAGAGGCTCTTTAGTGTGTTGTTGTGAAAAACAATACGGCTGATGGTTAAAAATGTTTTTTTTTCATAGGTCAGGCTTTCTTTTCATCTTTTCCATTCTCTTCATTTCTGTCTCTCCTTTCCAGCACAGTCCCTCCCCAGCATTCCCATTCCCTCTCCCACATCCACATCCACCTCCAATTTTTCTTTCACATGTCCACCGCAGGCTTTCCCCTCACAGTGCTGTACCACTGGCTTTTAGTCTGCCCACACCTTTCATAGATTCACAGGTTGCATGACTGATCTCATCACCACTTCCCATAAATGTTATACTCGCACTGATTAACCATTCCATAAACCACAGCCTGATCTGTGACCTTCAGAATTAGTTTTGGATCTCCGGCAGTTCAAATACAAATTCCGCTCACATTCAATTTGAACAGTCTTGAGAGCCACATGAGCTCATTTATTTTCAGATTTAAATGACTTTACCCAGCTGATCTTACATGAGCATAGATCTGGGTAGGGTCCCGACCTAAAGCTTTGCCTGTCCATGTTCTCCAAAGATGCTGCCTGACCTGCTGAGTTACTACAGCACTTTGTGTTCAAGCATAGATTTAATTTGAAACCAATTTTTGCATTGAGAGAGTGAGAAGGTTTCCATAGCATTGCTTGTAAGGAAAAATAAATTGATATCCCCTGATGCCTCTAATATCCAATTCGTTTTTTTCTGCTTTTCACCTTTTCATTTGGCCCTATCGACGTGCTTTAATGCTAACACTTTGATCTTTCTCACCACGCAAAGTGCTGACTCAAGGGGCATCTCAAAGGCCTGCTGCAGTGTTCCCATTAGACATCACCATATTTTCTAATACAGAAGTAGCCAAGATATTTTGGCTTGATGTTTCCTTAATTGAAACATTTTTTCCATGTGGAGACACATTGCAGCTAGCCACAAATCAGCAATCTATTCCAATCATTTACAGATAGAAAGTAAGCTGAAGGGCCTTCTGCTTCAAGCTTTTTAGCTATGAGCTATTATTCAAATTGTAAAAATTAAAAAGGCGGCAGATCATGCGAAAATAAAACATGAAATAAGATGAGGCTTAAACCTCTGTCATTTGGCAGCACACCTTCTCTGAGAGGCAAAATTTAAGAGGAAAACAGTCAAGGCAATGCCAGGTCAAGTTTTAATGATTATTCCATTAAATTAGGTCACACCCCTTAGAAAGATCAAAGAAAACAGGTATAGTTCTATTTAGACTGAATCTCTTTTTTTGAAAGGCATCAGGACCATAATAACATCATGTTGCCTCTGTACAAATAAGCCATAACACTATCTGCCCTTGAGAAACTTTTTTCCAGACTTTGAATTGTATGTTAAGTCAACTTACTGTTCCATTTAAAGAGCAATGAATACTCTGTCCCAAGCAGTATAAACATTTTAATACCCTTGACTTTGACCTGCACACTGTAATATTCTCTCCAGGCTTTGATTCAAGCTATAAACTCCCTACCCATTGAATCGCCTTTCCGTTTAAGTTCCTGGAGAATATTTTACGGTTAAACAAAGAAATTGTTCTTTGTTATTGATGTGCTTTCAGTAAAAACGTCAGTGATGAAAAATTAAGTACAATAATAAACCTTGATGAATTATGTCCTTGTAATGTAGATTAATGTCTATGTGTGATATGCACATTAAGTTAGCAGCCTGTTACTGGTATAGTTACAGGCACACATCCCTGAAATAAGCTAACAGAAAATGTTAAAACAATTCTCGCAATTGAAGAATCAATGCGAGTCCAAGAATATTAAACTAAAATCACATATAAAATATTTGTTAATAAATGGAGATTGACTGATAATCCATGGGTACAGGATATATTCCAGTCATTTAAACTGCAGGTTTGGTTCCTGAGCCACAAGAGAGGCAAATTACTGTAGGCCACACTCAAGATAGAGACTTTCCTGAAGCACTATTGATCAACAGAGAGTTCAGAAGTATGGTAAGCCGGTGATCGTCCAGCAGTAAGGTTGAAGGAAATTAGTGGGAGAGATGTCTTGAGTACAAACACAGCATCCTGGTGCCAATAGTTGGGCATGTGGCTGGACCATAGGGGACAAAGCAAAGTATTGATGTTTTATAATCCCTGTTGCTATATTAGAATTGACAGTCAGGAGGAAAAGACAAGATTTCAATGACTACTACCAGTGTGAACATTATTCAATTTTTTGCCAGATCTTCACTGAAACAGTACAGAAGAACACTTTGGCAGGGAATGGGTCACAATCAATGTGGAATCCAGTTACACCGAAAGAAACAGAAATGAGATCCTGATTCAGAGTTACAAGAGATCAGGTGGAAATTAAAAGAGAGATCTTCAGGGACAGCAATCTCTACGTTTCTTGCAGTCAGAGCCACCAATGTTCAGCTGGGGTAATAGTCCAATAAAACAGATTCACATGTGAATGGAGAATTACTGCACCTGGGAAGAATTCAGATGCTTGTTGATAGAATAAATAAATGGTGGACTATTCTGTAAATGATAAATTGAAAATTGTTGGTATTCAAATTGATCAGCAGGACTGGATGTTACAATCCCTAAGATTTCACTACAATTGACATTCTTGGGTATGACCACCAGGTGAATTTTGCTAACAGTCAGACACATCAGCCGACATTCAGCTGGAGTAGTCTTTTGACAGGTAGGTTTCATTGCTCCCAGGCAAAAGCCCCCATCGGCCTTGTTGGACATGGCCCACTATGTCCCGGTGTTGGAGGGCGGTTTTTGCATCCAGTACCACTGCTGCTGGAGTCCATTCCCTCCCTGTTGCTAGGGTTGGAGCGAGACCTCTTATTATTGGATCCTGGGATTCTGTTAGTGTCATGTCCAGCCTCACTTTGGCACATTTGTATTCCTGCACCAGGCTTGAGACTAGCAGTGAGAGGGCTCCATTCCCATAGAGCCCCATGCTGCTGAGGTATCTCGGTAGCCCAAGCCACTTCCTCACTTGTGAGTTCACCAGTCTCTCCAGATGGGGTAAAGTGACCTCGTAGATGGTAATTGACCACATGAGTCTGGGCAGGAGACCAAATTGAAGGCACCAAAGCTTCAGCTTCCCTGGGAGAGCAGTATTGTTGATTTGCTTGAGGCCACTGATTGTATCCTGCCTGAGTTGTTCCACCTGCTCTGCATCCTTAAGGTATGCTGTGTACCATCGCCCGAGGCTTTTGACAGGCTTCTCCAGGACAGTTGGTATTGTCTCATTATTGATGCAGAACCTTTCGTCAGTGAGCCAGTCTTTGACGATGGAAATACTGCAGGATTTGCTGGGTTTAATCTCCATTCGTGCCCATTTAATGTTTTCCTGGAGTTTATCCAGCAGGCGTTTGGTGCATGCTTTTGTTGTTGTTATTGTGGTCATGTCATTCATGTACGCCCTGACTGGAGGAAGATGCAGCCCACTCTTCAAGTGTGCTCCTCCAACCACCCATCGTGATGCTTGAATGATGAGCTCCATTGCCATGGTGAAAACCAGAGGAGAAATGGTACAGCCTGCCATTATGCCTACCTCAAGGTGCTGCCAGGTGGTGGTGTTGTCCTGTGTTGTGACGCAGAATTGGAGGTCCTGGAAGTAAGCTTTTACCAGCTTTGTGATGACCTCTGGGACCTGGAATAAATTAAAAGCTGCCCAAAGAGTCTCATGGGGCATCGAACCAAAGGCATAGGCAAGATCTAAGAAAACAACATACAGATCTCTCTTTTCCTTCTTGGCAGTTTTTATCTGGTGCCAATGACGTTTGCATGTTCCAGACATCCTGAGAAACCACGTACCCCTGCTTTCTGTGCTGACGTGTCAATAAAGTTGTTGCTCTGCAAAAATGCAAGAGCATTGGGCCATTTGGGCCATAACACCAAAGAAGATCTTTCCTTCCACGTTCAGAAGGCTGATCTGGTGGCATTGGCTAATGGTTGAGGATTTCTTTTCTTTGAGAATTAAGATCCCTCCTGTCTTTCACCATGCCTTAGGTATGATTCCTCCCCCATGCCACTTTCATTAACTTCCAAAGGTATTTCAGGGCGCCAGGGGTGTTCTTATAGAGCCTGTATGGAATGCCATTGGGGCCCTGGAGCTGATGCAGTTCTTGCCCGTTTGACTGTGTTCTCCACCTCCTTCCATGTAGGAGGCCTTATGTCCATCTGGTGCTCAGGTGGGTGAATAGGCTGCATGTCATCTGGAATGGTGACTGGCTCATGCCTCCGGTTGTCAGGTGCTCCTCCAGTTCCCTTACAGGTACTCTCAGGATCCTGCTCTTCTCCTTGACAAGGGGGCTTTTGACAAACTTATACTCTGTAGAAACTTGTCCTCGCCCGCTCTTTCTTCTTGTGTTGCTTTATCAGGCATTCTGCTCTTCGCAGGATTGCCAGGCGCTGCTTTATTTCTGCTTGCAGTGCCTCGAGTCCTTTCCTTACTGCCTCTGTGGCCTTCCTCCACTGTTTTCTCAGCTGCCTCCTTTCTTTCACAAGTCTTTTGATCTCCTGCTGCATCCTGGACTTGTACTTGAGTGGTGGTTCCTTCTGTGTCCTCTGTTTCACGACCTTCACCCCAAATCTCTCCGCCTTATAGTTGTATATGGTGTCTCCCATCTTCTCCAGTTTTCTTTCCACACATCCCTTCAATCCTTCCAGAAGATGGACGAGGTCATTGTTAACGATCTCCCTCTCTTTCCTCTGGCAGGATTTAGTCCACAAGATTTGAGGCTTTTTCTCTTCCATGTTTCTCTCTACCGCTGACTGTGGCTGGTTGGGCTCTGGACTTGTGTCCGTTGGTGGTACTGTACCTGGTTGAGCTTCACCTGGGGTGGTGATACCCTGTGGACTGTGGTGGTTATCCTGCCACTGAGCTTCACTCGACTGATTTGGCCTACCTCTTAGAAAGTAATGGTCAATGCGAGGCCCCACACCAAGCTCTCTCAGGCATTTTTTCCTGCCCTGGTGGATTTTGATGTTAACTTCATGTCCTGCCGGTGCTGCTGCTCTGTCAATTGATATGCCTGTTGTAATACTCATAGTCAATTCCGTTCCTAGGTCTGTTGCCATGTGGTCTGTCGATGAGTCATCTTCCGCCCCCGCTCTCGCAGACTCAAGGGGTATTCTTCGTCTTGTCTTTCTCGTAGCAATATGTGGGTGGATCCAAAACGCGGATTAGCGATGGATCCTGCTGGCATGAGGAGCTAGCCCATGCCAACCCCGTTTGGGTCTATTCCCTCCAGTCAGCAGTCTCTCCAGGCCGTCACTAGGTCTTTCCCTGGTTGTCAGGCCCTTTCGCAGCGGTCACTGGTTTGATCCAGATGTTCAGATTGATTAGTAGGACTGAATGTTACAATCCCTAAGATTTCACTACAATTGACATTCTTGGGTATGACCACTAAATGCAAGAGATAACCAAATGCAGAGATAATCAAATGCAAATCACTGAAAGTCGATGTGTAGTTGCAGCAATTAGAAAGATGAAAAGTCTGTTGAGCGATCTTGCAAGAAATTTGAATACAAAAAATTAAATGCATTGCTCCAATTATACTGGACTGCATTTGGAGGTTATGTGTAGATTTGGTCTCCTTGCCTAAGAAAGTACACACATGTAAATGAGGAAGTGTATTGATTGAATCTAGGCTTGGTGGGTTGGTCATATGAGGGGAGATTAAGCAGATTGTGTTTGTACTCTTTAGCATTCAGAAGATTAAGAGGTGATTTCATTGACTCGTACAAAATTCTAATGGGGCTTGACAGGCTAGATGTAGAGTTGATGTTGCACTGGCCAGCATGTCTCGACCCAAGGGCTATAGACTCAAAATAATGGGTCAGCTTTTACGAACTAAGATGAATAAAAAATCTTCATCTGGAGATTGGTGTAACTTTGGAATTCACTGACTATAATCAATAGTTCAATAGATTTGAGATATTAAGTACACCAGACAAAATGGGATTCATGCAGGAAAATGGAGAGCAGCCAGGAGAGGTTAAATATCTATGTTTGCTATGTTCCTAGCGCAGTTAAGGCTTGTTCAAGGTGGGCAAGTAGTACCTCAAAAATGCTCGGTTGAATGATCCCTCCAATGGATGTTATGTTGTGAGCTAATTTTCAACTAATTTAACAGAGGATTACATACCAGGGAAAATAAGATACACAGAAATGTAGAGGAAGTATACATTACCAGACTAAATGAATGGCAAAAGATAGGCAGTCTAAATGTGCCTGGAATGATGTGTAAAGTCAAATGAAATAGTAAGATTAAATGAGAACTTACCAGTTTGAAGTTTGATCTTTATTTTATGAGTAGTTACGATGAGGGATTACGTGAAGACCCCGCCAGCACGCATGGGCGACATTCTTCAAAGCAGCTGTGTGAAATTACAGATAACAGAGTTGACTAACATAGTAAGATAAGAGAACCAGCATACCAGTTGACCTTTATAATAGAGGGTCTGGGATAGAATAGAAAATCCAGGAGTGGCCTTTTCAAACCCTGCAAACCAATAGGTTCATCCAGTCATGGCACGGGTGACTCTCCCTTGTCACAGGATGTACCAACAAACTCGGACGTTTGGGTATTGGAATGCATGGTTCTGAGACCATGTCTAATACCACAGGGAACCATGGCTGAGTAGGCCAGTCGGGTACAACAAGAATACCCAATGCGGAGTCTTGTTGAATTTTCTGCAAGACCCGACTGATGAGGCAGAAGGGGGGAAATGCATAGAAAAACAAATCCCCCCAGTGTAGCGAGAAAGCGTCCATCGCTACTGCCTGGTTCCCATGCAACATATGTTGGTATTTGGTGATTAAGTCTGGATGCAAAAAGGTCGAATTCTGGTGCTCCATACCAATCTACAATATCAGCAAACACTTTGTGGTCCAACATCCATTCGGTGTTGTCATTAAACTTGCGTGACCCGGTGTCCTCCACTGTATTTAGCTTACCCGGAAGGTAAGTGGCTGATATCCAAATGTTCCTTTCTAAACACTAGTGCCAGATTGTATTGACCAATTCATCACAAGATATCAACTTAATTCCACCCATATGATTGATATAAGCCACCACGGTGGTATTATCAATTTGTAAGCGTACATGCAGATGGTGCATGTCCGAAAAGTAAGCCCGGAGTCCATGAAATACTCCCAGATAATTTCTAGATAATTGATTCCCAGTGCCGGGAGTAAGGTTAATTCATGTGCATTCCATCTACCACCGCAACTGGAGGTGGTATTAGTTGCTCCCCAGCCTTGAGCACTGGTGTCAGTTTGTAGCATAACCGGGGGGGGTTTGTGATTGTAATGGAATTAGAGCTATGTCGAGCATTGCCTATCCACCATTGTAATTCCAATTTTGCTTTTGCTGGTAATTGCATTGGCCTGTCAAAATGGCCAGCATGGTGTTTGAGTGCTGCAATTTTTGCTCTTTGTAGGTTTTGGTAATGCAAGGGCCCAAATTGTGTGACTGGAAAGGCAGCCACAAGCTTCCCAATTACCCTGGCTACTTGCCGAATAGATGGTTTACTGATGCCAGCAAGGCTGTTACATGCCTCTATCAAGTCTGACGCTTTGTTCGGTGGCAAAGTGACAGACATATGAACAATCATGAATCCCAAATAGTCCATAGTGGTAGAAGGCTTTAATTTGGATTTGTCTGGATGGATGATAAGCCCCAGTTTTTGAAATAAGTGCTCAGTGGCTGAGACAGCCAATGTCATTGAGGTATGCCATAACAATATGTTTTTGTTTTCTGAGACGCGCTAAAGCTGGTTTTAATAATTTGGTAAGTCTGGGTGCTAATGTTAATCCATTAGGCAGCGCTTTACACTGCCAGAGCTGCCCCACCCAGGCAAATTTCAAATATCTGCAATGATCTTTGTCTATTGGTACTGAATAGTATGCATCTTTGAGATTGATGCAAGCCATGAAGTATCTCTTGGAAACTAGTTGTTTGGCAGTAACAAAAGTTTCCATTTTGAAGTGGGCGTACTGCACAAAAGTATTCAGTTGTGGCAAATTAATAATGATGAGGCATCGCCGTCTTTTTTAATTTTGGTGAAGATGTTCGATACAAACTCATGAGATTCATTTTTGGTTTTCTCAATTACCCCTTTTGTATGTAGTCTTAAGAGTTCAGCATGACCTTCTGCCTTTTCTTTCTGTGAAAGTACAAACTTACGACTAGGTGTCTGCTGAACAGGAAGGGGAAGTTTGTGACCAAATTCAATTTTGTATCCCTGAATACTTTGTATGAATGGAGCAGTAGTTATAGAACTCCATGCATCCCGAAATAAGTGCAACTGTCCCCCAACCCGTGAAGAATCTCAACATGCAATGTTCCTGAGGCAACTAGACCCACCCACCTCCATGGTTACCGGCGGTGCAACGTTGGTTTCCTCTGTCCTTGTTTCCTGGGAGGTGGAGGCGCTGTGGTGTGGGGGTGGTGCATCTTCCAGGAAGACCGTGCTGGGCCATGGTCTAAAAAAGATAGTTGAGCAGGTTGGACGGCCTTCGAGCTTTCACCAGTAGGTGTTCTGTCGCTGTGGTAGAGTGGTCTGCTGGTTGATGCATGAAGTTGCCTTTGCCTCTTCATCGAGGTATTTTACCTGCTTAGGCAGATTGTCCCCAAATAGTAGTGTAGGCAGCTGTGCACTGCTGGTTCTGCACAACCCCGCAAACTTGGGGTTCAGTGCAGGCTGGATGACACTCTTTCTGTAACAGTTGATTTCAAACTGAGTGTTACAAAGGAGTGCCAGAGCATCCTGTAGCTTTTCCAGCATTTCCACTCTGTCCACTGACCTGGCAACGGCCGTAATTCCAGCAGCCAGTAGTTTTAGGATTTTCTGGAGTTTTACTTCCTGGCTTCTGATGCCAGGGCTCATGTCACCCCAGATGGGGTTGTTGACTGCAGGCACGTTGAGGGAGACACAATTCTCAGGAGCTAGGTATTTGGCTGCAGTGTCATTAATGGCTTGTTCCTGAAGCTGATTCGTTGCCATGTAGTTTATACTGGCTGCCAACATCGGCTGCAACGGCAGCCCTTTTTGGGTAGGCATCGCAAATGTTGATACCATGCCCAGTATCTCCTCTTCTGGCACCCCTAGCATTGGTGTTTCTTCAGCCACACTCCCCTCTTCAGAGTCAGCCCAGTCCTGACTCCTTATGCTCCCCTGAGAGGAGGGTGAGACATTTGGCTGCCCTGTAAAGGGTGCTGCCGTGGGTCTGCGAGGAGACGCACTGTGACCATACCCCTCCTGTAGCAGGTCATGTTGGAGCAACTGCTCCAACATCCGCTCCAAGCTGGATAATCGACCGCTGTCGCTTCCCGCCGGCGGGGTGTCCTCCAACCCAGACCCAGCCGAGTCAACGGACCTGCCCGACTTCCGGGTGGCTTTGCCGCCAGTGCGAGGAGTTCCTGCGGGCTGTAGCGATGTGAAGTCGGGGGTTTGTATCAGCAGCTCTGGAGAACTCGACCGCTGCTGGCTGCCCACTTTGCGATCCTCGGCAGCTAGTTTGGCAGCGGCTCGTTTGGACTTCGTACTCGATTCCATCGTGGTGTGCTTTGTAAGAGAAATACTTAACAGAGCCGACAACTACCTCAGGAATGGTAAGTTCTCCCACCTTGTCCACGCTCCCAGCTGCCTGAGCCTCACCATCCTGCTCACACGCTCTTCCTCCACACCTGCTCGGACCTCTTCCTGGATTAGATGGTGTCTCTCCTTGCCCTGGGCCTTGCCAACTGGTGTCTCAGGGAAGTATCCCAAACCCACTCTGCAAGTTGCCACCAATGGCTTTTGCCTTAGGCATGACTCTGCCACCGGCTTTCTTCGCCCTCCATTTCCTCCCTGTTCTCACCTCGATGCCAGCCGATTGGTCCCTGGATTCCCTGCACTGCAGAGCTTCTCTTGTTCATGCCACCATAAACTCTTCCGTGAGGCCATTGAATGGGAGCTGCAAGATGTTACTGGTCCCATAGAGTGCTGCACTGTTAAGGCTGCGGGGAAGGCCAAGCCACCTGCAGAGAAAGCCGCTGATCTTCCTTTTGAGGGACTCAACTGTGGTCAATGGAACAGCGTAAACCAGCAGAGGCCACAGGACTCGGGCAGGATGGAATGCTGATAGATCCAGGCCTTGAACCTGCCAGGCAGACCTGACTTATCGACTTTGGTCTTCGATAGATTGCGGCAGAGTCTTTCAGATTTGCGTCAAAAAGCTTCCACAAACTCTTGACAGGTTCCTCAGTGATGGAGGGAATGGCAGTTCCGGATAGTAAGAAGTGGAATCTGTCAGTCACCTTCCCCTTCTTCAGCACCATGGACCTTGACTTTGTTGGCTTGAAGCTCATCCTTGCTATGTTTGGTACGCCTCTTGGGCATGGAGCAAAGGTTGAGCGTGCCGCCTTGATGACCTCCTCAACCTCCATCAGACTCGGCTCCCTCAGATTGAACTCTGTTGTTGGGGGGCTGGGGTGATGAGAGCTTTGTTGGGTTTGAGCTCCTGTTCCCTCATTGGATCGCTCAGGGTGTCATAGAGGAAGCAATTGACTTCATCTGTTGAGCCCGAGGCAGCCACTGCGTTTGTCCCCAAGTAATCGCCTGGTAAAGCCAAAGGGATTGGAAATGAATGCAGCTCGCTTCCTAACTCTCCCTCTTCCTCTTCTCCTGTGCCACTCTGTTCTGCGGAGGGTCATAAGCCTTTCCTTAGTATGTTTCATAGGACGGCCAAGGCTTGCTTCTCATCTTCGGTAGATGTACTCCGCAGCGTCAACCCCAGGAATGCTGCTGGCCCAGATGGCAACCCAGGGAGAGTACTGCGGGACTGTGCAGACCAGCTGGCGGAGGTATTTAGCGACATCTTTAACCTCTCTCTGTCAACATGCACTGTCCCTCAATGCTTCAAGACTGCCACCATTGTGCCTGTACCCAAAAAATCACCTATCACCAGCTTGAACGACCACAGACCTGTTGCTCTTACTTCAACTGTGATGAAGTGTTTTGAGAGGCTGGTCCTGGCCCACATTAAATCCTCACACCCACCCACCCTGGATCAACATCAGTTTGCATACAGAGCAAACAGGTCAACAGAGGACGCCATCAACATAGCTCTACATTCTGCACTGACTCACCTGGAGTGCCCTGGCTCATATGTGAGGATGTCGTTTGTAGATTTCAGTTCTGCATTCAATACCATCATCCCCAGCAGAATGGTGGACAAACTGTTTGGCCTGGGTGTAAATCCCAACACATGCAGATGGATCAAGGACTTCTTAACAGATCGCCCACAGACTGTCATGATGGGGTCCAATCACTCCCCAGTCCTGACGCTCAGCACAGGAGTGCCACAAGGTTGTGTGCTGAGTCCTACTTTACTTTGGAGTCACATGAGTGATTCCGTGAAGAAGCCCCGCCAGTACACATGCGCGTCATTACATCAGACGCATGGCACACCGACGGGCTGGGGAGCGTAGCTCCACCAGCGGTAAGTTATAAACCCGCAGGTAAGTGCTTTAAAATGTTACTGCGGTTTGGTTAGGTTGTGCAAGGCTAGTTTCAGGAACCAGCAGGAACGATTCAATGGAAAAAGTAACAAAAAGTAAGGTGAGGGATGCTGCTGTTAGAAGTAAAAAACGTACCCGCGGGACCACATCAGCATGCGTACGCCGGCTTCAGAGACGCCGACATCGGAGCGGCGGGCAGTTCAGCCAGCAGCAGCAACTCCTGTGCTTCAGAGCACTGTGGCCACTCCCGTCATGTGGAAAGGCCAAGAGGAAAACGTCCAGGCTGGTCGACTCTTATGAGTCAGGCCAGGAAGACTCCCCTCCTTCCAATAAAAAGTATTGGGGACATCTGGACAAGATGGAACACCTCATAGAAAAAATGCTTAACCATGAGGTGTTCCAGCCGGGGTTTCATACCCCCAGGGTTCCCCAGCAGCTCTCAGCAGCAATCTCTTTGCAGAGGTCTGTATAACGAAGAGCTATACAGGCAGGAAGAACAATATGCCTACGAATCTGCGTGGGGACCCATAACAGCAGCGCCTTTTCAAGGGCTGCATGATACCTCACTTGAGCATGAGCCGGGACAGCCAGGGCAGTATGACTCTGCCCCTGAAGTTGGTGGTACTGCAGAAGGGCTTGCACCAAAGCACATGAGCTATGCTCCAGGTGTGCCAGATGTGGCGTGCAAATTTGCCGTACTGGCTGGAACTGGTGAAGAGATGGATGAAAACCTGGTCAGCAATGTTAACTATATGGCCTCTCACCAGCTCCAGGACACCATAATCGAGGAAATTTCACAAAGATATCAGACACCTGTTAACTGTGCGCCGCTCCAAGTGCCCATAGTGAACCGGGCAATCTGGGGGCAAATGAGCGCATCCATGCAGGCGCAAGAGTTGAGGCTACAAAAAGTCCTCAAACTGGTTGGAGCAGGAATAACGGCATTTGGGTGAATGGTACAAGAGGCACCACTGGTGCCTGGATACAAGAGGATATGCTGGCCCTGCTGTGTAATGCCCATTTTGAGATTAATTGCTTATGGAAGGTAGCCATCAAGCCAACGCTCAACCCACGCTTCGCGGCCTTGTGCAGATCCTCTAATGTCCAGACACCAAACTTGCTATTTGGGGAGGATCTGGCAAAGCAAATGAAAGACCTGGATGAGGAGGCTAAAACAATCGGCCTCATCAAAACTCATCCCGGGGGCAGGATGCCACCTCGCAAACCAGACTGGCTACAGATGCTGGAGCAGGTCAAGGACCAAGCCGGGGGATTCCAGCTACACACCACTGGCATGCACCATTGCACACCCCAACAAGGCCAGGAGACTAAGGAATCCAACAACCATGGAGGTACGAGTAACTGGACTAGTCCAGGATATATCATCTAGAGATCAGTCACCAGTCGGGGGTAGGTTGAAATTGTTCTATGATGAATGGTGCTGCATAACATCAGATCTATTCCCACTGGACAGTATCCGGGGGTCTCGAATCGAGTTATCACAGAAATACATCCACCCGTACAAAATACACCTAGTCGGGTATTGCTTTTTTCAAGACCAGAAACTCTACAGGTGAATGATGAAATTGGAATTTTATTCCAAAAAGGGGTAATTGAAAGGATGGCATATCAGCCTCAACAATTTGTGTCCAATGTATTCCCCAGGCAAAAGAAGGATGGTGGGTGTCGAGTCATTCTGGACCTAACCCGACTTAACTCTTATGTCCAGTATAAATATTTTAAAATGGAAACTTTCAGTACTGCTAAGCAACTGGTATCAAAAGGGTGTTATATGGCAACCGTAGATATGAAAGATGCATATTATTCGGTACCAATTCATCACCAATACCGTAGATACTTGAAATGTAGTTGGATGAGACAGCTGTGGCAATTTAAAGCTTTGCCCAATGGGTTAACCTCAGCCCCTAGGTTATTTACAAAATTGTTGAAACCAGTATTAGGGCTACTCCGTGCTCAGAATCACATTGTAATAGCATACTTCGATGATGTTGTGATCATAGGCAAAACTCAGGAAGCAGCTGAGGAATCTGTTTCAGTTACAAAACACCTGTTTGAGAGGTTAAGTTTCCTCATCCATCCAACCAAATCCAAATTAGTATCATCTAGAATGACTGACTATTTGGGGTTCATCATTGATTCAACTAATATGTCAGTGACTTTGCCTACGGCCAAAACTGTAGAAATTATGGAGGCCTGTAGCAATCTGGTAGGTAAACAACAACCCTCCATCCGACGAGTAGCCAGTGCGATTGGTAAATTAGTGGTGGCTTTCCCTGGAGTGCAGTTCAGACCTCTGCACTATCAGAATGTGCAACGAGCTAAAGTACAAGCACTAACAGCACATGCAGGTCATTTCGATAGACCAATGCAGTTGCCAGCCGAGTTGCAATGCTGGATAACTAATGTCTCACATTGTACTAGAGACATTCTGACCCAACCTTCAGTTATTTTACAAACTGATGTGTGTGCTTCCGGATAGGGAGCCACTGATACCGAGTCTAGCTGTGGCGGCAGATGGAGTGTGCAAGAGGCATTAATCCTGCAGAGGCATGGGATAAACTACTTAGAAGTGCTGGGTGCATTCTATGGCCTAAAAGTATACTGCTCAACAAAGGATGATTTACATGTTCAGCTTCAGATTGACAATACCACAGCTCTTGCATATATCAATCACATGGGTGGAATTAGGTCATTATCATGTGAAAATCTGGCTAACCTCATCTGGCACTGGTGCATTATGAGAAACATCTGGGTCTCAGCTATCTACCTACCAGGTAGAGATAACATAGTGGCAGACACCAGGTCACGTAAATTTAATGACAACACAGAATGGATGCTGAATCCAAAAGTTTTCAAAATGATTGTCACCCAGTATGGATTGCCAGACATAGATCTGTTTGCATCCAGGTTAAATCGACAGTTACCTAAATACGTCTCATGGGAACCGGATCCAGGGGCAGTAGTATCCAGTGGATGCATTCTCGCTACATTGGGGACTTGCGTTCTTTTACACTTATCCCCCATTCTGCCTCATTAGTCGATGTCTCACCAAAATAGAGCAGGACTCTGCTTCAGGCATTTTGGTAGTTCCAGACTGGCCCACACAGCCATGGTTCCCATTGGTTCTGAGACTGATGAAACAACCATTCATGACTATCCCCAAATGCAGAAACGTGTTCGTTTACCCTGTGACAGGAGAGAGTCACCCTTTACATGATCGTATTAATCTGTTGATTTGCAGATTCTGACCAGACCGTTCCAGGGGCTCGAACTATCGAGTAGGACCATGGCTGTGATTACTGCGGCCTGGAGAGATAGTACTAAAAATCAATATGTATCTCATATTAAGAAATGGGAGATGTTCTGTTTACAGTCAAATATATCTTATCATACTGCAGGCATACCGGATGTATTGGATGTAACGGGTACAGACATTGCAAAAGCTACGACTGGACAGAATGCATTCTTCTGTAGATAATATTACATTTTATGTATATGATCTAATCAAACAAAACAGGACAGGGACAGCTGGAACCAAAATAAGCTTTAAAGCATACCCCATTGACCTGAGGCTCTGTATAGTTATGCACCTGAGTCAATATATCGAGGTCACCAAGAGGCTCAGAGGCTCTGAAACAGTGATGCTCATCAGCCACAAAGAAACCTCATAGAGAGGTGTCAGTTCAAACTATTTCTCGGTGGCTGAAACAAGGTTTGGATTGTGCTGGAGTAGACACTGATGTGTTTATATCTCACTCCACCAGGGTGGTGTCAACATCTGCAGCGAAGACGCAGGATGTGCCTTTAGACAAAATCCTCGGGGCCGCAGGATGGTCTAGTGAAGGAACCTTTTCACGATTTTATGATAAACCTGTCCTCGCAGTGGAAGGATTTGGGCATTCTGTTTTGAGTTTTCCTTTGTAATATCCCCCTGGGAGAGAGGGGTTATTACTGTTCTTTTATTATTAAAAACGTTCATTGTATAATTTAACAATGTTCAATACATTATTTGTTTATCCTGCGTCAACCGAAGCAGTGTGTCATATGAAACTGAATCTATGGCATGAAATCACAGAGCTTTGTATTTTTCACAGAATCACTCATGTGACTCCGAAGTAAAATAGTAAGATTAAACGAGAACCTCCGCTCCCAGCCCTCATAATCATAAAGATCATCTGATAGTTCTCGTCTTCTGAGTCTGACTATATCACTTAGACTGTAGTTACTGTGATTTCATGGCGCTGCTTTGAAGATTGATGCGCATGTGCACTGGCAGGGCTTCTTCACGTAATCGCTCACCGTTACTCCTTATAAAATAAAGATCAAACTTCAAACTAGTAAGTTCTCATTTAATCTTACTATTCTCTACATAATATACACCCATGACTGCACACCAACACACAGCACAAAACAGATCATTAAGTTTGCAGATCACACGACCGTGGTGGGGCTGATAAATAACAACAACGAGTCTGCCTACAGAGATGAAAAACTGAGTGTCTGGTGCACTAACTAGCAATGCTACCCAATTTTGAGATTAAAAAAATCAAGTCTGCATTTTATCCTATCAGATAAAGCATAAAAATAAGTTTAATTTGACACCTAATTCACTTTAATATCTTCAGTATTAAAAAAGGTATGGCTATTTTCATACTTGGAAATTAGCAACTTGTTTCCTATTACTTTTCTAACACAAAAGTTGTGATCGAGGACAGTCAAAAGCCCATAACTTTCTTAAAAATTAAGAGAACTGAAAGAAATTTTCAGTTATTATAGATTGAAGTATTCTGAAACAAATATGAAACACTCTTACTTGGATGATCTGAAATTAAAGCATATAATTAGTTAGTTATCCAATTGTAGCTAATTACAAAATTCAATTACTAGATCTAAACATCTATCCATTTCTTAAGAAAAAATTATTAAAAAAATTAAAGCCTAAGTGTCCAATTAACATTCACACAATAATTGACAATATAACATGATTTTTAAATCTAATTGTCATTAATTTATAGGCCAAATTGAAGGAATTTAGTGTTTAATGCCCATAAATTAATGGGCATTTTAAACAGCTTGCGAGTGGGATTTTCTGGAACGCGATTTATTGGAACGTTGCGGTAGCGGTCAATTTAAACCCCATATCAGCAGGAGAAATTCTGCCGGTTCATATGGGGACTAAATCACCGTTTCGCAACATGAAATGTTGATTAAGGTCATCTAAAAAAGCAAGTTTATATGTAAAAATAAACAGCTTTCACTTACCTGTCCCCTACGTAAAATCGGTCCCCGTTGTTGGCGTTCACGGCATTACGAGCTAATTTTTATTTTACTCCAGCGCTGAAATCGTCGGGCTATTTATTTAAAAAAATCAACTTACCGGCAGTCAGAGCGAATCTCCAGAAATAGATCGCACTCCGACAAAAGAAAGCTGCGGATGGCAAGGGGAAAACGGCATTTTAACCCCGCCCCCCCCCCCCCCCCGTTAAAGGCGCCAAAGTCGCGCACACGGCCAGTGGCAGAACTGCAGCACCGCTAAAGGTAAGTTTTGTAACATACATACACTAACAATAACCTGGTACTCAACCCAACCAAAACAAAAGAACTGGTTATTGACTTCAGGGGGAGGAGAGAGGAACCTGCTCCTCTTTACATCAAAGGAGACATGGTGGAGAGAGTCACTTACTTTAAGTTCCTGGGCCCATACATCCCCCAGGACTTCACATGGACAGTGAACACCATCACTCTCGTAAATAAGTCACAGAAGCGGCTATATTTCCTCAGGACTCTGCGGAGAGCTAACATCTCACAGCAGCTGCTGCTGTCCTACCGGTGTGCCGTGGAAAGCATCCTCTCCTATGGCATCCTGGAGTATTTTGCTAGCTGCACTGTGGCTGGAAGGAAGGCACTACAGAGAGTTATTAAAACAGTACAGAGCATCACAAACGCTCAACTATCCTCCCTGGAAGACATTTACAGGGCCCGATGTTGACATCGGGCCACAAACATCACACAGGACTCATCCCACCCTGTCAACCACCTTTTCACTCTGCTGCCCTCTGGGAGGTGATACAAGTCTCTGAAGACCCACACTTGTAGACTAATTAACAGTTTCTACCCATGTGCCATTAAAGAACTAAACTCAAATAGACCCATTCATGGTGCAATATAAAAATTTGTCTGCTGGAGTGAGCAAGATAATGTGCAATATTTCGACCATCTATTTACTTATTTTATGCATTGAAATTGCCGGTAAATGTGCGAGTTAATGGTTGATTGTGTTTTTGTTCTTTTAAATCTTTTATACTGTGCCTTTTATTGTATACCACTGAAGGAGATGCATTGAAATTTCATTGTACAGTTGCTGTGCAATGACAATGAAACGTATTTGACTTGATTTGATTTGTACTTTTTTTTGAGGGTTCGAAGCACCAGCCACAGTTGATGTATTTTGTGGCCCTGCAGTTCATAGTGTAGGTCAGGGGTGGGGAACCTGTGGCCTTAAGGCCACATGTAGCCTTCCAAGTCATTAAGTGCAGCCTTTTGAATGAAACAAATTTTGTAAAACAAATTCTTTTATTTTTATTAATATGTTTTTGTTCATCTTTAATTATTTTAATTTTAATCTTAAATGAACGTATTTAAAATACGAAATAGTAAAAGAAAATTCAACAAAATATTCCTCCCCTTTCTGTGTGACATCATGTCAAAGCAAATTGACTTGAATGTTTCTTTGCAAGGTAAAACTAAGTCTATATATGACATGTGGAAAAAAAGCCAAGCATTTCATAAAAAGCTATCTTTTTTCAAAACACTTCTTCAAAATGAAATTTCCGATGAACATTTTCCCCAGCTAGCAAAGGTCATTGATGAACAGGAGGATTCATGCGAATCATTTGTAGAATATGCAGCTGTTATAGACTTATTAATTAAAAAATACAATGAAAGGTTCACTGACTGAGAATCATGACATCACAATCAAATTAGCATTTCAACCTCACCCAGTTGATGTCCCCAAGGCTCCTAAAGAACTACAGATGGAATTGATTGAGCTCTCAGAAGATGACATTTTAAAGTCCTTATTTGACGCTAGGAAAGATCCAATTGAAATATGGAAAAATGCAATAGAATACCCATGTCTTCGGCAACATGCACGAAAAATGCTTTCTTGCTTTTCAACCACTTATTGTTGTGAATCTACATTCTCCTACCCAGTGCCAGATTTAGATGAAGAGAGGACCTAAGCTGTTCCACTTATGAGGCCGCTCCCAATCCCCCACCCCACGACTAGAGGAAGATGGTCCAGCAGATTGACACCGATTTGCAGCCAAGCGTGGCCAATGAGATAAGGGACTGGCAAGCTGCACTTTTTATTTATTTATTTATTGCCAGCGCTTGAGTCGAGTTATTGGCTTCAAACACTATTATTCTGAAATGGAGGGCAAAGGAAATTACTGAAGGGTTGTTTAGAGACTACAGTGCATTGTGACAGCATATGTAAGAAAGGCCTATGACAGTGTCAAAAATATTATACACATTGCAGGGCTCAAACTTAATTTTTTTTTCTCTGTTTTCAGCCGGGTAACCTTGGCAGCTTTTTAAGTTGCCAAATGACAGTTTAGATGGTCATTTAAGATGGCTTGCATGACGCGTGCGATAATGTGCTCCGACAAAGTGCATAGTTACCAGTCGGATTTATGCTGAATGAAGCAGTCACATATTTAGGAAATGAGGCAGGTCAGGTGATGGAGGTATGCGTCGGTGAGCACTTCGGAACCAGTGATCACAATACCATTAGTTTCAATATAATTATGGAGAGTCAGAACTGGACCTAGGGTTGAGATTTTTGATTGGAGAAAGGCTAACTTTGAGGGAATGCATAATGATTTAAAAGGAGTGAATTGGGACATTTTGTTTGATGGGAAGGATGTAGAAGATAAATGGAGGACATTTAAAGGGGAAATTGTAAGAGGACAGAATCTTTATGTCCCTGTTCGGTTGAAAGGAAATAGTAAAAATCAGAAAGAGCCATGGTTTTCAAGGGAAATTGGACACTTGGTTCAAAAAAAGAGAGATATCTACAATAATTATAGGAGGCATGGAGTAAATGAGGTGCTAGATGAGTATAAATAATGTAAAAAGAATCTTAAGAAAGAAATAAGAAAAGCTAAAAGAAGATATGAGATTGCTTTGGCAAGAAAGGTGAAAGTAAATCCAAAGGGTTTCTACAGCTATATTAATAGCAAAAGGATAACGAGGGATAAAATTGGACCATTAGAGAGCCAGAATGGACAGCTATCTGCAGAGCCAAAAGAGATGGGGGAGATATTGAACAATTTATTTTCTTCGGTATTCACCAAGGAGAAGGATATTGAACACTGTGAGGTAAGGTAAAAAAATAGAGTAGCTATGAAAACTATGAGATTCAAAGAGGAGGAAGTACTGACACTTTTGAAAAATATAAAAGTGGATAAGTCTCCAGGTCCTGACAGGATAATCCCTAGGACATTGAGGGACGTTAGTGTCGAAATAGCAGGGGCTATGACAGAAATATTTCAAATGTCATTAGAAATGGGAATAGTGCCGGAGGATTGGCGTACTGCGCATGTTGTTCCTTTGTTTAAAAAGGGGTCAAAGAATAAACTTAGCAATTATAGACCTGTTAGTTTGACGTCAGTGGTTGGCAAATTAATGGAAAGGATACTTAGAGATAATATATATAAGCATCTGGATCAACAGGGTCTCATCGAGAACAGTCAACATGGATTTGTGCCTGGAAGGTCATGTTTGACAACCCTTGAATTTTTTGAAGAGGTTAAACCCCTGTCTCACGGTGCGAGTTGTCCCACGAGGTACCCCGAGTTTTCACTCGCGGTAATCCCGTAAAATCAACGTAGCGGAAACGTCGGAATTCGCGCGAGCAACTTAGCGACTCGTGGTGCTAACGGTAGGTACCCGTGAAACTTGTGAACTCGTGAAAAAAATCAAACATGTTTGATATTTTCCACGAGTCAAATGTAATGTTCAAGTTAAAAATTGAAACATTTAAACTCGTTGTCATAACGTAGTGGCCCGTGCGTTTACCTTATTGATTCGTGAGTCTACCGTGGCACCGTCAATGGAAACTTTTCATTCCCCAGGTGGGAATGGAGTTACCCGAGGCCAGACTCCAATAGTAGCAGCATTGAAAGTGACAGCAGAAGGCGGGAGCAGGAACCTTCATTTGAATTTACACTGAGGTTAAATGGATTGTCATCCATGATCATAAAAAGTCGCATATTGGATGTAGTGGGTTTATTTACGGGTGACTGTGGCTACCGATGACTGTGACTGTGATCCAGGAGGGGGGGGGGGGGGGGCACACTATTCACTTTCCTACAAGCATTTACCAAGATTGTCTAATATTTTGTTGACCTCATGTACATGCTTTCAATATTCACTTTACACCACGTATTGTGACTTTGTCAAGACCCTTCTGGAAGTCCGTATTCAGGTTGTTAATGTTTGCCCTCAGCATTCATTGCTTTCAGAAAGATGCTTGCTACCGACAAACTCACCACGACAATGCACAACTACCCGATACAAACAACATTAGGTTTAGATTTATTACTTTCATGTGTAAAGTTATGTTTTGCATGCTATCCAGTCAAATCAGATAATACTATACATAAATAGAAATAAACTAAATTCAAGTACATAGATCGGGACAGAAACAAAATGCAGATCTTGTCGTTCTCAATATTTTAGCGCTGAATTCCAGAGACAAAGACCAATGGCCACAATGGGGTAGAGGAGAATCGAACGGTCCCCCAACTTATGGAAGGACCATTCAAAAGCCTGATAACAGAGGGAAAGAATGCATTCCTGATTCTACTGATGCGCGCTTTTAAGCTTCTGTTTCTTCTTCCGATGGGAGCGGGGAGAGGAAGGAATGGCCCTGGTAGGAAAGGTCTTTAGTTCAGATGGCTGCTTTCCCGAAGCAGCATGAAATCGACTTGTAGTCAATGGTGGGGAGTTTGATCTGTATGATGAGACGCAGAGATGTAAAGTGGGGGTAGAGTTGGGGAAGTACCACTAGTTCCCCACACATACAGCGTCTGCTCCTGTCCCTCTGCCCCTGTTCTGCCTGTGCTTCCTACACACCCTGGCTCTTCTGTACTGTTTTGTTTTCATTATTGCTTCATACTGCACAGAAACGGGCCCTTCAGGTTGGGAACTACAGTTAGTTTGGAAATTAGCAAGCAGACAAAAATGCTTCCATCTAGCCTTCCAGCAGTGACGAGGCACCATGATCTCATGATCAACCCAATCACCGGAGCCCAACTATGGGTTTAACTACCATGGAAATTGACAAACAATCGCTTCCTTTGATATTTGAACAACGAAACTCTATTAAACAAAGTAACACACAACCTTTGTATTTTAGCTTGCAGTAACATAAATAAACTTAGTTATTCAAAACACCACAGGAAAATAACTTGATTACTGCAAGGGTGAAACACCTTTTCCCCATTGCTATGATTTTCTATTAAAAAAACTACGTTACTTCGCAAAGCAACAATCATGTTACAGCAGAATTACTGTCCTTGTTGAATGTGAGTGTCTCTGTCTCCATCTTCTCTTCAAGCCTTTAACCTATTCCTGTTGGGACCCAATACCCGTGCTCGTTCTTTCAGGCTGGGTTCGGCTTCCCAAACACTTTTCCACTCGCTGTGTGCGGCTCCCACGCTCCCGTCAAACTCACCTGCTTCTGATTCCCGCACTCCCTCCTTGATTTGGTTCCCGCACTTCCTAACCACCCCATCTAGCTGTGCTAAGTAGAAACATATAACTGCAGATGCTGGTTTATACCAAAGATAGACACAAAGTGCCCGAGTAACTCCATAGATCAGGCAGTATTTCTGGAGAAATGTTTTGGATCCGGACCCGTCTAACGAAACGACACCCACCCTTTTTCTCCACAGATGCTGCCTGACCCACGGAGTTACTCCGGCACGTTGTGTCTATCTTTTATCCAGTTGTGATGTTGCCTTCAAGTAATTTGTTTTCACTTGTACAACAACGTTCCTTGTTGATACGATATTCCCAATGTTGCTACCACTCATTGCACATGTCCGAATTTTTCAGCGCTCCTAAAGTGCAACACCTCAGACCTATCATCATTATATTTCACTTGCCCCTCCAAATATAACAAACCTTCGCCAGCTGGTCTTCTAACTACTCTGATGTGCGTTTCTAACAAATCATAAGTATAACTGCTCTGGCACTGGAGGGTGCGCATTTTCCCTTTTATAGGTTATATAAATAGATGCAGCCGCGCTGAATTCTATCTTTAACTCAAAGCCGCAGGATGGAGATGTTTTCTTTAACATTGTTGCTTTATTAAAACATACCTTCATTCACGGTTGGCTCAAGTGTAACGGGAGGGGAACTTGGTAACTCTGGAGACAAACTCGGAACATCGCAGATTACCATACCCGTGGGAACTCGCCTCAAACACTTGCACATCAACTTGGAATATCGTACACAACCACGAGTCTGTCACTCTGGGTCACTCGTGTGTCAACCCGCACCGTGAGACAGGGCCTCGACTAGGGAAATTGATTAGGGTAAAGCAGTGGATGTTGTCTATATGGATTTAAGTAAGGCCTTTGACAAGGTTCCCCATGGAAGGTTTGTTAAGAAGGTTCAATCTTTGGGTGTTAATGGCGGAAGCCGGTGACCAGTGGGGTGCCTCAGGGATCTGTGTTGGGTCCACTGTTGTTTGTCATGTACATCAATGATCTAGATGATGGGGTGGAAAATTGGATAAGTAAGTATTCAGATGATATTAAGATAGGTGCTGCTGTGGATAATTGGGTAGATTTTCAAAGTCTACAGAGAGATTTGGGCCATTTGGAAGAGTGGGCTGAAAGATGGCAGATGCAGTTTAATGCTGATAAGTGTAAGGTGCTACATATTGGCAGGACAAATCAAAATAAGATGTACATGGTAAATGGTAGGGAATTGAGGAATGTTGTGGAACAGAAGGATCTAGGAATAACTGTGCATAGTTCCCTGAAGGTGGAATCGCATGTAGATAGGGTGATAAAGAAAGCTTTTGGTGTGTTGGCCTTTATAAATCAGAACATTGAATATAGGAGTAGGGAAGTAATGTTAAAATTGTACAAGGTATTGGTGAGACAAATTCTGGAGTATGGTGTACAATTTTGGTCGTCTAACTATAGGAAGGATGTCAACAAAATAGAGAGAGTACAGAGGAGATTTACTAGAATGTTGCCTGGGTTCCAGCAACTAAGTTACAGTGAAAGGTTAAACAAGTTAGGTGTTTATTCTTTGGAGCGCAGAAGGTTAAGGGGGGACTTGATTGAGTTATTTAAAATGATGAAAGGGATAGACAGAGTTGACGTGGATAAGCTTGTCCATTGAGGGTAGGGAAGATTCAAACAAGAGGGCATGACATGAGAATTAAGGGACAGAAGTTTAGGGGTTACATGAGGGGGAACTTCTTTACTCAGAGAGTGGTGGCTGTGTGGAATGATCTTCCAGCAGAAGTGATGGAGGCAGGATTGATTTTAACATTTAAAAGTAAAGTGGATAGGTACATGGACAGGAAGGGATTGGAGGGGTATGGTCTGAGTGCAGGTAGATGGGACTAGGGGAAAATAAATGGTCGGCACGGACTGGAAGGGCCGAGAAGGCCTGTTTCCGTGCTGTAATTGTTATATGGTTATATGGTTATATGGTTATATCATTTCTGCTTCAAATAAAGTCACAAACTAAACATATTCACCAATCAAGCCATGATACATACCACAATGACATGCAGCAAAATTATAATACAGTATCTTAACTCTTTTTACACATTGCAATTAATGCAATTTCTATTATTTCTTTCTACTTCCAAACAAAAATGTGGTTGGATTATACAGCGTATCAACAACCTCGGTGAGACCAAGTGCAGGCTTGGCGATCGCTTCGCACAACACCTCCACTCAGTTCGCAATAACCAACCTGATCTCCCGGTGGCTCAACACTTCAACTCCCCTTCCCATTCCGAATCCGAACTTTCTGTCCTGGGCCTCCTCCATGGCCAGAGTGAGGCCCACCGCTATTGGAGGAGCAGCACCTCATATTTACTTGGGTAGTTTACACCCCAGCGGTATGAACATTTGCTTCTCTAATTTCAGGTAATCCTTGCTTTCTCCCTCTTTCCCCTCCCATTCCCAGCTCTCCCACAGCCTACTGTCTCCGATTCCTTTCTTTTTCGTGTCCTCCCCCCCCCCCCCCCGACATCAATTTGAAGAAGGGTCTCGACCCGAAATGTTGTCTATTCCTTCGCTCCATAGATGCTGCCTTACCCGCTGATTTTCTCCAGCTTTAGTGTCTACCAATGGGATCTCACCACTGGCCACATCTTCCCATCTCCTCCCCTGTTGGCTTTCAGCAGAGGCTGCTCCGTCCGTAACTCCCTGGTCAATTTGTCCCATCCCACCCAAACCACACCCTCTCCTGGCACTTTCCCTTGCAACCGCAGGAAATGCTACACTTATCGCTTTACCTCCCCCCTTGACTCCATTCAAGGACTCAAGCAGTCTTTCCAGGTGCGGCAGAGGTTCACCTGCACCTCCTCCAACATCACCTATTGCATCCACTGCTCTAGGTGTCAGCTGCTCTACATCGGTGAGACCAAGCGTAGGTTTGGCAATCGCTTCGCCCAACACCTCTGCTCTGTCCGCAATAACCAACCCGATCTCCCAGTAGCTCAGCACTTCAATGCCCCCTCCCACTTCAAATCTGACCTTTCTGTCCTGGGCCTCTTCTATGGCCAAAGTCAGGCACACCGTAATGTGGAGGAGCAGCACCTCATATTTCGCTTCGACAGTTTACACCCCAGCGGTATGAACATTGACTTCTTCAATTTCAGGTAAGCCCTGCTTTCTCCTCTGCTTCCCAGCTCTCCCTCAGCCCACTGTCTCCACCTCTTCCTTTCTTCTTCCCGTCCTCCCCACCCTCACATCAGTCTGAAGAAGGGTCTCGATCCGAAACGTCACCTATATATGCTGCCTCACCTGCTGAGTTTCTCCAGCATTTATGTCTACCCATTCACATAAGTTCTGTTATCCCACTTTCCTCACCCACTCCCTACACATTAGGGGCAATTTTACATCGACAAGTTAACCTACAAATCCATTGTGTCTTTGGGATGTGGGAGGAATCCCACACACTTGCAGGGAGAATGTGCAAATTCAACACAGACAGTGCCCGAGGACAGGATCGAACACAGATCTCTGGCATGTGAGGCAGCAAGTCAACCAGCTGTGCCACTATATTTTGTTTTCCAACACACAAAAAATTATACGTTGAAAACTTTGGTTACTAAAAAAATGAAAATATCCATTTTCAGTTTTAAATCTCCAAGAGACACTATGTCCCCCTTTACAGCTACTGTATGTTTTAATTAAGTTCAAGACTATGGGGCAGTACATTGGCCATAAAGTTGCTGCCTAAATGTGCCAGAGACCCGGAATTGATCCTGAATATGGGTGCTGTCTGTATGGAGTTTGCTCCTTTTCCCTTTGATCGCATGGGTTTTCTCCAGGTGCTCTTGTTTCCTTCCACATTCCAAAGGTGTGCAGGAACCTATTTCAGACCCAACCCAAAACATAATATTTTCCTTTTTTCCAGAGAATCTGTCTGACCGGTTGAGTTACTCCAGCTTTTTGTGTCTATCTTCAGTTTAAACCAGCATCTGCAGTCCCTTCCTACACACACGATACTATACGATAGAACTTTCCCAGGAGGGAAATTGTGTGTGTGTGGGACACACACACACACACACACACACACACACACACACACACACACACACACACACACACACACACACACACACACACACACACACACACACACACACACACACACACATATATATAGTTATATATTTATATATAAATATATACTGGTTTGTTGTCTCGTTTATAACATTGTTTACCGAGTACTATGTTTACATATTCTGTTGTGCTGCTGCAAGTAAGGATTTCATTGTTCTAACTGGGACGTGAGAGAGTAAAACACTCTTGACTCTTGACTTACTTCACTAATGTGTGGGATAGAACTAGTGTACGGGTGATCAGTGGTTGGCGTGGACTCGGTGGGCCGAAGTGCCTGTTTCCGCGCTGTATCTTTAAATTAAACTAAAAACACTAAAACCAGAGGGAATCTAAAGAAGGGTCTCTACCCGAAACGTCACCCAATTTCTTCTATTCAGCATTGCTGGCTGCTTCATGGAGTTCCCCAGCACAATTAAAGCATGGAATAGTCTTCACCCTACCATAGTTACCCTATCAGACGCAACTAAATTTAAGGTAGCTCTTTTTTCCCCAAGAACCCTTTTTTGTTTAAGTCCAAGAGTCAAGAGAGTTTTATTGTCATGTGTCCCAGATAGGACAATGAAATTCTTGCTTGCTGCAGCACAACAGAATATGTAAACATAATACAGAGCAGGAGATAAAAGTTCAGTGTGTTTATATACCATAGACCATATATATACACAATAAATAAACAGATAAAATACAATAGGCTGTTATTGTTCAGCCCTCCACCACCTCAAGTTTAAATCCCATTTAGAATATTTATGAAGGACCAGGAATCCAGAAGCAAGAGTTACTCCAGAGAGTTACTCCAGATCCATGGTCAGGGAGTGATTCTGCGTTGGTTTTCAGCGGTCCCGGCGAGGCGGCCAGATCTCCAACAATTCAAAGCGAGGGAGAAAGTGCCCAGCGCCGACCAGTTGCCGTGGCAGCGCATGCACAGGGCGCCGATAATGTGCTGGCCGTGGTTGTGCGTATGTGCAGGGGGGAGGATGTGCTGGCCGTAACAGTGCACATGTGCAAGGCGGCCGGCCGTGCCGGCGGATGAGGAGCAAGTGGAGAACGGTGACCCGGCGGCCCAGACACGGATACGGATGGCGGGTGGAGACGGAGATTGACAGACACAGAGAGAGATAGAGAGGGGGGCCCGCCCAGAATTGAACGGCAGGTGTCCAACCTTGGCCGGAGGCCATCTAGATTTTGAGGCCCTAGACTTCAGCCTATGAAGCCTAGTGGTAAATCAGGCTCTGCGAGGCCCCCCTAGATCTCGAGGCCGTAAGCTTAAGGTTGTCAAGCTTATATGTAAATCCGGCCCTGCTCCTACCTAACCCAAATCAAGATGGCTTTAAGTTCACAAATGATGGATACGCATCTAGAAAATCAACTGAAACTGCGTACTTCCATGTTGCAACCAAATATTCAAATGCTTTCCCACAAAAAGCATTCTCAACAAAGTCATTAAAACGTTAGTTAACTTTAGAATTAACAATTGTTTTTTCATTTTCTTGAAGTTAGTACATAGTAGTGAGATTTTTTCAAAATAATGTACATTTTGAAGTATATCTGATTGAAGTATTTTGAATCCAGCCTTATTAGATTACAGCTAACTTAATGCGGCATTCCAACATGAAAAGGTTCCCCACCTCTGGTGTAGGTGGTGGGCTTGGTGGTACCTTTCTTGTAATGGCCAAATCTTTCAGAGGCATAACTGACTATGATGGCAGTCATTGTTTGGAGTCGGCGATCTGCATTTCCTTTGGTTGTGGCTTGAATGATGTTGGTCACGTCTTTGCCAAACTGCAGCCATTCATTCCGGTTGCTGGCTAGGGACCACTCAATCCGTTGCTGTGGCACTACTCTGCAGGGTTTGGAAGACTCTAGTGCGCGGAGGGACTGGGCTCTGTGGGATGAGTCCTGGTCGAGCTCCTCCTGCATCTCACCAGGTTCAAGGCCTGTGCGCTGCACCTCTTTCTCCTTCTCCGAGCATTTCATTCTCTCCTGATAGATTTTTAGGCCACGGTGGTCTTGCACAGCTTTCCGCAATTGCATCTTATACTCGTAGACAGGTCGTTTGCGTGGGTCAATAACCTTTGGTCCGTCCTATTGGCGATCTCATTCTCCCCCCCCCTCGAGATCTCCTGGGGGTATTTTTCATTAGTCTTTTCCGTAGCTTTGTTGGGTGTCTTTCTCACGAAAGACACAGACTCGGGTGCTAAACCAGCCTGTCCCGGGTGCCGTCTTTCCGTGCCATCAACTGTCTCTCCAGTATCACCAAATTATTCTTGGTTGTCACCCAGTCTATTCCTTGGTGCCACTGGCTGAGCCAGACTCCAGTGTGAAAGATACTTCTTCTAGATGCGCTGGGTCGCATCCTCAGTGATGTGACCTGGGAAAGAGGTTTATCAAAATGATGCCTGCATTAGATGGTGTTAGCTATGAGAAGAGGTTGGACAAAATTAGCTATGAGAAAAGGTTGGACAAAGCTATCCTACAGGAACACTGATTTCTTTCAAATTCAGATTCAGATTCAGATTCAGATTCAATTTTAATTGTCATTGTCAGTGTACAGTACAGAGACAACGAAATGCATTTAGCATCTCCCTGGAAGAGCGACACAGCAAATGATTTGAATAAATAACAATAAGTGTCCGGGGGGGGGTGATTGGCAGTCACCGAGGTACGTTGTTGAGTAGCGTGACAGCCGCCGGAAAGAAGCTGTTCCTGGACCTGCTGGTTCGGCAACGGAGAGACCTGTAGCGCCTCCCAGATGGTAGGAGGGTAAACAGTCCATGGTTGGGGTGAGAGAGGTCCTTGGCGATGCTGAGCGCCCTCCGCAGACAACGCTTGCTTTGGACAGACTCAATGGAGGGGAGCGAGGAACCGGTGATGCGTTGGGCAATTTTCACCACCCTCTGCAATGCCTTCCGGTCGGAGACAGAGAAGTTGCCATACCAAACTGTGATGCAGTTGGTAAGGATGCTCTCGATGGTGCAGCGGTAGAAGTTCACCAGGATCTGAGGAGACAGATGGACCTTCTTCAGTCTCCTCAGGAAGAAGAGACGCTGGTGAGCCTTCTTGATCAGAGTTGAGGTATTGTGGGTCCAAGAGAGGTCGTCGGAGAGGTTGACTCCCAGGAACCTGAAGCTAGAAACACGTTCCACCTCCGTACCGTTAATGTGGATGGGGGTGTGCGTGCCGCCCCTGGACTTCCTGAAGTCTACAATGAGCTCCTTGGTCTTTTTGGAGTTAAGGGTCAGGTTGTTGTCAGCGCACCATGCTGCTAAGTGCTGGACCTCCTCCCTGTAGGCCGACTCATCGTTGTTGCTGATGAGGCCAATCACCGTTGTATCATCTGCATACTTGATGATGGTGTTAGTACCATGTACAGGTGTGCAGTCATAGGTGAAGAGGGAGTAGAGGAGGGGGCTCAGCACACAGCCCTGTGGAACGCCACAAATACAGTTTTTCAAAGTATTACTCGTACAATAATTAAACAAAATTGTTGCTCAATAACTTTTTTTAGGTCGATTGTACTTCAACCGCTAGTGCTTTGTCCCAGACACTTTTCTATCCTTTAACAATAGCATGAGAAGACAGTATAACTGGCAACTTCACTTTATTGCTCGGGAAAATGTATCTGTGTAAATGTTTTGCTTCTTTTGACTGCATAATAATGATTATACTTTGCTTGTAATAAATTTATTGTGAAATACGTTAGATCCTACTGGCGCTGTGTGAATATATTTTGTTTCTTCCTTCTGTTGAACCTTTGTTCGAGTTGGCATTAAAGTATTCCATCTGTACACTCCATTGCAAACCAGATAGTAATCACTTGTAACACAGCTGTATGAAGCATGCGCTAAAATCTCAGTTGCTTGCCTTTCATCAATATTTTTGTTTTAAAATACAAAACAACAAAGTAATCTAAAGTACACTGTTATTTTTTGTTATGTAAATTTACTTTATCCAAATTACAAAATGTTAGCCTATTTTGGGATGGCCTGGTATGTGAAAATGCAACACGTAAACAACAGTTAAAGAAAGCGTTTAATGGAATGTGATGCTAAGCAAAGCTAGCAGAATTGACCAGGATTCCATAGAGATGGGTTTTTGAATACTGAAGAGTTGTATCAGAATAACGACAAGTTCACCAGTTCTCAAGTATAAGGAGAAGAATTAAGCCATTCGACCCATTGGGTCTACTCCGCCATTCAATCATGGCTGATCTTTGCCTCCTCATCCCATTTTCCTGCCTTCTCCCCATAACGCTTGACACCCATTCTAATCAAAAATTTGTCCATCTCTGCCTTACAAATATCCACTAGGTGCTATATCCACTATATTACCAGGGGCATACGCCGGGTACACCATTGAAAACATTGGCATTATTGTCAAATAGGAAGAATATACAGGAAAATAGGGAAATAAATCATCAAAATTACTAATGTACAATGTCAATAATAGCAGACCCAGAACCAACCCCTGAGGAGCACTACTAGTCACTGGCTTCCAACTGGCGAAAGCCCCGTCTATTCCCATTCTTTGCCTTCTGCCATTTGGCCAATCTTCCATATTAGTATCTTCGCTTGAATACCATGGGCTTTCATCTTGTTCAGAAACCTCAAGTGTGGCACATTATCAAAGGCCTTCAGAAAGCTGCAAAGGCTAGAGCATTCCTTGGAGCACCGGAGGATGAGGGGTCATCTTGTAAAGGAGTACAAAATCATGAGAGGAATAGATTGAGTAAACACCCAGAGTCTCTCGCCCACAGTAGGAGAATCAAGAACCAGAGGTGATAGGTTTGTGGTGAGGGGGGAAAGATTTAATGGGAACCTGAGGGATAACTTTTTACACAAAGAGTGGTGGGTATATGGAACGAGCTACCAGAGGAGGTAGTTGAGGCAGGTACTATCACAATGCTTAAGAAACATTTAGATGGGTACACGGATGGGATAGATTTAGAATGATATGGGCTAAGGGTGGGAAAGTGGGACTAGTGTAGATGGGACATGGTGATCAGTGTGGGTAAGTTGGGCTGAAAGGCCTGTTTCCACACTGTGTGACTCCATGACGCTAAGACTCTAAACAACATCCACTGACTCGCCTTTGTCTATCCTGCTATTTACTTCCTAAAAGAATTCCAACAGATTTGTCAGAGACGATCTCCCCTTCACAAAACTATGCTGACGATGGCCTATTTTACTTCGGAGTCACGTGACTGACTACGTGAAGACCCCGCCAGCACGCATGCGCGACATATCGTCGAACGCATTGCGAAGCGATAGGCAGGAGGAGCATCGCTCCTCCAGCGGTAAGTTTAAAAACGGCCTGTAAGTGAGTACTTACCATTCCTGAGGTCGTTGTCAGCTCTGTTAGTATTTTTCTTACAGAGCACACCAAGATGGAATCGAGGACGAAGTCCAAACGAACCGCTGCCGAGGTCCAGCGGTCGGGTTCTCCAGAGCTGCTGATTCAAACTGCAGCCCCCGACTTCACGCCGCTACAGCCCGCAGGAACTCCTCGGATTGGCGGCAAAGCCACTTGGAAGTTGGGCAGGTCCGTTGACTCGGCTGGGTCCGGGTTGGAGGACACCCCACCGGCGGGAAGCGACAGCGGTCAACTATCCCGCATGGAGCGGATGGTGGAGCAGTTGCTCCAACGTGACCTGCTACAGCAGGGGTATGGTCACAGTGCGTCTCCTCGCAGACCCACGGCAGCACCCTTTACAGGGCTGCCAAATGTCTCACCCTACTCGCAGGGGAGCATAAGGAGTCAGAACTGGGCTGACTCTGGAGAGGGGAGTGTGGCTGAAGAAACACCAATGCTAGGGTGCCAGAAGAGGAGATACTGGGCATGGTATCAAAATTTGCGATGCCTACCCAAAAAGGACTGCCGTTGCAACCAATGTTGGCAGCCAGTATAAACTACATGGCAACGAATCAACTTCAGGAACAGGCCATTAATGACACTGCAGCCAAATACCTAGCTCCTGAGAATTGTGTCTCCCTCAACGTGCCTGCAGTCAACGACCCCATCTGGAGTAACATGAGCCCTGGCATCGGAAGCCAGGAAGTAAAACTAAAGTACCACTAAAACATCTACTTCTAGGCTTCTGGGATTATGGCCATTGCCAGGTCAGTGGATGGAGTGGAGATGTCGGAAGAGCTACAGGATGCCCTGGCACTCCTCTGTAACACTCAGTTTGAGATCAACTGTTACAGAAAGAGTGTCATCCGACCTGCACTGAACCCCAAGTTTGCGGGGTTGTGCAGAATTAGCAGTGCACAGCCGCCTACACTACTATTCGGGGACAACCTCCCCAAGCAGGTAAAATACCTCGATGAAGAGGCAAAGGCAATAGGCATGATAAGTGCCGGCTGCCACCAAGTCCTCATACCTGCGGCGACAGCACCCCTATGCATCCACCAGCAGACCAAACACCTGCTGGTGACAGAACACCTGCTGGTGAAAGCTCGAAGGCCGTCCAACCTGCCCAACGGTCTTTTTTAGACCATGCTCCAGCATGGCCTTCATGGAAGATGCGCCAACCCCACACCACAGCGTCTCCACCTCCTAGGAGATAAGGACAGAGGAAACCAACGCAGCACCGCCGGTAACCCTGGAGATAGGTGGAACTGATTGCCTCAGGAACATTGCATGTGTAACTTCTTCACAGATTGGGGGACGGTTGCACTTGTTTTGGGATGCATGGAGTTCTATAACTTCTGATCCTTTCATACTGCAAAGTATTCAAGGATACAAAATTGAATTTGTTCACAAACTTCCCCTTCCTGTTCAGCATGCACCTAGTCGAAAGTTTGTACTTTCACAGAAAGAAAAGCTAGAAGGTCATGCTGAACTCTTAAGACTACATACGAAAGGGGTAATTGAGAAAAACAAAAATGAATCTCATGAGTTTGTATCGAACATCTTCACCAAAAATAAAAAAGACGGCGGATGCTGCATCATTATTAATTTGACATAACTGAATACTTTTGTGCAGTACGCCCACTTCAAAATGGAAACTTCTGTTACTGCCAAACAACTATTTTCCAAGAGATACTTCATGGCTTGCATCAACCTCAAAGATGCATACTATTCAGTACCAATAGACAAAGATCATTGCAGATATTTGAAATTTGCCTGGATGGGGCAGCTCTGGCAGCATAAAGCACTGCCTAATGGATTAACAGCAGCAGCCAGACTGTTTACCAAATTTATGAAATCAGCTTTAGCGTGTCTCAGAAAACACCAAGGGCATAGAGGCATGTAACAGCCTTGATGGCATCAGTAAACAATCTATTTGACAAGTAGCCAGGGTAATTGGGAAGCTTGTGGCTGCCTTTCCAGCCACACAATTTGGGCCCTTGCATTACCAAAACCTACAAAAAGCAAAAAATGCAATTATCAGCAAAAGCAAAATTGGAATTACAATGGTGGATAGACAATGCTCGACATTGCTCTAATCCCATTACAATCACAAGCCCCTCGGTTGTACTACAACCTGACGCCAGCGCTCAAGGCTGGTGAGCAACTAATACCACCTCCAGTTGCGGTGGTAGATGGAATGCACATGAATTAACCTTACTCTCGGCACTGGGAATTAATCATCTAGAAATGCTGGGAACATTTCATGGACTCCGGGCTTACAGTTAACATGCACCATCTGCATGTATGCCTCCAAATTGATAATACCACCGTGGTGGCTTACATTAATCATATGGGTGGAATTAAGTCGATATCTTGTGATGAATTGGCCAATACAATCTGGCACTGGTGCTTAGAAAGGAACATTTGGATATCAGCCACTTACCTTCCGGGTAAGCTAAGTACAGTGGTGGGCACCAGGCCATGCAAGTTTAGTGACAACACCGAATGGATGTTGGACCACAAAGTGTTTGCCAATATCGTAGCTCGGTATGGAACACCAGATATCGACCTTTTTGCATCCAGACTCAATCACCAAATACCAACATATGTTGCATGGGAACCAGACCCTGGGGCAGTAGCGATGGACGCTTTCTCACTACACTGGTGGGGATTTGTTTTTCTATGCATTTCCCTCCTTCTGCCTCATCAGTCAGGTCCTGTGGAAAATTCAATAAGACTCCGCATCGTGTATTCTGATTGTACCCCACTGGCCTACTCAGCCATGGTTCCCTGTGGTACTGGACATGGTCTCAGAACCATGCATTCCAATACCTAAATGTTCGAGTTTACTGGTACATCCTGTGACAGGGGAGAGTCACCCGTGCCATGACCGGATGAACCTATTGGTTTGCAGGGTTTGAAAAGGTCACTCCTGGAACTTGGACTTTCGGACCGAACAATGACTATCATCACGGCATCGTGTAGGGAGTCCACCAGGAAACAATACCTCACTTACGTCAGAAAATGGGAGGTGTTTTGTACCAAGACAAACATCACATACGACACAGCCACCATTACGGAAGTGCTGGAGTTCTTGGCAAGCCTTCATTTTGATGATGGTTTAAGCTGCAGTGCCATCAACTGTGCCAGAAGTACCGTATCCTCATATCTCGGACTAGGTTTAGATCATCTTGCAGTTGGGTCTCACCCCTTATGAGGGGTATTTTCAACTCAAATCCCCCCAAGCCTAGATATTCCCAGACCTGGGATATTGGCATTGTGTTAACCATGCTCCCAGGGTGGGCTCCAGTAACGTCTCTTTCCTTAGCCAAATTGACATATAAAATGGTGATGCTGATGGCACTCGTGATGGTGCACGAGTCCATTCCCTACACAAGCTAAGTCTGGACGCCATGGTTATATCCAACAATATGGTAACTTTCTTCATTCAGGGGTTAATCAAACAAAACAGGCCTGGATCATCTGGCCCTAAGTTGGATTTCCTGGCTTACCCCGTAGACAGCCGTCTACGGCTGTATAGTGTATAGTGACCCACCTTTTACACTACCTTGAGGTCACCAAGTGTCTCAGGGACACGGAAAGGGCTCTGCTTATAAGTCACAAATGTCCTCATCACATAGTCACTCTGCAAACTATTTCAAGATGGCTAAGGGTGTTATTGGGTGCAGCGGGGGTTGACACTGATGTTTTTAAATCTCACTCCACCAGGGCTGCATCTACATTGGCGGCAAGGATGATGGAAGTTCCTATGGACCACATCCTTGCAACGGTGGGTTGGGCTAATGAGAAAACCTTTCTGCGGTTCTATAATAAACCCGTGGCCGCGCCGGAGACGTCTGCAGACACAATTTTAAATTCTGTATTATAATTTCCCCGAAGTACGGGTATTATTATTGTTATTTGTTAAATAAATACCCTCTTGCTTTTCAGCACAGTTTCATGTCTGAAATACGTTAACATACATCCTCCATTTGTCATTATGGCAGTGTGTGAGCATGGACTAGTTCCAGGGCATGAAATGACAAAGCTTTAAAATTTTCACATAGTCACTCACGTGACTCCGAAGTAAAATAGTAAGATTAAATGAGAACTTACTTGGTGAAGTTTGTTTATTTTATGAGGATTTACGATGAGGGATTACGTGCCCTCCGCTCCCAACCCCCTATTATAAAGGTCAACTGGTATGCTGGTTCTCTTATCTTACTATCATAGTCAACAAGTTATCTGTGATTTCACACTGCTGCTTTGAAGAATGTCGCGCATGCGTGCTGGCGGGTCTTCACGTAATCCCACATTGTAACTCCTCATAAAATAAAGTTCAACATTCAAACTGGTAAGTTCTTGTTTAATCTTACTATTTTATCATATGCTTCTAAGTACTTGGAAACCTCATCCTTAATAATGGTCTTTAAAATTGCACCAACCACTGACGTCAGGCTAACCTTTTGATATCATGATGTACGAGAGAAATCTATATCATACTCAAACTACAGTTTATGTTGGACAGAGCTCGAGAGGCTAATGACAAGGCATGGCATGTTGAAGATGCTGAGAAAGATTCCACAGGAAGATAGCAATTTTTGCCGAGGTAAAACTGGGCAGGCTTGCAAATGGACAGGACTTGGAACTGAAGTTCAAAAACTGTGTCACACATTTTGCAGCAAAAAAACAAACTCTTGGAGGACCTCAGAAGGTCAAGCAACATCTGTGGAGGTAAAAGGACTTAATATTTCAGGTCAAGATACTGCATCAGGACCTTTTGCCTCCACAGATGCTAGTTGATGTGTTCAATTTCTCCAGCAGTTTGTTTATCTTTTGCTCCAGAATATATATTTTTCAGCAACTGCAGTCTCTTGTGTGTTCTGTGTAAACATTATTAGTTTTAGGTTGGATGAGCAGTTGGGGAGGAAGTGGTGGAATGAAACAAACGTGGCACAGTTTCGAGTGGGGCCTGAACAGTCCAGCCTCAACAAGTTGGAAAAAGTCAGTACATAACAGTCATAATGTGGGCGAGAGAATGGAGGCAGAAAGGTTGTCTCAATGCATATGAAAGTGACATGAGGTAAAATATGATATATTAACAGTCGTGAAAACTATGATAGGTGATTTTATTTGTACGGTTTTAGTGCTGCACAGGAGATAAACCCTGACTAAAATATTTTATTGGAGACAGATGGGAAAGATGACTTTAGAACTTTAGTGTGACAATGTTGAAGTCAACACCTTTAGGGAGATAAGATCAATTAGACATTAGGTGACAAATGGAGAGAACAGAGAATGTTTGGAAGGCCATTTGAGGAGTGAGTTTTAGAATGCAGAATGTAGAAGAAATATCAACAGCTGTAAAACAGCTATTTATGATGCTTGCGGGACACCAAGTTGAGCAATGAATGTTGAAGAGCCTTAACTGAGAAACAATTTTGAAGGACCACAAATGACTAGGAAACATCAGGAGCTGGACAGGAGGTACATAAGGAGGCAGTGTTAAGATGTTGGTGTATTTGGATTTTAAATGCCTGCAGATAAACTATAGAAATGGAGTTCGGGAAAGGTCAGAGTTTCAGCATGTGTAGTGGAGAAAACAAATTTGAAAATAAAATTAAATTTAAAATCTAACAATTATATTAGGAAATTCCAATATCCCAACCTTTCTTTTCAAGATCTAGAGTTTATTTGTGCAAGAAGATCCTTCCTCATCATATGGAGTGATCTGATGCTTATTCACAGAGGCTCAGCACAAGATTCCAAACTAAATCCAGATGGTTGCTGTAAAATTGCATAAGGAATCATCAATTCCAGCCTCTAGAAAACTTTTGCACAGAAGCATCTGTTGTATATCCAACAATTACAAGTAACTTAAGTACTTCCTTTGTTATTTCTTAGTTGCTTCTTTTGATTGGATTTAAGTATTTTTGTTTATGCTGAGCTCATTAATATGAGATAATCGAGCGCCGGAGTTTCCTTTCTATGTCCATCAATCAATCTCAGCCTTGGGTGCTCTTCAATTTCCCAGAACAATCATTCCATGGGTGTCTTAAACTGAAATTGCCAGTTGCCTGCCAAATTATGGATAGATCAAGTTTTGCAGTTGACCAAAGCTACCCAAATTCATATCACAGTTAGCAGAGAGGAGAATTGTTTACATCCTAACTAATACGCACCTGGAAATGACCCTGGGATTAAGTTCTGCCCTTAATCTGGCACCAATATACATTGGTAAAGAGATGCTGTATTTGCAGAGTCAATCTGAAATTGTAATTCTCCAAATGAAGGACACTGGATCTTTAGAAAGAGCCAAGAAAAGGTTTGTTTTGACATCTATCCAGTGAATTGGAGAAAGAACTGCTGCTGGAGTTGCTTAGGGGATATTTGCCTTCTCATGAGCATTCCTGTTGTGGTTAAGCAAGATTTTCTCTTCCAAAATAAATACCCAGACCCCTCCAAGTTCTAATGTACACAATTCAATCTCTTGTTTCCTGAGCAGAAAATTAATAGAATGTGAACAGTTTAGATTATTCATTCAGGCTGATGTTATTGATTCAATAATTACTGTGAAAACCAATGAATATTACACCAGTATGATAACTCTAATACATAAACCACAGTTATGCACATTATTAAAGTAGCCTAATATTTAAACTCCTTTGGATGCCTTATCTATATTTGATGTATATTATTCATTATGTACTCAGAATTTTCATTAAGTTTTCATTATAGTTGCGAATGTATGGAATTCCCTGCCACAGAGAGCAGTGGAGGCCAAGTCACTGGATGGATTTAAGAGAGAGTTAGTTAGAGCTCTAGGGGCTAGTGGAGTCAAGGGATATGGGGAGAAGGCAGTCATGGGTTATTGATAGGGGACGATCAGCCATGATCAAAATGAATGATGGTGCTGGCTCGAAGTGCCGAATGGCCTCCTCCTGCATCTATTTTCTATGTTTCTAAGTTTCTATGGTTCTAATCGAATTTCATTTTATAAATTTGTAAAAATATAAATATAATTTTATAAATATATAAATATAAATGCAATATATTTCATTATAGTCAAAGTAAAGATTTATGATGTATCATTCAGTTTTTAAATGACTACTGTACACAATTCATGATACAGTGAAAAGTACCTCACAGTAAAACACAGTAGCTCTGTTAGTGAAAATTGTATTTTGAATCTCCAAGCCGAGGTAATTGATCAGTTAACCATCAATGGGAAGGCTATAATTGTCACCAACAACCCTTGGGATCAAGGAGAATAGTTCAGTGAAGTTAATTTTGGATCTTTATTTTCAGATGACGAGCCATACCACCCCTTAACCAAGTTAAGTCACCTTCATGACTGTCTGATGCTCAAAGCATATTGTTTGGAATGCTGAGAATATTGATTGCAGTCATGTTTGGAATTTTGTTAATCAGAAATCAGTACAGCAGATCAGAAATTTTGAGTCTATTGTAGCCAAACAAGCAATCCTGTCATATGCGAAAGACTTCTTGTTTAGAATTTTCTTGCAACGTTAATGATCCAATAACAATCAAATTCCATTCAGCTCCTATTTCTGTGAAAATCATGATAGGAAAAGGTGGAGTTTGTGTCCGATATATCTAAATTGGGGTTCAACTCACTCTCTAGATTAATTCAGACACATAGACATTGTGACAAGAATTGAGAAAATTGGAGCAAAATAACAGGAAAATTAGACTTTGCTCTTGGCGACAAATATTAGCTCTGCATCCAATTGAGCAAAGCTATTGGCAGCAGGCACTACAAATGCAACATAATACAACATATCAAAGGGAATGAAGTGTATTATTATGCAAATGTAACACAATTACATTCATCCAGACTTGCATAAAAGAAAATGAGGTTATGTAACCTCATTTAAAGGTTGCACATTTAAAAATAAACACATGCAAATAGAAGAGTTTTAATCAGATTGCTCGTAGTCTTTGCAATGAAACCAGACTGATGTAAATGTTAACATGTTTTTATGGAATTCTTTTGTCTCCTACTTTAACTGAGTTAGTCATAACTAATAATTGTTAGTTAAAATATATAGATTTTCTCAACAGATGGAAGTTATTGTGGTTTTCCAAAGAGGCCATAAGAGTACAAGTGTAAAAAGTTATCATAGCTTTGATGGCAATGGTTATTCAAAGGTATCATCTGTAATTTAAGGTAGCTCTTTATAGAAAGGACATGAAAACCATCGAATATGAGTAGTATTAAACGAGCAGAATGATATCTGGATGAGGACAAGTGTTAAGAAGAGTATAAAAGGATTTTGATACTGTTTCCACTAAATTAGAGGTGGTAAAGAGGACATTTATTAATTTATTAATCATTTGTTTTACATAAAAGAGACATTCTAATAGTGGGAAAGGGGGAAAAAATACTTCTGTCAGTTCCATTTCAACAATTTAAAAGAATAAGTAAGAGAATAAGGAGGGAGGCTGAAAGAAATTTAATGACTTGATACTTCCTCAAATAAACATATGTGGCAATGGTCTTTACATCCCCTTAAGGGAAAGTGCTGGAACCAAAATATCTTTAAAATGTTGGTTTTGTATGCATTATTTCCTACACCCCCCAAAGACGTGAACGATGTTTGACTAAGGTTATGCAAGCATTTTTTTTAATAGAAAAGAGTTTTTTTTAACTCATACCACTATTTCACTCAAATGTATGAGCATAGGCAGTGAATGCTGACAAGCTTGGGCATTATAAAAGGCACGATAACTGTCTCTCAGACAGTCACAAATGCTGGAGTAACTCAGTGAGTCAGGCAGCTTCTCTTGAGGACAGGAATATGTAACATTTTGGGTCACGGCCTTTCCTCAGAAGAAAGGTCTCAACCCGAAACATCAGGTCTAAAGAAAGGTCTCGACACGAAACATAGAAACATGGGAAACATAGAAACATAGAAATATAGAAAATAGGTACAGGAGGAGGCCATTCGGCCCTCCGAACCAGCACTGCCATTCATTGTGATCATGGCTGATCATCCCCTATCAATAACCCATGCCTGCCTTCTCCCCATATCCCTTGATTCCACTAGCCCCTAGAGCTCTATCTAACTCCCTCTTACATCCATCCAGTGATTTGGCCTCCATTGCCCTCTGTGGCAGGAAATTCCATAAATTCACAACTCTCTGGGTGAAAAGGTTTTATCTCAACTCAGTCTTAAATGGCCTCCCCTTTATTCTAAGACTGTGGCCCCTGGTTCTGGACTCGCCCAACATTGGGAACATTTTCCTGCATCTAGCTTGTCCAGTCCTTTTATAATTTTATATGTTTCTATGAGATCCCCATCATCCTTCTAAACACCAGTGAATACAAGCCTAGTCTTTTCAATCTTTCCTCGTATGACAGTCCCACCATCCCAGGAATCAATCTCGTGAACCTACGCTGCACTGCCTCAATCACAAGGATGTCCTTCCTCAAATTAGGAGACCAAAACTGTACACGATACTCCAGATGTGGTCTTAACAGAGCCCTATACATCTGCAGAAGAACCTCTTTACTCCTATACTGAAATCCTCTTGTTGTGAAGGCCAACATTCCATTAACTTTCTTCACTGCCTGCTTTACCTGCACGCCAACTTTCAGTGACTGGTGTACAAGGACACCCAGGTCTTGCTGTACCTCCCTCTTACCTAACCTAACTCTATTGAGATAATAATCTGCCCCCTTGTTTTTGCTTCCAATGTGGATAACCTCACATTTATTTATCTGTATTGTACTGCATCTGCCGTGCATCTGCCCACTCACTCAACCTGTCCAGGTCACCCTGCAACCTCCTAACATCCTCTTCACAGTTCACACTGCCACCCAGTTTTGTGTTATCGGCAAACTTGCTAGTGTTGCTCCTAATTCCCTCTTCCAAATCATTAATATATATGGTAAACAGTTGTGGCCCCAACACCGAGCCTTGTGGCACTCCACTCGCCACTGCATGCCATTCTGAAAAGGACCCGTTCACTCCTACTCTTTGCTTCCTGTCTGCCAACCAATTTTCTATCCACATCAACACCCTACCCCCAATTCCATGTGCTCTCATTTTTGTCACCAGTCTCCTGTGCAGGACCTTATCAAAGGCTTTCTGAAAGTCTAGATACACTACATCCACTGGCTCCCCTTCATCCATTTCACTTGTGACATCCTCAAAGATTTCCAGAAGATTAGTCAAGCATGATTTTCCTTTCATAAATTCATGCTGACTTGGACTAATCATTTTACTGCTATCCAAATGCTCCATTATTATGTCTTTAATAATTAACTCCAGCATCTTTCCCACCACCAAAGTCAGGCTAACTGGTCTGTAATTCCCCATTTTTTCTTTCGCTCCTTTCTTGATTAGTGGGATAACATTAGCTATCCTCCAATCCATAGGGACTGATCCTGAATCTATTGAACATTGGAAAATGATCACCAATGCGTCCACTATTTCAGTTCCTCTACCCCTTTAGATCCCCTGTCCTCCAGGATTTCTGGGAGATTGTTTGTGTCTTCCTTAGTGAAGACAGATCCGAAGTACCTGTTGAACTCTTCTGCCATTTCCTTGTTCCCCATAATAATTTTACCCGTATCTGCCTTCAAGGGATCCACAGTTGACTTTGCTATTCTTTTTCCCTTAACATACCTAAAGAAGCTTTTACTGTCCTTCTTTATATTCCTGGCCAGCTTCCCCTCGTACTTTCATCTTTTTAGCCCATATTTCCCATTTTGTTTCCTTCTGTTGTCCTATGAAAGTTTCTCAATCCTCTGGCTTCCGGCTACTCTTTGCTGTGTTATACATCTTTTCTTTTTGTATTATTCTATCCCTAACTTCTCTTGTCAGCCACAGTTGCCTCCTACTCCTCTTAGACATCACCTATTCCTTTTCTCCAGAGATGCTACCTGCCCGCTGAGTTAATCCAGCTTTTTGTATATATCTTTGGTATAAACCAGCATCTGCATTTCGTTCCACACATAACCAAAATAGTTATTGTTCTCACCCAAATTCTCTTTGTCTACTCTCCAGTATGGATCCATGCATACCAGTCCCGAATAGAGCTGAAATTAACTTTTCCATAGAATTACATGCAACATAGCCAATTGAAATAACACATCCCTTGAATGAGACTGAGGGCTGGATTTTCCAGGTCTGTGGTTATGCATCAAAGTTAGCAATGCAAGAACATGTTATAAAAAGGGGCCTGTGCTTCAACAAGATCTGTTAACTACAATCAGTTATTTGGTGCAATAATGTTAAATATTTTATATCTGCTGGAAGTAGTTATTTGGTAGAAATCTCAAACTTCATATCTTACCTACATGTACAACACAATTGGTGAGTAATGTTTGCAAGTGGAGATTTTACACCAGAGAAAACAGAGAAAGTAACATTTCTTCTCAAACTTCCTTACTGGGACAGTTTAGAGTTCCTGGGAAGACTGTGTTTCTTTGTTTAACTTGGATCTTCCATCCAAAACAAATATTATAGTTACAGGCAAGGGCACTTTCATTTTTGCATGTATGGAATTCGATAAAAATGTTAACTTACAGTACTCACCATAATATAACTGAATGACATTGAGTGTTCTATTTATATTATTGAATATTAGCAAACTTCAGATTCAAATTTAATTTATGATGTTTCAACTATGATCATTGACAAAATCAAGTTTCCATGAAATTCATCGGGCCATTTTGCAGCATTCATTGCACCATACAACTGACTTGAATACCAACTGAATTGAATGACAGTTAAGGAGATGTTAAGTTCACCGTTGAAATAAATATTTTTGGTGTACTTTGACATGATTTATATAGTGAAAGAGTGATAAATCCTTTTGCCTGTGTCCGATGATTTGAGTTTAATCCAGAAAGTTTTCAAAATCCAGAGTACCATCCATAAATTTCCATTGTTATTGTAATATGTTTTTATTCTTCAAGTTAAGCACCAGAAAGCCTGTCTCAAATTGAACCTAAATTCCCATTGGTTGGGAAAGAAGGATATTATCCCTTAAAGTGCTATAACGCTGTGTTTACACCATATTTCTCTTGGGTTTCAATTTCATTTGGATCATCATGCTCTGAACTAAAAGAACTCTCTGTGGGGATATACTGAAGGCAGGCCTGGTTTTGTTCTTGGGGAGGATAATATTAAGTTATCAGTCAAATGTATGTACCAAATGCTTCTTCCCCACTGGAAAATGAATTAAAAATTTGTAACAGGTTAAGTTGCTCTAAGTTTCCTACTACATTTTCTGGGCCAATTCTGCTGTCAAGAGGAAGGAAACTGTCGTTACCTGAGCTCCCATCATGGTAAATAACACAGCACCACTTATGCATCACATACACAATCACTGTGAATTGGCAGCTGCAGGATAAAGCAAGTGTAATCTTATACTGATGGATGTGTTGGTTCAAATCCAGCCTAAGAAAGGAATGGGCACACTCTTCCTATCATTATAAGTTAACAGAACAAAATTGATCTCATTTAAAACTTCATTCAGCGATTTCGTTCACAGAGATTTCATGGTCCAGGACCTTTAATTGCATGTTAGAGATTATTAGCTACAGTTTACAACATCTCTGAGGTCCAAGAGCAGATGCAGATAAAGAGAGGGGTTAAAAAGAACGATTGAGAGAGAATATTGTAAAAATTAAAATTCTACAGATTGTAAAAAACCTGAAGACACATGGTAGTTTTTTTAATGGTTTCTTCATTTATAAGTTTTTATACTTTCCTTTTTTATTCCTTTCCAAACATATGTTGGGCTCCTTGCCATAAAACGTCAATACATTTTTCCTGGGGTTTATTAGCACTGGCACTAAAATACTCAAAGAATTTTAAAAATATTCTTTCAAAATTGCTAAATTTGGCAATGAAGGTACAAATGGCTCAGATTAAAACTGAAATAAAAATAAATGGCTTATGATCTGGTTAAAGCATGGTTTGAAAATCTCTTGGTTTTAGAAACTGCCTGGTGTACTCAGTATTTAATGCTAGAACTGAGCCAAATAAATATATGCACACGTCTCAGAATGCAGCGAATGCCTAAATATTCCCAAAACTCCATTTGGGAGTAAATAAAATGAATTTGTTAAGGAAAATAACATAAGGTCTATACATTTATGACAGGTATAGGGAGGGAAAAACACTCAGAACCTTCTACTAAGGGTGGAAGTTACAGCTTTAAGATGAGAGGGATAAAGTTTAAAGGAGATGTACTGGGCAAGTATTTACACAGAGAGTGGTGAGTGCCTAGAACGCACTGCCAGTGATGATGGTGGAGGCAGACAAAATATGGGCATTCAAGAAACTTTTGGATAGACACATGGAAATGCAGGTAATGGGGGGAAATTATTCACATGCAGACAGAGGAGATAAGTTTAATTTAGCAGAGATAAGGAATTGCAAATGCTGGATTACAAAAAAATGACACAACATGTTGTAGTCAGCGGGTCAGGTAGCATCTCTGGAATACATGGATTGGCAGTGTTTCAGGTTGGAACCCTTCTTCAAACTACTATGGGGGAAGGGGGAAGGTGAAGGGGGGGGCAGGTCAGTGAAAAAAAGTGGCAAGCATCTGGTTTAGGCACAGAGAACAGAAGGGGAAAAAGGGGGTGGAAGGTTTGTAATTGGGGGTGCTTGATGAATTGTTACCTAAAATTGGAGAATTCAATGTTTACGTGGTTGGGTTGTTTTATTCTCCCTCTCTTCCCTGGGACCCACCCAGATATCAGAATCAGAATCAATCAGAATCACACTTGATTTGCCAAGTATGTCTTGCAACATACGAGGAATTTCATTTGCCAGGTCAGTCATACAATTAAAAGCAACAGATCATCCAAAAACACATTTTAACATGAACATCTACCACAGTGACTCCTACAAATTCCTCACTGTGATGGAAGGCGAAATAAAGTTCAAGTCCCTTCCCTTAGTTCTTTCTCGGTTGTGGGCCTCGAGCCCCCATTGACGGGACGATCTTGACCCGTAACCGGTGGCGATTTGGTCCTCCACATCGAGGCGATCAGCTCCTTTCTCCCACTATCCCACTCCCTTCCACCTTACCCCTCTACTTCCACCTACATCAGTTCCTCTGGCTTCAGAATTTACTCCTCTTCTGTCCTTATCAGCATTTTCTCTTTCTTTTCATCTCTGGCCTCGTTCACCCATCTGCCAATAATCTAACATGCATTTACGTATCGTTTCCAGAGCCTTGTGCCACCCCTATCTCTTTTCTCAGATTTCTCATCGCTATTACTATTAGGATAAAGAAGAATCCTGACTGGAAACATTGTCTATCCATGTCTTCCAGTAATGCTATCTGACCTGCTGAGTTCCCCCGCATTTTATGACTTTTTTTGTTTAACTTATGTTAAGCATTGACATATGTAGGAAGGAACTGCAGGTGCTGGTTTAAACCAAAGATAGACACAAAAAGCTGGAGTAACTAGCTGGGACAGGCTCTATCTCTGGAGAAAAGGAATGGGCGACATTTTGGGTCGAGACCCTTCATCTGAAGAAGGGTCTTAACCCAAAACGTCGCCCATTCCTACTCTCCAGAGATGCTGCCTGTCCCACTGAGTTACTCCAGCTTTTTGTGTCTATCTGAAGCATTGCCATTGTGGGGCAAGAGACCAGTTCATATGCTCTACTGTTCCATGTTTTGAAATGGATCGGACCTATCTGCCCATAAAGGATTGGACAGGCTAGGTACAATCTTAAGGGATTGGACAGGCTTGATGCATGAACAATTTTCCCAATGTGGGGGGAGTCTAGAACCAGGGGTCCGTTTCAGAAAAAGGGGTAGGCTATTTAGGACTGAGATGAAGAAAAACATTTTCACCCAGAGAGTTGTGAATCTGTGAAATTCTCAGTTGCAGAAGGCAGTGGAGGCCAATTGACTGGATGTTTTCAAGAGAGAGTTAGATATAGCTCTAGGGGTTAATGGAATCAAGGGCTATTGGGAGAAAACAGGAAGGGGGTACTGATTTTGGATGATTAGCCATGATCATATTAAATGGCGGTGCTGGCTCGAAGGGCCGAATGACCTACTCCTGCACCTATTTTATATGTTTCTATGTTTCTATGTAATGTACCACCAGCTGGAATCATGACCGTGGGTACCAGGCTAGGTCAGGAGATCCATTTCACCTTTTCAAGGTGTTCAGGTGCAGTCGGGGTCCAGACAGGGGCACAGTCATCACAATCCCAATGGATTATTAATGGTTTTCAAATGTCTCTGATATTCAAGGGCATGTAAAAACAATTAATCTTGACATTAATGTTTTAATATATGTATAAAAATACTAAAACACCTGAAACCATTTATAGGTGATGAAAACCATTACATTAAAATAACTTTGAAACAGGACTTCTATTTCCCTCTGCCTCCCAATCCACAGAACAACTATAATCCCTACTGAAATCATTGGGATCTCAGGTCCCGCACCAGGCCTAAACCGGTACATTGTCCAAGAGGCAGCTTTGATGGGGAACTCAGCCAGCCTGAGCCGACAGATTCAGCAGTCCACATCTGTCCACAGATCCGGAATGCATGCCTGACTCCCGGATTTACTGTTGTTTTAATTGTTAAATCTTGCTGATTCGGATCCAGTGGCATCAGTTTGTAACATCTGGCCCCAACACACGTCATCCTGACAGTCAGTCCACCTGAAGAACATACATAAATTGCAGGAACAGAGTAAATTAGGATGGGCAAAACAAATCCATGAAACGAGTTGAAAAGGTTGTAAAATGCTTTTCATATGCATGAGTAAGTAAATGGGGAACAGAAACAAATAAATAAAGCTGAATGTTTCTAAATCTCTAGTTACCCCCATGTGGAGTTTTGCTGTTCTTCCTGGATTTGTGAAGGATGATAAGACCATTGTAAAGAACATGGATATGGCTTCCTAGGCTATGTGGAGATAATGGATGACCTTGGTGATTCTCCATGGAACAGAAATATTTCATTGGTACTTAACAGAGATGTTTAAAATCAATGAGTAGAAAGGAACGCAGATGCTGGTATATACTGAAGAGAAACACAAAGCGATGGAGTAACTCAGTAGGTAAGGCAGCGTCTCTGGAGGTTTTGGATTGTGACCCTTCTGCAGACTCATATTACTGAGTCTGAAGAATGGTCCCGATCTGAAACATCGCCCATCCTTTATCTCCAGAGATGCTGCCTGACCCACTGAGTTACTCCAGCACTTGGTGTCGATGTTTAAAATCAAACCGGTTATGAAAGAGCACCCAAGGGTAAGTGTTTCCATGGCAGGGAGATCAGTGATTAGCTGACACTAATTTAGGTGATCAGCAAAATAAGTAGAAGGAGCTTAAGATAAAGTAGGTATGTTACAAAACTTACCTTCAGCGGTACTGCAGTTCTGTCACTGGCCGTGTGCGCGACTTTGGCGCCTTTAAGGGGGGGGGGGGGGGGAGGGGTTAAAATGCCGTTTTCCCCTTGCCATCCGGAGCTTTTTGTTGTCGGAATGCGATCTATTTCCGGAGATTCGTTACGACTGCCGGTAAGTTAATTTTTTTTAATAAACAGCCTGACTATTTCAGCGCTGGAGTAAAATAAAAATTAGCTCCTAATGCCGTGAACGCCAACAACGGGGACGGATTTCACGTAGGGGCCAGGTAAGTGAAAGCTGTTTATTTTTACATATAAACTTGCCTTTTAGATTACCTTAATCAGCATTTCATGTTGTAAAACGGTGATTTATTCCCCGTACGAACCAGCAGAATTTTTCCTGCCAACATAGGGTTTAAATTCACCGCAACCGCAACGTTCTAATCCATCGCGTTCCAGAAAATCCCACTCGCAAGCTGTTTAAAATGCCCATTAATTTATGGGCATTAAACACTAAATTCCTTCAATTTGGCCAATAAATGAATGACAATTAGATTTAAAAATCATGTTATATTGTGAATTATTGTGTGAATGTTAATTGGACACTTAGGCTTTAATTTTTTTCAAATTTTTTTCTTAAGAAATGAATAGATGTTTAGATCTAGTAATTGAATTTTATAATTAGCTACAATTGGATAACTAACTAATCATATGCTTTAATTTCAGGTCATCCAAGTAAGATTGTTTCATATTTGTTTCAGAATACAATCCATAATAACTGAACATTTTTTTCAGTTCTCTTAACTTTAAAGGAAGTTATGGGCTTTTGACTGTCCTCGAACACAACTTTTGTGTTAAGTCAATAGAAAAGCAATAGGAAACAAGTTGCTAATTTCCGAGTATGAAAATGGGCATAAATTTTTTAATACTGAAGATATGAAAGTGAATTAGGTGTCAAATTAAACTTCTCTTTATGCCGTTCCAGCCACCGGCAATCCCCAACGACCACCCGCAGGCCCCAGGTCCCCACTCTGGCCCGAGCGGCCGGCCTGAGTCCCCCGACGCCATCTTGGCCACAAGGAGCGCCTCCAGGACTCACCAGGACGCCGCCTTCACCGACCTCCACGCCGATGCTGCCGCCGACCTCCACCTGCCTACCGATGACGCCCAGCCTCGCTGCCTGCCCGGTAACTCTATTTAACTCCCCCTCCCCGATTCCACCGCCCATCACCAGCACAACGCGACCACCGAACCTCGCCGCCCGCCGGGACCACCCAACCTCATCGTCGCACCGGGCCCATCCAGCATCGCCGTTGTACTGGGCCCGCCGAAGATCACAACCGCACCCGCCTCACCTTGCATCGCCGCCGGACCGGGGCACCCCGAACATGGCCGCCACACCGCACCCCACTCTTCTCACCGCATCACCGGGCGGGCTGAACCTTGCCGCCCCACCGACCACCCGCCCACAGGGACCTCCCACGCATCGCCAGCCGACCCCGCACCACCGACCACCCGCTGAGTTTCTCCAGCTTTTTGTGTAACCCCCCTTCTTTTTATGCTTTATCAGACTTGATTTTTAAAATCTCAAAATTTTGTAACATTGCTAGATAATGTTTCTTTTTCACAGGGTTGTTTGTTATGACATGGTAAACATGACCTGAGAAGATACTGGAAGCAAATTCCGTGATAACCAATAATGAATTGGACCAATACACTGAAGGGACACTTTCAGGGTCTTTGGAAGGAGGCTGGGTTAGTGAAATTTATTGAAACTAATTAGCCAGCTCTCAAAACCCATTTACAGTACAGGTAGCCTGTGTCAGGTAAATGCTCTATCATTAGACCATTTTCTGAAGCTTCTCAATAATTTAACTTTGATTCCCAACCTCTCCCTATGTTCTTATAGACTAGTATATTGAAGGTAGAAATACAATTATTTTAACATGAACTGTTTGTCACCAAGGACCCAAGAACCTGGCTTCATTGATGGGCTGGCAAAGGAGGGAGAGAACAATTTTAAGTTCCTGCACATACATAAGTGTGCTAGGCCCAGCACTCTGATGCAGTCCTAAAGATTGAAGAGATTCAGTATGTTGACACATCTATAGTTGTGAGGTAGAGAGCATATTGACTGGTTGCATCATGACCTGGTTCCGCAACTTGAATGACCAGGAATGAAGGATATAATACAAATGGACACTGCCCGGTTCATCAAGATCTCCCGACTTTGAAGAGAATTATAGGAAGCGCTGCCTCAAAAAGGCAGCCAGTATCACCCTGGTCACAATCTCATTTCACACCTACCTTTAGGAAGAAGACATAGAAGTCTAAGAAACATGACCATCAGGTTCAAGAATAATTTCTTCTCAACGGCCATCAGACAACATTACACCAAGCTCAACTATGAACAATTGACTGCCTTTTGTTGCACTAAGGACTTTGGTATTTATGGACTAGTATTGGGATTATTAATTTATTGATTTTTTGTTTTATTATTTTATTTACAATATGTGTACTTTATAAGCCTGTTATTCTGCTGTATGTAAAAATGTAATTGTTCCAAATTATATTTAAACACTCTTGACAAGGTATCCAAATATTAGTCAGAAATTGCAATTGGCAAATCACTTTTATGTCCTTTACTGTGCCATAGAATATTGCCATCTATAATGCTGACGAATCTTGAATATCTTCACCACTTGCAAAGGATATAGACACTGGGGCTCCTTTATTGCCTGAGTGAGGCCACAGAAACTGGAGGGAGAGCACCTCATATTCCACTCGGGTATCTTATAATCCAATGGTTTGAACATTGAATACTCTGACTTTAAGTAATACCCACTCTCTTCCCCCCCCCCCCCCCCCCCCCCCCCCCAGTGCATGCATATTTCTCTCATTATTCTCTCCCTCTTTGCCCTCAGATGCCCATCCACCTACAATCCTCTCTCTGGCTTTACATTTCACTACTCACCTTATGTGACACGAATTTGTCTCCTTTTCACCTACAGCCTTTGTACTTTGAGAAATGGAATCATAGAATCATACAGCACGGAAACAGGCCCTACAACCTAATTTGCACATGCCGACCAAGATGCCCTTTCTACACTAGTTGCACCTGCCCATGTTTGACCCATGTCTGGTAGATCATTCCATACCCACCACCCTGTGTGAAAATGTTACCCCTCAGATACTCCTATTATATCTATCCCTTCTCACCTTAAGCCTCTGTCCCCTGGTTCTTGATTCACCTACTCTGGCTAAAGGACTCGGTGCATTCACCCTATTTATTCCCCTCTTAATCTTATACAATTCCATTAGATCATCCCGTAACTTCCTGCACTCTAAGGAATATGAGCCTGCAAAGCCCCTCCCCATAGCTCAGGCCCTCAAGTCCTGGCAACTTCCTTATTTAACTTCTCTGCAGTCTTTTCAGTTTAACAACATCCTTCCTATAGGAGGGTGATGAAAACTGAATAAAATATTCCACATGTGGCTTCAGCAACGCTTGGCTAACTGTAAAATAACATCCTGACGTCTATGCTCAATACCCTGACTGATGAAGTACCAATAGAGTTCTTCAACCCCCCTATCTACCTGTGATGCCACTTTCAAGGAACTATTACACTATACTCCTCTGGTCTACAGCATTCCCCAAGGCACTGCCATCACTGTGAAGGGGCTGGTGCAGTTTGACCACCCAAAATGCACTTATCTGCATTAAACTCCATTAACCATTCCTCATCCCACTTGCCCAACTGACCAAAATCCTGCTATAAATGTTGATAACCATCTTCGCAATTAACGATTTCACCCACTTTATTGTCATCTGCAAACTTACTAATCTTGCATACTCTATTCTCATCCAAATCATCAATATAAATCACAAACAGAAATGGGCCTAGCACCAATCCCTGCCACTAGTCACAGGCCTTCGATCTGATAAAACAACCTTCCACCATCATCCTCTGCTTCCTTCCTTGAGGGCAATTCTCTATCCAATCAGCAAATCCACCCATGCGATCTAACATTCCAAATCAGCCTACCACATGGAACTTTCACAAATGCCTTTCTGAAGTCTATATAGACAATGTCTACAGTTTTGCCCTCAACATTTTTGATTACTTTTAAAAACCACCTTAATTGGATTCATAAGACACAATCTCCCATGTACAAAACCATTCTGAATGTCCCTAAGCTCCCCTATCTATCCAGCTATATCTTATCCCTCAGAGTCCACCCCAATAACTAGTTAGGCTCAGTGGTCTATATTTCTCAGGCTTTTCTATTCCACCCTTCTTAAATAGAGACACAACATTAGCGACCTCCACTCTTCCAGTGCCTCACCCATATTCAATAATGATTCATATATCTCAGCCAGGTCTCCTGTAATTTTGTTTGTTTCTTGTTTGTATGACTGCAGAAACTAAATTTCGTTTGAACCTCAATGATTTCTGCAAACATTTCAAATGTTTTGGAGTTAAAGAACGAACTGCAGATGCTGGAGAATCGAGGGTTACACAAAAAGCTGGAGAAACTCAGCGGGTGCAGCAGCATCTAAGGAGCGAAGGAGATAGGCGACGTTTCGGGTCGAGACCCTTCTTCAGACTGGTCAGGGATCAGGAAAACGAGAGATATAAACAGTGATGTGGAGAGATAAGGAACAATGAGTGAAAGATATGCAAAAAAGTATTGGTGATAAAGGAAGCAGGCCATTGTAAGCTGTTTGTGGTGTGAAAATGAGAAGCTAGTGCGACTGGGGGGAGGAGGGGGGAAAGATGGAGAAGGAATGTCAGGGCCAGAGGGCAGAGGGAGAGGTGGGGGGGAGGCAGTCTGGGTTAACAGAATTGAGAAAATTCAATGTTTAAGCCCAGAGGATGCAGACTCCCCAAGTGGAATATGAGGTGCTGTTCCTCCAACTTGTGGTGTTGATCACTTTGGCCGTGGAGGAGGCCCGGGACCGAGAGGTCGGATACGGAGTGGGAGGGGGAGTTGAAGTGCTGAGCCACCGGGAGGTCGGGTTGGTTATTGCGGACCGAGCGGAGGTGTTCGGCGAAACGATCGCCCAGCCTCCGCTTGGTCTCACCGATGTAGATCAGCTGGCATCTGGAGCAACGGATGCAGTAGATGACGTTGGAGGAGGTGCAGGTGAACCTCTGTCGGACTTGGAATGACTGCTTGGGTCCCTGAAAGGAGTGGATGGGGGAGGTGAAGGGACAAGTGTAGCATCTCTTGCGGTTGCAAGGGAAAGTGCCCGGGGAAGGAGTGGAGCAGGAGGGAAGGGAAGAATTGACGAGGGAGTTGCGGAGGGAGCGGTCTTTGCGGAAGGCAGACAGGGGGGGAGATGGGAAGATGTGGCGAGTGGAGGGGTCACGTTGGAGGTGACGAAACTGGCGGAGGACTATCTGTTGTATGCGCTGGCTGGTGGGGTGAAAGGTGAGGACCAGGGGGACTCGGCCCTTGTTGTGAGTGGGGGAATGGGGAGAGAGGGCAGTGTTGCGGGGTATGGAGGAGACCCTGGTGCGGGCCTCATCTATAGTGGGGGAGGGGAAACCCCGTTCTCTGAAGAACGAGGACATTTGCGATGACCTGGTGTGGAACACATCATCCTGGGAGCAGATGCGGCGTAGACGGAGGAATTGGGAATAGGGGATGGAGTCCTTACAGGAAGCAGGGTGGGAGGAAGAGTAGTCCAGGTAGCTGTGGGAGTCAGTTGGTTTGTAGTGGATGTCAGTCAGGAGTGTATCGCCTGCAATAGAGATGGTGAGGTCAAGGAATGGTAGGGAAATGTCGGAAATGGTCCAAGTATATTTGAGTGCCGGATGGAAGTTGGTGGTAAAATGGATGAAGTCAGTCAGTTCTGCGTGGGTGCAGGAGGTGACACCAAAGCAGTCGTCAATGTAACGGAGGTAAAGGTCGGGGGTGGGGCCCTGGTACGCCGAGAACAAAGATTGTTCGACGTACCCGACAAAGAGGCAGGCGTAGCTATGGCCCATGCGTGTGCCCATAGCTACGCCTTGTGTTTGGAGGAAATGGGAGGAGTCAAAAGAGAAGTTGTTGAGGGTAAGGACCAACTCCGCTAGGCGGAGGAGGGTGTCAGTGGATGGGTATGGGTTGCTCCTCTGGTCGAGGAAGTACCGGAGGGCTTTGAGACCATCCTGGTGGGGGATGCAGGTGTATAGTGACTGGACGTCCATGGTGAAGATGAGAGGATGGGGGCCTGGACAACGGAATGTGCGGAGCTGACGGAGAGTGTCTGAGGTGTCTTGAACATAGGTGGGGAGGGATTTAACAAAGGGGGATAGGATGGAGTCAAGGTATGTGGAAATGTGTTCGGTGGGGCACGAACAGGCAGAGACAATGGGTCTGCCGGGGCAGTCGGGTTTGTGGATTTTGGGGAGAAGGTAAAATCGTGCTGTGCGAGGCTGGGGAACGATGAGGTTGGAGGCTCGGGGGGGTAGGGAGCCGGAGTTGATGAAGCCAGTTATGGTGCTCGAGATGGTGGCCTGGTGCTCGTCAGTGGGGTCATGGTCCAGGGGTAAGTAGGAGGAGGTGTCCGAGAGTTGGCGCGTGGCCTCTGCTTTGTAGAGATCGACGCGCCAGACTACCACAGCACCTCCCTTGTCGGCGGGTTTGATAACCCAGTCTGGGTTGTTGCGGAGTGAGTCGATGGCAATACGTTCGGAGGGGGGGAGATTGGAGTGAGACAGGGGAGTGGAGAAGTCGAGGCGGTTGATGTCCCGACGGCAGTTCTGAATAAAGAGTTCTAAAGCTGGAGGGCCACGAGGGGGGGTCCACGAGGAGGGGGTACGTGGGAGACAGGAAAAGGGATCATCAGTGGGGGGCGAGGACTTGTTCCCGTGGAAAAACGCTGTGAGGCGGAGGCGACGGTAGAAGAGCTCCAAGTCGTGGTGGGCGCGAAACTCATTGAGGTGGGGACGGAGGGGGACAAAGGTAAGACCTCTGCTGAGGACCGACCTTTCGGTGTCGGAGAGGGGGAGGTCCGGGGGGATGGTGAACACGCGGCAGGGATGGGGGTTGTGGCTGGAGGAAGGCAGGTGAGTGGACTGAGGACGGAGCGTTGTGTGGTGGGGGGGTGGAGGGTGGTCAGGGGGTGGGGGGGTATGGGGGCTGTTGTGTGGGTGGGAAAGAGCGGGGGTTACATGGTAGGAGGGGGATGGGGAAGACCCAGTGGAATAGGCACTGAGGTCACCGGGGCTGGGGAGACGGGCATTAGGACCCAGTTCCGTTAACAGCAGAGTGGTGGGAGGAGTGAGCAACGTGGAGGCTTCAGGCCCGCTGCACAGTCCAGTCTGTAGGTGAGGCGACGGCTGCGGGCTGCTGGAGGGCGGTGGAGTGTCGTGGGTCGGCGGGCCCGAAGGTAGGAGTCTGCGGGCAGTGGAGTCGGTGTCAGCGGGCGATGCGTGGGTGGTCCCGGTGGCGAGTGGTCGGTGTGGCGGCAAGGTTCAGCCCGCCCGGTGAGGCGGCGAGAAGAGTGGGGTGCGGTGCGGCGGCCATGTTCGGGGGGCCCTGGTCCGGCGGCGATGCAAGGTGAGGCGGGTGCGGCTCTGGTCTTCGGCGGGCCCAGTACAACGGCGATGCTGGATGGGCCCGGTGCGGCGATGAGGGTAGGTGGTCCCGGCGGTCAAATGTTTTGGAGTTCCTTGCTGGGCTACACTTGATGAGCATTTGAGCTATAGTGTCATTTATTGTGCTTGTAGTGCATTGTCATCCTATTTAGGACATATTTCTGATCGGGATTCAGTAGGGTCTCACCCATTAATATCCCGATTCATGAAAGGTATTTTAATTAAATCCTCCCAAGCCCAGATATACAGAAATTTGGGATGTTAGCATTGTTCTCATTTTGCTGAAACAATGGGCTCCAATTACTTCAATGTCTTTGCAGAAATTAACATTTAAGGTGGTTATGTTAATGGCATTGGTACCAGCTCAAAGAGTACAAACTTTGCAATTATTACGGTTGGATTGCATGCATGTGACTACAGATAACATTGTGTTTATGTTTATGACCTGATCAAACAAAGCAGACCAGGGAGAACTGGAATTAAGGTAATGTTTAAAGCGTATCCTATTGATGAAACACTGTGTGTAGTTAAGCATTTAACTCAATACATTGAGGTAACCAAAAATCTCAGAGGTTCTGAGAAAGCGTTATTGATAACACACAAAAAGCCACATATAAAGTTCAGTTCAAACCATTTCTAGATGGTTAAAACAGGTTTGGGTCTAGCAGGAATAGACACTGATGTGTTTAAATCTCACTCCACTAGGGCGGCAGCTGCGTCCGCGGCGAAGGTACAGGATGTACCACTCGATAAAATTTTAAAGGCCGCAGGGTGGTGTAGAGTAGAAACATTTTCAAAGTTCTACAATAAACCTGTTGTCACGGTGCCAGGATTTGGACACACAGTACTGGGTTCTCTTTAAATGCTTGCTTTGTTTTATATTATCGATTTATGTTATCATTGACATCATTTGTCAATTTTCTTTTTGTAATTTTCCCCTGGGATAGAGGGGTTATTATTTTAAAAAAGTTGTTCTTTTTTATGGCTAAAAGACTTATTACATAAATTGTAACAATGTCTTAAAATACTATTTACTCACTACTGTGTTGACTAAACAGAGAGTCGTATGGAATGAATTTACGACATAAAAAGCACAGAGCTTTAAAATCTTCACGTAGTCACTCACGTGACTCCGAAGTAAAATAGTAAGATTAAACGAGAACTTACCTGTTCGAAGTTTGATCTTTATTTTATGAGGAGTTACGATGAGGGATTACGTGCCCTCCACTTCCAACCCTCATAATATAAATGATCATCTGGTAGTTCTAGTCTATTTTTGAGCCTTACTATCTTACTCCGGCTATTGGTTCTGTGTTTTTCATGCCGCTGCTTTCAAGTATGCCGATCCAGCGCCAGGCGGGGCTTCTTCACGTAATCCCTCATCGTAACTCCTCATAAAATAAAGATCAAACTTCGAACAGGTAAGTTCTCGTTTAATCTTACTATTATATTGTATTGTATTTCTTCTCTTGCATCTCACAGTGTCCTTGGATATATCAGATTCATCTACTTTCACATACCTTAGGACATCCAGTACCATCTTTACTGTAATATTGACTGTCCTCAAGACTTCTTCATTAACTGTCCCAAATTCCCCAGTCTTCATCCTTTTCTCTACAGGAAAAACAGAGGAGAAATACTCATTGAGGAACTTGCCCATATTCTACGTCTCCACACAACAATAACCACTTTGGTTTTTCGGGGCCCTACATTCTCTAGTTGTACTCTTTCCCTTAATATTTTTGATTTTCCTTAATATTATCTGCCAGATTTATCTCCTGCCCCCTTTTGCCATCCCTACTTCCTTATTAAGTATGCTCTTCAATTCCGCAAACTCCTCTGCTGCCTATACTTCTCCCATGCCTCGTTCTTTTGCCTGACCAGAGTCAGTTCCTCTTGTCATCCAAGCTTCCTTATTCCCACCTGCCTTGCCCTTCACTCGAACAGGAACATGCATGCCCTGAACTCTTGTCATAATACTTTTAAAAGCATCCTACTTTCTGGATCTTTCTTTGCACGGAAACAACCTACTACAATAAACTTTTGTAAGGTCCTGTCAAATATCATCAAAGTTGGCCTTGCCCCTTTTCAGAATTTTAAGATTTGAGTTTGCCCTCTCTTTAACCATAACTATTTTAAAGCTAATAGAACTGTGGTTACTTGTCCCAAAAGGCTTGCCCATGAACACTTAGTCACTTGCCCTTTCCAATTTTCTAAGAGTAGATCAAGCTTTCCCTTTCCTCTTGTGGGGCCTTTACATATTGCCTGAGGAAACTTTCCTGAACACATTTAACAAATTCAATACCCACTGTACACCCTTGGCACTATGACAATCCTAGTCTTTATTGGGAAAGGTAAAATCCCCTGCAATGACAATTTAATTAGTCTAATAGCTGCCTGCAATCTCCTGCCATACTTTTTATTCTAATTCCTTGGGGCCTATAATTCACTAGCAACAAGGTGATCACCACCCTGTTGTTTCACAGGTTCACCCATACTGTCGTGCCATTCTACTTCATCATAATGCCATCCCCCCCCCCCCCCCCCCTTTCTCTTTTATCCCCACATCTATCACTTCTGTAGTACCTGTACCGTGGAGTATTAAGCTGCCAGTCCCGCCCCTCTCTTAGCCAAGTTTCTGTAATGGCTACATCGTCTCAATCACATGTACCTATCCACTCACTGGATTCATCTGCTTTACCCGCCTGTCCTCTCGCATTAAAATAAAAATAAAAATAATTCAATCCTCGGTCCTTCCTCACTCTCTGCTGTACTCCTGCCTATTCTGCCTTCTAAACTTGGTTTTATCATCTTATAAACGAGCATCCAGCCACTCAGCAGTCGCATTCCTGCATTGGATCCCACCCCTCCCTGCTAATCTAGTTTAACCCCCCACCCCCGTGTTGCACTAGCACTACCTGCCAGGATATAGGTTCACCTCCAGTTCAGGTGCAATCGTTCCACCTTTTGTACAGGTCATCTCTGTCCCAGAAGAGATACTAATGATCCAAAATTCTGAATCCCTGCCCCCTGCGCCAGCTCCTCAGCCACACGTATACCTGCCCTATCTTCCTGTTCCCACACTGCACATGGCAATGGCAATGGCAATGCAGAGATCACTACCCTGGAGGTCCTGCTTTTTAACCTTTTGCCAAACTCCCTATATTCATTTTGCAGGATCTCATCCCTTTTCCTACCGATGTCACTTGTGCCAACATGCGCAATGATTTCTGGCTCATTCCCCCTCCCCCTTAACAATGTCATGCAGCCGCCGGTGGACAGTGGAACCAGGGAGGCAACACACCATCCTGGAGTCTCTATTGCTGCCACAGAATCTCCAGTCTGCTCACTATGGCTCTGCTTGACATTACCCTTGCAGCCATAGCTCAGAGCCAGTATCTGTAGCTCCTTCTGTCTCCATTTTACTGTTTTTATCTCCCTATTCGCACTCATTGAAAAGAAAACCGAACAAATTAAATTTTAATCCTGCCTGTAGATCTGGTTTCCTATGGTAAAAAGTGATATTGGCACAAATGAAGGCAGATTCTGGAATCTTGAGCAATAAATTGGCCTTCGGAAGAACTCAGTAGGTCAGCCAGAGTTTGTGGAATGAAATCGATAGATGAAATTTCAGGCCGGGACCTTGCTCTGCTCTACAGAGTGAATGGTTATCAGATTGATTCTTGGGGTGAGTTTCGCACCTGAATGGAGATTAAGCAACCTGGGTCTACATTTGCTTGAGTTTAAAAGAATGATAAGTAAACTGAGATTATCTCATGTGCAAATGAAAAGAGGCTTGTGAGTTTAGAAGCATAGATGATGTTTCTCTTGCTGGGCTGTCTAAGAGCATGGATTGCAATCACAAAAGTAAAATTAAGCCATTCAGCTCTCTCAGCTCACTCCCCGATGGGCAGAAGGTCGATTCCCGACAGGTGGCGGCATTGTCCATGCCTGACAATAGGCCTGGCTCGCTGCCAAGGTAAAGAGAACCAGCCCGGAATGGTTGTTACTGAGCCGGCCTCTGATCGCCCCTTGGACCGAAGAGGAACGAGTCGGACTGAGGGCCAGTAAGAGGAATTGTGGCGGGAAGCAGAGCCGGGCCTTGATGATGGCGAGGACTGGTGGATGCCCTGCAGCAGCCATAGGCTTGGGCCAGGAGCCCTGCAAGCCACGACTGCATCCCAACTGTAGGCCCGGCTCGCTCAGGAAGTGAAGGCAGCTGAGCCTGGCCCTTACTCACACCATGGATAGGACATTAGAGAGGTGGTAGAGGGAGAGAGAGACAATGACAGGTGCTGGACAAAGGGCCTAGTAAGAGGGACCCGGAGGGGTCTTACTTTCCATCCACTCGAGGTCGGCTGCAGGGAACAAAGGCTGTAGAGGGCCAGGCGTGGAGAGGAACATCGGATCACAGGACGACCGGAATTGAGGTGACAGTAAAACAGTGCCAAAATGGCACCTCTTGCATATGGACTCAGTCTGTTCTGTACATACTGTACTGACCAAGGTGTTTGTGCTTATGTACTGGGTTAGTCTAGCTGAGCTGTATGCAAAAAATGTATTTCGCTGTACCTGGTACATGTGACAATAAAGAAATCATTGAAACATTGAACCATTGAGATGTGCAGAGGTGTCAACGCCCAGATGGTTGAGAGCCATTAGAGTACATTCCCCCAGCATCCATGTGGGATTCCTTCACTTGCTCTGGTTTCCTCATACATCACAAAGGTGTGCAGGTTGGTTGGTTAATTGGCTGCTGTACATTGCTCCTCGTGTGCAAGTTTATGATATACCTGAAGGAACTTGATGGGAACATGGGGAGAATAAAATGGGATTTGTATAGGTTTCATGTGAATGGGTGTTTGATAGTCAGCACAGACTAAATAGGCAGTTGGGTCTGTTTTTATCCTGTATTGTTTTATGTTTCTTAAAGGGTTCATGGTCAGTTTTTTGTCATATGTACCAATTAGGGTACGGTGAAATTCGATTTACCATACAGCCTTACTAAAAAAAATTTTTTAAAAAGACACTCAACTACATAAACATTAACATAAACATCCACCACAGCGGATTCCCCATATTCCTCACTGCAATGGAAGACAATAAAGTCCAATCTATTTCCTCTTTTTATACTCCCATCGTCAGGGCAGTTGAACCATTGCAGTCAAGGTGATCGGAGCACCCGCGTCGGGGAAATCTATGCTCCGATTCAAGGCAGTGGAGGGTCCTGCGGCCTGGAGTTTCCGGAGTCGGTCTCTAACCAGAGACCGCGAGCTCCACGATGTTAAACTCCACAGACACCCGCCAAAGTCGACCCCCGACAGGGATCTCTGTGATGTTAAGTCCACAGGCTCCCAAAGTCGATCTCCAGCAAAGGCCGCCAATTCCTCGACGTTAAGCTGCAGTGCGGACGGAGATACGATACAGAAAAATAATGCATCTCCGTCGAGGTAAGGGATTAGGAAAAGTTTCCCCCAACTCCCCTCCCCCACCCCCCACATAAACCAAGCTAAAGAACATTAAAAACATATATCTAACACATACAAACAAACAACAAAAGAAGCAAGGAACAGACAGACTGTTGGCGAGGCAGCCATTGCTGGTGCCACCCATGGGTCTTGTTGCTTACACAAAATGGTTGTGAAGGTTCGCTCACTGATTATATTCCAGAAAATAATTTTTTAGGAATGAAGGGGGATCAAGGAAAATTGAGTTTGTGCTGGAAAATGGAGCAACAATGGAAGGTCAACATTGAGCTATTTAAATGGCACTGCAGAATTGATCAGCTGAAGCTCTGATAAAAATTGATTTTAATTGTAATAATTTAAACTTCAACATATTGTAATGCTTTCAAATCTAAGGTGCGAGGAAATATCTACAGTGTGATCGTTAACTATCAAATCTATTCCATCCTCAACAATTTCTAATGAAGTTCTTGGGGCTTGTCCTGAAAATCATTAGCTTAGTTTAGTTTTAAATTATTGCTTTTCTTTCTCTGACATTCCTTCCGCAAGAATAAATACCAATATTTAATGTTTTATAAATGCCAGTCTAAGAGACTGATATTTCCCAGGAGTATTTTCCTAATATTTAGTTTAAATTGAAATTACACCAGCTATTTTTCACCCTTCTGGTGTGAATAACGAGTTCTAAAACAATTGACCAGGTTCTCAGAACTTCTCCCTGTGTTATCTGAAACATTTATATGCACAAACCTTATCATTCTCATTGCTGAAAAAGGCATTTACCGAAGTTATTAAAATCAAGTTTTGGACTTTCATCATATTCTTTCCTTCCATCATTCTGCTTCATGATTCAGCTTTGCAAATGACAAGAAGCCTGAATGAACTTTCAATCAACTATTCTATTCAGCTATTATTAAGGTTAAACTGATTACACTTAAAATATTCTATTCAGCATATCAATGGAATAAAATCTTCAGCTACTACTAAGTGGATGCTATAAGCTAGAAGACCACACAATGACTGCCGCACCACCTGTACCCTTCTTCTTTACCCTCAGTCTGAAGAAGGGGCTCGATCCGAAATGTTACCTATTCCCTTTCTCCAGAGATGCTGCCTGGCCTGTTGAGTTACTCCAACATTTTGTTTCTATCTTCTTTACTCGACAATAATACTGATACATCTGATTTCAGCTTCTTTCTCTCCTACTGCAGGATGAATTCTATCATATTAGGATCACTGCCTCCCAGTGGTTCCTTCACTTTAAGCTCCCTAATCAAGTGTGGTTCATTGCATAACGCCAAATCCACAATTGCCTTTTTCCAAGTGGGCTCAACCATGAAGTTCTAAGAAGCCTTCTCGTAGGTGTACCAACCTGGTGATGTATCCAGTAGCAACCTGATTTTCCCAGTCTACTTGAAATCCCCCATGACTACTCAAACATAGTATTTTTTACATGCCTTTTCTATTTCCTGATGTAATTTGTGCCTTACGTCCTGACTGCTTATTTGGAGGCCTGTATATCCTGTAATTCCCATCATGGTCGTTTAACCCTTGAAGTTTTTTAACTCCACCTACAAGAATTCTCCATCCCCTGATCCTATGTTGTTTCTTGCTAGGGATTGGATTACGTTCCTTGCCAACAGAGCCAACCCACCCTCTCAGGCCACTTGCCTGTCTTTTCATGAGACCATGTCTGAGATCTGCACATTTGGGACCAAGCACAGAATAGTCTGAGTCCAGTGCACTGGCAATTAATTCAGTGGTAGTCTGGAGCAGAAAAACAGTTCAAAAAGGAACTGCAAATGCTGGAAAATCAAAGGTAGACAAAAATGCTGGAGAAACTCAGCGGGTGCGGCAGCATTTATGGAGTGAAGGAAATAGGCAACGTTTTGGGCCGAACCCCTTCTTCAAACTGCAGAAAAAAAAGTTGCAGGATGAACTCAATGGGTCAGGCAGCATCAATGGAGGGAAATGGTTAGTAGACATTTTGGATCAAGACCCTACATCTGGACTGGAAATTTGAAATTAGGGATAGCCTAAATCTGAGTGCAGATACTTGGGATTACTGGGAATGCCTGGGTCTGAGACTATGACCCTTAACACTACATCTGTTATGGATTAGGTCTGGCCCCAGGTATGGGTGACTAAACATTGTATAGCTGGCTTCTAAGACCAGTTACCTGGGACTAAACTAGAGTGGTCACTCAGAATTAGACCCAATTTAGACCCATGTTAGCCCAGGTTTGATCCCAGAACAGAAGGAAGAACTTGGACCTAGTGAACATTTCTTGGATTGCTTTTCTCATGGGCTTTCCATTCCTAAAAGTCAGGTGATTCCACTGAGCTGCTGAGTTCCATGACAAGCTCAATATCATAACAGTTGCCCCCAAGAGAATGAAAACTGGAGAAACTCCAGGTGTGCCATCATAAAATATGGCCAGTGAAAGATTGTGGAGATATTAAAAGCAATGCATTCTTTGAACGTGTCAGAAGATTGAGGTGGAAGATTGCAACCTTCACGTGGTCCACCCTGTTTTGACGAATGCAATCAACCTGACATGCAAAATCAAATAAGATCAAAGAGAGCAAGTTGTCCTACAACTTTAGGAGAAGAAGAAGAAGAAGAAGAAGAAGAAGAAGAAGAAGAAGAAGAAGAAGAAGAAGAAGAAGAAGAAGAAGAAGAAGAAGAAGAAGAAGAAGAAGAAGAAGAAGAAGAAGAAGAAGAAGAAGAGGAAGAGGAAGAAGAAGAAGAAGAAGAAGAAGAAGGAGAAGGAGAAGGAGAAGGAGAAGGAGAAGGAGAAGGAGAAGGAGAAGGAGAAGGAGAAGGAGAAGGAGAAGGAGAAGGAGAAGAAGAAGAAGAAGGAGAAGGAGAAGGAGAAGGAGAAGGAGAAGAAGAAGAAGAAGAAGAAGAAGAAGAAGAAGAAGAAGAAGAAGAAGAAGAAGGAGAAGGAGAAGATTATAAGCTAAATTGACAGGGCTCATGATGGCTAGCTGATAAAGTATATGTTGATTTACGTTATGTTGATGTATTCTTCATCAGATACTCAATGTGCTAGGAAAGTATGTCTGTGAGAGAGTCGACATGGACTTGTGATATACACTCATCAACAAAAATGAAAATGTACATCATTTACATCTATTTCCAAAAGTTATATAGGTTTTAAAACAAAAAAGATTAGGAAAGATAAAGCCCCACAGAATTTGAGATTAGCATGTGATATGGATTGTTAACAACTTGGATTGTTCCACACACATATTAATCAATTAGTGAATAGAGAGTTGACAATCCAAAGTTGTGATGAGATTAAGTTACAAACCCCAATAAATATGTGTTAGGAGCAGGAATTTTTGGATCTATGAAACATAAATTGAAATATTTTCTGACTGGACAGAGCCTTCATGAAAACAAATAATTAAAACCCTATGCAAGGAATTCATAGGCTAATGGAGAATCAGCCACAGGCCAAGTGCCGACCATTCACCCTCTGAGGAAGATCTCCACTGTGATCCTGACCACAGTAAAGTATACGTCTTCAAGTAGATGTCAAGCTAGCACTTGAGCAATTGGTCACTGTTTAACACACATTGTTTAACAATGTATACCAATGCCTTCTACGTCACCACTGGGTTCTTCATCTATATGCCTATGTGACTTTGTGCTGCTGCAAGCAAGATTTTCCATTGTACCTGCACCTCATCATACTCAGGCATATGATAATATATTTGAACAAATTCAAACTATTTTAAGAGAGCTGACATACCAAAGATCGGAAGCAGAGCTTCAATTTTTGCCTGATGCCCTCTGAATTTTGCCTTCAGCTTGGTCATTGCAGAGGTCCTTCAGCCAGTTCAATACGAACTGACAAATTATAATAGCAGGACCTAAATTAAATTATGAAGACAAATTGCATAAACTTGGCTTCATTTCCCTTGAAATGTAGGAGATGTAGGAGTGATTTAATTTAATTGTTTGCAGTTTAACTGAAAAGTGTTTCCGCAGGATAAATGTAGAAAACCTGTTTCCGATGGTTAAAATATCCAAAACAAAGAGGCAATGGTCTGGAAATCAAACCACATAGTGCAAGGTTTTCATGCACGAGGCAATGGAATTTTATCTCAAGCCCAATCGTCACTGTGCATGAAATTGTAGTAGACAAATCAGCCCTCAAGCTTAAGTAATCAATCACATCATAAATGATCTGTACCTCAACTCCATTTACCAACCTTTCTTCCATGTCCTTTGATATTTGCATCTAACAGAAGTCCATTGATCTCCATTATGGATTCATACTACCAGAAATTGCATGTAATACATTTAAGTGGGGTAAACATTGGCATACAAGATATTTATCTCAATTTTCTAATGTGAATGCTCGTTTTATGAAAAGCCCTGGCTTTGATACAGGAGGAATTATCTTGCAATCATTGAAGGCCCATTTCTACCTGGCCATTGTTGAGGAAAATGACAATTACATTTAAACTTTATTTGAAGGTAGTCCTTAAGTTGCTTTTCTTCAAGGTAAGTTCATTTTTCTGTGGTGGCGTTCTGTGATGGTGGCCCATGTGTTCATTTAAATTGACATTTACTCGCAAAAGTATATTCTCTTCAACATGTAGGCTTTTAAGCCCACGTATCTGCCATCTCTCAGAGATATTCCATTGTTGTGAGGCAATTGAAAAATTCTAATTTTCTTAAACTTTATTTAAACTTTAAGCAACTCATTTCTGTAATACACAATTTCAAAGCGCCTAGAAATTATTGCTGATTCCGCAGGCCCCGCACATGCAAACACTTCATTCTCCCCTCCAATTTATAAGTTGAGACGGTCAGGAGGTTTAGTACGTATACATGAACGTCGCAGCACTGGAGCATCAGGAGATAATGGTGTTTCAATAGCTGGTGGTACATACATTGCTTGGTCATCAACTTCACTCATATTATTATTTACATTTTCAATTTTAGAATTACTTGTAGAAGTTTTCATAGGGGATGATGGGAGTGTTGAAGGTAGTTCTCGATCAATATTAGCAAGGACTGATGGAGCTGATGGATAGACGGACATGGTGCAAGGTCACGAAGTGAGGCAGTTGACTGACGTCAATCCTGAAACTTGATAGTTGCATAAGAAGGGCTGACATCAGTCAGTTCAACTTCATCAACAAAGGGCTCATTCTTATTTTATCGGACTTACCGACGAAGCAACACAGGCCCAGGGCTAGTCAACTATGATGGCAGAGAAGTACCACTAGTTTAATGCCATTTGAAGTTAAAGAACCACTCTTGTGGAGTAGTATTGGTAGCAGTTGCCGGTAGAGATCTGATGGATTGTAATGCATCTGGTAGAACACATTCCCACTGCTGATCTGGTATGTCATTTGACTTTAAAGCCAGTTTCACTGCTTTCCAAAGGATTCCGTTATACCTCTCAACCTGACCATTTCCAATAGGATAATATGGTGTTGTTTTACTTGTTGCAATTCCTCGATTAGAAAGGTAGTCTTTTAAATATTTTGACATGAACGAGGTGCCCCTATCAGAATGTATGTAACTTGGAAATCCACAGAATGAAAACAGTTGATCTAAATATTTGATAACCTTAGCAGCTGACATATTTGGACAAGGTAAGGCAAATGGAAACCTTGAATATTCATCAACTATGGTAAGTATATAAACATTTTGAGAGGAGGATGGCAAAGGCCCTTTGAGGTCAATACTCAAACGTTCCATTGGTTGAGTAGCTTTGATCAATTCTTCAGGATGGAAGAACCTTGGTTTTAATTCAGCACAGATTCTACATGAAGCACACGTCATCTTCACATCTTCTGTAAAGAAAGGTATGTTTTTGGAATGAACATAGTGTAACATACGAGTGACTCCAGGATGACACAGCCCACTAGAAACCAAAACCTTGGATTTACAGTCAGCTGACAATCAAGCTTACTCATTAGACTTGGCTCAGAAACATTCAGATGCTTATGGCTCATCTAATGTGTATTCTGCCGAACTACTACAAAATAATCTCACCCAAGTACTAATATGGAGCAAGCTGAAACTACTGATTTCTATTGATAAATGTGCCCTTGCTGCAGCATATACTTATTCAAAAAGGAAGTGTTACTTTTGCAGGGGTAATATTCATAATAGAAAGATATGTCCTGCTCAAGAGGCAACTTGTAATAGTTGTGGCAAGAAGGGACATTATTCTAGAGTATGCAATTCCAAAGCAACTATTAAAAGTGTGACTGCTGCCATGTATATGCCTTCTTTATGCACAATTACAGCTGCACTTCCTCAGAATTTGTCTCATGCAGCTACAACGGTATCCATCAATGACCATACACTTAATGTACTACTTGATTCTGGCAGTTCAGAAAGTTTTACAAGTGAATAAGTTGTGTCTCGACTAAATCTAACTATAATTCCTTCAAGTAGAAAAATCTCGATGGGTCTGACAACTCTCAATACTCAAATTATTGGATCTTGTATTGTAGACTTTATTTTGAACAAAACTAGTTATAAATCTGTATGTCATGGTATTTTGAAAAATTTGTGTAGCAATATAATTCTACGTCAGGATTTTCAGAAACTGCACAGATCACTTCAAATAATGGATGAAGGAACTATGCCTGATCTTGTATTGTCAAAGCCACCAGTATTGTGTGGTTTTTCTGCTGCATCTGTTGAATGTCCTTCATTATTCACTAATTTATCCTCTAAGTGCAAGCCAATTGCTACAAAATCAAGACATTTTAGTAAAAATGACAAAAACGTTATCAACACAGAAGTAACTAATCTTTTATGAGGGGGTATCATAGAACCCAGCTCTTCCCCTTGGAGGGCTCAAGTTGACGTGGTTAAGGACTCCTTGGCGAGACATAGAAAGAGACTCTGCATTGATTACTCTCAAACCATAAACCAGTTCACGGAACTTGTTTCATATCCATTACCTTGTATAGAAGAGATTAGCAATACATTAGCTACGTATAAGATATTCTCTACTTTTGACCTAAAAAGTGCTTACTACCAAATTCCTTTGAAAGAATCAGAAAAGAAATATGCTGCGTTTGAAGCAAATGGGAAATTATACCACAATTGCAGAGTTCCTTTTTGGGGTAACTAATGGTGTGGCTGTTTTTCAGAGAGAGATGGACAAACTTGTTGAACAGGAAAACGTTCCCTTATACTTTCCCTTTTACTAGATACTTTACCTTATCTGGATAATATAACTAATGCAGGAAAAGACTAAGCTGAACATGATGAAAATGTACAATGGTTTTCAGAAGTTGTACATTCTAAAAATCTAACATTAAATGAGGCTGACAATAACAACAGTGTCATCAATTAATATTCTCGGTTATTGGGTTGGAAAAGACATAATCAAGCCTGATCCAGAAAGACTCCTCCCACTCCAAGAGATACCTGTTGCAGCTACATTAAACTCTGTACGAAAGGTTCTTGGTATGTTTGCATATTATACTAAATGGATACCAAATTTTTCTGACAAAATTCAACCTTTGATTAGAGCAAAATCTTTCCCCCCTTGAATCTACAGCAATTGGTGCCTTTACTTCTTTAAAGAAACAATTAGAATCTGCAACATGTCATCGATGAGGATTTCCCCTTTGTTGTTGAATGTGATGCCTCTGATTTAGCAGTATCAGCAACATTAAATCAAGGAGGACGACCAATGGCTTTCATGTCTTATACTCTCCAAGGTACTGTATTGGACTACCCACCCGTCGAAAAGGAAGCTACAGCAATTATTGAAGCAGTGAGAAAATTGAGTAATTTTGTTGCTCACCAGCACTTCACTTGATAACAGATAAACGTTCAGTAGCTTTTATGATAGATAATCAGAAACTAACAAAGATTAAAAACAGTAAAATTCATGAATGGAGGATTGAATTATCTGCATATAGTTATTCAATTGAATTGCTGAAATTGTTGTGAGGCAAACGAACAATTCTAATTTACTTAAACTTTATTTAAGCTTGAAGCAGCTCATTTCTGTAACACACAATTTCAAAGCGCCTGGAAATTATCGCTGATTCCACTGGCCTCTCCGGCCCGAGACCCGCACATGCGCACACTTCACTCATCGATCTCAGTTCCCCTATTTATTTTCTGTAACCTATTTCCTCTCACCAACTCAACAACTACACCCAAATTCTCTCACCTTTAACTTACACAAGGGATCATTAACAATAACTGTTCCATTCACCATTGGCAGCGTATGGTACAGATACAAAACATTGTTCATCGGTCAAAGTATACATGTCTCAAAAACCTTTTGTTCAAATAAGAGTTCCCATTTGGAACCTATCACGGCCTCCAACTATGCAGTGATCACAAAGTTATGTTTATTCTTCTCAAATGACTTATGACTTATGACTTATAGGGGTATGGAGAGAAGGCAGGTACGGGATACTGAGTTGGACGATCAGCCATGATCACATTGAATGGCGGTGCAGGCTCGAAGGGCCGAATGGCCTACTCCTGCACCTATTTTCTATGTTTCTATGACTTACCATCTATCTTATCCAGAACCAAACACAAGACCGTGGGTTTGTGAATCTAAAACATACATGGCATTGCCAGTTGAACATATTGGAGAATCAATCACCTACATTCACAGTTAAAATTGACATGGAATCCCAGTGCAATGCCAATGCTATGTTATATGCAATAAGCAATTGTTACCCCCAAAGGCTGAAGTAATGTTTCCACAAAAATTGTCAAAAGTCAGAAGTGGCTCTTCGCCCCTAAAGGATGCCACTGCTGACTAATTCATCAAGTTAAACAAACTTTATTGTGATTTAGAAATACATCGATATATGCAGTTCCAAACGAAATTCCGTTGCATTTGGCTCCCTGTGCAACACAATAATTAACAGAAGGATAAACATGGATAAAATGGATAAAAAGGATAAAAGGATAAATAGACAATGGTGGCAGCCCATTACATGGCATTCAGAAGTCTGATGGCTCGTGGGAAGAAGCTATTGCAGAACCTTGATGTTCTGGAACACTTCAAGACCAAGTATGATAGACTACTGTTAGAAACCTTGATGTTCTGGAACACTTCAAGACCAAGTATGATAGACTACTGTTATAAAGAGTCAGTGATTTTTTGTAGCAGTACATATCGGTAAGTTTACTGGCACCTCTAAAAAGTTTAAAACTCGATCGATGTACAAGAGAAAATAGCATCACCTGAATGGCACCTTTTGTTCCATAAATACTGTGAACTTGTCCACAAAAAAAGCACTGAAAAATAATTTCAAGGGACAAAGAAAAAAGGCAATTAAATGGAGTCAAGATGCAGATCAGTCATAAACTAATCAGTCATAAGCTCAGTTTCCAGAGGTTGGCTTGTTTATTTAATTTTCTGCATTTTTTCTAAGAATAGGACAAAAATAGGTCAGGAATTCTCTAATAATACATGTTCATCACGAAAAATCATAAAAAGTGTAGATAAGCTAGACGCAAAAGCTGGAGTAACTTAGTGGGACAAGAAGCATCTCTAGAGCGAAGGAATGGGTGACATTTCAGATCGAGACCCTTCTTCAGACCCAAAACATCACCCATTCCTTCTCTCCAGAGATGTTGCCTGTCCAGCTGAGTTACTCCAGCTTTTTGTACCTATTTTTGGTTTAAACCTGCAACTGCAGTTCCTTCTTACAAAAGAGTGTAGATTAGATGGATGGGCATGATCTTCTTCCCAGTGTAGTGGGGTCTAAAACAAGAGGGCATAGATTTAAGGTGAAAGGTGAAAGATTTTAAATGGCCTCAAAAGGGGAAGTTCTTCACACAGAGGGTAATGGATATATGGAACGGGCTGCTGGAGGAAGCTGTGAAGATGGGTACATTTACAATGACATTTGAACAGGTGCATAGATAGAAAGGGATATGGGCCAAATGTAGGTAAATGGAACTAACTCAGATAAACATCTTGGTAAGCATGAACGTGTTGGGCTGAATGACCTGCTTCTGTGCTGCATAACTACATGATGCAACAAGGTAAATTCCCTGCAGTGATCAAAAATGTCAAACCTGGCCCCTAATAATAAGGTTATAAATCTGTTAGGAATGAAAGCTTTTATCTATCTATCTATCTATCTATCTATCTATCTATCTATCTATCTATCTATCTATCTATCTATCTATCTATCTATCTATCTATCTATCTATCTATCTATCTATCTATCTATCTATCTATCTATCTATCTATCTATCTATCTATCTATCTATCTATCTATCTATCTATCTGTCTGTCTGTCTGTCTGTCTATCTGTCTGTCTGTCTGTCTGTCTGTCTGTCTGTCTGTCTGTCTGTCTGTCTGTCTGTCTGTCTGTCTGTCTAAAAATTTCATCTTGACCACTGCGCTTGAGTGATCTGATATTGATTTTAGAAAAAAACGCTACTCTATATCGCTAAGATGTTAGGCCATTTTACTCAAAGTCCTCCTCCGCTGAGGCAGCCCCGAGGATTTTTCCGATCGGTGAAAATTAAAAAGTTATGAGTGTTTAAAAAATCTTGAGATCATCTGATTGGTCCTCCCGCCTGTCAATCAACATGATGAAGGTAATGCCCCTTCTGGGAGGGGAGGGGGCAGGACGATAAAACCCCAGATGCCTGGACGTCAGTCAGTCACTCTGGAAGATCGCAAGGGAGAAGCCTCAACTGTGATTCTAAACTGTGAATCAATTGAACTGTGAGTCTGCAATAAATGATTTGTTAGCCCTTAATGAAAATGCAATGAGTTGTTCGGCCTGCCCAGTGCTTGAAACTGTAATGGAAATGGAAATGAAATGAAAGTGCAATTAGCTGTTTGGGCTGCCCTGTGTGTGAAACTGCAATGGAGATGAAAATGAAATGAAAATGCAATGAGCCGTTTGGCCTGCCCTGTGCTTGAAACTGCAATGGAAATGGAAATGAAATGAAAATGCAATGAGCTGTTTGGCCTGCCCTGTGCTTGAAACTGCGGTGGAAATGGAAATGAAATGAAAATGCAATGAGCTGTTTGGCCTGCCCTGTGCTTGAAACTGCAAAGGAAATGGAAATGAAATGAATATGAAATGAGCTGCTTGGCCTGCCCTGTGGTTGACACTGCGATGGAAATGGAAATGAAATGCAAATATAATGAGCTGTTTGGCCTGCCCTGTGCTTGAAACTGCAATGGAAATGGAAATGAAATGAAAATGCAATGAGCTGTTTGGCCTGCCCTGTGCTTGAAACTGCAATGTAAATGGAAATTAAATGATAATGCAATGAGCTGTTTGGCCTGCCCTGTGCTTGAAACTGCAATGGAAATGGAAATGAAATGAATATGAAATGAGCTGCTTGGCCTGCCCTGTGCTTGACACTGCGATGGAAATGGAAATGAAATGCAAATATAATGAGCTGTTTGGCCTGCCCTGTGCTTGAAACTGCAATGGAAATGGAAATGAAATGAAAATGCAATGAGCTGTTTGGCCTGCCCTGTGCTTGAAACTGCAATGTAAATGGAAATTAAATGATAATGCAATGAGCTGTTTGGCCTGCCCTGTGCTTGAAACTGCAATGGAAATGGAAATGAAATGAAAATATAATGAGCTGTTTGGCCTGCCATGTGCTTGAAACTGCAATGGAAATCGAAAAGGAAATGGAAATGAAATTAGTTGTTTTGCCTGCCCTGTGCTTGAAATTGAAATGGAAATGAAATGCGATGAGTTGTTTGCCTTGCCTGAAACCACTAATTTCAGCCCACAAGGCCCCTATTTTCCAAGAAACCAGTCCCTTTTGTCTCAAAAGGGGGCCAGGAAAAGTCCAGAAAAAGTGCCTTTTACTGAGAATTCACACCAATTTTTTTTAAAGAGCCCCGTCAGCCCATCAGGCCTGTACTAGCCCAGGAGGAGTCCCTTTGGCCCATCAGTAAGTATTCCCCCTGCAAGTATTAAACCTCACCCCATATTTTTCTCCTTCTCTTCATTGGCTCCCTGTGAGATCCAGGCCAGGATAGACTTTCCTCCTTCATTGCTGTGATCTGCAAGAAAAAAATGAAAAATGTCTAAAATTGATTCTCCACCCTCTCCACCTTCACTCTCATAGAGTTTATCACCTGTTTTGGGCAGAATTTCTGGCAGTGTCTGAGCTGCCAGCCCACCAAGCCTGAGTGACTGAGCTGCCAGCCCACCAGGCCTGAGTGACTGAGCTGCCAGCCCACCAGGACAGAGTGATTGAGATGCCAGGCCAAGAATGCATTCGGCCCACAATGTTCATACTAGCCCTCTGGAAACCAGTCCCTTTGGCCCACAACACCCATACTATCACTCCAGAAAGCCCCCCACCCCCTGGCCTTGGTGGAGAGGTGGAATATTCCATTCAGGGGGCCAACCATCCCGTGTGAACATAGGACCCAAAGGGTCCCACTTAGTCTAGCGCATACTAAAACTTTGATCATGTGCTCTTCAGTTTTGCGTTCTTTTCTATTCGCGCAAAAACGGTACACGATAGCACTACAATCTTTTGCCCCATTACTGACCATTCTCCTGTGCTATAAGGGCAACAAGTTATGTTCCAATCGATTGTTTATTTTAAAAGTTATTAAGGTTTAAATATCTTTAAAATGTTGCATGCATAGATTGGTCTTCTATCCTGTCAATTGCTGCCACACAGATTGATTTCCTCTCCTGTCCGTCACCGGCACAGTGACGCCTCTTCCTGCACCATCGCCGCACTGGCTGGGTCCGCTGTCAGTCACAGGCAGCGCCCGCCTCACCCGGCGAGGACAATATAAAGCTGAAGGAGCGGAGCGAGCATCACTAACACTCCGCCGGCTGGAACTGCATCTGCAGGCGCCTCCATGGTGCCAAGCAAGTGAGCTTTGTCTGACCTCGGCTTCTACCGGCTAGGATTCCACGCGGTAATCCAGGAGGCATTGAGACCGCGGCGGTGAGGCCTTGCCACGGTGGAGCCATGGCGGCAATGGGGTCTTGCGATGGCGGTGGCGGTGGGGCCATGCCGAGTTTCAAAATCCAGGGAAAAATCCTCTTCCTCTTATTTCAGTTCTTTCCTGTCTCATCTCTGGTGGGGGAGGAGGGGGAATATAGGGAGAGGAGGGGGGGGAGTGAGGGAAGTAGGGAGTGGGGATTAGAGGGAGTGGAGGGCAGTGGGGGAGGCAAGGAGTGATAGTGGGTGGATAGGGGAGGTGATGAGTGGGGGAGGTGGGGGATAGAGGGATAGGAGGGGGGTAGGGAGGGGAGAGAAGTTATGGAGGATTGAGGGAGGGAGTGACTGAGGGTGGGGAAAGGAAAGCGAGGGAGAAGTGAGTGAGGGAGTGGAGGAGGGATGGAAGAGAGGGGAAACATCCTGGGGAGGTGAGGAGGGGGAATGGGGTGATTAAGGGAGAGGAGGGGGTTGGGAGGGACAGGGGGGAAAGTGAGGAAGGTGAGCGGGGAGAGTGGGGAAGAGGGGGATAAGAGGGAGAGGAAGGAGAGGAGGGGGGAGTGGGAGGTCAGGAGGGATAGTGAGGGGGACAGGGGAAGGTGAGTGGTGGGGAACAGCGGGAAAAGAGGGGGGTAAGGAGGGGGTAAGGAGGGGGGTAAGGAGGGGGTAAGGAGGGGTGAGGAGTTATGGAGTGAGGGAGTGTCTGAGAGCAGGGGAAAGTAGAGGGAGAGATTGGGGGAGTGGGGGAGGAGAGGGGAAAGAAGAGGGAGGGGGTGAGGGGAAATCAGCCACACTGGCGCAGTTGGGGCCTATGCATGAGTGGTGAAATATTGCGTTGGGGGAATGGGTTACGTTGGGGGAACGGGTGAGTGGTGGAATATTGCATTGGGGAGCAGACTTAGTCTTGTCTAGTCTTAGTCTGCACTTAATCTAGTTAGCATTAAGGGTGTAATAGACAGAATCTTGAAATGCATATTTAATGAAACTTATCCCACATTTCAAATAGAATGATGGATGGTTTACTCCTGTACTATTTCCATCTGAGATCCATTTATGATCACACAGCAACCAAATATTGTTTACCTATTTCCATCAATCTCCAATGGCTACTTGTCATTTTATATGATCGTAATGTGCTTCAGTTGACCATCTGCAGGGTTGACTTTGATAATGTAGTACCACTTATGTTACATAGATCACTATGAGATGACAATTCTCTGCTGATGTGTCATTCTATATTAAGGCTGATGCTGAAAAGCAGAACTGATACAGCTTTCTGGAGCATGTCAAAACTGCCTCACAGTATCACAGCATAGATAACTTTTGAAAGCAGAAAGAGTTATAATTATTTATTCACCTTCATAGCAACTCTATAAACTAACTAACATTAACATATTGAGGATGTGAAATGTCTTTGTTGTAATAGCTTGTTTGTTCTGATGAATTGGCCATTCTAGCACTCGTTGATACCTAGGCGCCGAGAACAGTGGGAGAACCAGCAGGGAGGGGGATGGGGACACCGAGAACGAAGGGGGACCCGGTGAGAGGCTTCTGCCACATGCAGCGGCAGGCAGTAGATAGGAATGTTCAATGAACTTTTGTAACTTTATCGGCGGCAAAACGTGGCGACACTTGCGTTCTGCCTTGGTGAGGTCTGCTATATGATTTTACCAGGTTGTATGCAAAACAAGGCATTTAACTGCACCTCGGTACATGTGACAATATTGAATCATTGAATCATTGAATCATTGAGATCAGAGCTTGCAGCATAGTGATACAGTGGATAATGCTGCTGCCTCATGTCTCTGGTTATATCCTGCCTTCCAGTGCTGTGTGCAGGATTTCTTCATTCTCCCAGTGACTACATGAGTGCTCCAGTTACATCCAGCATCTCAATGATAGCTTGTTATCAGGTATATTAGCTATTGTAAACTACCCCTGATGCAGGTGGGTGGTAAGAGAAATAGAGGGGAATTAATGGGCCTTTGAGAGGGAATGGGTTCCAGAGAAATTAATTGGGAATGGGTTTGAGGGGATTAATCTGGGCACTGTATATTCTATATTGGAAGGAAATATGAAATATCAATGAAATGTTATATATTTTCCAAGCAGACAATTTATTTGTTATTTTAACAAGTGTTAATCTTTAATTTTGCATATCATTCAATTATCTTATGCTAATTTGTTCCTCTGTGCAACAAATTAAGTTTTGGAAACTATTATTGTTATCTTCCATAACCTCACTGGATGTCATGTTCAGAAGGGTGCTGTGCCTTATATATATATATATATATATATATATTACCATATTGAATATCAGCAGGGGCTGCCATGGATGAGCATCCCCCATTCTGTAATCACTGTCTCGAGTTCAGGTATTTATGAGCTGTTCTTAGTGTGAAATACCTGAAAATTCCAGAAGAGACAGATGGGAAGGTCTTCATAGTACCAGTTAATTCAGTTTGAATTTGATTTTCTTTTTATTTAAACAGGGACAGTGCATATTGATGAACATTTACATGTAAATATGCAAGATTATAGCCAATAGCTAATTTCCATCTTTAGTCCCTTTGGCAGCAAAAAGAAACAATTATACAAGGCACACAACCAACTCAATTCACACAGATATCCATCACAGTGAGTCTCATCCTCATTGTGATGGAAGGCAAAGTCTTGTATCTCCCTTGCTCTCCATCATCTCCCGATGTTGGAGCCCCCGGCGGGAGATGGCAAGTTCCGCGGCCGTTAAAGCCGCACCGGGCGATGTAAGGCCCCGCTCCAGGTCGTTTTCACCCCGCAACTCAGGCGTGAGAAGCTGGCACCGCGGGACCTCCAGTAAACGGTCTCCCACCAGGGACCCGCGATATCCCAATGTCACCATCCACCGGGCCTGCGGCTGGAGCCTCCGAAGCTCCGGAGTCGGGTCGCAGCCGCACGCCACCACAGCTCTCCACGCTCCGAGCCGGCCAACCCCACGATGGTAAGTCCGCAGGCTCCGTGACTGGAGCCCCCACGTCATTCCGGCTGGAGGCCACTCCACCTGGGAAGAGATGCTGGGAAGAGATTTAAAAGTTTCCCCCACCCCCCATATATACACAGCTAAAAACAATATAAAAAACCACAGCAAACGGGACAAAAAAAAATGAATGGACAGATGAGCTGCAGGGCCCGTGCCATTACAGCACCGCCATTTCCTTATGGTAATTTCTTAAGGAAGTTACTATGAGTTTAGAACTTTTGCTGAAATGCATTGAGTTGCAAAGGATCCCAGAGGAGCTCCATTCCGCTAATAGTCCACAGTTCAGACAAATATTCTGGTAGCTTTGCATGGATACATATTATGTCCATACATGTCCATACATATATACATGTCCATTGATGCCCCATGTGTGTTAGACCATTAAATCAATCCTTGAAGGTGATGTGTTTCTTATTTAGTTTGAATGTTGTTGGCATTTATCATCCATTTCTCCCATGCCTTGAAGTGACAAATCAAACACGTTGGTGGGTCTGGCGCTACAGATAGACTAGATGGGTGAAGCTTGGTAGATTTCATTCCATGAAGAAAATTGTTCAGCCAAATGATTTCTCGATAACCTGGTGTCACCATTATTGAGGCATGTTTTTATAAATTACAGATTTATTTATTTTTTAAATGTTTAATTCTTACAATGATTTAGCAAGGAAGATCAAGGATAGATTTCTGAATGTGTGGATCCCTGTGAGCATCCTCCAGAGGTTATAAGCATACTTGTGTCTTTTGAATTTATTGATGAATGCAGCTTTGACAATCTTTTTGGATGGCAAAATCCAGGCTCTGAAAATTCTCTCTTTGATTAAAGCTTGGTAGTGAAATAAAGAGCAGAGTAAAGGAAACTGTTAGGAGGAGGGGTATGGTGATAGCAAAGGTGAATGTGTGAATGGTCTTATGGAAAATCAATTTTATCTTGTGGCTCAGGGAGCAAGAGAGTTGATAGAAGTGGATTTGTGCTAAAGCTGAAATGCACGAAAAAGATGGTGGTGGGCCTTGTCACAATGCTGACAGCAAAAACATATCAGCTTTGTTGTTCTTTCACTATGAAATTGATAACAACTTCTAGAGAACTTATATGCTTAGTTATATGTGGATATTCAGACATTGTTATCAGTGATTCTGTTCTCCTCAACACTTGTGTTATTTTGAAGCCTTCTCCAATGAAATCCCCAGAAATCAGTAATTGATGAGTTATGAACTAATCTCAGTGTAAAGTGCCTGAAAATGCTACAATTGATTGCTATCATGTGTGTTTTAATGCACACTAAACCATAGTTGCTCCATTACATTTAGGGCTACAAAAACATTTATATGTATAAATTGTAACTCGTTTGCATAAATATTTCAAACCATAATGGGTTTTAAAGTAAAGGACAATTAAGAAGTTTCTTTAAGATGCTTCAGCTTCTGCCTTAATTTCATGTGCAAATTTGTATTTTGCATTCTGAAAAAAAATGAAGTTAATTATAAATTGCACCATTTTACTTCTTGACATGCTCTGGATGAGAATTCTTCAATGTTATTGTTTGTTGAGCCAGGCTGATCACATCACTTTTGTTGAACCCCAAGGATCCTCTTGAACTACTGTTGGTGAGGAATGTTGCATGTCACTGAGGTCACTTGCTCTATGTGGCGGCACTTTTCATAATCAGTGGTGGACACCGTCGTATTGCTGCTGATCATAACTGCAGTGTTGATGGAATGACAGAACATTCAGCATTATTACTGTTACACAGTTGTGTCTCATAATAATGTAATAATTAATTGATACAATAAGAAGGTAAACGAGAAATTACTATAGACACTCAACAGTCCCAGGCGACATCCAAGGAAAGAAAAACAAAGTCAATATTTCTGAACAAACTTCCAACAAAGGATCTGTGGCTTGAGGCATGGATTATATTTCCCATGGATGCTGCCTGACCTCCTAACTGTTTCCAGCATTTTATTGTTTTCCTTCAGAATTACAGCATCAAGAATTGCATTTATGTAATAAATTGCATTTCTCGATTTCTTATACAACTTCAAATATATCTTTTAGAATTTTTGGCAAGACAGATAATATATAGAGATGTAATTGTGATATGACTAAAAAATTAGCAGTGGCGTCACATGGTTTTACTTTTTAAAATTATATTATTTTACATTAGCACAATCAAATACAATGTAATTATATAGTTATAAAAATTTCAATATACTTTCAATACTCTTAGATTTTGTGCAAGAACTTTAATCCACTACATATTTACTCTGTTATTTCTGCCAACACTTGCTAAGTGCGTAATGTCACTGACGGTATATATATAAAAGAACGCAGAATGCACAAAGACAACTAGATGAATTGCTTTCCATTTCTTGTTAGTCATCTCATATATATTTAAAGTTTGTCTTTCACTGTCTGACTGGTTGCATATCAATAATATTTGCTCTAAATCATCGAAACTGTTACGGCTCAATGAATTTCAGGAGCGATATATATGTTAGCTGATGACAAATTAATGTTAGTAGAGGACAAGCCACTTGTCCATGACAATATTTTCCCATGGCATTATGGCAGCATTTCCCCAAAGAGGGCAGAGGTCTGACACTTCTCAAACTAGCTGAGGGGATCAGACTATGGCTTAACGTGACTGATTGGGGTTCAGCTGGCCACTGTGGGGAGAAGGGAGGAACAAGCAGTGCCCTTGCACTCTAATTGGCTTTTTTGTTTGTTCACAGTTGCCTCTAATGTGGACAAATCTCCATGAGAAAACAAAAATTAGCACCTGTTAGGACAACTTAACCTTCAGGAAAGGGTAAATATACTTATGGTGCTGGGCTGTGAGCGAGGATAAGGTCTTATGTGGATTTTTGCATGCAGTGCATTTTACTGGAGGCCAGTAGCCACAGGATTCAGCATACACTGAATCTCTCATTAAGAAATGTGAGGAATGAATAGTACACATTGTCCCACAGCTTTGATACATCATTCAGTTCCCTCACTGACAGACTTGTTAATCTTTCAGTGTTGCCTTTCGAAAAGACAAACACAGCAGATAAATTTAGAGATTGGCCACATCCCCTCCCATAGGAAGTCTCACCACATGGGCAATTCTTTTGGTCAATGAAAACAGCGAGCTAATTTATAGGGTAAATCATTTTGACTTATTTTAAAGGGCAGTATGATGTCTATTGACAGCCTCACCAAAGCACAAATAGAAATGGTTTTAAATGTTTTCTTTCTCACTTTGTAGAAACAACTAATCAGAAGGACATGTGTAGCTGAGTTTTAATTTTGTAAGTACATTTTAATGATCTCACAGCTGACAGTTTATGTTGGTGTTGAAATGTCTGAAGTGCAGCTTTAAGCAACTGCAGTCGGAGTTGCAGTCTATCTACGGATTTGCTAATTATGCTTACTCAGAAACACGTCGACAGTATGCAATGTGTGTTAAGCTTCTTGGCATTAAATGGTTCAAATGTTCCGAGGTGGAGAGTTTGCCAGGCTATTGATGAAATTGAGCATGGATGAGTATAGGACTGGAATAAGGTAAAGAATAGTCAGAGATACAGACTAATAGAGTGAAATGCAGTAAATTCAAGATAGTAGACACTGAAGGAAGCGTTGAAGCAAATAAAACCTGTATTTTGTCTATCTGCAAAAAATGATGAAAAAATTAAAGTAGAGAAATAATCAGATCTGCCAATCAATGATGGTTTGATTAAAAAAAACTGATGGCTTTGTCTAACTTTGACAGTTGCAAAATTAATACAGTTAAATGAACGTTACAATTCCCCTAACGTATCAAATGCAGGAAATCTTCATATTTTGATGTTGCATGAGTGAGATGCACAGGCTAAGAATTCTGGGGATAACACTGCTTTCAAGTTATCATGCTTATTAATCAGTTGTTTTTTGCAGTTTTTTCTAACAGGGCAGCATAAGAGTGTTTTTCATCTTTTAAAAATGTTGCGATGTTGGCTTTCACCTGCACTCCATCTCCAACTATTGTTAGCAATGGAAAAGACAGCGAATGGCAAAGGAAAATTAATATGAGAAGATGATACAGTAAAGGAAAGGGTTCTTTTTGGTGGTGCAAAAGAATGAATAAATATGGGAATAGTTAAAATAAAGGGAGTGGAACGGGGCAGTGAGCTTATCAATCAAACTCCAATTCTACTAAATAGATCATGCAAGCTTGATAGGGAGAAGGGGTTAGTAGAATGTCAGGGAAAAAGTGAAGATAATAAAATCACTCAGATTTATTTGTCTAAATTGGAAACTTCATGCTTACACCTGACTAAATCATCAAACTGAAACTTTAGATTGCCTCCCACAGCAAATGTATGAAATCTAATCCCATCTTTGTTTAACAGGGGCCAATCAAACAACTAATGCATTTTGCAGATGTTGTCAGGATCACTAACTTCTACACTGAAAAATCCTTACATTTATATTTTTACAGCCCTGCCTCTCATTTAATCATTCTGTTGTCTAGTTCTTTAATGACTCTTCACTGAATTTAAGAATTTGTTGAAAAATTGAAAGGATTATGTCTGACTCTAAGTGACCATATCTGAAATGGCCTCGAGCCAGGGTTGTTTAATCTGGAACACACATGTTATTATTCCACATTAGCTATGGTCTTCATAAATTTGACAAATATTAAACAAACATTGCAGGTGGTCAACAACTGGACTCAGCAGTTGGTTAAAACGTTCCGAAGCCTGTGTGGTCACAGTGAGCTCCACTTTCCCTTGGTTATGCTTGTAAGGATATGCTGTCATCTTACCGTGTGCGTGTATGCACACTCTCACATCAAAATGCAAGTGCAGTGGGGGGGGAGTCTATCTTCGTCTGCCATAAGTATCTGATTAAAAGTTAATAAATCCTCTGTGAAATATTGTTAACAACATTATCTGTAAAATCAAATATGAGCTGTGTCTTTTAGGTAACCCAATGTCAAGCCGGCAGAGGCCTAGCTGCTAAATTCAGCTTTCACAGACCTCAGCAGTTCCTCTCTGGTGTCAGCTTAAAGCTGTTGAGTAGGAGAATCAATAAAGCAACAACCATTTTTTTCTTCTCCTTGTGCTGTGACCTGGACATGACATCGAACGTTGGTCACAAACATCCTCAATTCAATATGTGCAAAAAATTGGTTTGGAACAATATTCCCTGACAGGTAAAATCAAATCAGGAGATGAATGGCTCATGAAGCATGTGGAGACTGGGGGAGTTGGGGTTACCGGGGGTATTGCACACCAGCAGGAAATGCCTGAAGGGAAACCATCTGGTGCATGAGGTGCTATGGATTAATTTATTAAATCACACTTTCTTTCATTATAAATTTTTTTTAAGTAGTTCCAGTTTTTTTTCTTCTGCAATCACAATTCATTTTTTATTATATAGTCAGTTCGCACTCAACGAGATGCAACAGGTCACCTCTGGTCTTCACCATGCCATTTTTAAATTAGGTGATTAAAATTTAGGAATGCCTCCAGACCCCTCAGGACTGTATTTAACATCTGTAAATCTGCCACTTCTCCTTGCCAAGGTAAACAGCTTCGCATAAAGTTCAGAGGTGAGAAGGCCTGCCTGTTTTCCCCCAGGTTGGAAGGAATCTGTCTGGGGACCCGACAGTTCAGGCTAAGGAGAGGCACTGAGTGCTTCAGACCCCAGCATGGTGGCCCACGCTGCATCTGTGTACACAATCTTCACATCTCCCACACAAATACAAAAAAAAATCTCATTAAAAATTATTGCTGTGTCAATATGTGGAGCTGCTGTCCCTGATCTGCAGAAAAAGCAATACTTTGAGGGGTGTTACTGAAAGGAAAGGCAATGCTGGTCCTGTTTCTAACTGTGTTCTGATCTCTCTCTCTCACACACATTCTCTCTTTCTCTCTCTCTCTCTCGCTTTCTCTTTCTCTCTTTCCCTCTCTTTTTCTCCCTTTATCTCTCCCTCTCTCACCTCCTCTCTCCCTCTCTCTTCTCTCCTCCCCTCTCTCCTCCCTCTCCCTCTCCCCAGCCCCTCTCCTCTCCATCTCCCCCATCCCCCTCACCTCCCTCTCATCTCTTTCCCCCCTCCTCCCACACCCTCTCCCCCTCTCCTCCCTCCCCTTCCCCCTCCTCCCCCTCTCCTCCCTCTCCCTCTCCTCCCATCCTCTCGTCCCTCTCCCTCTGCTCCCTCTATCTTTTGCCCTCCTCCCTCACCCTCTTCCTCTCCTCCCTCTCTTTTCTCTCCTTCCTCTTTCTCCCCTCTTCCCTCTTTCCCTTCTCTCCCCTCGCCCTCTCCTTCCTCTCTATCCTCTCTCACCACTGTCTGGATTCTCCACTCTCTCTGTTTTCTCCGCTCTCCCTCTTTCCCCCTGTTAGGGTCAGGTTCTGATTTCCACACTGCCTGGCTTCCTCTATCCTAGTCACTCTCGTTACCATTCACTCATTTTCTCTGTTGCATACTGCTAGTCAGCACATATGCTGAGAGCTGGCAAGATTTAGCTCTGTGGACTGCTTGAATTTCTGCCACAGAAACAATTTAAAGCACTTGTCATTGCCTGATAAATGTCTAACTCCTAACTCCTTCGAAGCAAATTTCAAGTTTGTCCACGATGAAAAGTGGAACAAAAGTAGAAATTATTGATGACATCAGAAATGCAGCTGCATCAGTACTGAGTGGTATAAAGAATAAATAATAACTGTAGTAAAAAGTATAATTTCAGTAAATATGTAAAATGATCAGCTGTATCTTTTCCTTCAGATTATAAATATTCAATATTCATACTATTACATCACTTATGTTTTTGGTTTCATGACTAAGTCATTTTACCTCAACTTTGAATGTATAATTAACTACTTGATAGCTAAAACTCAAACAATTTCATTTTGTATTTTTTAATATTTTCTTTGCATCTTTGTTGCAATAACATGCAAATTGAGAGATAACTTGGGAACATACAACATGAGCTGCTGATTTCACCCAGGGTTATCAGCAAGTGGAAAATATGTGTCCAAAGCACTTCAGAGCAGTTTCCCAAGGTTAATGTGGTGGGTAATAATATTAGAAATTGTGGCACTGAGTGATGCATATTGGGCAGACTGAAGGTTTAAGCCCTGATGTGTACTAACTTAGCATTAGTTAAGTTTCATACAGAAGATGCAGCCTTCATTCGTATTCTGAGAGCCGTTTCACAGCTATGGATGACACTTTGCAGACTCCAGCAGTGCTCCATATGGAGGAGTGGATAGGCCAATTGGTCACAATGTGATGATTTTCTGAATTTCTTCTCTGTCGACCAGTTCAGTTTATGCCTCACCCTATTATATTTGAAAGTAACCCGTTTCCTTTGCTGGAGCGAGAAGCCTAGGAACTCAATCAGTGGATCTCTCAGCAAAGATAGATGCAGAAAGCTGGAGTAACTCAGCGGGATAGGCAGCATCTCTGGAAAGAAGGAGTGGTTGACGTTTCAGGTCGAGACCCTTCTTCAGACTCTCAGCAAAGATTTGTTTGCGGTAAAGCTCTATGGCTATTGCCTCCTTTATTTCTGTTAAGATATAAATACCAACTGGCAAATTTTATGCTGATTTCAATATGGGCCAGTCAGAGTGGAAATTGGTTATTTTGGCTTCAGTTTGGACAAGCTATTTTTCCAATGAATTTAATCTACCTGTAATATTCTCAGTAGGATAAAGACAGAAACAAGTTGATGATGGTTATTGCACTTGGTCCAAATAAAGTATCCAGTTAGACACAAAATGTTGGAGTAACTCAGCGGGACAGGCAGCGTCTCTGGAGAGAAGGAAGGGGTGACGTTTCAGGTAGATTCCCTTCTTCAGGCTGATGTCAGAGGAGAGGGAGATACATAGATAAGGAAGTGTAAGGTGTGAAAATAGGACAGAGGGAATGAGGTTCAAGGAAAATGTAAAATAGATCACTGTTAACTGGGAGAAGGTAACAACAAAGCAGAGATAAAATGTAGTCAGAGACAGTAAGACTGGTCAGAGAACTGAGAAGGGGGAAGGATGGAGAGAGAGGGAAAGCAAGGATCACTTGAAGTTAGAAAAGTCAATGTTCACACCACTGGGGTGTAAGCTGCCCAAGCGAAATATGAGGTGCTGTTCCTCCAATTTGCGCCAGGCCTCACACTGACAATGGAGAAGGCTCAGGAAAGAAACGTCAGTGTGGGATTGGGAGGGGGAGTAAGTATTTAGTAAATCTCTCTTGTTGTTTGGTGGGTTCATTTGCTACTGTAAATTAACCCAAGGTGCACGTATGTGGCAGTATAATCAGGAGATAAAAGAAGGCAGCTAAGAGAGAATGGGACACATAATATAATATGTGCTGAAATGAGATTACTTGGATAACTTGTGTAGACTTCAAGCAGGGAATCCTGAGTCGCAAAATCAATATGATAATAAATGGTGACAATGCAGATAACCCAAGTAACTGTTAGGGAATCAGCCTGAGTTACCTGCTTCTAATAATCACCCCATGGTTCCGGGTCTGAATTTGAAGCTACAGCCCATATCTTGACCTGTTGTGACATCCCAGTATGTGCATGTTCAATGTTCTCTTTCAAATTTCCTGCAACTGATGTGTTCTGCTGTTCCAGCATGTTGTTCCTTTATCTCTCACTCTCTATATTAACCTAATTAATCTTCCTCTATATATATTTCTCCATTCAAATCAGCAATAATTAACAAGTAGTAGATGGCATCATAAGCAAAGTAGGTTTACTTTAGCGGGAGAGCTGCTGCTAAACACTGCCACAGACATGAATTCAATCCTGACTACGAGTCCTGTCTGTGCAAAGTTTATGCATTCTCCCTGTGACCGCATGGGTTTACTCTGGGTGCTCCGATTTCTTCCCACATTCCAAAGGGAATGTGCAGGCTTGTAGGTTAATTGGCTTCTGAAAATTACCTCAAGGCAGTGTGCAGGATGCAAAATTGTGATAACATAGAATTAGTGTACAGGTAGGTGATCAATGGTCGGCATGGACTCGGTGGGCCGAAGTGCATGTTTCCATCTTGTATCTTTAAAATAAACTAAACTAAACGAAACAATCCTTCACCATTTATTGTAACTTCAAGGCCTCGTGTCATTAACCTCTTCACCAATGCAAATATGTCTTCACAAAAACTGTTATAAGTCTCTTATGATTTAATACAACAATTAAATATTCTCTCAAATCTCTCATGTTGTATCAGAAATAACCCCAATCTCTTCATAGGTTGCCTATTTCCTTTGCTCGATAGATGCTAAGTTTCTCCAGCAGTTTTGTCTACCATCGTATACTGATCTAGTTTTTGAAGTAGCCATTAAACTTTTCCAATTTACAGGGATCAATATGTGGGCTGAGGCAAATGTAATATGTGGGCTGAGGCAAATGTAATATGTGGGCTGAGGCAAATGGGACATAGATAATCATTTATCCCTTTCCTCTTCAATATGTACTCAAGTTGTCAGTAGAGATTGGTTAGACTCAGAAGAGTTAAGGACCTGTCCTACAAGCATGCAACTCCATGCGATGAGCGCGACCTAACATGGTCGTTTGAGCCGTCTGGCGTCGCGGGGCCGATCCCACTTCGATCGCCGGAGCCATGCGGAATTGTGTGGAGTTCGTCCCAACATCGCGCGGTGCTCCAAAAAACTGACTATGTTCAAAAATTCCGCGCGGCAACGGCTTGTCAGCTCGCAGTCGCCTCGACGCATTACACACTGCCTCGACATCGTGCCTCCGTGAACCTATCTGTAGGTGCCTCCGTGATCCTCTATGTGTGTGGCTCCGTGGCCCTCTGTGTGTGTTCCTCTGTGCCCCTCTTTGTATGCCCCTCTCTGTCCTGGCGAACTTACCTTAAGACTTCACTCCAAGTTCGCCTCACTTTGCGTCGCGTTGCGCCACTCACCTGACCTCTGCGCGGCCCTCGCTGCCAGTTTGGTCGCGCTTGCCGCATGCAGGCGTATGCTGGTGGGGACGGCCCTGTACAGGAGATCACCCGACCTCCGCGCGGCCCCCGCTTCTAGTTTGATCGCGCTCATCGCACGGAGTCGGATGCTGATAGGACAGGCTCCATACCATAGCTTTGTAAGCTCCATAACAAAGCTTGTAACGTTCTGCCAGGCATTGCTGCAAAATGGTTCACTTGAATCCAGATGAAATAGATCAGCCAAAAAATTATGTATCTACCATTTAAACAACCGTTACTCTAGCAGTTCTATTCAGAGAGCAGATGCCATCATTTTGATGATAATATGGTGTGATAATAGGGTGTGCTTGATAAGGATGACAAGGAAAACATCAGGAACTATGCTTTACTACCAAACATCTGCATTCTATTTTCAGAAACCCGGGTTCGATCCTGTCAACGGATGCTGTCTATACAGTTTGTACGTTCTTCCCATGATTTCTGTGGGTTTTCTCTGGGTGCTCCAGTTTCTTCCCACACCCCAATGACGTACAGGTTTGTAGGCTAATGAGCTTGGTAAAAAGTGTTAAAATTGTCCCTAGCATGTGTAGGATAGTGTTAGTGTGCGGGGACCGCTGGTTGGTCATCCCAATTTGGCAAAAGAATGAATCAGGGAAGGTAGCGCATCCATGGATAACAAGCAAAATGAGGGATAGTATAAAAACTAAAGATGAAGCGTACAAATCAGCCAGAAAAAGCAGCCTACCAGAGGACTGGGAGAAATTCAGAGTTCAGCAGAGGAGGACAAAGGGCTTAATTTGGAAAGGGAAAATAGATTATGAAAGAAAACTGGCAGGGAACATAAAAACTGACTGCAAAAGTGTTTATAGGTATGTGAAGAGAAAAAGATTAGTTAAAACAAATGTAGGTCCCTTGCAGTCAGAAACTGGTGAATTGATCATGGCGAACAAGGACATGGCAGACCAATTGAATATCTACTTTGGTTCTGTCTTCACTAACGAAGACATAAATAATCTGCCGGAAATAGCAGGGGACCGGGGGTCAAATGGGATGGAGGAACTGAGTGAGATCCAGATTAGCCGGGAAGTGGTGTTAGGTAAATTGAATGGATTAAAGGCCGATAAATCCCCAGGGCCAGATAGGCTGCATCCGAGAGTACTTAAGGAAGTAGCCCCAGAAATAGTGGAAGTATTAATGATAATTTTTCAAAACTCTTTAGATTCTGGAGTAGCTCCTGAGGATTGGAGGGTAGCTAATGTAACCCCGCTTTTTAAAAAAGGAGGGAGAGTGAAAACGGGGAATTACAGACCAGTTAGTCTAACATCGGTAGTGGGGAAAATGCTAGAGTCAGTTATTAAAGTTGGGATAGCAGCACATTTGGAAAGTGGTGAAATCATTGGACAAAGTCAGCATGAATTTATGAAAGGTAAATCATCTGACGAATCGTATAGAATTTTTCGAGGATGTAATTAGTAGAGTGGATAAGGGAGAACCAGTGGATGTGTTAAATCTGGACTTTCAGAAGGCTTTCGACAAGGTCCCACATAAGAGATCAGTATGCAAACTTAAAGCACACGGTATTGGGGGTTCAGTATTGATGTGGATAGAGAACTGGCTGGCAGACAGGAAGCAAAGAGTAGGAGTAAACGGGTCCTTTTCAGAATGGAAGGCAGTGACTGGTGGGGTACCACAAGGCTCAGTGCTGGGACCCCAGCTATTTACAATATATATTAATGATCTGGATGAGGGAATTTAATGCAACATCTCCAAGTTTGCGGATGACACATAGCTGGGGGGCAGTGTTAGCTGTGAGGAGGATGCTAGGAGGCTGCAAGGTGACTTGGATAGATTGGGTGAGTGGGCAAATGCATGGCAGATGCAGTATATTGTGGATAAATGTGAGGTTATCCACTTTGGTGGCAAAAACAGGAAAGTAGACTTATCTGAATGGTGGCCGATTAGGAAAAGGGGAGATGCAACGAGACCCGGGTGTCATGGTATACCAGTCATTAAAAGTAGGCATGCAGGCAGTGAAGAAAGCGAATGGTATGTTAGCATTCATAACAAAAGGATTTGAGTATAAGAGCAGGGAGTTTCTACTGCAGTTGTACAGGGTCTTGGTGAGGCCACACCTGGAGTATTGCGTACAGTTTTGGTCTCCTAATCTGTGGAAAGACATTCTTGCCATCGAGAGTACAGAGAAGGTTCTCCAGACTGATTCCTGGGATGTCAGGACTTTCATATGAGGAAAGACTGGATAGACTTGGCTTGTACTCGCTAGAATTTAGAAGACTGAGGGGGGATCTTATAGAAACTTACAAAATTCTTAAGGGGTTGGACAGGCTAGATGCAGGAAGATTTTTCCCGATGTTGGGGAAGTCCAGAACAAGGGGTCACAGTTTCAGGATAAGGGGGAGGTCTTTTAGGACCAAGATGAGAAATTCAATTTTCACACAGAGAGTGGTGAATCTGTGAAATTCTCTGCCACAGAAGGTAGTTGAGGCCAGTTCATAGGCTATATTCAAGAGGGAGTTAGATGTGGCCCTTGTGGCTAAAGGGATCAGGGGTTCTCCAATCTGTAAGAACACAAATACATGCTGAAGTATTACTTTTTATATATTGCAAATATCAAAAAATATATATTTTAAATAATTTGAAAGTGATCAAACTGATAGACGATATCTGATAACAGTTGTAAGTTTGGCAGGTTCAAGACAGTTTCTACAATTAATTAAATCATTGAAGTATCTGTGATTTTCAAGAAGTGGTTTCATTGCCATCTATTGTCTGTCATAAGGCTCGGTGTATAGAGGATTGACAAAAGAATATAGCAGTTTATCCTTCATGTAAATATTACAGTTATTAATGAGACTAAAGCTTAAAATAAAAGGTTTGTTATTTGTTTCCTCATTTGCTTTAATGCAGTTAAAATAATAAATCCACCAATAATTCCTGAAAATATACCTTCTAACTTCTTTGTTAGGGCATAATTCTTTGTTGCTTGTATTCATTTATCTTAATAAATGTAATATAATATAGATTCAGTTACTTGTGGATTGTGCAATGTCACTTAAAGAATGCCTGCAGATACCTAATTTGGAAGATTTTTTATTAAATGAGGTTCTCCATATTACAGCATTTGAAACACACTAACTTCTCTACAACTTCCCTACACAATTCAGAACAGTGGATTTTCACAGTTCCGAGGGGACCAAAGGATAGACAATAATCCATTGAATGCACTGTAAATTATGCTCTATTATTTAAACTTTCTTTGGTTGACATTCAACTGCAAGAATTAGCAGATGATAATTTAAAGTTACAAGAGGGCATCATGAAAAGAATATAACACTTTTGATACATGAGGAACACATAACAAAAGTATGTGAACATGGGTAACAGTGGAGGAATTTACTTTATTGAAACTTTCCCAAACTAGACATTCCAGAAATGGATAACTGGACCCCAAATAATGGTTCGGCTTATGATGAAAACCTCTTTATACAGAACGTAGCAAATCTTTGGATTTGGGCAGGAATTCTTTACTACAGATGCTGCAGATACCCAATCATTTGACATATTAAAGAGTTTGATCAATAGAGGTGTGGACCAAAAGATTAATTCGAAAGATAGAATTGAAGTGATTTTATCACAACTTTTCTGCTACACAGTTCTAAATAGATAGCGACGTTTGTATTATTTTCTGCACGCTATAATTTCATATTCATCTTAGATGTCACCAAAGGTCAGTAACAAAACATGTTTGCATAGAGATATGTTGAATCCATTTACATCTATACTCAAGGGGACACATCAGAGCTCAATATCTATTGTTCTATAGTCAACTTCAGCCATCACTTTCAAATAGCTACGGATTCAGGCACAAATATACTTGTTTTCCATAAGGACTTCATATATTGAAGCAAGGATGTGCTTATTAATAGTTGCTAAATATCCTATTTTGGAAGTTGAGCTGTAGATATGAAATTGAGGACAGCATGTTCCCTCTTTCATCTCATGAATACACACCATTGTGAATTCCTTGTGAAATCTCATATATCTGAAACTGTAAAACAGTCTTTGGTTGCCATACTTACAACTGAAGCACAGGGGATGGACCAATGAGCAATTATAATGGGATATTGAAAAGAATATGAGAATAATCCATTAAATATTGTTATTTCAGGAGAATAAACAAGCTAATTCCTGCTTTACGAATGGTGTCATTCTTCATTCTTCAAGAGCAGTTATTCCTCTTGGTCCAAACTTTGCACTCACTGCCCAATATCATTGTGACTGTTCATACCAGGTTAGAAGGTGATGGGATTTGAGTATTCCTCTCTGCTTCTGCATTGTGTTCCATCTGGTGGTCCTCCTAAATTATTCTTACACAAATCATCTATAGTTTTTAATTTGGATGTGTGTAATTGCACAGGAGTTGATATCTTTGCCTTCTCAACTAGCAAGAGCAGATCCAGTCTGCTAGCTGTAACAAACTCCGGTCTACACTCCTCCTCTAAACTCAATTGTAATCTAAATGGAACAAAAGTTGAGGTAAATGTTGTTTCTGATCATTACACTTGGAAATACTTATCTACATTTGGTTCACACAATTTCATAAAATCCAAATTCCATTAACCAATGCTTCTCTCACAGCTGTTCCTTTCCATTGAAATGAAGAGAGTCGCTGAACTGAAGCAGGCTTGACCTGACACTAGCCTAGCCAGCAGAATTCCCTATATACAGTAACTGCCGGGGAGCTGCAGGAGGTTTGAGATTTTCCCAGGAAATTTTTAACCCATGTAGAACTTGTCCCGTTTTTAATACAACATTTTATGAGGTAGAGCATATACAGTATAAGACAGAATACCCATAACGGTGAACCCTAAAAAAGAGATGTTATAGGATTAACAAGAACAATAATAACTGATGAAATAACAAGTAACAATTAAATAAGAGGGAGAATGAAGAGCAGTGAAGAAGGGCTAAAGGAGACAGAGGAGCAAATATTGCATTATATTGGGATTAATGTTAACCTTTTCTAGAATGTTCAATGTAGTCATCGTTATAGGAACAGTTGTAAGAATAACTTTTACTTTCCAAACAGAAACAAAAAGATTCAAAGTACACATTATAACTGGCCTAGTTACAGAATGTTAAATTTCTTTCAGCACAATTCAAAGGAAATTAACGAAGAAAATGTTCACACTTTTGAAATGTTTACAATTGTGAGCAACAGCAAACCAGTAGAGACTGACATCTGTCCACTGGTTGGAACCAGAAAGTGACCAACCCTATCCTTACTGAGATAGTGCAGATGTACAAACCACCATTCCCAAAGTTGGAAGGAAGGCATTTCTAGCATCATTAGCAAATGAGCTGTGGTAGGAAGAGGCTGAGACAGTGGTTACTGCAGTCAAGACTAATGTCCAGTAACAACAAATGTTATGGTAAAAAGCAGCACCTTCATCTTGCAGTCCATTAGGGAAAAATGAATCTGACCTGCAGTATTCTCTCTGTGGTGGTAATACAGCTTTTATATTAAAAATAATGCATGTGTTTGGGTTTCAGCATTTGGGTCTATCAAAGGGCTGAGAAGAATTGCCTGAGACAGTTGTGGCTAAGAAGCAAATGGCACTCCAGTGAAAGAGGCCCAAGCAGATTGTACATACTACTGGGGATTGAATATTTAGGCAGCAGAGGTAAGAAAAAAATGTTCATTGCACAAATGTTTTAACTCAAGTGTTGGAGATGGGATTTGACAAGCTGGCTTTTAACATCTTCCTCTGCTCCTACTGGAGTGGAAGTATTACAATAAATAATTTGAAAATTTGCTATTACTTTGCACTGAGGACCTATTCAGAATTTACTGGGTCAATATTTGTATATACTTCACAAATAGATTCCTAAAGGGCCTGTCCCACTTGGCCGTCATTTACGCGACAGGCCGGTCGTGACTGACGCGCGACATCATGCGTCTTCATGCGTCAGCACGCCGTCTGGAGCGCGTGACGTCATTTGAATACCCAGTTTATGATATTTACTCAGTTTATGATATTTATGGTGATTGTCTAAAATGTTCCAGTTTCTTAAGTGGTGCTAGCAATTGGCAAACTGCAGATGTAATACCCCTATTCAAAAAAAGAGGTGAATGAAAAGTAGCAAGCTGCACACCAAATTAATCTGTAGGAAGGAACTGCAGATGCTGGTTTAAATTGAAGATAGACACAAAATGCAGGAGTAATTCAGCGGGACAGGCAGCATCTCTGGAGAGAAGGAATGGATGATGTTTCGGGTCGAGACTCTTCTTCAGTCTGAAGAAGGGTCTTGACCCGAAACGTCACCCATTGCTTCTCACCAGAGATGCTGTCGGTTCCGCTGAGTTACTCCAGCATTTAATATCACTTATTTGCTTTGCTCTTCCATTTCTACCAACTGCACCCATTCTCATGTCATTCGTTCATCCACCATTTGTCCACCATGTATCCACCAAATACAACATTTGTCTTTTTAACCTCTTCCTTACCCACAATCCAGGGACCCAAGCAGTCATTGCAAGTGAAGCATCCATTTGCACTTTCAGGTTTAGTGTATTTTGGTGTTCACCACGTAGTTTTCTCCAAAGATCCTATAGCGAGCAAGATAGTCCACTCGACGAAAAAGACGTAGTACGGTCATGGGCAGATTCATGGGTAATTTAAGGCCCCATTTCCGTAACCGGCTTCCGTCTCCGCACCAAAGATCCCATAGGATAATAGTGCGGAGACGGAAACATCCTCATAAAATTAAAATTTATTTGGTAAAAATCTGCCCCTCATTTTCAGAATTGTAATTTATTAACACAAACTGTTCCCCTGCAACGTTGATTACACTGCGAGTTGGGTCGGGTCCGGTTACGGAAATGGATGAAAAAAAGTTCTGTTCCGTTGCGTACTACACGTCAGCCCATTGCATTTAGCAGGAGTGGTCTATCTTGCTCCGCTATAGGATCTTTGGTTTTCTCTACGAAACTGTGCAAATTTTAAAATCGCGAGTGCTTGTATACATGACGCGTAAAAGGTGGGCCAACTGCGTATTGGAGGCACACGGGGGCGCATGGTTACGCACGGTCATGTAATCATGCGTCACCACGCGCTACACGTACGAGGTCAGGACACCTGCGTGTGACCGCAATACGCCCGTATGCGCACGCGATACGTCAAGCCGGAGGCGCGCGAAGATTTTGTGCCCTACAAAATCCTGGAGGGCCGCGCGACTCTATAACCCTACGTTCTTCTCCATTCCACCGTCCCGCGTGGCTCACATGCTACCCATGCATCTCAACGCGACGATGAAGTCACGTAAATAGCCCGCAAATTACACCCAAGTGGGACAGGCTCTTAAGTGGTTGGACAGTTCAGACAGGGATAAAATATGTATTTTATAGATTGCCATAAGATTGATAGCTTAACATATTTATTTCTCTTCATAGCTGAACTAAAGAATGATGGAATATATTTAGCTCAGTTTTTTTTTAACAATGCAGAATTGTACAAATGCAATTGGTTATATTTTTAGTTGTTTCATCTGTGCACTTTGTTTGTGGTCATACGTTTATTGAATGACATGGCTGCAATGCATACGTACATTCATCGTAGCCATCACATTTTGATTTGGACACATATTGATTATTTGGCCTTTCACTTTTCACACAATATCACAAGATGGTCTTTCACACAAGATGGCCTAAATAAAAGGCTGCCACACTTCTCAGCATCCAACGAAACTGTCCAAAAATATGTTATACATATTAGAAAACAGGTTCTGTGACGATTGCACCAGCCATCACTGGTATATTCTGGTACTTATGGATTTGGAATATGGCAGTAGCTATTTGCAGTCAAGACTGTTTAATTGTTATAGGCATTAACAATAGAACAATGAAATCCTTACTTGCAGCAGCACAACATGTCTGCAAACCCAATATACTCAGATAATGTATAATACATGAACAAATTATTCATAACCATAACACCCGTGTTAAAAAAAACATAGTCCTTAGTGCAGCCAAAGACAGTCCAGATATGTTCATTGTTGATGTTAGTGTTGTGTGGTGTTCATGAGTTTGATGGTTGTTAGGAAGAAGCTATTCTTCAACCTCGTGGTCACTTTATTATGCTGATAGTATTCCTTCCCTACTGTGTACTTCCTGGTGCCTGAAATTCCTGGAGCACTTGAATTAACCAGTAATGCACCAGGACCAGTGAGGGTTAGGTGTACGTGTGTGTTTATGGGAGGTGCATGTGTAGAGGCAGCGCAGTTTAAGCAATACAAACCAAGTAAAGGAAAGCATGCATCTTAAAAGGGAAAGTAAGCACTAACTGTAATAAAAATGTTAAATGTTTGAAAGACGTCTTAAAGAACAAGACATTAAAGGAAATCAGGATGTGACATAGGAAAAAAAGTGCCAAGACATTGTCAGAATAATACACATGTAATTACTGCTGATTCACTGACCAACCCTCATTATTCATTAAAATCATTGCTAATTTGTTATACAATACTGTACTTATAAGCTGGTTATAGTCCAGTGAGAAAGGAAATCCCCCAGGCTCTTCCAATGTGCACATCCTGTTCCTGTCAGTGTGGCTTGGCAACATTGTGAGACTATTGTAGGCTATCATCTGCAGCTTGCTAGTCACATAGGCCGAAGCAAAATGAAAGGTGCCCCAGTGTGTGAAAGCATATCTGATCCAGCTGCTCTGCTGATGACTGTATTCTGTCATTTCAAGCCTATTTCACTTTGTCAAAATCGAATGAGATAGTCTCTGTCCTGGCAATAAACAGGCCCTGAAATGCCTGTTATGCTCTGCTTATTGGATATTTTATTTTATAAGTAACTTTTGCACAGCAGGTATTTTTGGCATTTCATTTATTTTAAAGTTTTTTTTAAAAGATAGTTTGAAATACTGTTGCTGGTTGGCTGCTTAGAATAACATGGCTTTAAGAGTTGTAGTATTACTTCAAAATTAGTCAGGACAAATATTGTTCACATTTTGACATAATTCCATGTTCTGCCAATGATTCTAATTTTGCTGGACATATTTTTCTCACTCATGTGTGTCTAGACTCTAAGAATTAAGATGCAACTAAATAGAGAAAAGCACCGAAGAGAGTCCAATTCTGACCCAAAGTCCGTGTAATTCTATATAAGTACAGGAGTCATTGCATAACAATCACAGTCAGGAGCCCTACCTGACTATTTCCTGCCTAGCCCCTGGGCGCTGAGGCTAACTGTGGAGATTTAATCAAAATCAGCTAACTCAACATAAGCTCAGAACTGAACTCAGGATCTTTTGATCTGCTTGTGCCACCTCTGTTTATGCTTTTAACTACAAAATCTTAAGGAGAGTCCTATTTAAACACGATGTGAACATGAGCTGATGGGTATGAAATCTAATTTTCAAGCTTTCTTTTTTTTTTTGCCTGTTTTTAGTGAGAACTCTATTCCCAGCCAGACATAACTGGTGTTTCACAATGTCAATCTAGACAGTGACTGTATTGTTGTAAGTACCCGAGATTGATTTTATGCATATCATTTGTAGTCTTCCACTCACTGCATTTTGAAATAACACTACTTTTATGGTTTGTGTAGTTTGTGTCATGAACTCCGTATCCTCTGTTCTTTAAATAGATTGTTTTCTACATAAATTAACTTTGCTGTACATTGTTTGCAACAAACCCATATACTTACTATGATCTGCCTTGAACCTATGGGCCAGCAATCTCTTGGAAGAAATGTCATTGTTCCTCCTCTAATTCCCTGCAATCAATGCTGTGAGTTCCTCCATTTTTAAATCTATTTGATTCAATTATAAGAGTATCAAAAGGGAGGCATCTCACATACCAAACTCTAGTGATTGCTGAGAATAAAGAGAAACCTGGCAAAATTGTATAAGTATGCAAGGTCACTGATTTCCCATAGACGCAGAGATACCCAGTAATTGATGATTAGCTCCAGCTGCTTTTGCATTGATGCAGTCAGAATCTGGAGAGCAACTCCTGGGGTTTGCATCTCTAAATCTGGCTTCTTTATTTCATCGCCAGAATTTTAGACTGACTACAAAGTTGAAGATTTATCACTGGCATTCAGTGCACCATTTTGTGAACCGGTACATAACAACATTGATAAGTGACTGTTTTAATTTTCAATGGATGTGCGGAAAATTAATTATTTCTTCTATGTAAAGCACTTTGGTTTCAACGCAAGTTGATTTAAATGTGCTATATAAATAAAATGTACTTACTTACTGTCAATGAGTTGCCAGCATCCAACTGTATTATTCCTGCAATTATGACAAATAAAACTGGAATGGTTCTCAGTAAACTTTCTTGTTATAATCTTAAAGGCTCTGATCCCAGTTGTAGCTTTCAGAAAATAGGTCATGGCAGGGCACAAGCCATCCAACCTTTCCGTATTAGCCTAATCTCAGACGCTGCATATTCCGAGAATAAGATAATTATTGTATCAATAATTCATCAAACAAGGCTACTTTTTTCATTTCTTGTCCAGTATATGCATTGTAAAATAAGAAGATACTGGTGGTGACAGGGAATATGGATAGGCAAATAAACTACAGCATGTTCTGACACAGAAAACAAATTGACCAGAAGGGATCTTAAAATGACAATACAAATGGTTGTATTTATGTTGCAAGAATTAGTGAAGGAATGGTGGAGATTGTAATTGACAAACTACAGTGAGGTGCTCTCAACTTTCCCCTCCTCCTCAGTGCATAGCAAGGGCATCAAGTCCTCTGTCTTGTGGGATGAGAGCATTCCTTCCAGCATCATGTCCACCTGCATTTGATTGTACCACTGGAATTTGGCTCTCTTGCTTTCAGCTGCTTCTAGCTGTTATTTTGAAATCATTTTGCATAAGCCCCAGTTTCTCCACACTCATCAACAACACTAATGCACTAATCTTGTCAAACTGGAAACACCTTTACTTTCCTCCCTGTTAATTGCCATCCAATTATGCCAAAGATGCTAATTCTATTCAACAATATAATCATCTGAAGCAGGGTCTCGACCAGAAATGTGATCTATTCCTTTTCTCCAGAGATGCTGTCTGACCCACTGAGTTGCTCCAGCTTTTTGTGTCTATCTTTTGTTTAAACCTGCATCTGCAGTTCCTTCCTACACATAATCATTATTTGATACAGGGAAAGGATTTATAACTTTGCTTTTGGGTAGCAACAATTTTATGACCTTCCAAACTACAAAATAACTAAATTGCTTTCTTGAAAGAACCCAGATGATTAAATAGCAGTATTCATCTGTACAGTATCTTTAACATACAGGAACATACCAAAAGATTGCACAAAGTTGTCAACAAATACATATCAAATGTTTGGGAGGTTAAGTGTGGCTAATTAAAATTAAGAAATTAACTGGTATCAGTAATGGTGTCCGTGGGACTTTCAATTATTGGAGAATCCATCTGGTTCAGAGAAGGAAATCTGCCACCTTTTTTTAATCTTTTCTTATGATTCCAGACGTACAACATTATAGCCAACTCCTAACTGCTTTCTCAATTACAATTTAGCAAGCCATTCAGTTCTATCTACTGCACTGCTTTGAAACACAGAATAAAATCACATTGGATACCCAGCATTAATCTCAATACCAATTTCAAACATAATGCAGTTGCATCCAGCCCAGTCAAACTTCCAAAATATATATACTCATATATTTGTGAGTATATAACTCACAAATATTTCAAAATTGAAAAATCTGCAGATACTGAAAATTCAAAAATAAAACCAAAAAATGCTGGAAAACTTAGCAGAGTTTTGGTGGGGGGAAAGCATTGGTGGGGAGAAAACTAGAGTTAACATTTCAGGAAAACACTGAACTTCCTGTTGCCTGCCAATTTAATTCTTCATTTCACTCCCACTCTGACCTATCTGTGGTTTCCTCCACTGTTTAATGTGGGCCTAATTATGCTTTGGAACAATACCTCATCATCCATCTGGGCATATTGCAGCCATCTGCATAAGTATTAAATTCGTCAACAGCAGCTGCTTAGTTTCTCTATCGGTGAGATTAGTTTGTTTTTTTCTCTTTCCATTTCCATCTGACTTCTGGACACCTTCTGCATTTAACAACTCATACACTCCTTTGCCTCTGATCTCACTCCCCAAGTCCAACTACGCTCATTTCATTGCTTTGAATAACTGACCCCACTAAATGATTAACCAGATAATCATGTTTCCAGTTTAACCCCAGGGCAGCATTGATCTCACCCTGTTAGAGATATCTACCATGTCCATTGCATCCATCCCCTGGCCACCCTGCAGATTGACACCAACATGTTTTCTCTCCCCAGTTCTGAAAAGTGGGTTTTGACCTGAAACCTTAACTTTGCTTCCACACGGGCTGTACGACTTGCTGCGTTTTCCATTATTTTTGTTTTCATTTTAGAAACATTTTGGAACTTGTGTCCAAATTGTGACCCACCTGCTTGTCAGACAACATCTCAGAGGGTACTTGACAAGTAGAAGCAAAGAAGATATTCCCCTTCATGGGGAAATCTAAAACTCAGAGCATAATTTTGGAATGTTGGGTAATCCAGTGAAGATTGAGATGAGGACGAACTTCTTTCCTCGGAGGCTCATGGGGCCCACAGCAGAAGCGTCCATGTCGCAGGGCTGGAAAGTGGAAGTATCTTGAGCTAATTCTGCTATCACCATCATCTATTGCAATAAGTGATTGTCGCCGGAAGTTTCCGTCCTTTTCAGGATGGACGATGACAGTGATGTCAACATTCGGGCGGCAAGTTGGCACAGCGGTAGAGTTGCTGCCTTACAGTGCTTGCAGCGCCAGAGACCCGGGTTCGATCCCGACTACGGGTGCTGTCTGTATGGAGTTTGTACGTTCTTCCCGTGACCTCCTCCGAGATCTTCGGTTTTCTCCCACACTCCAAAGACGTACAGGTATGTAGGTTAACTGGCTTGGTATAAGTGTAAAATTGGCCCCAGTGTATGTCGGGTAGGGTTAATGTGTGGGGATCGCTGGCTGACGTAGACTTGGTGGGACGAAGGGCTTGTATCTCTAAACATTTGAAACATGGAAGATGGACACTAAAGCAGAAGAGGCTCATGAAACTTTGGATTTATCTGCCTCAGTTAATAGGTGTTCTCACCTCTGAAGTTAGATACTGCACACTTAGTCAGTGGTTGGGAGGATATAACTGCAGTTAAAGGATCCGGAAAGGAATCCAACTTTCTGCTTTTCCGATAATGTAATGCAGGAATGTGAGTAGGATAATCCTTTAAACTCACCAGCAGCACGACTGGTCTTCTACCTCAGTACTATCAATTCTACCTCATCTCCCTGCACTATCCCCGTATCTCTAGATTCCCATAATATCCAGAAATCTATCAAACTCTGTTTTAAAGTTAGCCATTGTGGAGAACTAAAAGACATTTTCTCAGAATAAGCGGTTGCACATTTACGATTGGGGTGAGGAGGACTTTTTTTCTGTAAAAATTGTAAATGTTTGGAATTCCTTTCCCTGGAGACGTTTGAATGTTGTATTATTAAATATATACAATGTTGAGATCCGTAGATATTCAGATTTTAAGCAAATCAAGAACCCAGGACCAGGCAATAAAGTGGAGTAGCATCAACAAAATCCGCAAAAGCTTGTTGAATAGTAAACAGATTAAAAGGGTCATTTGGTCACTCCTGCTTCTCTTTCTTATGTTCTTATGATGTACCAAAAACAGTTTACATTTACATTGTGCCTTCCATAAGGGAGTGCTTTACTGAAATGAGAAATATGGATGCTGAACTTAAAGGAAGGGCATTAACTATGGTGAACCATCAGATTTTAAAGAACCTTTTGAAATAAGTGAAAAAAAGTGGAAGGGTAGCAAATGTGAAAGTGCTGCTGCAGTTTATAGAATATAATTTTTTACCGAAGCAAGGCAAATTACATTAGTTTTTTTAATTAATTAATTAAATTAGTTAATTATATAAGTTCAAAGTAAAGGTCCAGAGGTGAGCTGATAAGCAAATTGGTGGCGTCTATCAGTCTCTTTGCTTTACCAAGCCATTCTCCTCTGCATGACTGAGACTTTTCTACCAACCAATAATCTTTGTTAGAGATTCTTCTTTAGGACTTCCTATGTTGTTCTTTGTGAGAACGTCCTTATCGTGACTCTGAGTGAGAGAGCCTTTCTCCTTTTCTTCAACCAGCATTTTCTTCATTGTTTCCAACTATGTTTCATTCATCATCTCCACTGACAATACTCAGCAACAGAACAGTATTAACTTCTGAGGGGAAGAAAATCACCTCCAATATAAATGTTTTCATTCCTTAGAATAATTCTATTTAAAGCTGTTCCTTGATAAACACTGTTGTAATTGTAAAGCTAAATTTCCATTACTTAAACAAATGCCCCAATGAGCAAATCTTCCTCATCTTTCATGAAGCCAGCTTTAAGTTTAGAGCCAGCAAGTAAATGTTTTTCTTCTTTGGGAAGAGACTTTTCAGTTTTAAAGGAACATGAGTCTACACTATTCCATTAGTGTTCTACCAAAATAAATATGGCAATTAAAATATTTACTAATTGAACAGACAAATCGAGCATGGGCATTATGGTTAAGAAATAAATCTTTATTCAAATATGTACAGAAAATCAAACACAATATATTACAGGAAAAATACGTATTTTATCTTGTATTTATGTATATCAAGGCACTTAAGCAAAAATTGCAGTTTATATCAAAATCCAAATGCCATCAGAGTTTTGATGTAGACTATAACAGTGCCACATATGTGCAACAGAAATGACTTGGGGAAAAAGCTCCATCCTAATTAAAATGCAACTTTATTTGTGTGGGGCTGTTTAATGATATTGGCACCAGAAACTGTATGGGGACCACCAGGGATTTGGAAAGCTGTGGTGTAGCCACATTGGCTTCTTCATGTGTGGTAAAGTAATTATTGTGGACAGGAATTTCCTGCTGGAAACACGTCCTCTGTTGTTCATACACTGTGCGTGTGCCATAAATAATTGTAGGTGTGTTGAAAGACACCCAATGTACATCAGATGTGATATGATCAAAAGTTTCAGTCCCCTTGTCAAAAAAAATCACGAATTGTAATTTTTGACAAGTTGTGTTTACAAGAAAAATCTCAGTGAATTTTGTAATCTCTCGAAACCAATGAAGGGAAATATTTTGGGGTTAAAGACCTGCACAGAAAATATGGTGCATACAAGCCAATTATAACATATAAGAGTATTAAATGAACTCTATTAACAATATACATTACGTATTACGTTGAATGAAGCTAGTCATGTTGGTGTGCAACAGGCTATAAATGAACTTAGAATTGGTCCAATTTAAAAAAAAAGCAATGTTTGTGCCATTTAAGTTTCAAGCAATGATAAAACACCATGCACTGGAAAGACACCAACTACAATTGTCTATGCAGTGCATCATCCATCATTGATTGTAAACGCTGACTACACGCGACTCTGGTAAATAAAGCACAGGATGGGATCTCGGACATGGAGATTTCATTGTTTCCCCTCAAAACGTTCCATCTTCCCTCAAAGACTAACCAAACTTCCTCAAAGCTTCTCCATATCCTCGTTTCAAAGCCTTGTTTGGTCCTCTCAAACCCAAGCACTAAGCACCCATAGGAGCAAACATATTAGCCTAATGTATTATTAAAGATGCACATCAACAATTCATACTTTGACAGAATCGTGCAACAATTAAATGATTATCACTGTGGAGAACATGGCCAACAACATCAGGTGAACAGCATGGCTTCTTAGTCTCCTATAAATCGTAAAACTGACCTTCTTTAAATCCCTATATCTAATCTTTCATTGTTCTTGAGTCAAAGTTCCAGGTTTCTCTATCCGGTTCAATAATTACAGTGAAAGAAGAAACCCCACTGGTAACATCTCAGGGCCAATAGAGAGAGAGATGATGAATATACTCATGACAGGTTTGCTAGACCACTGAATAATAAGGTAATAAGGAGAATGAATGGAATGCTCAATACATGATCAATATATGAAATGAATGTGAAATGTATAGAACATAAAATTAAAAGTGAATGAAAAGAATGTAGAATATGTGATTGTAAATCTGAAATTTGGCAGATTTGTCTTTTTTGGTTAATGTATTGTTTTGGAGATTATCATCTCAGATAGATCAGTACCTTCTAAAAATGTTTTTGTTTCCGTTGACAATAAATCAGGATGTAAATCCTGAGTAAATTTATTCAAACCAATCCCATTGAAATGGTAAGAAGGAACTGCAGATGCAGATGCAGTTTAAACTGAAGATAGATACAAAGAGCTGGAGTAACTCAGCAGGACAGGCAGCATCTCTGCAGAGAATGAATGGATGATGTTTCGGGTGGAGACCCTTCTTCAGACAGCACGACTCGAAACGTCACCCTTTCCTTCTCTCCAGAGATGCTCTCTGTCCCGCCGAGTTATTCCAGCTTTTTGTGTCTATCGTCCATTGAAATGGTAGTTGAATTTTCATGATTTTCTCTTCCTCAATCTAACACTTAATTCAGTCATCAACTGGTCACAAATACTGAAAGAAAATTAGTCAGGATGTGCTGGGTTAATGAAGGTAACTCATTATTCCATGTACAGAATTAAGCCGAGCAATACCATGCTACATTTCTGTCCAAAATTAATCATTCTCATTACCTCATTCTAGTAGGAGAATCTCAACTTCTTGCCTTAGAGAATATTTGTTTGATATTCCAAAATTTTGGGAAAATTTAAAGCCCAAATATTGTGCAGAGTAAATTTTTCTTTCTGCTTTATTATTTGTCATGATGTCTTTGAGATTGAAGGATGGCAACTTAAAGTTGTAATTAAACTTTGATAGACTTTAACCACTAGACATGCTTTGATGCAAAGGGACTAACAAAGGGAGGGTACACAAAATGCTGGAGAAACTCAGCTGGTGCAGCAGCATCTAAGGAGCGAAGGAGATAGGCAATGTTTCGGGCCGAAACCCTTCTTTACTAACAAAGGGACCCTGCCTGACCTGTGCAGTATCGCTCACAGTCAAAATATAAGGGGTCAGACATTTACTTCAGAGAAATTTAGGGTCAGCGCAGTGCCACAGCAGTGGAGCTGCTGCCTTGCAGTGCCAGAGACTCTGGTTCGATCCTTATTATTGGTGCTGTCTGTTTGGAATTCATACATTCTCCCCATGACCACGTGGGTTTTCTCTGGGTGGTCTGGTTTCCTCCCACATTCCAAAGGTGTACAGGGTTGTAGGTTAATTGGCTTTGGTAAAATTGTAAATTATCCCTAGTGTGTAGGATAGTGCTAGTGTACAGGGATCGTTCGCCAGCACAGACTCGGTGGGCCAAAGGGCCTGTTTCTGCAATGTACCTGTAAACTAAACTAAACTACGTTTCTTCACCTAAGGGATTTTTGTTCACTACCCGAGGGGCTGTGAAAATCAACACAGATTGATAGATGTTTGGATATTAAGAGAGTTAACAAATAGTAGCAATGTTACAAAATTTTGAGATTTTAATAATCAAGTCTGCAATTTATCCCATCAGATAAAGCATAAAAAGAAGTTTAATTTGACACTTAATTCACTTTCATATCTTCAGTATTAAGAAAGTTATGACCATTTTCATACTCAGAAATTAGCATCTTGTTCCCCATTGCCTTTCAATTGACTTAACTCAAAAGCTGTGATCCAGAACAGTTAAAAGCCCACAACTTTCTTAAAAATTAAGAGAACTCAATGAAATTTTCAGTTATTATAGATTGAAGCATTCTGAAACAAATATGAAACAATCTTACTTGGATGACCTGAAATTAAAGCATATAATTAGTTAGTTATCTAATTGTAGCTAATTACAAAATTCAATGAGTAGATCTAAACATCTATCAATTTCTTAAGAAAAGATAAACTTTTTTTTAAATTGCCTGTGTCCAAATAACATTCACACAATAATCCACAATATAAGATAATTTTTAAATCTCATTTTCATGAATTTCTGGGCCAAATGGAAGGAATTTAGTGTTTAATGTCTGTAAATTAATGGCCTTTTAAATCAACTAGCGAGTGGGTTTTAGTGGAATGCGGTGGATTGGAACGTTGCGGTTTGCGGTGAAGTCGGGAGGAAAAATACTGTTGGTTCATACATTTTTTTTGGACCCCATTTCGCAACATGAAAATATTATTAAAGCCTCCATAAAAAACAACTTTTAATATAAAAATAAACAATGTACCTTTTTTCCTCCCCTACACAAAATCCTTCCCGTTGTCGGCGCTCACAGCTTTTGAAGGTGATTTTTAAATTACTCTAGTTAATAAATAATCTAGCGTAATTTAAAAATACCTTCATTAATGAAATGTCGGAGCGATTTTTCTTCCGCAGCAAAATCGCCCGACATGGATTGATTTGCCTAATCTGTGGAATAACGGCATTTTAAGCCTGCCCCCCTCTGAAAGGCGCCAAAGTCACACACACGGGGAGCGGCAGAACTGCAGCGCTGCTCAAGGTAAGTTTTGTAACATACCTACAAATAGGTATGGAAAGATAGTGCCAAGATATTTAATGCTGGAGTGGGTTGAAGGGACCAGATAGCCCACCCCTGCATTGATTTTGTTATTTTCTCAGATTTGTATGTTTTCCAGTAGTTTCTGCTTTTATGCCCAGCATCTGTTATATTTTGCTTCTGGACTTTACAGCAGTTGGTTTTGCTTACCTGTCTGAAAATAATAAGAAAATAACACATAATGAGGGCTGATACATTGAACTATATTGAACATAACATTCTTGTCTGTAATTGTTTTTCCCCATTATCTGCATAAAATCTTTGCACTGACGTATTCTCCAAAGACTCAAAGATGAACTCTTTAATTTGAACCAGATAAGATAAGAAATACTTTTTCGAAAAAAAGGTCTTGGCCAAGCGGCTTTGTCACTATCTTTTAAGTTTGTTGAAACAGACCCAATTTAATAAATATTCTGAACCAGCCTATAAAATGAGTTGACTGGATTTGGCTTGTTTCTCAAAAGCTTGGCTCAGGGCAAGGGCTGATGTAATTATAATAAGGAAAATCTAGAAAGAGGTCCATGACTGAATGAGACTGGATCAAAATCTCTTGTGCACAAAGACAGAGAGGAAAAGATCCAATATCAAGTTCTACCTTAAGCAATAATGTTCACTTTTGTCCCCATATTTCACCCTTTTGACTCGCCTCTAGCGAGTGCAGAGGACACTCAGAAATATTTGTGGGAATTAAATCCTGTTGTCATTTTTTGGGGGAAAACATGGCCTATCTTATGTTTTTATCTCAATACTGCATTTTGTTTCTAACACAATTCAAATGTAATCAGATGTAATTGTGGTAATAGCACACTAAAATATAGTCCCAGACAAACACAATTGTAAATTAGGCAGCATCCAGATGACATTTAAACTTCGCTTTTCATCTGCTGAATAATTATTGCAGTAGTTTTCAACAAAGCCAAAGCCAACAAGGATTTTCAATAACTTTCCACTTAACAAAAACATTTTTAAAATAAATGGACCAAGGCAATTGACTGGAATTTGGCAACTGCATCAGTTCATGGAAAAGCTATAGTGCTATAGTTATGGATAGTCATTCTATCTCAAGGGTTGTCCATATCTTTTTCTTGATTGGTAGGTGGAACCTCAGTGCGATTCCTGCCATCTAGGCCTTGTCGATGGTCAGGAGATGCAAATAGTGGCTATTAATACCAGGGCAAAAAAACTGCAGATGTTGGAAATCTGAAGATAATGCAGACCAGAACATGTCCGTGGAGAGAGAAACAATGTTAATGCTTCAGATCATTTCATAAAAACTGGAAATAGGAAAGAAACAGGTTTTAAGATGTCAAGAAAATGTGAAATGGGAAAAGGGAGCAAATAGGATGAGCTTTTGATAGGGGAAGGTTATAAATGTTATAATGAATCATGTCGAAAAGTTCGATTTTAAAACAATGTTTAAATTAAAATAAACAACATTTAGCACATTTAGGAGATTAAATCAAATTTCATGTCTAATTTTACATCCTCACCATCCAAAGGCTTCAAAAAACCCTTTTCATGTAAATGAATGAATTACCTGCACTTCTTCACATAGAACATTGAATTTGCTGCTCACATCATGTTCTCCATGACATTACAGATCACTCCATTCAGTCCTCAGTTGAGACACCGAGTTTCCAATCACTTGAAAAAGACAAAAATGAACAGAAATAGATGATTTTGCCATTAGCGCTTGTTCCACCATTTGACACCATCAAGGCTAAGCATGTGTCACTTTAACATATTCCTGTTCTCATTCTCCTTGATTTGCTTATAGAAATATATTTCTTAAATATATTCATTGGCATGGCTTCTAGATCCCATTTACATCCTGATTTCTGATTGTTCATCCTTCTCTGTGTGAAGAAATTTCTCAACACTTCAGTCCTGAATCTCTTATCGTGTCCACTCAACTGTGACCCATCATTCTAGATACTGGCGCCAAGGGAAGCATCCTTCCTGTGACCAGTTTGATCAGTCCTGTTAGAATTCATGCATTAGAACCCATCTCATTCATCCAAACTCTTGTGACTACAAATGTAACATTTCTGAAATATTATTTGCATTTTCTTCATTGAAAGCAACAAAGTAGTTGGATAATTGCTCATTCATTTCTCCATTCTCCGTGATGAAGTCTCTCTCTTACAGGCACGTGCCGTGGGTAATTACTCAGGGTAGGCACTCAGTCCGCTTTTAAAAAAATGTGAACAGCGCATGCGCAGATTGTTCTCCCCGTTAAATAAATAAAAACAGTGACATTTCAATTTGCACAAGGCTTCCTAGTCCTAGACCAATTGGGGGAACAGTTCCTTTCACAGCGTGTGGAGAGTCTGTGCCAGGGGTAAAGATGTGGGTAGGGCACGAGTGTTGGGAAGGAGGGTGTCGGGGATACTGCCAGTATCTCACTCACTCACCGCTACTGCAGCTCTCCGGGCACGAAGCCACGCACTGTAGCTGGGGATAGAAGAAGCTCGGGGAGCTATGAGCGGCCACTGGGTCCCGACAGCAGAACTGGCCGCCACTTCAGCGCCTTCTGCCGGCCTGCTCACCTTTGGCAGTGCTCTCCGCCGGAACACCTGTCACCTGCCGTTCGCCGACTTCACTCATGTCAGCGCCTTCCTGCAAATTCTTAAATTCCCACAGCCTAGTAACCTCAATCGCGCTGTCGGAATTTAAGGACACAAGTGAGGCCAGCGAGCGGCAGGAGAGAGGTTTTTAGATGGAGAGCTGCCAGAGGTGAGTGGGGACTGGCAGAAGGAGCAAAGGTGGCGGCTGGTTCCGCTGTCCGGCCTGGCGGCTGGTCAGCCACCCGAGCTACTTCTCTCTCTTCCCCCTCCTGGCCTCAATGCGGTGGCATTCCACGCCTTCGTGCAAGGACCCGTGCAATATCCCAATCCCCTCCTTTATAACAATCCCCTCCTTCATAACATTCGTGCCCTCCCTGCAACTTTACCCCAGGCCAGACTCCCCAAACGCTGTGAAAGGAGCTCTCCCCCCACCCTCACACCCCGGGAAATACAGTATTTAAAAACATAAACACAAAAAGTACTTACCACATTATTGGAACACAAACTTAATTTTTCTCTCTTTGTTACCTAACATACACTTAAAATATTGACAAACAATATTTGAAAACCCCGCCATGAAACTTGCGCTGCGCATGCACAGTAGACTGCTGCACCATGCTGCAAAGGCAGAATTTCTGCTGCTTTCAGCCCCGCTTGAAGCTGACGGCTTCAGGCAGCGCTGACGGCACGTGGGCTGCACAGACCTTCCCGTGTTACAAGCGCCGCGGATGAAAGGCACGGAGAATTATGCCTTCCTAAGAGATCGATCTCTTACATAGGCATAATTCTCCCATGTCTTTATTATTTATATTTAGTTATTACTATGTTATAATTATAGTCAGGATAGGCAGTGCCTACCTTGCCTACCCTGATGGCACGTGCCTGCTCTCTTATGACTGTAGCTGTCCTGATCTACACTAATCATTTTCTATTTTTTCATTTTCCGCAGAAGCATTAGCAGTCCTTTTTATATTCCCAACAATTTTACAATTTTTGCTCAAGTTTACTCTCACGTTCTTTCTTACTCTTTTACCTAGTGTTTTGGCCTATGTTGAAATCTAAACTGCTCCCGATTGTGAGGTTTCCAAAGTTGCCCGGCCATTTTATGTACCTCCACTATGGATCTTACCATATCCGTAACTTATTTTAAAGACCAGGGCAACATCACTTTCCCTTTTGTGTTTGACATTGTTCAGGTATGTATTGCAATTCATATACTTGTTCCTTAAACATATGCCAATTGTCACTTTATTTTTGCAACTTTGGAACTCTTCGAAGAAAGAAACTCCAGGGTGTGTTATTAAATATAGTGTACATCATGCCTTCTCCAACAAATATGGTTTTGTACAATACAGTATCATTGCAGGTATAATATTGGACTAGTCTTCTGAGACCAGGACTATTCATTCACTGGAATTAGATGTATCCCGTCATGGTGTTCACCAAGTTTAAATTCAAGTAATTAACATCACAAGTAGAAAGCTAGTATCAGTGACTATGACAACAAAACTGCTGGATTGTTATTAGGACCCACCTGATTCACAAATGTCCATCACACAAAGTGTGACTTCCTTACCCTGTTTGATCTACTGGCAACGCCAGAACCATCAATGTGTTTGACTGTTGACTAGTCTCCAAAATGGCCCAGCTGTAGATTAGTCATTGCCAATAGATGCTGGACTTTCTGAGCACACATAACATCCCATTACTAAATAAATAAGAATAACTTATATAGTCAATATGTTAATCTTTCTTGTTTTATCATTGAATTTAGTTAGTAATTAAGTACAACTGAATTTTACTTTTATTTCTACATTCATTTAGGCACCACTAAATAGCAGTGGGGGGGGGGGGGGAACTATAAAACCCCGGATGCCTGTGTGTATGTGAGCAAATGTGTGTGTGAGTGTGTGTGCCTGTGTGTGTGTGAGTGTATATTGGAATTGGTGGAGATGTGGAATATTGTGTTGGGGGACCAACCACCCCATGTGAAGCTGGGACCCAACAGGCCCCCCTTAGTCTAGTATCCTATAAAGAAGAGTATGGAATCTGAATCATAGTCAATACTTAACCTGTATCATGGTCAATACTTAACCTTCCACTCACATCTGACATCACATTGTTGTTTATGGTATAACAATAACATGTGAATTAGCTGCCATGTTTCCTACAATGTATGAGTAGCACTTCAATTGTAGTTCAGAGATACACCATGGAAACTGGCCGTGAGTCCGTGCCAACCAGCGATCACCCATACACTTGTTCTATCCTACACACTAGGGGCAATTGGCAGAAGCCAATTAACCTGCAAACCTGCACATCTTTGGGATGTGGGAGGGAACCACCTGGAAAAGGCCCACGTGGTCACAGGTAGTACATACAGAGAGCACTTGTAGTCAGGATCAGACCTGGGTCTCTGGCGCTGTAAGGCAGCAACCCTATTGCTGCGCCACTGTACAGCCTACAGTGTACTTTAAGTATAATCCTCCATGGGATGCCCCAGATTGAGAACGATGCATTATTTTTACTTATTCATTTATATAATGTGAATATCATTACAAACCATCATTGATGGTTCATCCATATTTGCCCTTCTTGAACTGCTACAGTCCTTCTAGTGAAGGCTTTCCTATATGATGCAATTGTGTAGGGAATCCCAGGGACTGTAGATCCAGCAATGATAAATAGACTCCAATTTATTTTCAGGAATAGAAGTATGGAAGTCCTTCTCTTTGGAGGAAATGGAAATATACAATAATTTGTATGTGTTACTAAGTACATCAACTGCTGAGTTAGTTAGACAGTTGTACAGGTGGCAATAATCAGATTTTATTTAGCATGAGCTGTACAAAACCATAACATAAGTAGAGTATTGCAACCAGGAAAAAGGACAGGCTTTATTTGCAAAAGGAAGCATTGGAAATGCACAGCAGGTAATGATTTTTTTAATTACGTTTTTCATGTTTTCTGAAGAAATCAAGCCACCCAGCTTTTCTGCTGTCAATGAACTATGTCAGTGTTGGAGCATTATTCATTTTACTGGACATGTTCTTGTGTGGTCTACTTCTTGGCAAGTTTTTACAGTCAAATGATACTAAAATTATTACTAAACCGTCTTCTTTTTTAGTCTTCTCTCAAGCTAAAATGTTCTAACTTGTAAACTGACTGCAATTTCACGAGCAAGTTAACGCTATTACTTTACAACAATGCATACTATTAATGCTGCAATTTTCCAATGCCAATAGAATTCATGCCACTTATTCTTATATTCTAATCCTCATGTCTCAAAATTCAAAGGTCAGTTGTGATATGGTTGTTTCAGTTCCATAGCTTTTTTAGTCCAAATTTATCTTTACCTTTTACACAATGTAACTTTCTCCTCACTCTGGGAGAACAGAACACGTAGAGCTTACTAAATCCTCCATCCATAAATGTACTTCATATGGTAGCTAAAATCAAAGCTGGCTTTATTGAAGCCATACGCTTCCTATACATAAGCCTCTGTGCGAGGGTGCAAGGATCTGGCAAAAGACTACAAAATTATCTTCTCAACATTATTTACCTTCATTTGACCCCCCAATCTTCATCTGCTCAATCTTAATTTCTACTACTTCTAGGATAAATTTAAATCTTTTTTTTTAGAATGGGCAAACGATCCACAACACCAGTGTTACATTGCATGGCAAGTTGATAAATTACCCCGTTGAATCATTATGGTTGTTTCCTGAGCTATTCGTTCAACTGCTAGGATACATCAAAAGATTAACAGGGTTGAATTAATTATGAGAATTTATTGGTGTCTGCAACATTTGTGTTCTTTTTGCAATTCGAAATTAAAGCCACATCTACTGAAAGAACATCAAATGTATGTCAACTACTTGAGAAAAGAAAGTGAATGGAATTTAACATGCGGATAAACATGTACGTTCGTGTTGTGTTTAGAGAGAAAGGTTGTATAAATCTACAGCAGGATATATAGATAGAAAATTGAGCGATGTTGACAGATAGAATATAATCCTAACACGTATGGGGTGATATATTTTGATAAATTCAACAGGGGTTGGACAAATATAAAAACTGTGAGAATGCTGAGAAATGGAGAGGACCAGACGGGACCCTGGGGTTTAAATCCACAGTTAGAGTTGTTAAAAAGTCCTATAGGATATGTATGTTCATATCAGGCACATAATATAAAGAACCCACAGAGTGCTGGTCAGGCAGCATCTCAGAAGAACAAGGATATGCAATGTTTCCAGTCTGGACCCTTCAGACTTATTTTAGAGGGGGTGAGGAGCTAAAAAAGAGAAGGCACTAACAGCTAAGACAGATGAGGATTGTTGGATAGGCAGATGGCTGGATTGAGATGAAATGACAGAAGGTATAGGATGAAAGGATTGAAGAGTTGCAAATTGTGAAGCTATAGGATGGAATGGAGGTGGAAAGGGAGGGGAGTGGAGAAATATGTGGGTCCAGGTGAAGCACAGGTGGGTCACAGGGGAGAGGAACAGGGGGAAAGAAGGGGGGGGGGGTGTACATAGGAGAAGAAGGGAGATGGAGAGAGTTAAGTAGTTACTTCAAATTGGAGAATCCAATATTGATACCGTTGGGTTGAACCACCCCATCCTTTATACCCTGTGTCCTACCTGTGCAATGCTCCCCCACGGTGCTTCACAGAAAAGTTTTCAAGCACAAAGCTAACCCACAGTTATGTAAAAGCATATTAGGGCAGATAACCAAAGGCTTGATTTATGGGACATCTTAAAGAATAAAGAGAGGTAGAGAGGTTGTTGACGTCAAGCCAACACGTGACAATGTGTACTACCAAGGAACCTTATTAAAACTCAGCAGCGGGCATTGAGGAAAACTATCCCATTGTTGGAGTTATATCTTGCACAAAGGAAGATACTTGTGTATGTTGGGGCTAATTATCTGGCAACAGAATATCACTGCAGGAACTCATTAAGGCACCAACCTTGGCTCAATCATCTTCAGCCTCTTTATCAATGTCCTTCCTTCACTCATGAAGACAGAGGTGGGGTATTCACTAATGATTCCAGAAAGTTCAATTTAACTTGCAGCTCCTCATAAAATTAAACAATTCATGCCTACATGTCAACAGATCTTGCACGAAGGCAATGGTTGTTCTGTGGTCAGTTAATAATAATAATAAGTCATGTCCATCTCCAACAAGAGTAAATCTAACCATGCACCTTTGACAGTCAATTACATTAGCATCATCAAGTGTGACACACCAACACACCAAGATCTGAACACACTGAACATAAACTCAAATGGACCAACACATATAATAGTATGAATATTGATTTATCTAACTTCAAGTAACCTCTGAATTCCCTCTCTCTCCATCCGTCCCCCACCCAAGTCACACCAGATTCTTGTTCTCACCTAGCAAACACTTATAATGGCCAGTTTCCTTTATCATCATTACTTTTTGGCATATCTTTCATTCATCTGTTCTATATCTCTCTACGTCACCATTTATATCTCTTGTTTCCCTTTCCCGTGACCCTCAGTCTGAAGGAGCTTCACCCGTTCCTTCTCTGCAGAGATGCTGCCTGTCCCGCTGAGTTGCTCCAGCATTTTGTGCCTATCTTTGGTTTAAACCAGCACCTGCAGTTCCTTCCAACACCTATATATTGTGGCTACAGGAGCAGATCCCAGTCCTCTGGTATCTTACAACATATTACTCATCTCCTGATTCCCTCAAAGCATTCCATCACCTTTAAGGCACAAACTAGACTGTAATTGAATTATCTCAGTTGTCCAGATGAGTAAAGCATCAACAATACTCAAGAACCACAATATAATTCATGACAAAATAAGAGGTCATAATTGGCATACATTCCACCACCCTCAATGATCAATCTATCCACCTGGGTGTGGAATGTGCACCATCCATAAAGTGTACTGCAATTATATGCTTTGCAACTCCAACATCTATGACCACAACCAGCAGGATGAACAGGAGAAGCAAGCATATAGGAAGGCTACCACTATGCAGGTTCCTCTTTACTTCGCACGCCACCCTGAATTAGAAATAAATCATAACCCCTTCACTTAACTGAATCTAAATCCAATGCGCTGCCCAAGAACAGTGGATTGCAGTTGTTGAAAAAGATAGCTCATCAAGAAGCCATCTTGTTGAATGGCTACAGTTCTTCTGGTGAAAGTGTTCCCACAGTGTTGTTGGCAGAGAGCAGAGCCAAGTCCTCTGAGCAGATATTCACCCAACATCGGGGGAATACTTTCACCAGGGGTTTCACCAGGGAACTGAAGCAATTCTCTTGATTGAGCCACCTTCTAGAAATGGTCCAATGTTGTTGGAAAAATGCTTGCAGGATTTGACCCTGCATTGTTGAAGATGTGTTAATTTATTTCCAAAGGAAGTTAGAGATAGGTATTAAATCATTGGCTTTCCAGCCTATGGCCACATCGTAAGAAAATTAATTAAAACAAAGCAATGCATTTTTGGCAGATTAATAAATGGCCATTAAATTTGGTGAACTCAAAAGCATATAAATTAAGGACTGTAATTTTGCCTAACATGGAACTAGAGGAATAAACCAGGGAGAGATTCAAAAACAAGAGGTATAGGATTTAGAGGTCTGTTCTATGAATGCTGAGGTGTAATGTAGGGACTTCCAGAAATCTATATTTGTGATGGTAAATATTCTGGATCTGCGAAACATAAGTAAGACTTCGAAAATAAGACCGATAATGCAGCAAGTAGTTCCACTTACGATTAATAAATTGCCAAATGCTAGAAGACAGCTACAAAAATTCCATATGAGGAATTGGTGTTTTAGTTGTTTAAGGACTTGGTTTCACATTATCTATTGTTTTAGACTTAGTTCTGGTCATTAAATTATGTGAAAGGTATATTAATCTTGGCAAATTAGAATTATTGCAGATGAGGTTAAAGGAAGGGAAGATAGAAATGTCTTCTTGTGGGTGAATCAGAGCAAGGGCCACAAACAATTTTAGAGTTGTTATCAAGAGAGAAAATCAAGGTAGCACAGTTGCTGCCTCACCTTGCCAGAGATCCAGGTTCAATCCTGACTACGGGTACTGTCTGTGCGGAGTTTATACATTTCCCCTGTAACCACGTGGGTTTTCTCTGCATTCCCTGGTTTCCTCCCACATTCCAAAGATTTGTGCAGGTTTGTAGGTTAATTGGCTTCTGTAAACTGCGCCCAACATGGAGGATGCGAAAGAGGAATAACAGAGGTCTAATGTACAGGTGATCAAGGGTCAGCGTGGACTCGATGGGCCAAAAGACCCATTTCCCCATTGTATCTCCAAAGCTCAAACTAAGACCAAAACTAAAAATAATCTTCTTTATACTTGTGAATTTGTTTTTATAAAGCTCATAATGAAAACACAGCAAAACGTAGTGATTACTTTGATTAAAAACTGTTTACAAAGGGCAATTTCTGATATTTTTGGGACAATTAATGTTTGTACCACAATGCCCAGCTAGTTCAAAAACAAAAAATAGAAAAGCTGAAGGCAGATTCTGGAAATCTGGAATAAAAGCTGGAATGTTGAAAACACTCAGCAGGTCAGGCTGTCTCTTCGGAAAGAGAAACAGAGTTGATTTTTCAGTTCCAGGGCCTTTCATCAAAAGTTGCGATGAAGGGTTCCAAGTCTGAAGTGATAATCGTTTATCTTTCCACACAGTAATGAGTCAAGGTGAAAGCAAAGTGAAAACTATTAGACAATAGACAATAGGTGCAGGAGTAGGTGATTCGGCCCTTCGAGCCAGCACCGCCATTCACTGTGTTCATGGCAGTTCATCCACAATCAGCACACCATTCCTGCCTTCTCCCCATATCCCTTGACTCCACTATCTTTAAGAGCTCTATCCAACTCTCTCTTGAAAGTATACAGAGAAACGACAGTCCCGAAATCACGGGAATTAACCTGGTGAACCTATGCTGCACTCTCTCAATTGCAAGAATGTCCTTCCTCAAATTTGGAGCCCAAACCTGCACACAACACTACAGGTGTGGTCTCACTAGGGCCCTGTACAACTGCAGAAGGACCTCTTTGCTCCTATACTCAACTCCCCTTGTTATGAAGGTCAACATGCCTTTCATTAACTTTCTTCACTGCTTGCTGTACCTGCATGCTTACTTTCAGAAAAGTTTTATGTACACATATTTATTTATTTTTTAACAATATCAAAATGACCTCTTGTGTAAGGCAAATTGCTTTGGGTTGAGGATTCAACAACATTTTAAGCCTATTGATTTTTATTTTTTATTTTATTACAGTGTATTCCAGTTTCCATAACCTTTCTAACCTGGGATTTTACCTCTGTAATTTTTTAAGCACTTCAAAGGTACAAAGTAGAGTGTTTTATATATACTAGATTGAATGTTTTATTTGACTGATTAGTCTTCGGTGTGTAATTATACTCTTCTCCAGTCTGAAATCCTGCAGATTTCACACGTTTCAGATATAATGTGTAGACCCATGTGTTATTAGGCTAATAATGCACAGCAGCTCTGTTTAGCATGCGTTGTCCCAATTCAGATTTTCAATTACTTCACCCTGTTATTAACTACAAAATAAAAGAACCTGTACTTGAATAGTTCCTATAGGTCCTTAAATCTGCCGAATTTCAAGAGGTTGTATCATCGGCGGAGCAAACTAAATTCGAATTGTGCAGCCCGGGTTCCCTCACATTATACTCTTTAAATGTTCTTAGACAAAAGAAAGCTTAAGCCTTCTCATCAAGTACCATACAATGCATCGTGCCAATCATTGTGGGATAAGCAGATCTTTAGAGTTTCATTTTATTCAAAGTTCAAGCATAGTCTTGCAGAAGAACATTTCACTGCCATTTACTTGCACGTGGAATACGATCAGGGTAAAAAGAAAAGGATTTTCAATATTAATTGTTGGGCTTCTATTGATTTGTTTACAATTAAACAGAGCATAAGGCAGGATAGCTTGCCCCTTTCTTGGACAAAATCTATATACAAGAGTAGATTAGGTCATCTCAGCATTAATCACCAACATTTCCTAAAGTATTCCTAAACATCAAATTTAGTCAAATATTTCTTCAGAAGCCATTGTAGTACCTTAAGGTGTTCCTATATTCATGAACTACAGGTGACAATTACTGTTCCTTTACTTTAATCAGTGATAAGACAAAATCAAAATGAGAACATTGTATTTCTGTTTCAGTTTACTTTGAAGAGAATGTACACGATATGTGTATATAAAACTGTGGGAAATTACCTATTTAATAATGTTACATGCTGTCTCTTTTTGTGCTTACGTGGATGAGAAACTTGTTCTATAAAAAAAACACCAGCTAAATAATTTGAACACTTGTACTCTTTACAATAGACAAAATAGTGTGTTGTTTCCTGGTTAATATTCCCGGTATGGGTCTTGTAAAGAGCTGATAAATTACCAATAAGATGAAAGGCTGAACAAGATGCTAGGTGAAATTGTACTGATAAATATGCTTTAATAGGACAGATGCCTGGTCGGGTTGTTAGTTTATATAAATTGTAATATAAGATGAATATAAGTAATATATATATTAACTGTAGTGGACATTTGTTTATTTTAACCTCATTTTGATATATTGATGGAGGTTTGAAAGTTGCTGCTGCATAAATAATTATATGAGTTAGCTGTTCATTTTGCTCATCACCCAAATTTCCCATTGATTAAATGAAAAGAGCAAATTGGGCAACTGTTCTAATTTCACAATTTTTTACACTAAATGTGGGGTCATTATTAACTATTTGAGACCTTCCTACAGACCATTGAACAAGATCAAACATTCACATTATAATCCCCAGAAACTCCTGAATTTAGGACTTTAGCACCTCCCTTTGCAACTGGATCATTGACTTCCTGATCCATGGATCATAATCAATAAGGGAAAGTGACAAAACATTCCCTGTGATAATTCTCAACACCTTTCTACACTCCCTATATACTCATGACCATGCGGCCAAATTCTGCATTGTCTCCATTTACACATTTGCAGAGGTGAATCATGAGTTACATCTCGAACAATGACATGATTTAGTACAGGTAGGAGATGGAAAGTTAGTAAAATGTTGTCAAGCCAACAACCCCTCCCTCAAAGTTAGTAAGATGAAGTATTTCTACCTCTTCTTCTTCCATTTCCTCATCCTCATCTTCTTTCTTCTCCTTTTCTTATCTTCCTTTCTTCTTTTCATCTTTTTGTGTAATTTTCTTCTTTTGCAGCAGGGGCTGATGATGCCTTGTCTCCAGTGGATCCTGAGGAGTTAATTGAGATCAATGTAGGAACCACAGATTCTACCACAGTTCGGACAGAAGGAGCTTACTAGGGTGAAGGTTTTGGCAGTTTGGAAGGTGATGGGCTTTGTCTGTCATTTATGCTGGGGTTCTTGACATTCAGACTAAAGATCTTGCTGCCATCCTGAATGCTCATTCACCATTGGGATATCACACTTTTGAAAGCAGGCTTTGAGAAGGTCCTTGAAATATTTCCTCTGTTCTTCTAGTACTCTTATGTTTTGATAAAGTTTAGAACAGAATGCCTATTTTGTCATTTTGGTGTCATATAATGTGATCTGCCCAACAGAGCCAGCTGAGTGTACTGAGAGCCTCAATGCCGGGAAAGGATACTGATGTTAGTTCATTTAGTCTGCACTTTATATAAAGGATTTGGTGCTTTCTTCCTTGTACTTTGAGGTACCTGCTGCAGGTAGAGCTTTCTTTGAAGCTTACAAGAAGCTAATTGTCAATGCCATCAGAAAGAATGTGAGCTTTGTACCAGGTTCAATGTCTTGACCTAAGGCACTGTTTTGTCCAGACAGCCAGAGGCTGTGTTGATTCACTTAAGATGAAGATGAATTTCACTAGAGTTTACCTTCACTAAGATGTGCCTCTCAAGATATGAGAATTGGTCCATGATTTCCAATGTTTCATGAAGGACCTTTATTGTCAATGTCAGTGTTGCACAGTGGTGAGAGATTTATAGAGGATCTTTGCTTTGCAGATTTGGTATTCCCTTAGACATTAGTGAATGGTTTCATTATGAATGATTCTGAACAAGTGCTTAATGAAGTTTTGTCAACCTACAACCACTTATTTCCTGAGAAGCATGGAGTCACCTGTGGAACTACATAAGTTGGACATATTCTGAAGGTAAAAACAAACTGCTGAAGGAATTCAATGGGACAGGCAACATCTGTGGAGGGAAATGGAGAGATAATATTTTGGTTTGGGACCCATCTTTAGACTGATGGAATAGAGAGGAGATAGAAAGAGGCGAGAGAAGAAGGTGACTAACAGCTGGCAAGTGAAAGGTAAATTCAACTAAGGATTGATTCGCAGATAAATCGAGTGGGAGCGAGAAGGGAAAAATGGTTGTTACCCATTTTAAATCCCCTTCCCGTTTCCATACTGCCTGTCCTCAGTCTCCTCCACTGATCGAGTGAGGCCACCTGCAAACTGGAAGAATCACATCTCATATCCCACTTGGATGGCCTACAACCCAAGGAGAGGATCGTTGATCAAAATTTCAGGTAAACATTCCCCCCCTCCACTCCCACTTCTCCTGATCTATCCAGCTTCCCCACCCCTGCACACATATTTCCTTCAACTCCCTCTACCCTTGTTACCCAGTTCCTTTTCCCTCCTCCACCTCCAGTTCTGGTTATTATCTCCATAATCCTCTCCCCCATCTGACTCGCCTGCCAATCAACTCATCCTTGCCTGGATCTACCTATCACTTGCCAGCTCTTGCGCCACCCCTTTCCTGCACTTCTTTCTACCAGCTTTCACTCCTCTGCTCTAACAGTCAAAAGAAGGTCCCAGCCCAATTCTTACCTTCAAAGATGCTGCCTGACCTGCTGAGCACCTCCAGCAGGAGAATTTGCTCAAGATTCCGGCATCTGCTGTGTCGTGTGTCTCCTTTGAAAAGTTTCTCTTATTGATTATTCCACTCCACCAGGAACCAGGGGCAGGTGTGGTGAGGGACGACCGGTTGGAGGCGACGGCTACAATGGGCCTTTGTGGCCAGCTGCAGCTGGGACTGTAAAATGGTGCCAACTGGCGCCATTTGCATATGGACTCATTGGGCTGTTCTGGGCATACTGTACTGACCAGGGGATTGTGCTTATGTACGGGGATAGTCTTGCTGAGCTGTGTGCAAAAAAAATGTAATTCACTGTACCTGGTATAAGTGACAGGAAAGAAACTATTAAACCATTGAACCTCGTTGGATATGTTCTGTGAAAGGTATTGGGTGAATAACTCAGCCTTGCTTGTCTACATTGTGATTGAGCTAGTGGTACACCAGCTGGTTAGTGTCATGGCTTGCAGGCCACCATTGCAGTTTCAGAGGACCTGGCAACATTAACTAGCTGAGGAGAACACACCACCATTACCATCCATTGATAAGACTCACCTTCCAATGTTTTTTATTTGCATATTTAAAGTACTGAAAATCCTTGGTGCTTGCATTACTCGGCAGTTTGGTTGTTCTTTAAAGTGGCAGCGGGCCAAGTGTTGCTCTTGGTGGAGATTTAACTCCACACGCCCGATCTCTGGGCCACGAACCAGCTGTGTAAACGTAGCTTTAGAAAAGATCCGCTGCCTGTTTACCTTTTTATTTAAAATTTCGACTTCGAATCGTTTGAATAAATTAGAACCAACACGTTCAAAGCATCTTGAAACAAACTTGTGTCCATTGTGACTGTTTCGTGAACGTTTTGACCTTATTTATTTAGGAGAATGTTGCAATGTTATTTCCCATGAAAGGAAAACAACCCAAGCCATCAGACCCATGATGTAATATTTTTGTTACGAAGAATTACCTCCAGCAAACGTTTAATTGAATGAAAAGCATTTGACCCACAGCAACACGCTTATTTTTTTCCAGTCTAGTACCGAATGGGGATTTTTATCGTGACATTTAAACTGTGGTGCAGGCGGGCAATCTCTAGCGGAGGGAGGTCGCCGGCAGAGCGTGAACCCGAAAGATTGCAGACTTCCCTTGTGCGGGACCCCACAAACATCGGCCTAACGTTTATATTTTCAGCGAGTTCTCATTCTCGGACCACAAAAGAATGAAACCGCAGAAAGGTAAAGGGCCGTTTGTGGTTTTTTTTGCTAGAAAAAGTGATTGTAAATCGTTACTAAGTTAAAGAGAACTGGACACCCTCGACCCCGTGGTCATTTTTTTCCTAAAACGAGAAAGATTCCGATGGTTTTTCCAGTTGTAAAAACAAAAATAAATGTCTCCACCAGGAATTATGTAGAAACAAAACATCGAACGAAAATGTACTTGGGCCGCCGGCGCAGAATGACAGAGGAGAAATGAATCATTGGATCTGCCCGAGTCGAGCAGCCGTCCTGGATTGAAAGCGCGGCTAATGGAGAGGGGGAAGACTGCAAATCTCAGCATGGGCATTTAAAAATAAAGCGCAGCCGGTTGTCATCTGGGAGAAAAGGGGGGGGGGGGGGGGGGGGGAAGAAAAGCATTTAGGAACATACCACGATATGAAAATAATCGGAAAGTATATATGCTTAATAAGTCGGTGATACTTTACACAATATTTGAATGACATGACTTATTAGTTTACATTGAACTTTCCCCTGTCGAAGCACCAGGAGTCCCTTTCCCTTAATAAGAAGCGACGTTTTTTACAGGCGGTAATGGCGATTTATGTTCCTCGAGCATTATATTCAACAACATTTGCAAGCTTGGGTTAGAAGCAGTTTTATTTGTTTTATTTCGGCAGAAAGAATGAATTTGACCCCGGTGTTGCCCGGCGATTCTGCGGGCCTTTCTTTTACATACCCTTGCAAATACGTTGTTTTAATACCTTATAATTTTCAGACAATAATAAATCTGGGGGGGGGGGGGGGGGGGGGGGAGTGGGTGGAATAACAGTAAATTACAGATATCGGATGTTTTCTTTTTAAGAAATCACTCGGTTGTTTTCTCCGCAAGGAACTTAATCTCAACTGCTGTTTCTTGGGAGCAGAATGATACATGCGTTTTTGAGTGCTACAACTGGTTAGTGATAGATATTGATAGAAGTTTACTCTGGCCCTTGGCAGACCGTGCTGTTGCATTGACTGCTGCGAGTGCATCTGGAAAAGTTATTAGAATCCAGGCACAGGGGCATAAGTAAAACGAGGCAGACACCAATCACTCTTCTAAATAAACATTAGTCTTAAAAAGTTTGCACTCTTGACCTCAACCATTGGATTGCGTTTATTTCTGTAAAACCACGTCTTTTTTCCCCTGCGCAGCCTAAATATTTTTCGTTGGCAGTGAAACTAATTTTTCGGAATATTTATTTAACTCTTTGGTGTCTGCTCCCCACCTTCTCTTCCTCCAGCCACCCCCACCCCCCGCCCCTCTCCCGTCCAACGCCGGGGTATTTGCAACAAAAATGTTGACTTTGTAAATGTAACGATATAACCGCAGTCCCTCTGCCATTCTCAGCTATCTTTTACCACGTTAATTATTTTACCACGTTAAACACCGGTGTGTCTGTATGAACTGGAATAACGGTAAATCAAAATACATGGATTGGATGTGCAGCGAGTTCGAGCGACGTTCAGTTGCCCGAACGTGTTGTGAATTACAGCCCAGGCCTGTGGAAAAGGATCATTAAGGGTGTTGGAGCGAGATAACAACTCCACTCTTCAACAAAACAACACAGGGAACATTTGGTGTTTGTCAGATGTTGAACCTCGCCCTGGTGAGAACACGTGAAGGTGGCTGTTGAGTTGTTAGGTACTATTAGCTTTTGTAACCCGGGCGAGTATTTCATTTAACTGATATTGCAGTCATCAAAAGTAACTGCGCCGATATATCCCCGATAGGTAGAACGATTAATATCGGCGATAGGGTAGACATAGATCGTTTTGAACCGGTGATGTAATTTAATGATGCAAGTAGCAGGCTGTTGAAGGCCGCGCCGAGAGAAGACGAAACAAAAATGACTTATTACATAAAGATGAGGTTTGTTTCCAAGTACCTGCATCGTGCTTTAACAAAAACTAATATGGTGAGCTGTGTTCGGGGTCCAAATATTATTAATCTAAGAAGGGAAAAGACACCGGGTGCCAATATATATCTATATACACATAGAAACATAGAAAATGGGTGCAGGAGTAGGCAATTCGGCCCTTCGAGCCAGCACCGCCATTCATTGTGATCATGGCTGATCATGAAAAATCAGTACCCCGTTCCCTCTTTGTCCCCATATCCCTTAATTCCGTTAACATTAAGAGCTATATCTAACTCTCTTGAAAACATCCAGTGAATTTGCCTCCATTGACTTCTAAGGAAGAGAATTCCACAGATTCACAACATTCTGGATGCATTTATTTCCGCGTGTCAGTCTTAAATGGCCAAATATATATATATGGCCATATATATATGTGTGTGTGTGTGTGTGCTGCAAGGTTCTGGTCCTGAAGCAACTCAAAACTCATCACACTGCTCTTTTTGACACAGCAACAACGAGAGCTTTGGATGTGGCATCAGTCCCGCAAAAATATTCACAATTGGGCCACGTGTTCGTTCTAGCTGTCCAGAATATCTTCAGTGATATTTGATTTGCTGGTACTGTGGTTCTGTTAATGTGTGCAAGTACTTCAGGGGAAAAAGCGAAATATGACATATTTAGCTGTTTCCCGTGGCTTTCAAATGGGAGTTATGTACGCTTGATTATCGGTCTTTTATATGGGTCATAGCTAGACTTTTATCCAAGTGCTCTTGTAAATTTCTGGTCAGTGTCTTACCGAATTACAAAAAAATACATTATATTCTGTTCTGAACGAATATCTTAGAAACGTGTTAGGTGAATGGACGGTTTTATGAATAAGTAAAAACCCAGATGAAATAATTTTAGAGATTGCAGAGGGAAGGATGGGATCGATAATTTGAATTATCGTTTCTTCATTTAAGTAAACTCGCTGAAAAGCGAAATCAGTTCCGCACTGCAGCACATCTACAGTATTTGACTGATTGTTTTTGGAAGACTTCAAACCGAACAGCTATGATAGTAGTTTAGTGAAGGAAAACGCGGAAGCACATATGATCAGTTAACACTACATCTCTTCGCAGTTAAATCACCAACGCGTATTTTGTCTGATGTCACAACGCAAAGGGCAAATCGTCGGAATATTCTCTTGTTACATGAAAAGAAAATCGGCTCACTGTGTATCCAACGTTTATTGCCACGCTTGGTGGTTGGTCGTTCGTTTCAATTAATGGTCTGGCTGATTAAACTGTCGAGCAGTTTGGTAAAACACGATAGTGCCGCTTTAATACGTGAAACGTATCTAATCTATTTGAGCAAGATTTTGTCTTGAGATCACTACAGCTACTCAAAGAGACGATCTCAGCTAAGATCAGGTTGAATTACCGTAATTGCAAAAGGTCACATGTTAAACCTTTCAGTCATTTAGTTAATATCGCTGCCCTCACACTGCACATTTGGAGACTTTTTCCCAAGCAGGAACCACACACAGTCAACCGTTTCATCCGAGAGAGCATGGTCTAATCCATTCCTCGGGTTCGCTACTAAAATACCAGGGTCTAACCCTCAGACACTGTTCCCGATTGGGATCATTCCTATTTCGCATCGGAAGGAAACCAATTGATGGAAGTGTGGACATATACAAACGATACATAGTTGCCCTATGAATCACTTACAGAAGGCAGTTCTTTTTAATGATTTTTCGTGGGGAAAAAAAAGCCTCGAAATGGCATAAACAAAGAGGACAGAAAAAACAGAAGAGACACTCCAGGGACACACTCGTGCAGTCGTTTACACATAGTCGTTTACACATACTGATAGGCACACGATACGCCCAATTACACATACGGATAAGCGCAACGGCACACATTTACAATCGGCGAGTAGCTACAGGCATTTCACATTTTTTCACCCACTTTTACGAAGGAAAGGTGCTGGAACCATTCACTCGCCCGATAGATTTTGCGAAGGTAAAGTTGATGTTTCATTTTGACCACAATCTGTTCGCAACATAATGGCATCAGCTGTTTTTCCCTCTTTCCATAGATGCTGCCTGACCACCCGAGGATATTCCATGGCAGTATTTCAGAATTCCAATATCCTTGTTTGTACTTTATAGGCACTGGTATTAGTGTTGATTTTAGGTACATACATACAAAGATTAACGCACACATATAAAAATAGAAACACATCTACGCTGATATACGGACGGGCTCGTCGACGTAAGGAAGTCCATAGAACCGTTGGTCTTTGCGAGCCTTCATAATCGCACATACCATTCTATACTTCCACTTTAACATGACTAATACATTAAGTTGGGTGGCTTGGAGAAATAGATTCAAATAAAAACAGAACCGAGCAAGGAGAATGCCGTTGATACTAGAAATTTGGGGGGAAACAAAACAGAGAATGCCGGAAAAGTACAGCAAATCATACAGCATCGGTGAAGAAAGAAGCAGCGTTGTCGCTTCAATTCTGACCCGAAATGTCTCTCTTCTCCACAGACCCTGACAGATTTACTGAATACTTGCAGCATTTCCAGGACTTATATTGACTAAAACGGAATTTGGCTGTAATCCTTAAGTAGGCCTGGCAGACTTTGGGGAGAGGAATAGTCAAGGTTTCAATACGACGATGGGTTATCTGTCGTTTTAATATTGTTGATGAACTCTACATTCCCTGATAATTAATGTAATGGGAAATTAAATATTAGTCTTGTAATTCCAATAATTTATTTCGTCGTATGGCTTTTGGTTGGAAAGGGTAGATAGATTTTTCAGTTCCACAAGATATCATAATGTGCAGATTACTACGTGACCTGGTCAATTTTCCTGGTACTCTTCATCCAAGGAGCTGGGCTGAGGAAATATGTATTCCTATTCGATGTTACATGTGCTTACTTTTGAGTAATTTTGGTCCATTGTCCCGGTGTATGTATGTAAAAGCGGGCATTAAAAGACCATATTTTCCTGACTTTTGCCTGTTCAGAAGTGCTGTATGACCATATGACCAATAAAATATCTTTGATGTTCAATCGTGGTGGACCATTTGGTTGGCGCCAGCTAATTTGAACGCAGTTCCTTCCAGGTGCCCAGTTGTGTGGTAATAGTAAGATAATCATGTTTAGCTATGTTTATTGAAACATATGTACGAATTTGCATGATTGCCTTCTAAATAGTTTTTTTTTAAATTAACTTTCACAGGGGAAGGCGGACCGATTTTGGTTTCACGTCGCACCAGAAAGTTGACACTTTGGTCAGTGCAGCAGATGCAACGTAACGCGCTGGGGTGACAGCTTCGATTTCTCAGCGAAATAGAATCATCAGAGTAATAATTTGTAAATATTTAGATGAATAAACTAACTATTGTCTGCAAAGCTCAAAATGCTGGAGCAGTTATTAAACGGCCACAGAATCTTCAGATTTATTTTGTATTTATATACAACCTAATATCTCTGTAATTAAATCTAATTAAAGAACATCCGCGTGTGAAATAAGAAATACGAGTTGGATTACATGCGACGCGAGACCTTCATCAGAAATGATGAACATGGTATATTTCCGTTAGTCAGATACATTATCGATAGACAATACGTGACTGCATTGGAGTTAAACATAAAAATGATTAAAAGTAGTTGGGGTGGGGAGCGGTGTAATGGAGCACATTGCAGGTCAGTAAGGTGTATGAAGTTAAAAAGCAAAAGAGTTAACATCACAGGTGGTTAACTTGTCCCCAGTGGCCGAGTTGTTTAATTTTCTTTGTGACAGTGTCTATACGTTGCACCCACTGTACTACAAAGGCCTGTCCATTTGCTGATCAACTTTCAGAAAATACCATATATTGCTACAAAACTAATATATCGCAGTACAATTCATAATACAGGAAGGAGGGTGTGCAATTGGAGACCCGATTGAATAAGGCCCTGAAAATCCCGTTTCTACAAACTTGATGGGGTAGATAGCAAGTTTTTAAAGAAAGTATAATTTTTGCAGAAAATATAAATATTAAATATAAATATAAATTATCCTCGCTGGGCAAGCAGAAATTATAAAGTTTTATTCGTGGCTTTCGGTAGACACTCGGGGAAAGTCAAGTAGGGAAGAAAGTCAGTAAGAATGCATTTCTCCTTAACACTGTTAATTGTATAGGGACGCCTGTTGGAATTATGTGCCTTATCGTTTATTAAGAAATGGTAAATTGGCGGTGGAATTGAAGTATACTGTCGAAAAATAATTACCACGTGCGAAAATAAAGAATTCTTAAAAGGAGACGAGTAAGGGCTGGTGGTTTGTCCATGTGAACTCCTGTGTATGAGTACGTGAGTTTAAATAATGATAGAGTGTTTACATGGCCATAACCGCGGTTGCGATATTTCTGTATCATCTTAATCTTTGTACGTTTTGTCGAAACAATGGTTGAAGTTTAAATGTATTCCAAAATCAGGTCAAAAAGACCAGCAATCCAAGATTTCTCTTCGATGAGATGATGCGGACCGATGCACTTCATTTGCTCGAACAATTAAGATGAAACTTGCAATAATTTCAGATTCATCTTTCTTCCGAAAGTAATTTTCTCAATAAAGTCAACAAATATCCCGTATTCGTATAGCAGCCGCACTATAGAAACCCTGCAATTTTGGCGGTAGGATTCTTCCTCCCACCTCCTTTTAACTGTAGAAGTTTTTACTTAAACTATACACTTGGGTGTCGTGTTGCTGTATAAACACCATCGTTACATTTAGAAGAGTTCTACGAAAGTCTGTTGCCTCAGTTGGCACAAAACGTAAAGTCATCTTTAACTTTATCTTTATTCTTACCACATTTTCAACAAACATCATTCTGCTATTTTATTGTTAAATATACGTGCTCCAAAATCATATATATTCCTGTTTCCTCGTTTTGCACATGGGTAAGCTATGGAAGCTAGAAAGAACCATAGACAAGAAGGGCAGATACCTGATTCCGCTGCTAATTGGCTTATGCTTATTGTGCAGGTGAAGCCACTTTGTCGAACCAGATAATACCAGGGGATATTGCCCAAAGGATTGAAATGAGTTAGTCCTTTAGAAGAATTTAGAATTTAGAAGAATCTTTTCGGCGTTGTAAGATAATACCAATCTTAGACAACTGAAAGACCAGTGAGGTTCTAAATACCCCAGACCAGAGTGGCATATGAGGCGCATTTAGTAGAACTGCTTATTGCCTTTCTAACGACTGCAGTTCTAGCGACGCGGCTTCAATCCTGACCTCTGGTGCTGCTTGTGTGAAGTTTGCACGTTCTCTCCCTGACTGCGTGGAGTTTCTCTGGTGCTCCGACAGAAGACCTGCGAGTTGGCCACTACAAATTGTCCACGATGTGTTTATGTGAGTGGGAGAATCTGGGGGAAATGATGGGAATGTGGGAAATAAAGATTCATCAAATGGATGCTGGGTGGCCGGACCAGACTCGGTGGGCTGAACCGGAGATGAATTCAAGGAAGAAAACTCAGGACTTCTTTATTCGCAACAATCAATGGGTGACTACTTTACAATATTCTATATGTAGCAGAAATAATATTTTATTCACACTTTTTATCCTCCAAAATAACACATATACCATAAAATGGTGTGCAATTTAGCATCATTCGAAAAGGCTTTTACACCGACTAATAACTATTAATTGAATATTGGTAATTAATTTGGTAATTGAATTACGGCAAGCGATAGTTAGTTGCTTACAATCATCAAACGTTGCCCAAACTCCCACATATTTAGATGAAATTTGGAGATACCTGCATCTAACTTTGCAGTTCCTTTTTTTTGTTAATCCCGACGAACAACACGGAAATATCGGTTGCCGTTCACTGCGACCCCTTGCAACTGTTTGACAAATCTTTGACGAGATCAAATCATTCATCTAATTTCGAAAATAACGACATTCTGCTAAAAGGACGTGGGACACTTAATCACGCGGAAGATTTTTGTAATGATAGGTTGCACAGCTAATGGATTTTTTAAAATAAATAAACGTAATCATCAATTTTCATCCGAAGTAAATTTGAAACAAAAACAGATGTTGAATTATGAATTATATATATATATATAATTCATAAATTATTGTGTTGCATCATGCGATAATAGAACAGATGTAAAGGTAAAAAAAAATGCAGCACCGCATTTCTGAGTTAGGCCAATGCCCATTCTATGTGATTAGCAAACTTGGGCAGGTGCCTCTTAGTTAAACAAGTTGAAAACATTTTTTTTTAAAAACCTTGTTGTCTTCCTTGCATGCATCATCAATTTATTTTAGAAAAATGAAAGCGTGTGGGATGAAAGTAATAGTGTGAATTGGAATTCTGAACCGCTAGACTATTAGCACATTTGTGAGATTGATCACTAGTTCCTAACATAAATACTTGATATTGAGACTACCTTGATTTGTAAACAAAAGGACTTCTAGATATTTTTAGAAGATGCGCTTTGGTTCTTCTGAAAAACATAATCTCATCTTATTTGCATGGAAATTAGCATCTCCAAGGCTGACAATTTTCATTCTCCGATCGCAGGTTTATACGTGGAAAGAATCATCAGAGAAACAGATAATGACCTTTGCCATGGCAATAATAATAAATTATTCAGCCGATAGATATTCCACAATATTCCACTCCGTACTGATCAACAATCGGGATAGAATATTTTAAACACTAAAATAAAAAATAAGCACAAACAATAAAAATATATAGATAGAAGATTGAAACACTTCCCAACTGACTGATGCCCTGCTCGTTTTTCTCAGGATAACTTTCTCCTGGACACACTTTCTCTTTTCCTTTTACCACCCTATTTTCTGGCTGACATTCATTGCGAGGATCTAATGACATATAACCCATTAGAGTAACTGCGTTTACGCAGCACAAGCTCTAACCCCACAACAATCGGTGTACTTGGACCACTCTCTTCAGCTGAGCAGGAATCGACACCATGCGATCCGTTTTCAATTCGCATAGACGACACCAGCAATCTCAGGATTAAAGATAGGCCTCTTGTTTGGAATAAACTCGACACCTGTTGCAGAATTACTGATTTGTATGTTTTATCGGGTTATGGGAATTTCAATGTCACCTAAATGCAACGCAACTATCTCTGTGGGATGTGTTTGCCAACTATTTAAGAATGAAGTTTAAATAATGCGGTTGTATCCTTTCTTGTAGTACTGCACGCGGTTTTGAGACCGATCACGAATCAGTACTTTTGTTCCCTATCAATTAACATGATTTGCCATTCTTAAGAATATTGGCCATTTTACATATGAACAAGATCCAAACTATTTGGCAAGCAACGTCTGTCGGAAGGATTCCCCGCCCCACCCTTCGACTTATTGTAATGAAAAGCAAACTCACATTCAATCAAAATAAACCATATATTAAAAAAAACTAAAAGTGCTTTTTTGCTACAATGTTAACGCTATTCTGAGATATGTGGATGCAAAACGTCAGCGCCTGTGTGACTTATCCCTGTATTCTAAATGGTTAGGTGTTATGACTTGGTGATAGTGATGATGGAGATATGATTACACATAGTAATATCAGAGTAATGCCATTTCATGAAAACCGTCTATAAGTAGGTTGATATTAATTCATTCACATTGCACATTTGATATCCATTTTCATGTTGTAATTTTTTTTGGATAACTATGAACGTGGGACACTATATTTTGTATGCAATAACAATATTCACGAAATTTAATTTTACCTTAAATTGTTTTTAAAAGATGGTTAATATCTCCCAACACATTTCTGTTTAATAATAACCCCAGAAAATATTGATCAGAATTGGAAAGAACACTGGTGACATTTCCCCACGACCAAAATATTCTGTCTGAAAACAAATTTAGACAGTGTTATTCTATTCCTTAAATTTAATCATTACTCTCAACTGCATTCAAAACTTAACGATGCATCGAAGAAGCTGATACGTGTGCATTATAGGTCTCACTAAGATGTAGGTTAATATGTTTGGTCTCTGCTCATTGTCCTGGCGTGGGCAGTAAAGCTCACTAAATGACAACCTAATTGAACACACCATTCACTTCGAAATCGCGTCCGCTGTTTTATGCATCAGTATAACATCAGTTGTTCATACATTTTTTTAAACGCCGACTCATTTGAAGAATCGATTCCCTTTTACAGAACGAGTTCAAAATGGAACGGCGAGGTTATGAATCTCCTAATTCTATTAAGCAGATGATAAGATGTACATTTACTGGCATTTTTTTTGGGTTAAAACAGTGCAACATTCAGCTCCCGTGGCGACCCATTGAATATCTTGAGACTTAAAATAACCCATTACAAACAAGTAGTGGTTCTAGGCGGGTTTATTGCTGTTGTTGCAAATAATCCCATATTAACATGGCTTTAAAAGATTTACACTGAAGATGAAAGCTCCAGTTCAAGTGTGAGATTTCTTGCTGTGCAAACCGCAAATATCCCATGTGCCCGCATTAGTCCGGTTGTTATGCAAATGTATAATGACAACTCTTGATGCGGATTATTTGTGGGCAATACTCACATATAAACAAAAGAAGACAGACCGCAGCATAATACATGTGAGGGGCGACAGAGTTTCATAACGGTCGATGTCTATTTTAAGTAACTACCTTCGAATATGGCAAACTATCCATCGCTTTGGCTCCAAATATAAAAAAAAATAAAATAGTGTACATGATGGAAATCTGAAATAAAACGGAAAATCGTTTCCGTGCTACATTGTTATCGTGTTCGTTATATTTTCACTCCATAAAATGTTTTGTCAGGTCAGTTTCGCTACCCAGCAAAAGTACAATCGATCGTTGTTTTGACAAGGAAATCTGCACTACCAGAACCACCTAAATAAACTATTCTCTCAAAAGGGAAGCTTTAAATAAAAAATCCAAAAGTATTTTTTAAACTGACTTGGTTATATTGTTATTTTGTTGTTCTGTATTTGCCTTTTAAAATCAATACGATGACAATGACAGCAGAAAAAACTAAATAAATAAGAACCATTAAAAAATATATAAATTCGAATTGAATTTTGAATTCCGACCTAGGCAGGTCTAAC